>JAYKKO010000015.1:3750000-5000000 GCA_037074685.1 Glyphodes pyloalis | reverse complement strand
GGAACAACTAGGCTACAGATGTTAGACTAAGTATCGAAGGTTCAATACCCATCAAGGACAAATATTCCTACGATTTTTGTTCGCTTTGTGTCTGGATTTGTGTAATTATAATTAAGATTTAAATTGTACAATCGTTAAGTGCAATGGATTCTTTACCACAAGAGATGTTGAATCCAACTTATAATATTGTAAACCTTAGAATTATTTTTACGAATTTGATAATTGATATTTGTACAAATGATAGGAACTAATGCATGGTTTAGCGCGAAATTTGATAGCTAGACTGAAGAGGTACTAAAATTACAAAGGACACTTTTAATGACAACATAACGAGAAAGAAGTCGCGGATAGCAGCGATAATTTATTCATGAAAATTCAAGAGTAAATATTTATTTTGACTGTTTTCGTGACACGAGTACTATTAAGTAAAGACTGTGTCGACGAACTGGGACAGCAGGATAAATTATTTCTGATACGGGTATCAAGAGATTCAGGAAATGTAGAAACAACAAAGCGGACAAGCTTCCAGAAGCCGCAAAGCCATCAGATAGGTCCAGATCTCTTCTTCGGCAATGCAAAGAACCAGATTATGCAGAAAAACTACAATGTCTCGACAAAATACTGAAAGAATTAACCAGGCTTCTTGTGGTTGGCTACTTACGTAAATGAAACAGAGAACTGTCAAGCGAAACGTGTTTAACTTAGGTATAAACGATTTCAAAAATGAAGTCATGTTATATGTTTACCTACTGTCATTTTTGCTTTCCTACACATGTAACAATTATTAATGAATCTTTTAAAAACAATATTGTTCTTTTAGGATGTTAACAAGTTACAAATACGATTTAAATTAGGCATAAGCTTTATAAATTAGAATACATCCGTTTGTAACGGATGGCTTAAAGACAGCGCAGGATTTTATTAGTCTTTTATGATCTCAAGGAATGTGCCAGATATTGCATGCATGATTGACTTGAAGATATTAAAGTGAAATTAATATCAATGTTACCACTCTAGAAAGTCAGAGCTCTCTGGTTATTCGAACAAACGAGTTTAATAGATGATTTTGACGAAATTCTTGATAAATTGATGAAATTTCGTAACGAATTGCTCGGAGCGTCGTTAAAACTGAATGTCTTCTACTAAAATTAATTCAGGTGCTACTTTAAAATGGAATAATTTTGCTTCATTACTGATAACTTGTTTATGCAATGAATGAGCACCTAGTTAGTCTACGTTTCGGATGGATCTGAAGTAAATGAGTCTCTTTTGAAAGTAATAATTTCTGGGAAAAATATATTTGGTCGCCCTTTGAATTATTAATTCTGAGGTAGAAATGTGAAAATGAATATGCAACTTAATTTTAAATGTTAATTGTATAATGATTTCAGAAGACCGATTCTTCTAAATTCGCACGGAATGGTTCTAATTATTATCATAATGCTAACACATTTCATACTCAACTGATGCCCTTTCGATTATTTCGAGACAAAAAGTACATATCCTAAATGAAATTCTTGTACATAAGATTGTATTCTAGAATAAGTTATGGGGTATGTACTAGTAGTTTTTACGTAAGAGTAACAAACATTCATCATGGCCGCATGCATTAAAACAAATTTTCTCGTTAATAAGAATAGTGAAAAACACCTAAATTAAATACTACCTACAAACCGACTCGAATCTATAATACAGCCTCACTTCCTGATTTACCTAATTTTTACGCACACCGCCGAGAAAGTAGATCAACATACCATGATTTACCTATTTACAGAAAAATTACTTAGGCTGTTTTAGCCGTAAAGAGCATTACATTCTTAATTCTAGATAACCTCATGAACAGTAAAATTATATTTAACATTGACTGTCTTCGACCAAAAGCGGATGGTCCAAGTTTTAAGCGTCAATTTATCGGGTTAACGTTCCCGAGAATATTTAACTCGGCCTGAACGGTAAAAGTTCAGTTTTACTGCCACAAAACTGACTATTGGCCGGAACCCATTGGGCTCTGCTCATTGTTTCGGCAACATTGATAGTCCCTTTCATAGGTCAGTGAACATCAAAATTAATGCGTCCACTGGACAACGGATTGGGTTTATAGAAATTTATTACATTCCTTTAGATTTGGGTTCTATTTGAAGATCCAAGAGTAACAGACGGGGCAACGTGGAATTTTAATTAAATAACACAGCTGTCTAGCACGTTGTAGAATTAATTTTGAAATTTTGTAGAATAAGCCTTTATTGTTATTGAAAGATTATTTTACCGAATTTGAAGATACATACAGTTACAGCATCTTATAAATATCAGATGATATTTGAATAAAATATTTAGATATGTTGTCGCATTTATACGATTTTTACTCATAGACTTAAATAAAGTACTATTTAAATATAACGCAGGGGAAATTTTGTCAATAGGTGTTTTCTTGTTCATGCAAAAACTACTACGAACAATCAAGCAAAAAACTACTATGGTTAAATGTAACTATGTCTATACTTATTCACCCTTCTATCTTGCCCACACCCTTACATAAATGTAAAACGGTAATTACTAAACGGACGTTAAAATAACCATAAACATCACTAGTGCGCTCCGTTTCCAAAAGAGTTTCTTTCCAAATTCTTAGTCAAAATTGCTACACAGATCAGTTTAAGTGATAAGTGTCGTGCAAATGCACCTCGCAGATGTTGCATACTGCACGCGAACCTGCTTGAGCGAAATAAGAGACACGTAATTTATACCAGCCGTCCAAATTTATCTCAACCGATTGGTATCTTGGATATAAGTATTCGAAAAAATAATGTGGGTCAACGAAACAACCCATGTAAACATAAATAAATTTAAATATTGGACAAAATCACATACATTGCTCTGATTCTGTGGTAAGTATCTAAGCATCTTTGTAAAAGAAAAACCAATCTGCTTTTAAGATAGCGATGCTATAAAAGCAATGTTTAAGCTAAGCAGGTACAATATATCAGTATTGTTTTATGTCGCATGATTTTGAGTTATTCTTGTAACAATTGAGTTTAGTTACGAGATATAACAAGCTAAAAACAAGCCGCTAAGGCTTTGATTGGCTTAAGTAACAGTCGACAGACGCTGATAATGGTGTTTATGAATTACGTTAAAATCTTTCTTACCAGTCGTGGAAAAGATCGTAATCCGTAGAACGGAAGTTGTATAGGTAAATATGGATCGGTTTTGCTTGCAGTTGGAACAATTATTTTGAAAACATTTTATTTGTGATAAAGAAGATATTTCACAAAACAATATCCAAGACTGTAAAAATCGCATACACAAAAATCACCTTTATATCCAGCTGCGAGCATTGGTTGGAAGTCTTCATGTGTAAACTATTCTCAAGGACACGAAAGCCTCAGTGTGATCTTTTTAAATTTTATTTCAACATCTTTTATGCAGGCGAGGACGCTCACGCCCGAGACGCGAAACATCGCCGCCTTATTCTTTCCGAGCTAAAAAGACAAGTGAACATCAAAGACACCGCCCGAACTATTCTATTGTTTAAATGTGTTGATGAAACAAATGAAAATAAAGCGAGAAAATCTTTTTCTTTTTTTATCCATTTCTATTTCAAAATGTAAAATAATAAATACAAATTAAGGAACGAATATATAGACAGTGATACGTATAAAATGATAATTTCAAATCATTGGTAACTTTACAATTTTAAAGCAAAAAGTGGATTTGACGCCAACTTTTTCGCCATTGATGACAAAAAAAGAATCCCGAACATCTTATTACCATTCGTAGATACGTTACCTCCCAATAAATACCCGGAATTACCTCACCGAATCTTATCCCGTTCTTTATGGCACAAGAGTTTATATTTACGGTGGGTTAACTTTATCCGTGGGTCCAAGATGGATCTCCTTGGGGCGGCTTTTGTCACACAAACAAAGGATACTTCTAGAGCGGTAAGTGGCCCAAAGCAATGTACCTACCGATGAATTTGTACTTATATTCTTCGTTTCTTGATCTTTCCTCTTATGTGAAAATATAGAACATTATAAAGTAAACGAAAACTAAGTGATCGATACAAATATTTGCTTGTGAAGGGACTTGCTTTTATAGTTTTAATGAAATTAAGTTTCCAAAATCTATATAGCAGCTGCAATTAGCTAAAATTTACATTTCACAGTATATTTAATAGAATTTTATAGGCGTAGACATTGCAAATGTTTTATTAAGTTTTTTAAATATTACAAATATTTACGTACCTAGATGAATTTCGAATGCCATATATTTATGCAGAACACATTAAAGTTATAAGAAGGGTGCAAAACGTAATTGAAAAAAAGCGATTTAAATGCTGTAGGTTAATTACTTTTGGTCCATTAAGCCCAGAATATACACAAAGCGAGTTTGCTGGAACTCATTTGGGGCGTACCATAGTGATGTACGACATAAAATTAATGGAATGCGAGAAAATCCAGAGGAAATTAAAAATAAGTCCACTGCAGTCTTCCGCAAATAAATGAGTTTCGTTCTCAAGTGGCGTTTATTGCCTTATCTCAAGGAGAATGATAGCATTATATCCCGGGCAAAAAAAAAACTTGTACCATGTCTTTGAACCTTGGCAAGAAACCTTGGAACGCAGCCAATGTCATTGCTCGAGGCCTCGTAAAAGCAAAAACGTAAAATGAATTTAAATTTTTTCTCTTTATACGCATTTTTGTCACATTACGTGTCGATGCTTAAAAATCATTAGGTACTTATCTTTATATACAAGTAGTCGTAAAGATACATAAACGATTTCAAACTGCAAGTTTACAGTCAGGCTCAATCTAAACATATAAATAAAATTGGACTGTCTGTTTTTAATATGAAAATAATCTCTTTTTACTACATGCATCTGAATTATATACGGTTTGAATACCAAAATATTTTTTATTACAATTTTTGTCGGTCTGTCTGACTATTTGTTCCGGCTAATATCTGAAATGGCTGGATTGATTTTGACGGGACTTTTATTGGTAGGTAGCTGATGTAAAAAGGAGTAAATTAGGCTACTTTTATTTTAGAAAAAAGAAAATATGTAAAAATGTAGTCTTCGCAAACGAAGTCGCGGACAAGGCTAAAGTTCTTCACAAAAATCTGAAAGAAAATTAAATTACGTTTTATTAAGTGCATAACTTAAGGATTAGTATGAAGAATAAACGAATTCCAGACGAAATTAGTTCTTAGGCAGAAGGTACAAAGTCTAAAATGTAGTCTTCGTGCTTTTGATGGTAGCTTTCAGCGAGCTTAATTCTATGCCTCTAACAAGTATAAGGTGGAAGTCTATACGTCCTATATAGTGAGATACCTATTTTAAAAGTGTTTCAATTAATTCTGTGATAGCTTAAATATGTTATTGAAAATTTCGGATTGGTTTTCAATTCCATAATGTTATTATTCAAAGAACTTGCACTAAATTGCTGTTAATTTCTTTCACACCGATATAAAATTTTATAATTTCTTATATTTTGCTTAATTACGTATCAGATAAAACTAATTGCAACTAACTTATTTATCAGATCGTGTAACCGTGGGATTTTTTTCTAGAGTCTCATTAGCAATGATTTAAAGATAATCTCAGAAGTTACTAGGGATTGCTATTTTACATTAATTATTCAGATGTAAGTCTAAATCTGACTTATCGTACTAAAATTGTAGGTTAGGTAGTACCAAAAATTATGATTTCGTTATAACATGATAATGAAGATAACGTACAGAATATGTACTCTTATTATAAAGAAACTTTAACTTCGCAAATGCTTCAGTGACTTGTTGTATACTGAAGAACATTTATTTTTATCGCTCTTTTGTCGCCGGCATACGAACTAATATCAAACTGAAAGTTTTTACTATGATATGCCTTTGACTGTACCTATCTATTACTATAAATGTGGTTTCCGTGACACGTGTGGTTCATCTATTTGTTTACAAGAAAAATGCTAGTCATAAAAGATAACGCTGTCTGCGAAAAAACTTTTTGGTTCAAATTTTGGTAAACATAATACAAGCTTTTCTTTTCTCTTTTCTTCTATCTTTAACTGTTTGCTTTGATTTGCAGCTTCATGTATTTACATATCATGAGACGTAAAATGCTGAGTAGCGAACACGTATAAATAAGACGATAATTTAATCCGTGTAGGTAATTAACTAAAAGCTTTAACCTAACGTAACCTTGCCACGTAGACTAATAAGTAGGTACACAATCCATTCTAAAATGAACCTTACCATGATGATGTAAGAGCTGAAGTGTTAAAAATTATGTTTATGGCTAGTGTTGTACTTAGCACCTAGTGCTAACTCAATACGTTCCGGAATCCCGCACCGCCGGGGGCTTACAAAAAGATTTGCCAGCTGATGCTTCTCCGCGTGAGAAAGTACCACTTGTGTCTCACGGATTTCTAATGCAAATATCAATAGATAGCGACTAAATACTTTCTAACGTGTCCAATTGCTTTCACTTTTGATGACACGCCGAAAACCTTAAAGTAGCAAATGACGAGCCAAAGTGAACTAATGAAGCGTACGAGAATTATGTAACGACTGAACAGGTCTATTTGTGCTCTGGCCAATTTTATTAATTAGGAAACATGAATTTTATGATAAAGCACAAAATAATGCAATGGCTATTTAATTATTGTATTTTTTTGGCCGGCATACACAAGGGACCTATTTATTTATCCGTCCACATGGTGCCTAAGCCGATTTAGGTAAAATGATAAAATAATATAGGCTTTAGCTTCTACATCGCATACAATTTTTTATAACAGATATTTCATACACAAAACTTTCGTATTCAAGTTTTTATGATGTATTTTTATATAGGTAGTAGTAGTGTTTAAAATGCTTATTTTGATGTGCCAATTTTGTTTGTAACTTAAAGCACAGTTTTGGGTTAAGATAGCATTGCTTCGTATGTTTTTCTTTTGCGTATCTATGTCCGCTTATAAGTGCTTTAATTGCAATGTATAAAAATGCATTACAATCCTGTTCAAGATAAAACTTGAAACTTTTCCTTGTGACAACAAAATTTAGATAGCAGTTTTTATCTATTGCAATAAACACACATTTTAACAGTAAAATATCATACTTAGTTTTATTTCAAATATAATTAGTAGACAAAATGTATTCTAAACGTACTGAAAGTAATCAAATGGACAGCTTATCCGATATCAGTAAGCATTCACCCATGGAGAGTCGCCACGTAACATTTATTTGATAAATGGTTTTCAAGAACCATCCTTGCACGTCAGACTTTATTCTGACTATAAAAAATAGTTTTCCACATGACTGCATGTTTTCAATCTCTCGAAATTGAATAGTAACGATGATAAATGTAGAGGACTCGTAAATATCATTTGTCATCGCAATTACTTTTATTATGCGCGAGTAGAATCTCTGCATTACACATTATGACATATGCAAATTACAGTATGGAGCAATTATGTAGATGGTGCGAATTTTTACAAAATGGTTGGCGGGCGACGTCGGGGCGCGCGGAATGTGACCGCGTCGGAATGTCACGGTGCCTACGAGAAGGGGCAGGGTTGTCGCATTTGTAGGATACAGTGCTTATTTTATGACGAATGTAAATCCACGAAACAACTTGTTGAGGAGCGGCCTTGACTTTAGTAGAAAGCATAACTACGGCCACGATAATAAAGGCTTCATACCGGGCTATCGTTTGTCTTTATAATAATGGTTGGAACTAGCTTACGTATTTCGGCATAGCCTACCATACTAGAAGTCCCTTATGGTAATAGTGATTGTTTCAAAGTTGACTCTAATCCTCTATTCAGCGACCGTCTTCTTTCACCTAGCGAGTACCCTTTCTATCAAAGCACGCAGTCAGTAGTACATGAGGTAATGTGTGATGTCCTTTTAGGATTAGAATTTGCAACGAGGATTTCTCTTCATTATTATGCTTAAATCATAAATAATTTACATTCACTATTGGGTGGTAAATGAGCGAAAAAATTTAGTTTGCTATGCTTCGTTTTCATTCTGATAAACAAAATACGTTTTTAAAATAGATAATGCAATTTTATGAGATGTTCTTATATTTAGCAACTCGATTTAGTCAGTGGCAGATTACTTCTTCGAAGTGTTAAATTTGGCCATCGTAATATTGAGCACAAGTCCTATTGCTTTTATTCTGGATTGCATTAAAAATATCGGCGGCGGCTCGGTAAAAAACATAATCCTAATAAAAACTTTGAACGCCCTACGGGCGCATGCCTCGTGTCACCTATAAAGTGGAAATGGTCCATTAACTCAGAAAAAGATTTAGCGATGCTCATAATAAATGTGCTTCGAAGGCATATTAACTCTTGGTGCCGGTTGAAATCTAAGCTAGTCGCTAAGCTCACGATTGAAAACGTCTGACAGTAATATAGCACTTGCCTTTACCCCTCTACAAATCCGCATTTGGCGTGCTGGCGGCAAATATGTTAATCCGCAACTAGCACCAGCCCTATACGCGCGGCGTCGCGTCGCATCATGCCTATGTGGCGCAACCCACGCTTTGCCGACTCACTGCACCGTCCAGCCGTGAATCACTCACGCATGCCCGGACAAAAAGATTCTTGCTTAGCAATAAATATCAGAGACTCGATCGAGATACTAACGCAAACACGCGAGACGTACGAACGGAACCAGCACGGAATAGGTTAAGAGTAACTCGACAAGAAATGGTGATTAGGAAATAGATGATGTCCATTGGTTATTTTAGATGATTTTGACAATAATTTTTGCATTGTTAATAGTACCTGCATTAATTTGAACATAGTGCAAAGTGACTCTACTGATAGTTCAGAACCTAGGTCAACGGAAATATACTTATTTTAATATACTCATTAGAAACTCATTATAATATTACAATACATTGTATCAACTCATTCAGTGGTTTAAGGAGTGAAAAACAGTTTCTTAAGTTTGTAAGTTTGAGGTAAGCTGCAGCAGACCATTTCACAAAGACGGCACATCTTCCCAAGGAAAACATATGTGATAGCGATCGTTTTACTAAACAAATTCGTTACTGGGAGTATTACGAAAGATAAAGCTTCTAACATTTTACCTACCTCATGTTACTACTTTAAAAACGTATCTGTAGATATTTCATGTAACCTAATAGTAGTCAGTAGCTTATTGGAAACCCTTCACACGTGATAATAAAACGATTAAAGCCACCTTTTAGTATACAATAGTTCTTTTTACACAGGTTATTGCAACGCTTGCGCTGTTCTATGGAAGTATGAAATTCCGAAGCATTCATGCTTGGTTTCCCATACATGTACGTTTCAACACCAATAGACTCGCGAAAGAATTACTCCACAGTATAATGCGAGTACTGTTGCGTATTTTCAAGCGATTATCGTGTTATTATTAACCTTGCACGAACTTCATTTAAAGATCGAACTACTTAGAAGAGCTCACGGTTAACATATTCAAAGTAAGTTGCATTAGCAAATTAACGAAAAGAACGTTGAACGTCAAAATTTGATTGGCAGACTTTTTAGTATAGTTTTAGCTCCCTAACCTAAAGAAGTTACGTTAATCAGAAGCGAGATTGTCTATTTTGTAAGACGTTTAAAGCTAATTAGCAAAGGAATATAATGTATCCATGTTGTAATTACCTCGCTTAAATATGAAATTGTCTTCGCAATTTTCTTATTTTGGGAATACTTTTTCTTCGAATTGTTTAAAAGCATAATTAGGCTTTGTAAAATTATTATAAAACACATTTAAAGAGCAATTCAAAAATTAGAACTTACAATAAAAATAAACTATATACGATGTGTAAAATATTTTGTTTGGGTCAAGAAGGTATTGTTATGACTGTGTGACGAAGCAGTTTAACTCATGTGAATCATTTAACAAATTAATGAAAAACGTCTACTTCTAAATGTATATTTATGTTAGCTTCCCTAACAGCAGGATAATTGTTTTTACACATTGAAGATATTTATTGATCCCATAAAATGTACCTACTCACTTTCTTTGTTAGATGTTTTTGTTATTCTTTTCCTGTAGCATGCGCACAAAAACCAAATTTAGAAGGAATATGATCTTCCCGAGAGAACAAATTCATGTATCTTGACGCAACGTGCATATGGTGCTATTTCCTCCGTATATTTTGTATTTTCTGAATTTATGCAAAGAAAAATATTTCCTACTACTCGTTCCTTACACGTTGGTAAATTGCGTTTGTCGGGAAGAAAAATTATGCTTATTTTTGGAACATGATATATTAGCACGGAAAATATTAGTGTGTTATACGCGAAGACAGCCAAAATTTAAATCTTGTGTAATTCTGCTTAAGATGTAATAACTAACTATCTCCAATTACTATTAACGACCTTGGTAGCTTAGCTATAAGCGTCAAAAGTCCAGGGTTTAATTCCCGGTCTGGGTAATTAGTGAAACGAACTTTTTTAATTCGTTCGAATGTGCTAAGTTAATGCCCACAGTTAGTATCCGTCATCTGGTTCCCAAAACATTTAGTTAGAGACTAGTTATAATTTGTGTGATTGTCTAGAACATTTATTTATTATTTACTGTTTATCGAAAGCCTAATTTCAGAGCTGGACATACAACTTTGATATTTAAATAGAGGCAATGGATTTAATTGTTAGTTTTAATCATTGATAAGTTATTTCAACTCTACCACTCATTTACCTAATCTCTAGACCATGATAAAATTTGTAAGTTAAAGCCGAATAAAAGCGTTGTGGAAAAACTGTCACAAAAAATGTAACAATGAATCAAACAATACATTTTGTCGACACCGTAGGTAGTTCAAACTCACGACTAGAACTTTAAACGCTCCAAATCACCGACCCAACAGAGTCATGGCTAAGGTATTTGTAATAGGCCAAAGCGATTCGGATTAAGTAATACAGGCGCCATGATGCCGCCCCTGTCCGAATCTGGTTGTATTGAATGAAGTTGTTGTGAATTGATAAGCTTGCCTATTTCTTGTAAATGGAACACGTTTTACGCGAAATAGTTTTCTTCCGTCGTCATGTCGAAATCTACACAAATAATCTGAACTCTATGAAACTCCAATAATAAAACCCAATCTGTTGGAAATTATTGTTTAAAATAATGTACCGACTTTCTAGAACACATCATTAATTTATGAAAGATTTCACGACAGTATAGGTATTATGTCTAACCATTAAAGTTACGTTATAATAAGCGTTATTTTAATTCAACTGATGCCGCTAGAATTTTATCCTTATCAAAATAAGTCACAACTCTCGGCCACTTAGGCTTTGACGATGTAGGCGTCACTGGAATACGGTCTTGGATTGAATATAATAGAGATCTGCATGAAAACTATTTTTTAAATACCTTTAAACCCAGATGAAGCCGGGGTGGATCATTAGTATTTAGAAAAAACAGTATGGTAAATATTTTACTTACAAAGAGTATCGTCATAGTTGGTCCAGTCAATGTGTTTGTTATTAATCAACTATGAAACTTAAACAGTATTTTTGATAAAAATAGTTGTGGTTTAAAAGTGGGTAAATTATAAAGTGATTTACTAGATGAGACGTTATAATTTGTTTTTATAAGGTAATATTTTTTAGTCTTGGTTTAATATATGTAATTTTTTTATTAATTCATTTGAGAAGGCTACCTAATTAGGAAAACAAGTTGCCTTATATTGTGTTGAATAACGTCATTCGAAGTTCAATCAGAGCCACCGTTACTCGTTCAAAAGTCACGAAATTTCCATGACGTGTCAAAGAAAATGAATGCAAGTAACAACGGCACAAATTGGCTGTGGAGCTGTTAAATGATTCGCGAAAATAATAATTGGACACCAGCTGATGCACGCCGGAATTTCCCTGTCATTGTCAAGCGTTTCCCATTAAGCAAAACAAATTGCGTTACGCCAGCGCTCTTACTGCACAAGACACAATGACGAGAGTTGAACAAAAAAAAATAACTGCAGTCAAACAGTGACGAATCGAGAAACCCAAACAGCCCGCGCATTGGGCCGTTCGATTTTCGAGACAAACTTTTTAGTCCCGTTAATGACGATGGAAATGGAATGACAACGCAATTTCTCACTGCAAGCCTCCTTCAATCTGACCTTTATTTCAAGAGTGATAAGAAACTAGACGGAGTGTAAGGAAGGATATCCGTTTCACAGGCTCTGATTCAACAAGACAAGAACTCATTTCCTGAGAAACAAACAAATTGTTGTAAAAGTAGTTACCTACTGGACCGTTTAATTTATTGATGGATTGCTCGAAGGAAAGTTTTCGGTAAATGGGCGTAAATAATTAATGGTCAACTTCTCAATAAGGATAAAATTCTATCGAGAGGAATACAAATACAGCAGATATTTTCGTTCAAGGTACATTATAAGATAAAAAGTAAAATATCTCAATAAGATGGACACTGGATTAAATACCTTGGGTTATGTTTTCGTTGATTATGAACGTATCTACTAAATAATGTTTTGCGTACTGACCTGTTTCAAAGTTGCTTATTTAGAAATCGAACCAATTGGCTAACAGTCGTGTCCTAAGAATAATTCAACACCGTCCATAAATAAAATTAGTTCCTAAAAATATTCGGAAAGACAGCACTCCTCTTTCTCCACGTTTGTATCCCGGTAAAGCATCCATTACGGAGTCCTCGATAGCTATGATAATAAGTCTGGTTACTAAATAGAAGCAATTATAGATACGCTTTCCTTCCAAACCCTTAGATTTATTCGGACCATAGTCAAAATCTAATGCCCGACGTGCCTTCCAATGCACTAAATAATCTTTCGTAACGGATAAATATATATAGTATCATAACGTAAAAGTGTTCCCCGCAGGATTTTCACCCACGTTTAAAGCCTAGCTCTCTATCTACTACACCATGGAAGCAATTCATACAGCTGTAGGAATGTGAATAAAGTGAAAAGACATTACCTAATGTCAAATCTTATCCTTGACTGTCTTTTTCTTAGAGTTCTGACTGACCTCGCTAAGAAAACTGCAAAATTTCTAGCAAAATGTTTAGCGTAAGAGCTGAATCTTTTTGCCAATTGTACGTAAAGTAGGTCATGACTCGCAACTTACTGCGATATCCGCCCTTCCTGTCTATTTGCTGGGTCTAGCACAAAATAAGTAAATTCAGAAGGGTCTGTTCTTACCACATTTGTGAATAGGCAATAAATATATTACGTGGATGCAGCTCGTATTAGAACGTAATCTTGAACATTAGAACACAAGTGTTCGCTAATGATTAATTACGGCACCTCACGCTGTGGTGCACGGGTTTGTAACTTCATTATAACCTGCTACAAAAACTTACTATGGTAATGAGCGTAGGAAAGTGCCTACCTACTTTATTGTGGCCGAATATTATTTATGAAGGGATGGAAATGTAAGATATTTTAGATATTAGAACTTGATATTGCCTCTAGATATTTAAAAGATTGTGATAGTCAGACATGAGGGATTTGGTATTACCTATTTCTGCTTCTTGTTGTTTTGCTAAATACTTTATTTTTGTTCCTTACTACTTGTAGGTTGACTTTAGTTTTGCATTAGCCAACAACAAATTAAAGTTGTAACGCTCTTTTTTTCAACCATAAATTGATACGATCGTTATATTTATTTGAACGGCCTTTTTGAATTGATTCGCAGAAATTAAAGAATTAGCTCTCGTTCTTAAGTTCGAGATAGGCATTCAAATTTAGTCTACTCGAGAGGGTCTGTAGTTTCATATTTCTCTTGCGTCTGTTTCTGAAACGCTACGCACTTTGTTTTCGCTCCAGTTTACGACGGTGCCGGTCGCATGTTAACACGAAATCCTTACGCAACCGCCGAACTGGACTATGTTATAAATGGTAGACTAACATCGACTCAGATTTTGCTAGACGATTCAATCTAGTCCAATTTTTTTTTGCTTAACAAGTTACAGCAACTTATGTGGTAGATAAAGATATTATGAAAACACTGTTTAATAACCTCGGTAACAGAAACAGTTGAAATTTGGAAAGGTTTTAATGTATTTTGATTTTAGATCACAAAAGGATGACTTTTTGAAAAAACGATTTTACCTAAAATACGGTTAATCTTATGTAGATTTTTTAAGGTTAATTTACGTAAAAGTTGAATTTGTAATTACAATGCAAAAGTCTGCGTTAGACTTTTCGTACCATAAAGTCTTTACCTGATTAAGGTGGTTAGTGTTATAATATGGTCCTTACAGCATCCACTTACGAGAGTATTACACATTTTTAAATTAAAATTTGAATCGCGGTACCTATAAAATGAAAATCTCACAGCCGTGCCATAATGTGGAAACCGAATTTGCATGCCTGCCCACTTGCAAAACAAACAAGAAATCTAAACCTACTTCCATCATGGCAGTGCTTGATAAAAATAATATTAGTAAACAAGTTTTAGATCACGACCCAGCTCGGTATGTGAGTGGCTAGGCGTGGTGGAGGTCACCTGGCTGTGCCTGCGAAATTGAAAGTACTGCGTGGCTATTCCAACTTGAGGTGAACCAGTTGTCCGAGAATATGGCGTGGTCGGGTTGACCATGTTGGATAGAGTTCAAATGTGTTCTAGAAAAATCGTGTCTTCAATTACTGTATCTGTGTGATTTTTCTTGATACGCATCCCGAGCAAACTTCATTTTTACCCTCATGTTTTTAAAATACAACATAATCTCCGATAATGAGAGAAATCTGACATTGGTTGGTCTAGGGGTGCAAATAAGGCAAGTGACCAACCTTCCTGTCAGATGTATCTCACTACTAAACGATTAATGTTCTGATATTAGCCGAGGTTGTGAATTTCAAAGCGCGAAAATGCTCGTGATGTATGTCACCAACGTGATGGGTGCGCATATAACATGCAGATGTTCCTAATATTTTACAATTAAATATTCTCATAATTCCACCGTATCGGAGTTGTACAATTCAGTTTTCATTTTATGCCTTTTCCCGCTGCAGTGTTCAATCGAGTCTTCCTCCAATATCTTTCTTTAATATTATATATGCAATCCTATATTTAATATAAGCATATTGTTATTGTGGACTGTTTGGAATGAAAGGTGGCTTTTGGAAATAAAAAGTATGTAAAAATTATAATTAAATAAACACACATTAAATTAAAAACCAAAACGAAGTGCGAGGAAAAAACAAAAGAACATCGTATCTTTTGAACATAACTTTTTTTTAAAATAAATAATGTCAAAATAAGGTTACAATAGAACCGGCCTGCCGTAGATAATGTGATATTATCCGATGAATCGAGTAATTACATTTACGTTACAAGTAGCTAACAACTGTTACGTAAAGGCATTAATTGCGGCCCTAATGACATTAAAGCCATGTAGTAGCCAACTACATGTGGTGGCCCATGACAATTAGTTTCGTAATTTCTCTCATTAACTAGGTAACGCAACATCATTTGCGTCCGTAACAGTTGTTCTACTTTTACACTGTGCAGGTAATTGTTAAAAAAATATCAATTGATTTATTAGTTCAATTAATTGATTTATCTAACAACCGCTTGTCTTAGTATTTTTGCGAGTTCTGTGAAATGATTATGAAGAACCAATTTTATACCTTTAAGGTATTTTCATTTCATAGTCAGAAAGTTCCAATAGCATATTTTTCGTTGTATCTTTCTATTAATGGGGGTTGTTTATGAACCAATAATATTTCAGAATAAATAAATATGCAGTTATATGTAGATCGATATAATTCAGAGCTCTATCAAAACTAATTAATGCATATCGATTTCTAAAGACTATTTAAATAGTAGAAAAATCAAAAGAGATTTTAAATTTTTGCGTTTAATGCATTATTGGTTGAAAGAACATAATTTTTGGCAGAATTAAAAATCGATTAACAAAACCAACCATTTCAGAGACTCGAAAAATTTAATGTAAACTTAATGTTCCAAATCGATCAACAAGTATTTATTGGCAATCGCGAATAATTTGAGACAGGAAAGTACTAAATTAATTTAACCACAAACTACCAGTAATGTTCAAAACTGGCCCTATTTATAAATGACTAGTTATGATTTATAATTGAAATATACAACTAAAGTCGGATGTTTTAATATCTGACAATGCCATTTTACTACGTTTAAATATATCTACACTAATATTATAAATAGGAAAGATTTGTACCTATTTTTGTATGTTTGTAATGAATAGGCTCAAAAAGTACTGGGCCGATTTAAAAAATTCTTTCACCAATAGAATGCTACATTCTTCCAATTTGACATAGGCTACAAAATTAGGGATCCTTGGTAAAATTTAAAAAAATTCAACAGAAAAGCGGGAAAAATTATCTAAGAAGAAACGAAGTTCGCCGGGACATCTAGTCTATACTAATATTATAAAGAGGATATAATATAATTTGTTAAAATCTAAATTTCTTAATTGCTAGGTGAATTGTGATTAGTTAGGGCCAGTACCAACTTCCAATTTGTTTGCTTTAGTTCGATTCGGTATTTTGAAATTTGCTGTTTTATTCCAATTAGCTTGGTCAGAAACAAGTTTGCTGAATTCATAATTGTAATTTAAACAAGTACGTTACTGGATGATTTGTGAGGACAGTCTGTTATTTAGTAATTTTGTAGTATAACTTGTTTGCTGTGATGCGTCGTCACTTTCACTTTCTTAGCAATTTTTAATCCATTTCAAACAGGTACTTACATTAAAAATTTAACGTTGCACATTCTAGAATGATTAGGTGCTCGTGTATTAGTGATAAGCCAAAAACAACGCAACATTTCGATTAATTCAAATGCTTTTAGTTTCCCAGTGAATTTGGAACTCAAGTTTTTAAGGTTTTAAAAACTAAAATTTATTGGTAAATTGTAGACGCACATAAAGCTTGCAATGAATATTTTGTGTAATGACAAATGGTTTACAAAATAAAGATCGTGTTTGTACACTAAATTTGTTTTGACATGTCTCATAAACTACAATCAATCAATCAATCAATCATTTATTTATTAATTCATAAACATGGGTGTTATAAGATGTCACATAAAATATTGTTAGGTACAGCCATGATTCACCTTAGAGGTATATGAATATAATTTTAGTGGTTAGTATCAAAGTAATAATATTAAATTAACATTATATAGTATTATTTTAAAAATTTCATAAGACATAAAAATATTTAATTCAAAATTCATTCGTCATTTTACATCTTGTCGTCAAAGAATGTTCTAATGTCGTAATAAACTTTTTCAGCAAAAAAGCTATTGAGGGCAGTTCTGAATCTTTTACTATCATTAATTGACCTGATATACAATGGGATTTTATTATATATTTTAGGAGCCATACAATTTACACTCATTCTTCTAAGAAGAGGTTTACATCCATGTGTAACTTTAAGTGTGCCTTCACGACGACTTCCAGCAGTATGCATTTCAAAATAAGTTGGGTTATTCCGTACAAATTTTGCAATCTCAGATATATACATAGACGGTAGTGTCAGTATCTTATATTAACGAAAGTACGGTTCACACATCCTGCTTTAGGCCGAACATGGATCTGAGACATTTTTTTTGCGCTTTGAAGACACTCTGCTTGTCAGTAGTGTTAGCCCAAAACATAATGCCGTACCTTAAAGTCGATGCAACATATCCGTGATAGGCTGTGAGAAGCGTATTTATGCTGGCAATTTTCCTAAGTTTATAAAGCGCATAAGAAAACTGATTTAATTTTTTTATTAAATCGTTAATATGAGGTTTCCATGTCAGTTTTTTATCTATAATCAAACCTAAGAATTTAGTTGTGTCTACCTCTGTAATTGAATTTCCGGAGTAACTAATTTTAGAGTAATGACATGGCTGTCATTATTGATATATAACCTGAAATAAGTATTACCCACAAACAGAATAGTTGAACCATGAACTAATCTATCTACATAATATATTATGAACATCAGACTCCCGATTGTAGAAAAAGACGGTTTGGTTTTGTTTTGGTCGAGTACGCTGGAAAACAAAGAGTATGGAGGGACGGGTATTATTCTCGTTCCCGCAGGAGATAGACCGACAAACAGTTCGATTTAGTGCCGAGATAGGGTAGACTATCGATAAATTTTAACTGGAGTCAGAAAATAGGTTCGCAGCTTCGACAGTATATTTGTATGGTCTCTCGCAAAATAATTTTTAACCCAAAAAAGTATATACGATTTTTTCCCAACATTCAACTTTGCTAGTACGATTTTTCAAAAGATAAAACAAATTGAGTACTTTTACAGACAACAAGCTGTTGACCTGAAAGTTTTCACTAAATAATAATTTTCAAAGAACAATTGTAGTTTACAATGTTTGTTGATCATCGTTATGAATTTCATTCTGGTATGTAGATAATGACAGACTTCCATTAGCTTACAAAACCACTTATATCTTTAAGAAATTATTCAAAAGTTAAAACCTACTGGATTTTTTTAATTGGATTGCTTTTAAAGCCTTTTATTTTATTTTATTCTGGCATCGATGAAATAAGGTAGCTTAATGTGCTTGTTAAAAACAGTCATGCAACATATAATTACTTATAATATTCTCTTCCCGCTGTTGGTCATCACTGTTGGCTGGCACGACAAATCTATTAATAAAGTAGGCTACTGAAACATCTTGTTGTTTGGAGTTGGCAGATGTTATTAGGTTAGTGGTCAACCCAAATGTGTACAAAGTATTATAAGGCAGTAAACGGTAACACTGTTCTTGCATTTCTGTAATGGAAAACTTCGCTCTCGTTGATATAATGGTGTTACCAAATACTGCAACCATGTTTTATGGTCATGACCTTGTTTAAGTTGCGTTTAAAAGTGAGGTAACACACTGGAACTAAATTATGTTGGCCGCTAACTAGGTAGCATTTGAACGCCGCTACAATTTTATTGTTATAAACCTTAATTGGTTTGATTCCTCTGGGCGCCCTCGGTGGCACAGTGGCTCAGGTAGCGGCTCAAATCGCAAAAGGTTCCGGGTTCGATTATCTGTCGGGTTAATTTGGGAAACGAATTTTTATGGGTTGGTGTGCTGAGTTGGCGCCTCCAGTTAGAAAGAAAAGAAAGCGTTAATTTCAATTAATTTATTGTCAGTCTTTCGCATGCCAAGTAATACTTTTTTATAACGAACGTTATTTTCTAGATATAATGAATAAATAAACTATTGTTGATGTATCTTACGAAAATGTATATCAGAGGTTATTTAAAACAGAGAGGCAGTTAATCTCGTTCAGCTATAATGCTGTTAAAGATTTGTTTGAAATATTAAATTCCACTTAACAATGATTACCTTGTAATATAGCATGCCTTTAATGACTTTATAGCGATTTATTTGCCATAAAAAGCGTTTACAGCTGCCTTATCTATTTGATTACTCAATCTAGCCCCCTAATGTAAAACAAAATGAAATGAAAACACAAGTAAAGCCGCAGCAGTTTGCTTTTAATTTTTTCTAAGGCTGTGGGATATGTTGGAGAACAAAGAACGAATCTATAGCGAGAGTAGACTTGTGTGTATTGAGATTCCTGAATTAATGAGCACATTGTTACAAGATCATGCGTTTGTACTTGGTTTTTATATTCCCTACTAGGAAAAGCACTTACGGAACTTTTTAAATTTCATTTCATGTGATATTATGATACTTAAAATCTTTAATTGACATAGTAAAAGGTACGGGTACATTTGTTTCCTTGGAAGTTAGGTAAGTACTAATCGGGCATGCAATATAAAAACGCGTAGTAAAAGAGATTTTTTTTTTGACGGTTGGAAAAACGAGTAGATGAACTATACTATGATCTGAGGGGTGAGTTACCCTATGTGAAACTTCCTGCAATATAAAGGGTACGACCACCCACTAAAACCACCCGGTTGGATCTCATCGCTTTAAGTGGCGTGTTGTCCTGCCTGACTTCCAACGGTGGATGGCCGCTATTAAAGAGGCCCCGTCCCTTCCCCCGGAATGGTAGGACAGCTGATCTAACTGGACCGCCCCACCTCGCTTTGGACCATGAGTGCAATGCATATTCAGACACCCTCACGCCATCAGCTAGCCGGTCTCCTCGTGGAAGTTCAGCCCGGACAAATCACCACCGCGCTCTGAGCCACACAGATACATTTTTTGACCCAAATCATCTATTAAAGTGGAATAGTCGTAGATTATCACTCAATCTAGAAAAATACTAGTCACAATACAGGGCTAATGCATCCAACATCATATTAATTTATAGTTTCAACAACGAATGACTGGGTAAATCATCACGCTAGCCGAATGCGGGTTGTGATCATATTATGTTATGAACTTAAGTTGATTATCATTATCATCAGCATATCTCAGTTCATTGCTAAATATATAGGCCTTTCCAATAGTTTGCCATTTGGGATTTTCCAGGACAGCCGTCTTGCGCAGATCGTCAGTCCACCTACCCTGAGGGCGCTCTACACAAAAGTCAAGTTCAGCTGAGTTAAACAAATCCGACACAAAGTTTGCTGGATCTAGATTATGAATAACACTGGCAAAATGCATAAGCATCAAGACTTACAAAATGTCATATTCAGAAAATGTATCAATTTGGGTCACAAAACTAGGCTTTTTAGTTCCATTCCCAGCTAGGTACAGTGGCAACGAAGTTAACTTGCGTTTAAATTTGCACGAGCAAGCGAGTCGGGAAGCGGGTTGAAATATTCCCACCCTGTCGGGTAATGGTAAAAGATTTATAATGATTTACGTCGCCGACAACTTGCCCGAATATAAAAGTTTCATGCGCCTCTCTAACTTTTTAAAGTTACGTAATATTCCACTCGCAATAAATTCTCCGAGATAGGCCCTTTTGATATCGCTGGAGTCGGTCATGTTAGAAATAAAACGTCTGAAAACACTCGCAATATGAATTGAGACTCGGCGTACAATAGGGAATATGCGTGAAAAATGTGTTGGGCATTGAATTAATCGTAAAATAAATTATTAAACGTAATAATAAAAGCGTGTTAAGGACATACTAGTTTGGTAAAAAAATAAAAAGCTACAACCTGGTCTTATGTTAACTAATTGACGTTTGTGTAAATGAACGTCACATTCAAAGTCGGCTTTCTCCATGGACTTAATATATAAACAGGACCGAGTACTCGCAGCCAAAAAACGAGCCGAGCGAGATAGCTACCACAGAAGCGTGTGTCCCTTTCTAATAGGGTGACAACAAGATTTATTTTGTCAACGAGAATAACACTAAATTTTTGAAATAAATAATACAAATTGTCAAAGGTATCTATTTATTTAGCCATGTACATGCTTTGGTTGATACAAATGACAAGAAAATATAGTTGAAACAATGCTTAAAATAATTGCTAGTAAGTACAATTACAGCCGCTTCGGCTACATGTTTAATGAATGGCTTTTGTAATAATTGTACGCCAGTCTATGTCTACGATTTTTTACCTAACTTCTGATTACTGTGGGCAACAGATTGTTTTCAGTGACAATATTAATATTAACCAAAAAACATCGTTTGAATAATTTGACTGATTAAACGACTGAGAAACTACTTTTTAAACATGATAACATCTTTAAGAGGTGGCACGATGTAGGATTTCTTCTTCAGAGTCTGGTAGTGGTCGGTGGCTGAATGTATTACTGAGAACTTCAATTTTTTTACTTTTGGTCTGTAAAATAAACATAAAAGTACTATACATATTACATCTAAAAAATTACAGTTAACTTAGTGTAACATATTACATCCAGTTTATGACCTACAAAATAATACTCATGTAAAGAATTAAGTAAAAATAAACCTGGCCAAGTACTTATAGGTTATAAGTCGTAAAGGTTTTACTATATTTGACTGTAAAACGAATCCTTCTTAAATATTTATTTTATTTCAATTTTATTATTTGTCTTTAAATAAAGTGTATTCCGTCAATATTTCAAGTGTCTAACTGTTATAGCTATCAATATCCGGCAAGCAATAAAATCACGTATGTTGTATGGGAGCCCTTTACATACGTATATTATCTTGTTTTTTAGTATTAAGTATTTGATGTTGTTATAACGGCATCAAACAATTAAAATTATAACTAACTATCACTGTTCACAAGATACAGCCTGATGGCAGTTAGACGGAAAGCGAAGTCTTAGTAATAGGGTTCCGTTTTACCCCTTGGGTATGGAACCTAAAAGACTATGTAGGTATAGTGTATATACAAATAGTGTTTTTTTAAATACTTGATTAGGTGTTTAGAATAAGTTTACTAAAATTAAATCTTGTTGTGTGTTGTTGCGTTGAAGCATGATAAACAATTACTAATGATACTTACCTAAGGAGCAAGTCCCAGCTGCATACGACAGAATGTATAGTGATTTTTTGCTAAACAGCATTCTCCAAACGTTTGCAGAGAATCATTATTCTCCCATTTTAAAGAAAATGCGAACCACTCTGTATAAGCTTAGTACTAACACTAGGTAATAAGTAAAATTTTTGTTACTAACATTTCTATGGATAATTTTGGTCCGAAATAAATGAATTATTATATTATATTAACGTGTATAGCTGAGCCATTTTTGTCGCATTACTTCATTTTTAAGGTAGGTAACTGTAAATAAATGTACAACAGTGAGAAACTAACTCGAGCACACAATTGAAATATTACGAGAATTATGGGTACCCTAGTGGTAAGATTTACAGTAAGATTATTTTGAGCTTACCTGTAAAACGATATATGGCAATCACTATATAATTCACTTGAACAAGTATAAACGCAACTTTTTTTCACCATTTTATCTTATGAGGTGCCTTAGAATTGTTTATTTTGATAAACTCAATCAATGACAGTTTGACTTACTGACGCCATGGCAGTTCATGATGATGCTTTAGAGGGTTACCACTAGGAAATTAGAAATAAGCAAATCCTATTTTACGTATTCTTTATAGTTTATGAATAAAATCAAAGAAATAAATTAAAATATAATTTATTATTTTACATTTGTTGAAAAAACAATTTAATACAAGTGCATAAACTGAGTTTTTGATCAGGCAAAATTTAGATCAGAAATATTATTTTATGCTGGCAAGATCTAAGAAAGATCAAAGAACGAGACACACGCCTCCGGCCTGGCTATCTCTGTCGGCTCGGAATTGCATCTGTGTAAAGCGCACAGGAATTAATACTTTATTGCATTGTAATAGTGTTTATTTTTCATAATGAACTTTTTCAGAGTTATCAGTCCTGTTTATTATATTAGGTCCATGGCTTTCTCTGCCTTACGTTGGTACTCTTTTGAAGCATGCTTCCTGCAATAGTGAAGCCATTTTAATAACGTTTCATATTAAGTTAAATATTCGATATTTAAAAACGTTTTGCCAATAGAGAGCGTGATGTCCAATTCAAGACCGAGATTAAAGCGATCTATTTCAAGATATTTTTATCACTAACTTTGTCAAACATTTAATTACAAAAACATTCTCGCAACAGTAAATAAAAAAGCAGAACGTATGACTACATCTCTACTGCAGCACGGAGCTTGTTAGCCAAAGTTTCTATAGCCCATTTGACGAAACCGCACTCCTAACTTTTCCGATACCGCCAATGCAGGTGAATCCAAATTTCATCCAATTAATAATGAGATACAGTGAGTGAATCACGGCAGTCCCGGCAGAAAGAAACCATTCATTGGTATCCCGTTGCAGTGGGTTACAGCGGGTTATTCTACTAATTGGACCGGGTCGGGAAACGTTAATTTGATAACCAAGCGTTAGCGTTTACGTAATTTGCGGCGACGCATACGGGGGCTGGTCGCGGCCATATTTTTGGCAAACAAAGCTTTTGTCGCCCCGGGGATAGTTATTCGTCGCTTTATTGTTCCCGAGCGCGGTTACGCCTCATTTTGTGACGTGTGTGGTTTAAATTCACGTGTGCTGTATGCTAATGGTCTTGCTAAGGTTGAATTTGCTTTGGAACTTTCTCGTGCGCCGTACCTAGTTGGAACAGAGCACACAAGATGTTTCGCCACGTAAGACAATCATATTATGGATTCTCTTGAAGTTCAATTGAAAGAACAGACTACAGGCAATTAAACCATTAAAATGTTTCTATTGGAATTTACAAATTCAAGCTATCGTTCATCAAATTAATAAAACTCCTATCTATGGAAAATTAAAGAGCAATTTGCAGTCAAATAAAAAAAAGCTGTAAACAGGTATAAAAATAAGAAAAAAAGTTTAAATCAACGTTGATATAACATACTTTTAGAGGTTATTTGCGAAACAAGCTTAATTGTCAAAAATAACAATACGCATTCATATTTACATACTGACGTGAATATTTTTTGTTTTATGTTTCTAAAACCAAAACTTAAGTAATTTAAGTACCAACGTCGAGATCAGCATGATATTTCTTGGCAACCAAGTCATTGGTATCGTCAAGCCATTCAGATTAAAAAAAATACTTATAGGTACCTACCGTAATTTAAGTTCAACACAAAATAAAAAACCAAAGTGCCCGTATTTCCCCGGCCTTCGAACCGCTGCACAATTACTCATTCAAGACGTCACCTCACATTCCTCTATGCCCTTGGGAACGGCGTTTTAAAGCCATCATGACCCTCGGCACCTGTTATATTATTCAGCACTAGTTACGCCAGACCATGTGGTTTTCTTCAATTCACGCAAAATTTTACGTTTTACTGAGCGCAGAAACACCTGCCCTTAATTCCTGTGTCACTTGCCATTTTAGTTAATTTTTAACGAGATTTTCTTAATCCGTTCCGTTAAATAATTATGAAGCGAAGCTTAGCTAGGCTTATACCTGCTTATCAGTATCTTACTTGCAATGTAAAGTTAATTTTTTTATTAGATAGACAACAAGTGCTATAAATTTTACCGATGAGTATCCACGCTAAATAAGATTTGACCGAAACCGATATTTCTATTAGCATGATTACTGTGTCGTTAAAAAATACATTTGTTTTCAATCAAACAACGCAATTACCAATTCGTTTTTGCTTCGCCGTTACACACGTTCCAATGTTTTCACAAGCTTTCTAAAAAATGAATATATTTTGGCAAACGTAATGAAAAATGTCACGGGTTTTACGCGAAGTTTATTTTTAATTACTGAGAGTTTTCTTTGTAAATTGGACACTGTCATATCGAATTGACGCAAAGAGGGTCTCTTTATTAAAAATAAATATTTCGTTTTAATGCCTATTGGTAAATACGCCAGCAAAATATATCGTGTTAGAGTATTTTACTTTGGGTTTGAAGTTAACTTAATTAACACCTGATTGATCCGTTAAACAACTTTATACGTATTGAAAATTAGTTTATTTTTAATTACTGAGAGTTTTCTTTGTAAATTGGACACTGTCATATCGAATTGACGCAAAGAGGGTCTCTTTATTAAAAATAAATATTTCGTTTTAATGCCTTTTGGTAAATACGCCAGCAAAATATATCGTGTTAGAGTATTTTACTTTGGGTTTAAAGTTAACTTAATTAACACCTGATTGATCCGTTAAACAACTTTATACATATTGAAAATTTAATGAATAAAGAAAAAAATCCGATGCGTTCGCTCAAAAGGTTCTATGTAGTTCATTCATGTTTGGATGGTATTTTACTCAGTAATATGTATTTCTCAGTTCCGAAATATTTACGCAGTTATTTTTCATAGAGAGACCATCGAAACTGATTTTTTTTATCTTTGTTCCAGGTACGTTATAAACTCAACTGCACCCCAGAGACGTTATTATTTTCGGATCATGACTAAACCCGACTGATCCGGCAGGTTTGCCCGAGAAGGTGATCAAGTGACATTAAGGCGACTCTTCCGCGGGTGATAACATTTTGTACGGTCGTACAATTTGCATAAACCGGTATCTGACAATCGCCATCTTGAATTTTTCGTAACCGGAGTATGTTAACTTATGGCGCAGCAGATCGAATGCCAAATACTTTGAAATAAAATATTTTTTTTAGTTTTTGCCTTCAGTTTTGGCTGCGTAGGAGTGGTTTACTCGACAGTAGTTGTCGTGTACACCCTTAGGAATTAAAAGTATAATAAATGATTGTTCATGTACCAAATTAATTTATGAAGTATACATTTGCTTAAGCAACAAAAGTAATTAACATTTAGATACTGCCGAATTTATTTAATATAAGTATGGGAAGAGGAACAAACAAACTTATAAAAATAATATTAAACCCAATCTATCTACTTAAATGCGATGTTGCCAAACTTATTGTAGATAATTGTTCATTCTGATTAAATTAACAAAGATTTTAAGTCTTATCACCAATTTAATGTGATCAGAATCATTAGTGTTAGCAAATAATAAATAAAAAAGTTGTACGTGAATGGAAACATATAACTTCTCTCGCTCGAACGCTAACAAGCAAAATTTTTAGCTCGAAGCGATTTCCTATTAGCCCGCTACAAGCAAATCCTCGCAAATTAACGAAAGGTCAGGCATTGTTAGAGTTCTTTGTTTGGCGATTTAACAATCCTGTTTTAGGCATTTTTAATTAGATAATAGCGTCCATAAAAATTGTCCAACTGTGCGTCTTATTTGAGCAAAGATGGTTCCGTACGGCTGGTTTTACTTATACAATTTGTTTGTACAGACACTTTGGAATTTTTCCGCCCCTTATGTCGTGGACATAACAACTGATATCGAATTGCACCTGTTTACCTTGACGTGCGGTCCACTGTACGTATCACGGGATGCAGTAATAAAATAGATGCAGTTTTAATGTTCCAGGCATCAAGACTGAACCAAAAATGTATCAAGACGTATCTTGATAGAAAAAACAAAATATTTTAAATAATGCTATAACAGTAGATTATATTGCAAGGAACAACTAATTTAAATCTCTAATTTATAACCTGCAAATGATATTCTACCATAGGAAATAGTTTATTTTTGACCAATCAAAGACAAAAAACTATCGGATTCTGTAAATAAAAGATCTTTTAGTTATAGAACTATAATTATGTCGTGCAACTTTTTATTGGAAGCTGAATCATAACTTTACGACCTCTTTTTCCGGTTTGAGCGATAGCTGTGACAATATTTCCTGTATTGATTTGACCGTCTGATGTAATGGTGATATAAAACTGGTAATCACGCCATGCCATGACCGTTGATAATTTTCTTTTGATGGATGTTAAGTTTCCCGTAAATACGTTGCAAAAGAGGTTTCATGATTTTTTAATGAAACTTCTTTAGGGAGTTCTATTTCTGCCAAAAAAATACGTGAGAATTGTTTTATTTATTTAAAACGTTTAACGTTTTAAATAAATAAAACAATTCTCACGTATTTTTTTCTACAGGATTCTAGTTGCATTTAATTGCAATAGAAATCGTCGCAATTTGTCTAAACATTATTGCTATTGTTTATTAGCGGCAAGAGTTGCGCAAATTTTTCGTTGTGATTTTCTCATACAAACAATTATTTGACGTAATTCACATGCCGGGATGTAATCAAACAGTGGACAATATTTTAATGATACATTTTGTGATCTCACCAGTGGTTGTACATTGTTGAACAAACCTATTCAAAAAAATTAAATTACAAATTTGTTCATTAATGCTCAACAAAATAGAAATATAATTAGATGGATTTAAGTATTAAATGTTAAATTGTACTGCGATGTATACACCTAAGTTCCATAAATTGCAGATCAAAAACTGCAGTTTATATAAGAAAATACATTCGGCTCGAAAAGAAAATTGCTAACTCCGAAGAAACAGGAAAATAGTAATGACAGCTAGCAGTGTAGACCATTAGCGAACCATTTATCATTCAACCAGGACCAAAACAACTTGAGAACCCGTTCAAAGCGCAGCAAGTTCCGTGAATGCATGTCTTCTAATTTGTTAAACCAATTGCACTTGTCTGTTACAAAACTGATACCCCTGCGTCACAATGGCGCATACATCACCACTCGTCATTAGCCCACTACGCAATGCTTATTACCTATTACTCAACGCGTTTGTTTGGCACGTCTGAGCTGGTGCAGCCGGTTCGCAACCTTGCCGCCCCCCTCCCTCTCCGCGGTATACTTTCACTCTGGTCTTCGGCCTTCGTCGGCTATTTTCGGATGTCTTAGCAACGAGATGCGGAATTTGCATGCTGTTACTAAATTTTGCGAGGAAAATAAACAACAGATCAAGTTGTATTTCTACGCATTTAGTAATGGTTCGTCCACATTGGTATAGCAATAGCGTCTTATTCCGAACTATTCCAGGAAATGAATTTATAATTATTAAAGAGTCTTGTTCTTTTTATGTATGCCAGTACTAAAATGTTTCAACAAAATGGTTCATACGTTTCGCGATTCATAAATATTTTTCTCTACACACCAAAATACTTTAAGCAATTGGCCGAGAAGTGTTTCGTCAAGATTACACATCATTAAGATGACTCAATATAAGATTAAAGCACGAGTTAATTACTGACGAAAATCTTCACCATTATTAAAACATAAGATCGCGTTTTGCGAAAACGCAGTTGTTTTTAAAAATCGTTATTTCATTGTATCCACTCCAACTTGGCTCGCTTATGTGAACATTATTTGAGTTGCAAAGCTTGCCAACTATCCATTTCGTATATAATTCAATTGCGTAAGAGAAAAAATCATGGTTTGAGACCAATTATAAAGGATGAAAGTGCATTATGGCTTGCACAGAATCTCAGGAATTTTATCAATCAAACGCAAACGCTCAAGTTTATTGGGTAACAAGAGATTATCAAGTCAACCAGTTTTGTGAAATACATAGCAATTTTGTCTTGTTAACTAGAATGTTACAATTTGGTATTGAAGTGTATTGATGATGAAATTAACCCTGCCTCTAGAATACTATCACATTGATCACCTAAATACCGAAAATAGGCCTGAAGGGCCATGTAAATATAATCGGTTCTGAGACTGACCTCACTTTGACCATGTTGGCCCTGCATAATGAGTTCATCTCAATGAGATTGCCCAAAATCGGGACTTTATATGACAACTAGACTAGACTCTTACTGGAACATACGAAATCGAAATCGAGTAGTTAATCGGAGCGACAAAATTAGTGAGGATGCAAATTGCTGCTGGCGTCGTTCATTGCCGCGGTGTAGATCTGAACCTACTAATCAATCGCTTTGAATTTCGGCTTAATTTTCGATTTTGAAATACTTGTCACACTGATTGCAGGGACGAGCTGTATTTATGGCAAGGTGCGACCAAAATGCCACTTCATATTATGACATTACTGGCATTCAACTGATCTATTCAGTTGAGTACAAAGTGAAGTCAGCCCAGCTTTAGACCAGAGACTTATCTTACGAGCTACTTAGGTAATTTTGGATCGAAATGTAGTAAGTTACTTACGTTAGGCAATAAACAATAATTAACTCCC
The DNA here is from genome assembly GCA_037074685.1 of Glyphodes pyloalis. Taxonomy (NCBI): domain Eukaryota; kingdom Metazoa; phylum Arthropoda; class Insecta; order Lepidoptera; family Crambidae; genus Glyphodes; species Glyphodes pyloalis. The sequence continues at coordinate 4,970,571 of JAYKKO010000015.1, read as the reverse complement.
CACATAAAAAAAAAAGTCATCCAAAGAATCCCTGGTTTCGCTGCCAGTATTATCCTCTTTTAAAGAGGGTGGTTATTATTTTGTAGCTAGTACGATCTGATTTCCGCAACCCTCACAGTGCAACCCAGACCTATGTCGGATCATAATCGGGACCAACGGCTTAACAGCTTCCTAAAGTACGAAATCTTCATTCTCATCGGACAGTTACTAATCTACACTTTGGTGTGGATTAACATAAAAAAAATACTTTATTTAGTAGTTAATACGAACTACTGCCCGACGTTAATCGGTGTCGCGTTTTGACCCGTTAAATTATTTTAAATGTTTGAAATGGAACGCGAATAAAGTGTGTGTGGAAAGTGTTTGATATGACTTATCTCTTCAAAATACTAAACTCGATGATTGATTCACCAGAACTTCTTAGTTGCTTATATTTTTCTGGTCCAACCCGTCTACCGGTGCGCTCCTCTCGCAGCTTACCTCTGTTTGTTCCTCCGCGACGCAAAAAGAATTACACTCGAAATTCATTCTTCTGTCGATCCACCAACACTTACAATAGGGAATTTACTAACATCGATTTTTTTCATACTTCATTGACAATATTTAAGAAAACATTGAATACTATATTAATAACTGAAACATGAATTACATAATCATGTAAAATTTTAGCTTAGCAGTGAATATTTAGCCTCTTATTTTAAATTTTCTCTCTGAAACTTTAATCATATATTTTAAGTTTACTTTACTGTATACACTAACTTTTCATGTTCGAACATGTAAGAAATAAATATGTTTTAACAGCATGTTAAATTTAGGCACTATTAGGTCTTCTATTGATATCAATATTTATCTACCAAATGTTTATAATGTATGACTGCTTGTTGCCAAAATAAATTAAAAAAAAAAGTTTATAAAAAAATACTTCGTACGAGTAAATTCAATTCGAAGCTAAGCTGTTATAATTTATTATAAATAGCATTTATAAAATCCATTAGCTCGATCTCGTTTTAAATATTCATTTTGCAATGGATTAATGAGCATTAGCGATTGTATATTATAAAATGATTATGCATAGTTATGAAAGGACAGTTCACGTTAACACACTTCCTGTCCTTATTTGATTCGAAGCAAAAATATTGCAAGATATATATTCCGTCATCATTTGTTATGAAAAGCGATTTTGAAATTTGAACAGTCGCGTGGTTTGAAAGGTTCGTTATTAGAAACATTCGATATATTGGAGCTTTTAAAATGAATTAATTTGTTACTTAGTAACAAGTTCTTAATATCGTACAAAAACTTCTTAACAATCGTTTAAATAAAATTACCTTAATGTATGCTGGAAAATGTATGAAGCGCATCGCTGCGTACAGTTTCTAGCAATAGAGTAATTTGTTAGTGAAGGTCGTTAAATAGACACTCTAATTGGCATAGGTATTGCCGGGTTTCCTTGACCAACGGCAATTTTCTCGAGAAAGTGACAAAATCGAAAGTATTCCGTGTGCGTTTATTGTCATTTGCCGATAGTGCAACGGTCGTGAATATACGTTGGCAATTAATTGCATAGCCTTAGAAACACATTACACACGATAAATTTACTAATAAGAAATCATATACATGTTTAATACATACTTAGTGATACATTTTCAGTTCTTAATTGAAGGAGTCAATAATATTCATAACTGAAATGATAGATACCCTATGTAGAGAAAATGCATTTACAATAAATATCTCTAATAAAAACCACTGCAATAAGATGAAACTCAACGTTCAGTACTTGGTGCCAGTTGCGATTGGATTTTATCTCTCGGATGGTTCTCAAACCCACGATACCATTAAAGAAAATTTTAATTTTTTAATTTATATTTGCAGTTGTATTCATTGTAGAAATTTTCCATTATATAAATACATTAAATAAAATATACTCTACCAGTAGTATTCAACATTTAAAATACTTTCTCAATAACAGTCCTTAATGACCGTACTGTAACAAATTAACAATGAACAATGTTATTTCAATAAAGAAAGCAAAGCGTGATTCCATGAGTAGGTATAACAAATAGACTCATCCTGCCGAACTTATTCTCGAACAAAAAATGTAATTTTATGTTATGACGTTTTGCGAGGTAAAAGTCTTTGTGACTTAATCGCCGCCTTGAAGTTTTTACCTAAGCGATTGGAGCCGCACCCGTACCTACGTCCGTTTTGCCATTTCTTCTGTTGAGGCGTGTGATGTGGCAGTCCAAGTCAGTTTACTGTGTGAAAGCTTAATACCTATGGCACCACTATTCAGGGGACTAAGTCTCACGAAAAGGTTTATTGGGCGAATGCCCAATAAACCAATAAAACAGGGAATCCTGTCCATTTTAAGGCAGGACTAATAAGTTTTTTTCTCCCCGAAAACAAAAGGCTACCTATTTGTGTACAGTATACATAGAAAACGTATTTGAGTGCGGATTGTTTCTTACGTTTCAGTAATGTGTGCCCGTGCGCATCGAGTGTTGAAATGCACTTTTTGCATGAGTCTCGGTCTGGTTACACTCCGATACTATTGCTACATTGTTATAATCTTCCAATTTCTTATTCTTTCAATTATTAACTTATTGTAAAAATATTTCAAATCTATGTTGGTATTAAGTCAGAACTCTTGCTTAAAGTTAGGCTTGGCTGGTGAAAACAGGTTTAGTTACATTGTAACTACTTCTGTTTCTAAACGTTGCTACCCATTTACGATTTGCCCTAGATTAGCGGTCGCCGAGTGGCTAGAGTTGTCATTTGCTGTACTAATATAATTTTACAGAGGCATGAATCATTCTTGAAATATGCACACACAAATAGTTACTACCCTGGCAAAAAGTAACAGACAATTTCATTGATGTATATCACCGTATTTCTTTTCGGAATAAGATTCGGAAATTCACCAAATATTAATTTACCTATTTATTATAGATGATACGATTATCATTAAAATTGATTACAACAATTTGTGAGATAGGTAAGGGCTCTCTATTCTTCGTTCTAGGAATATGGCTCAATAAACACAATTAGCAATGAAAGTAATTTGAAATACTCTTCAGTGTTCATCATTCGCCTAAGTACCTACTTTGAAATAGCAAAAAGCACTTATATCGCAAGTTGATTTAAATCTAGCCTTTTTAAGTTTCGTAATGTCTAAATTCTATTGATAAACTATGTAGAGAAATCAATGTTATCAATGACCATGAAATACTACAAAGCTACTGATTTGATACAGTTATCAAAACTTTTTCTATAGAAAAATAAAGTTCCTTTACATATGTAAATGTATTGGAATGGCAGCGTTCCATTAAAAGTACGAAGTATAAGAACTGGAAAAGTTATGGGTTCAAATTAATCCGGTCGAACTACAGCTAAGTCAGCTAGCAAGTAGGCGCATAACTGAATAATCCATTAGGGTAAATTCGACCACTTTGCAACACAAAGCACAAACTTTGGTTCTCTATTGTTGTACAAATGTCTTCCTGGCGCGATGTGGCATAGCTAGGTCACATTTTGATTATTCAATTGTGTACACTGTAACAAAAACTAGCGTATCAGATTGAATTAAATCTACGAGTCTTCGTTAAGATGATTAATTTGGTAACGTTCGCATTTTCATCATTTCGCGTTAAGAACATCAAAAGTAAAAAAGTTTAATTGGGGAAGTATTTAAATTAGCTCTTTTGTATTCCTAATGGTGTTTAGTCATCATTTGCTCATCTGGTTTATGTGCCATCTTTTATGAGAGCAATAACGGTGCATAAGATACCAAAAGTTAAGCTATGGACACCGCGGTCCGATAATGAATAAGTGACCGTACAAACAAAACTAAGTAAAAATTGTCATGCACTAATCGGTGCTTAGATGTATCGATATTAATCGCTAAGCATCGTTTAAGGTTATCTGACGGCTTTTTTTTATACATTTCATTTCAAGATTGACCTCATCCCATCTGATGTTAAGTGGTAATGAGGTCCTAACTTAAAGGCCACAAGTACATCATAATAATAGCTGTTACTAGACTCGTCACCCTTATCTTGAGAGCTTGACTCCTGCTGCTATTATAGCACCCCCAGGAACTCTGGAAACCTTACTCACACGCACAAACGAAGTGAATTTTATTTGGCAGCGGTCTTCTGTAATGTATTTCACCAGTCGGGCTCTTAAAACGACTCTTAAAACATCTGACAGGTTCTATTTACCATAATTATTTTACCGCTAAAGTATTCGTTTTCTTAATCCTTCTCCATCAGTGGACAAGCTTAGAAATACTAAGGCTCGGTGGCTTTCCTAATCATATACTTGAAATGCATATCATGTAAGGTTTTATATCGATATTTCGTACACCTTTCGTGCAATCCCTTTATTAAGAAAACCTAAATACTTTAATCAATCATTGTAATAGCTTGATAATAAGTGTTGCCCTATAAAATACGATATTAGCAATATATCGTTATAATGAACCTATGTAAGCAATCTGAGGCAGAAGTATCAATACCGCTGTAATGAAAGGTCAAATCTAGTTACGTAAGGAATAAATACATCGCTAAGATAACAATACGCAACCTAAGAGGTGACCTTAATTCTTATTTATTAGAACCTGTGATCTTGTGTATGTGATACTGAGTATATGGCTTTTAAGGTCATTCTAACAATAAATGGACGTATCTATAAAAATAATAACGAAGTACATACAATCGTGTTGCGCGTTTAGGGTCAGCAATTTGATAATTTGTGATTCGTTTTAAATTAAAATAACAAAACAATTTTGTATTTTTTTGTTTTTTTCTCACAAATTGCAAACATCAAAAATTCGTTCAAGTGATTGGGGTTGGGTGAGGTGATTCATTTAAATGGAACGGAGTAAGTTGATTGTGAAAGAATTGCTTATAATGCACATTAAATCTCTTTCATAGTGTTATGGCGCCTATGGACTAACTGTTTCAAATATTGTAAATGTCTAATTACAGGCACTATAGGTATTTAGATATACTCAACGTAATAATAGTGCTATGTATGTTTATGACTGTTTGTTGCCTTAAATAAATGAAAAAAAATAACTATAAATGTGTTTAAATTAAAAAAAAATTGGTAACTCCTTTAAGCTGTATGTTATAAAACGGGTAACTTGCCAATGAAAAAAATAGCAATTGACGTAAATAAAACGTAAAATTAAGTAACTGACAACTGCAAATACCTACTGCAAGTCTGAAGAAAACGAAACATTATTTACCTAATCCTTTAGATGAAATGTATATGTATGCGACAGATGGTAAGTCTAAATATAAACATTTAATTATTTACATATCTTTTTATGATAATAATGGGTTATTTTTATTACGTCCCAGGTAAATGGTATTTAAAAGGGAAACTTTTTATTAGCAGTAGGTACACGTAGATCCTTTCCGCAGTTGCTTTTAAATAATAAAATCTGGAATATGATTGATACACCAACCACCTAGGGCGACTAAAACTTATTACAATGATTGTTATAAAAAGGTGAATATGATAGATATTTTAGAATGTAATGACAAGAATTCTATAAAAATTTCAAATGACGTAACTTTATTTACAATAGAACAACTGATCATGTTATTGTTATTGCAAAATGACATAAACTAATGCATCGCAACAAAGCAAGTGATTTGAAAAACGAAATGTCTGCATCGGTTTTTGAAGCAATCAATTCAAGGATTGTTTTCTTAACACAATCTCGCTCAATGTAATTTTATTGACATGTTAAACGACAATCACGAGTGTACAGAGGTCGTCTTCGAGTGACTGTGAATTGAGGAATCGTGGCGCGTAACAATTTAGTGTCAGGTAGACCTTCGGCTTTGTTGGCATGCATGTTATGTCGCTACAGGGTCGGAGATTTGACCTTTCTATTGATGCTACTACTAAATTAACGCGTATAAAGCGTGGTACTTGTGGTTGAGAAGTACTGAGACGCAATGTCCGCAAGTAGTTCAAAATATGACTACGTTTGGTAGTCAAGAACATATCCAGTTTCAAAAAACCCCGTTGGATTGGACTTTATCAGGAATAAAAAATTGGAATGTACAGTAAATAAGTTTCTTTTATTCTTAGTAAAGTAACACACGGGCGACAACATGTTGAACGTTGAGCTCTGAAGACTTTAAACAAACAGCATTAATGTTACCACCACATGTAAAAAACCTCAGACAGGTACATATTTCTAATTACTACACTATGTACATATTAAGCACGAAAATAAGATTCATGTATGCTATAATAATTAAAGTTAGTAATTGCGAGTATACCAAAATAGAGCCCTTCATTATTGTCTAGTAAAATCGCAACGAAAGCACAGTGAAACCAAATATTGTCTGGCAATTTGATTGTGTTGTAGAATTCAAGGTAGTGTTTTTAATATTTAAAATAAAACACAATTGCAAATATGTAGGGAAAATAGGTGCTATAGCTTGCATTTTAATTTCAGTCAATTATATAAATTGTCCCTTAACTAAACTAACGTTAAAATCGCGGTTTAATCAGCGTTGTCCCTACTAATATTATAAATCTGAAAGTAACTCTGTCTGTCTGTCTGTCTGTCTGTCTGTCTGTCTGTTTGTCTGTGTGTCTGTTACGCTTTCCTGCTTAAACCTCTTAACCGATTTTGATGAAATTTGGTATAGGTATACGTTGAATCTCAAGAACGGACATAGGCTACTTTTTATTAGAAAATAAGGGGGGGGGATACCACGTAATACCACGTTTGAAAGTTTATATGGAAAATGTTTATTTTTGAAGTTAGAGATATGAAATTTGGCACAAATATAGCTCAAAACTTGGATTAAAATGTAGACTACTTTTTGTTTCGAATATTAGGGGAGAAAGGGGTAAAACTGACCATAAAAGGATGTAGTCCACGCGAACGAAGTCGCGGGCACAGCTAGTGTTCAATAATTATTTAATGTAATTGTTGATTGTGCCTATTGAACAACTGATGGACCTAATGCTAGGAGAATTGTTTTCTGGATGTTTTAATTCTTTGGTTCACAGATTCCTCACTGTGCTTAAACAGTAGTATAAAAAAACGTTAAAATATTTAGTTAACCTTTTTTTACTTTGCTTGCGATCTTTGGGCAAATGCATCCTTCATACATTTCCAAAGTGTAATCCTTAGTTTAAGTGATGGTCTGGTGTTATTAATTTGACGCAGACACCATTCAGATTTTTTCAGTACCTGTTCAAATGGTTCACACACCATCGTCTAGTTAATTTAAATATAGAATAAAAAGATTTAAATTGATTTACCTTTGCAAGCCTCATTTGATGTTATTAGTTGGAGGATCTTTTAAAGAGCAACTTCAGATGATCATTACCTACATCAAATATAACTGGCATTTGATTTAACCATGAATCAAGTGCTCGTTAACGTAATACCTAAAAATTCGTACTAAAGTCACAGTGTAGCTTAGGTTAGCGCGTTCTAGTATCTGAGTCATCTATCATAATTTTAAGCCGGATTTAATTATTAAATTTAATGAACGCTGACGCTTTGGTTTTGGAAACTGAATACTTAGCTTGTACGTGGTATTAAGTCAAATATAATCAATTTTGTAATCAGAATTCATTGATAGTGATTTTTTGAGTCGGTAAAGGTTATTAAGAGTTCTAAGAAAATAGTGAAAAGAGTAAGTACATGTTCGTAACCGACCTAAATACGTCTGACTAAGCTGAACTACTGTTATCTAGATAACAGCTGAGATCAATAGTTAAACCAGCTTTTTAAGAGTGATACTTGTCATAAATGTTACTAAGTTCGAAAGGAACGATCACCTATTTGAGATAGGATCACAGCATACATAGCTTAACATCAGTTGCAAAACAACCGAAGCGAAATAATGGCGTATTTCCCTCCTCATATACAAACCATTATACAAAGTTATTTTAATGACCTTGCAAAATGATACCGAAACCAAAATGCAGTCTTAAAACGCAATATCAAACCATTCATAAATTAAAAGCAATTGAAAAACATTTCGCATGCAGCGAAGGTCACGGGTTTAGATTGCAATTTGCCCACTAAATGGCGTTTTAACTATACAAATCTAGTAACAAGCGGAGCCCAAAACCGGGGCACACACGACAATACCCGGCCGTGAGAATGTTCGTAACAATGAGGGCAATTTAGATTTGCCTTAGACACTCGGACTTGCTGTTTGAAGAGCTGATTTTGTAAATATTCGCTAGAGAGTGATTGATAAGAGCATATTCAATAGATCAGGAATCAAAGAATCAAAGTGTCACAATCACAACACAATATTTAGTTCAAAAATAGTAGAGCACTAGAGCCTGTAACGAAATTTAAAACTTAAACTACCAAAATTGTATTGTAAAGGTTATAATTATATCAAAAACATTGCAACGTCAACATATCTATTTTATTTTTGTAATTGTGTGAATAAAATTTTCAACTTAATCTTAAATGCTAATAATACGTTTTTTTCCGTTTGTCGAAATGACTAATTTACAGAAAACTAAAAAAGTATATACCTAGTGTTAAACAGATTTTACTTTTTAAGGAAGCTACAACATTTTTTTGTTTAGTTGAGCCAACAGGCGTTAACTCTCAGAAACTGGCTGATTGTAACGAGTCGCAGATAAAGTAAAAATGTTTCGCTAGCGAACCCTCATCACAACATCGGTGAACTATTGAAGTCCCGACGTTACCGGGTCCGTTGATAGACGGTCCTACAAAGGCGGTTTCACTTTGTGTTGCCTTCGTTCTTGCTTACGTAAGAAAGTCTTATATTTGGTTAAGGTTTTCTTTAGTTCTCGCTTCTCGTTTTTTTTTCTCTCATTAGAAGTCACAAAGGCTTAAGAAAGAAGAGTGCAAGATTCAATATTTTTTACACTTGAGTAAAATAAATATTACAGACGTACCGACTTTAGCAGGAAAGGCATGTCACAGTGGAAAATATTTTTTATTATAATATTTTTTTATCCATGAGTAATTTATGATATGTTTGAATGAATTCAAATCCGTCCAGTACATAGGTAAGCAGAAAAAAATAATCCAGGTCCTCGTGGCTGAGAGGCGAGCGTGCCGTCTCGGAGGTCCCGGGTTCGATCCCCGGTCGTGTCAATACATATAGAAAACCGAACTTTTCTGTATTGTCACTGGTCTGGGTGTTGTCGGACCGTCGTTGTTTCTGATTTCTGCAACACAAGTGCTTCAGCTACTTGCCACAGAATCAGAGCAATGTAATGTGAGTATATATTAAGATATAATTGTAAAAAGATGTGAACGTAAAACATTTTTCTGCTATGGTTTCATTGAGGCACAATTACACGTATCCACTGAATAGAAAAACATTTACGTGTGGGTACGCCTTAGCAAGATATCAGAATACATTTACCTAGTTCTTTCATCAACCATGTCCCATTTCCTTTAAGATAAACATCGCTTTCTTGGTAACAGTTAACGGATAATTTGCGACGCCTTACTGCGTCGCGTATCATTGTGAACGAAAAGAAAATCATCGCACTTTCAAAAATATAATCAATGAAGAATTTTTAAACCATTTTTTTTAGATTTTCTACTAAATGTAATGAGTGTATCATAGTACAAAAGTAATCCATTAGTCTATTTAGGGTTTTTTATTTTTACCTGAGCGTATTCTCGATATTTGTTTATAACTGTTCGGTCGGTTCGCTACAGTTGTCGCCTACAAATACAAACCAAACCATGCCAGTCTTAATTCAAGGTTCAGGAATGAAACATTTAATTTTGGTAATTTAATAATTATTTGTCGCTCTCATCATTAATCTAAGCAATTCAACAACAAAAAAATCACATGAATTCTTTTCAAGCCATTTCATTTGAAAAGTAAAAAAAACATACTTTTTTAAATGAATATAAATGTAAAGTCAACAAAATTGAACATCCTTTCGATGTTCAATTTTGTTGACTTTACATTTATACCTAAAATAGCATTATTTAAAACGTCACGTAAAACTAAATTTGTATGTCTATGACAAGCCGTTTTCGAAAGGTCAACACCTTGATATTTGCATATAACAAGTAGCTTGAGGCAACCAATTTATTATAACTAAGTGTCGATCGGTCATTTCATTAAAATTTTCATAATTAAACTAATTGACCGCTATTCTAATGCGTTATTAGCACTTGTGAAAGTAAAGCGCGTGGTGTGCTAAAATTATTATTTTGCAATAATTGAATTCACATTAAGTAAGAAAACAAGCCGATTAATTAAGAACGAGAAAATTTACTTATTTTTATGAATTTAATTGGGTACTAGGTAATTGTTCGGAGTTTAATTGGTAATTAATACTGTAGTTATGAAAAATTATGTTGCATGTGTTGTTTTTTACAAGTTACAAAATTAAATAGACATATAGGTAAAAATGAAATTTCTAATTTGGCTTATCCATTATCCAATGGTATAACAACTCATAATTTGATCTGTGGTGAGTGATGGGCAGTATAAGATTTTCTTTTATAGTTATGTTTTCTGTAAATTCTACAACTACAAATAAAATGTACTTTATGTCGCTAGATCTAGGAATTGTTTGTTCATGATCACTAGATACCATAAAAAGTTGGGTAATAAACAGTATACGGTACAACACGTTATTACCCATGTGCCTATTCTGTTAATATTTTAATGTCAAAATATGATCAAAAGCAAGTAGAAAAAAAACTTCATTTGCAAATATTATAAACAGGATATGTCACAAAGAATATATTATGTAGAAAGAACCAAGTTCTAGCTAAACCAAACATAAAATAAAAAATAATGAAATATTGTCTGAGTACGATAAGGAAAAGAAAGAAACAAACCATTCCATTTCCAACAAGTTATTTCTAACAAACATTCGGTTGAGCAGAAAGACTCAAGCTGCAATTGATCTCTTTGACCTTCGACTTCGAATAAAACAATGCGAGTTTCCGATCAAAAAAAAAATCAAAAGAAAGCGGAGCTACCAACAGCAAAAAGTTTAATGTGCGTAAAGGTTCTAGAAAGAACGTTCGTCGATTGTCACAAAATAAACCACCATTCGTCGATGCGTTGGTGCACGGTATGTTTACGAGAAACTGTTCGACGGGCCGGAACGCGCGCTTTCACACGCGGCATCTCCGCGCCGCAGCGTGACGTCACGACACGTTTCACTACCTCCGATATTGGTGCATTGCAAAAGAAATTGCTGGAAAAATCTTGACAAGAGAGCGAGAAGAAGCACATTCGAATTGAAAATGTTCGGTTCGAATATCAAACACGTAAAGGGTGTCCGTGGTTTTAGATGTTGCTGTGTTGTGATGGTGCTGTAATAGTGTAGTTGATGTCGCTATGAACACGGTATCCCTGGTGACCTGGCGAGAGGACAATTTCATATTTGATTGTCAAACTTTCTTTGATGACAAAGAGTGTCGCTAGTTATTACTCAACTATGAAAATAATAGAGTCTATTAGAACCTTATATTCCATAATCTTCGAAAAACAAATCCATTCGTTCATGTACATGAAATTCGTCGTGTAATATCCTAACTTAATCTAACGTAAAATAATTCACATTGCTTGTGATTAAATAATAAATTAAATACAGATTTTAAGTTATGCTACAAAATAATGTATTTTCTGATTCCCACGAGTAATGTAAAATACCACTCTAGCCTTTCATTGCTATATTGCATAAATTGATTGATGCGTCGAATCTAAAATGCGACCTACTCCACATTCTTGCCATGTTACGAGTTTCAGGAAGAGGATCGACAGTTAATGTCACGTGGCATAACACAAAAATATTATGGGATTGCGAGATGCCAAAAATAGCTTACCGTTGTCACAGGAAAATGTCACACAAACAGGCGACTCCCATCCCATCTCACTTAATCTCTTCACAATCGTCCTTGTGACCATGGGTTTGAGTTCGGATTTAAAAAATTAATAAAAAGATCAGAAAAAAATATTTTCAGTTTAAGTGTTCTACTAAGTACGTTTAATTAAACCGATCTTAGCCTTGATTATATAAATGGAAATCTTTTTAAGATAGTCGTGAGTTAATTGGGAAAGTAGTGGGTCGAAATCATATTCCAATTCTAATATTTTTTTTGTGTGTGCGTGTGTGTGTGTGTATATATAATACATAGACTTATCTTTTTTTGATACCCATTATTTATGTAAGAACATAGGTATTTACATGTCTGCAAGCATCTTATGTCCGTTCGTCGCTTTGTCACAAAAAAGTAACACAAATGTGATTAAAATTCGTAATTAGCTGTAAGATTAGCATTAAGATTCATGTCAATAATTTAGTAAGAGCTGTGGATTTTGTGCAAAATAAAATAAAATAAAATCTCACGACTGCAGACTTAATACTTGTTTGACGCGTCCGCGTCATGCAAATTTAATATGCAGCGAACTATGTCGCACTGTTCCTGCGTGCGTAATGCCAAAGACCTTCCACGTAGGACTGCCATAAAAAGACACTCTTAGTTTAGCAGCTATCTCCATGCAACAAGGTTTATATCCGTGCACTTTTTCCATGTTTACGTGACACGCCTTGAGAAATTCCCAGAACTGGTTGCAATCTTGAAGTGAATAGTCAAGCCCACTTTTTTTATCCAATCGAGTTTATGGAATGCCTTCATCGAGTAACCTTTGAGCGTACCGCATTTCCCTTTCCTCGGAATACGGCAGTAATGTCGAGGATTTCTCGATCGACCTCTACAAATCAGCATATTGCGAAGTTTACTCTTTTGCATTCGATGTCTTTTTCTTGTGTTTTTAACCTCCTAATGACTTATAAAAGGTCTGGCATTTTTGCTCGTTAAATGCAAGAAATAAAAATTGCATAATCTTGCTTTGGTATTCATTTTAAAATAGATGTACATAAGAATAAAAGATCGTTTAATTTTAAGAAACTTATTCAACTTATATAGACTTATAAATAATCATCGCTGAAAATACTTAACTAGCGTACCTACAGTCGAAAGTACGTAAGATAATGTTGGATAATGTACCACCCTTTTATCGTGGGTATAAGAACGAATTGTAAACTGAAGCTATTTTCCTTGATATGCTGTAAAGCGTATTCCTTTACCTGCTTTTCTAGCTATGAAATTCAAATTAATTTTCAACCACATAAATTGAACGATTACTTTCAGATTCGATATTTCCAGCCTATATTTTAAAATTTAAATTCGTTTGCCAAAGATCGTAATTTGTTTCGAAAGCATCCCGCCATATTGTTTTCATTCGTTACTTTAGTCACTTGTTCCGTACTTGTTTTAATTGCTTGTACAACTCTGACCCAAATTACTCGAAACAAGGTCCGCCGTCTACTCGACGAGCTAAGAAGTGACAGCGAATGTCAACTTCTTTGTGACCACATCCGAAGGGGCAAGTTTCGAGACCTGTCAAACCAAGTTTGTACAGCGAGGAGTTGTGACGACAGACTAACGTTAGCTATTTCGTTGTTTTTACTTTAGATTAATCATTTAAAAATAGTTCATTTAATCTTGTAATTTAATTGTTGGATGGGTACTAGATTTACTTCCTAATGTTATATTGAAAGTTAGAAACCTAAAAATGACAGAGGCATTTTTAAGAGTTATAAATAGTAATCGTTTTAGTACCCAAGTAACGAGTGTAACTTCTATTATACTGTGCCTTGAAAAAAATCTAAAAATTAATCATACAACTACAAATACGTAAATTTGGACGTTTGTAACTCAATTATTTCAAAATGCCTGAATGGATCGGAATGAAGGTTGGTATAGTTTTAATCGGCACAAAATACACTTTTTATTTCTAAGTCTTTTATATATAACATACGCCTGCAAGAACAAAAAACTATGTGGCCTCTTCAAAAACAGTTTTAAATCAACTTGCGAGAAATTTTACCCCAGATACTTATCGCTAAGTAACAAGTTGGTATCACCGCATACTAATTTCTGTCACCCAAACACCTGACACCATCTTGGGTCGAAAGTTGGTCTCCCCTTTCGGTATATTGATTAGCCGTACTTTATCGGCTGGGCACAAACCACTAACCTTATTAACTTGTATTGGCTACTGGAGCTTCGGTGATCAAGCGATTAAAGTTTTATTTAATACTAGTTTGATGAAGGATACGAGCGTATCTTAAATCTATCTAATCATTCAAACTTTTGTTGATTGACAACCGGTTTAGCTTTATACTAAGGTCGAAAGCAGACTTAGTACCGCCTTTATGTCGTACGCATAAGATCTAATATAAAATTGAAAGAGTCTACCTTGACGTGCGGTTGAACGTAACTAGTAGCCCTTGTCGCCTACGTACATATGTAACGATCTCGGGTTTGACCCTGTATAGTTCGAACTTTGATAAAAATCTTATGAGTATAAACTTGGTAGAGACCTACCTACATGAGTATTGCTTTTGGTATATTTAATTTCATGTATTATCCTAATTTCTGTTTGTCTGACATGATGACCCTTTTTTCATAAACGCATGGAGGTAATAAGTTGAAAATTATAGTCCGCAGTCATTTGAGGCTGTAAAAAAGAAGCTTTTAAGTAGACGCTATTCAAAGAAATCGCCATTTATGCCCGATCTCCTAACATTTCTTAGGATCAGGAATAAAATTCTATAGCATTCTCATAGACCTAAAATCGTCAAATTTGGCTAAAGGGAAAGTCTAACAGGTTTTACGGCTTTCGTGTGCTTGGCCTGTAAGTTACAGCCCAAGTACACGAAAATTCGGAAACCAAGTTACCTTATTGTTCTTTTCACACATTCTCTTTTATTTTGTTACAGATGTGACGGTGCTGCCAACATGCCGACCTGATCAATGACTGTGCCGATTTCCCAGCCAAATATGGCTTTGGTTGGATCCCGTGGAACATCCTTCAAGCTGTTATAACTTTGGCTAGACTGATACCGATACTGATGAAACGGTGAAAACTAACCAAACAAGATGGGGCGGCGTCGATGGAGATTTGTCACAATCGCTTCGTTCCTTCTTTTTATAATAAAAGAGACGCAATGTCAAGGTGAGTTTTTATTTAAGATTTTTTTAACGTTAAAGAGAAACCTTTGTAACTGCAACACTGATAAATATAAAATGACTTACGATTTCAATCCACGACATGCAATTAATGACGACCTCCATGGCCGAGAGGCGAGCGTGCCGGACTTTGGCGTCGCGCCATCTCAGAGGTTCCGGGTTCGATCCCCGGTCGGGTCAATATGGGAAACGAACTTTTCTGTATTGTCTCGGGTCTGGGTGTGGTACCGTCGTTGTTTCTGATTTCTGTAACACAAGTGCTTTAGCTACTTACCACAGAATCAGAGCAATGTATGTGATGTTGTCCAATATTTATTTATTATATTTATTTATTAATGCCCAGTTCCAATATTTGAAAAACGATTTGTTCTAGTTACGGAGAGACATAAATTATACGAGGCGTATGCTAAAAACGACCGACGGATGACTGACGACAGCTGATATGGAAAGTAAACATTTAAAATTAGAATTAACGACGCGTAGAAACGGATTGTTATTTTTACATTACGAATCGCAAAATATTGGAATCGGCCATTATTCGACAAGAGTCATCAAAATACTAAGTAGGTAGTTAGTAAGTAAGTAGTTACACCAACTAAATTACTACTGACGGCTTGATGTTTATTACATCCCAAAAAATATGACAATAAAAATTTAAATTGATTTGATATCGCAACAATAAACAACATAAGTTCTTGATAGGTATTTTTTAAGAAATATGAAACTTAATAGTAGAATTTCCACCTACCTGTTTAGAAAATAGGTTTGGGTACTTATCTTTTTTTATCAATGGGCTACACCAAATATTACATCAGTATCTATATTACAAATAAATGTTTCTACGAAAGCTGATTACCAATTGGATGTAAAAAAATGTGGCATGTAAAATGCACTTTTTTTTCATTGTTAAAATGTTTCACGCCAATGGATGATAATTTAATGTGTTTTTTAATTAAACTCTCATTTAAACTGTGTAGCCAGTCGTCAAATGTGTCATGAATGACACACAAGTTTCAAAGCAAAATCTATTGTTTTTATCAGTATTGCTATATTTATTAGGTGGGATATGGTCAATCTTGAAGTGTAATATAAAAAAAAATCTTTGTAAGACTGCATTTCGTAAATTTTTTGACCAATTCTTCTTCTATTCTTCACAAATAGTACCTAAACAATATCTATTATCGCAAGAAAATTGATATAAAGCCGAATGGAGTTAGTTCCAATGGGACCATATTCTAAATTCTTTCTTAGATACATACCTATTGGCAGAGTCTATGATTCCCACGGGTACTTTTAGTTTTTTTGCTTGACATAATGATAAAGAAAAGAGCTTTCACGAAAGTCTCTAGTAGGCCCTTGGGAGTCACCTAATATTTCCCGGAAAAAATAAAAGGAAGTAACTGTCAAAGATTAGCTTTGAGTCTATTGTCACAGTTCAGATAATAGTTATTAGTCATTTGAAAGAAAGGAAAATATTTCACAGGAACTACGTTTGCAAAGTCGTAAATATAGTTAACAACGTTAATTATAAAGTAACTAACAAAGAGCTGTTGCCTGCAGCGTCTGTCGTTGTGATGTGCGCACCATCCCTGTGTTGTATTAAAACCTTGAGAAGGAAATCGGTGACTCGCGTTTCATAATCATTCACTAGGTTTCTTTGATGATTTAAATTTAACGTAATAAAACTATAACACCAAAGTGTAATATTGAATTACAATAGTATTCACATTAAAATAGTGAAAAACTAGCCAGAAGTGATTGCGATTTCGTCCTCGTGGAATTAATTTTATTGCACGTATTGAAAATTAGTAAAAAACATCTAAAATTAAATTGGCCTTAGTTATTTCTTATTAAATAAAATAAAATAAAATAAATGCGCCAGACAATCACACCAATCACCTGGTCTCAAACTAAGGTTTTCCCTTGTAATATGAGTACCAGACGACGGATACTAACTGGGGGCGTCATCCCAGCACACCCAGACCCAAGTCAATTTAGAAAAGTTCATTTTCCAAATTGACCCGACCGGGAATCGAACCCGGGACCTTTCGCGCTATGGCCGCCTACCTTAGCCACTGCGCCACCGAGGTCGTATTAAAACAGCTATCTGTAAACAAAGGTCCCGTTAACATCGGACCGACTGTTTCAGTAAAAAACAGACTAACTTTTTAGAAAATATTGTTTTAATTTTTTTATTTTTTTCAATATCTTTCAAATATTTCAAGTGTTTATGATAATCACTTTAGACTTTGAACCGCCCTTATGTCACGAGCACAAAAACTAAAATCGAGCTGAAAATGTTTATCTTGATGTGCTGTCTACTGTACAAACAGATACTACAATTTTGTTTATCTGTATGTATGTATAGATAAATGGATTTAAATTTATCTATGTCTGTATCTTTAAAACGACTCGTCTGACTATTACAACTCATGTTCTAGATTTATTCAAGATGAAATCAAGGCTAGAATGTTTCATACTATAGGTAGGTATCATGATAGGCACCAATACCTTAAAATTGATAGGCTACTCAATTTTGACCTTTGATTACGAGATACAAAAGTAATAGAATGTGCCCCGATTGACTAAAAAAACCCGTATCTATTTAGATGTACGCCCGTTTTTACAGTTTACGTCTGCCGTAGATACTTTTTGCTGTCGTGATAATATAGCTTATAGAACTTTAAACAAACCTACTAATCTAACGTCAAATCATATTGCCAACACTGTCAAATAAATTATACAACAGTTTCGTAAACTTCTGGGTCAACATCATACGATTCAAAAAGTAATGCACCAACCTATTTTAATGACTTATATTCTAGAAATTTTATTCACATTACAATAATGGGCACTTCATGACCACGTTAACTAGCAAAGTTTTATCAATAAATAATTTTTAAAAAGGTCACATCACAACACAACCGAGCTCTATTTAAAAATCGGAAACAGGGGGTCTACTCCCAAAAACGAAACGAACAAACGAAAGGTTTCATTTTTGAAGATTGATGAAAAGTTAGGGAATTAAAACGTGGTTTTTGATTTGTATAAATGATATTTTGTTTTTTGATAACGCTTTATTCGCATTCGAAGTGAGTTGCTTGCGATTATGAGCAATAAAAATTGCTAAACGTCATCGGATCCGACATATTTCGTTTTCAAGAGTAGACGCCCAGACTTTAATTGACCCGGAAAGCGAACTCAGGACCCAGAAATCATGACTTAAACCATTATGGCGTCTAAACGTATTCCAAAATAATTACAACGATAAGTTTCACTCCTTTAACTGCCAGAATTTCCGCAAAAACCCGATCGTTTCGTTTAAGTAGGTTTTTGTATGAGCGGAACGTGCCAATTCAGCGCTTTTTCATGTCGTGGACATACAAAGCGACATTAATGGACAAAACCAGACTGAAAAAAGCATATGGAGGCACATTACAAGGCTAGTAGGCGTACAATGCAGCCATTCACTAGTGCAGGCCGCTGGTTTGGGATCGGAGCCGAAACTGAGGCCTAACTACTGATGTTCGTAAACGTTCGAACCATGATGGCGTACCAATACCACAAATTTATTGACAAGTACCTAATTTGTTACATGGTATCTGAACTGGGTGGGTACATAAAAAACAGTAAGAGGCAATATTATGCATAACAATATCACGGACATGTATCTAACAACACAGGCCTCTCTTGAACACATACTCACACGAGAAAGTTATAAAAAACAAAGTACTAAAATTAAACATTCCGAAAAAAAATTGCTTTGTTTGCCTTGATATTTGATGATGTTTTAATAAAAGTCAAAAAAGTCAATTCATTTATTCATGTAGGTTACAAGTAACACTTATGCATCGTCAGAATGAATACAAACCAAAATTGAAGCTATAGCCGGTTCGAAACCTAATACTACCGAGAAGAATCCGGCAAGAAACTCAGTAGTTATCCTAATCCTTACAATGTTTAGAGCCAGAGAACTTAAAACTATGGTGTGCGAGCGAACAGACAATCATGTCCATATATGTTTATCGTTTAAATATTCATCAAGTTTATAGTATCCTTTTCGCATTAAACATGATTTAATATGGATCTTAAATCTATGCATAGGTAAGTCAACAATACATTGCGGTAACTTGTTGAATATTTTTATACTTAATCCCACGAATGTTCTACTGGTTTCACGAAGCCTATGGTTTGACATAGCGAGCTTATGTTTATTTCTTGTGTTGAAATTACGTGTGTCGGATTTCTTATAGAACAAATTGAGATTATTAGCAACCCATGTATAAGCAAAGAGCAAAAATGGAAAAGAAATTATGGAACCGTTTTCTGTTTCAAAAGTTTCCTTACAATTTGATTATTAACTTGTCTTAGTAAGCACATACACTAACATTATGAATTCTTAAAGGTGGAAAACAGATAAGACATATCAATGTGTTGAAAGCGATGACAACATTTTCCAAATCCGCCCTGAATTACATTAAATAGTACGTATACGAAAAGTGTGATTGACATCTGCATATCAGTTAATTAACTATTATTTTGTAGACATCTAGTTTGTATATTAATTCAAAATAAGCATAATTTAAATTTGGGCGTATAGAGCCGAACGTAGGTATCGAATGCTTATCCCTACCACCACGTATGCTAGCTGACGTCCTATTTATTATTCAATGGCTAGGCGCGGATAGCAACCGCTTCTTATTTTGAATTTTACCCTTGAGTTTGAGACTTGCGGGTGAATTTGAGTACTTTAAGCATCCGATCATATTGTACACTATGACAATACACTTTCATCTAATTTATTACATAAATAAAACAAATAAACTTAAGATAACACTAGCTCACCAAAAAATTCAAACTAAAATTAATATTTTAAATAAACAAAGAAGGTCCCTGTGGTATTGTACACTTATATTTCCCTGATTTTAAATTTTACAAATGGTTTTGAAGTACAAGCTTGTTTAATTAGCGGGTCACATGTTCAAATTATTCATTGAGGTAATGATAAAGCCATATTCTATTGTAACAAGAATAATTTGAACATTAGGGAATATTCGTGGTATTCTCTTTCCAATACAGTATTTTTTATTTATTCATATCATTTAATGGGTGATCTTACTTATTCATACACTTTACACTCGGTTTTTATCAGATTTATATAATAAGTAAGTGTTATTAAATAAATCTGATAAAAGCCGACAAAAAATAACAACAATTTTTTTTTAGTAGACCTACTTTCAAGGCAATTTTAAGCATAGTCATCTTAAACTTATATACGTATTTAACGTATACTGATTAATTTTTGTGGCACGTAGTTGGACATTCTAAAAACAAATATTGTATTCATAAACTGTCAAGTTCGTAAAATATTTCGTAGTTTTTTTTTATTTATTTTGACCACAGTACATTTAAATGTTTTTTATTGTAAATAAAACATAACCTGCCAACCAACATAAACGCAATTACAGGTAAATTTATATCACTATTTTTGAAAACAACATGTATTGGATTTTTTTTATTTTTTTAAGCACTATGAATGCCAATGAGAACGTTTCTATTAAAAGTATCAAGGTGGTATTTAAAAAGCGTAACAGTCCAATCGGACCGAATGAAAGCAAAAAGTCAACGCCCAATGACTTTAGATTGACCCAAAAGTTACATCGGTCTGTTTTATAATTTTTTATTTTTGTATAAGAAGTAGATAGATTTTAATAAGATCGTTCTTATTTTTACATCAATTAGCCAATAATTGTTATTTTCTTTATAAAAAGTAAAAGTGTTTTTTCGATTTCCTTGTCTAAATTCTCACTCGTACATAAACGGCTACACGCTACTTTAATAAACATTTATCTCGCAACTTAAAATATATGTTTAATAAAATCGTATTTAGTATCTATTTTCTACTATGACATAAACAAAACGTTGTAAGTTTCCCCTCAAAATAAATACCAGCACAAGTTTAATTTAAATTTCCAAGAGAAAACTTACACAGTAAATTACACAAATGTGTTCAGATAATTCAAAGCAAGCCAAGGGACAAAGAGAATAAAACTAACCGATGTTCGCATTTAAATTGAATCCGGCTAAGTTTAATAACCTAAATGGTGCACTAAGGATAATACCGAAAGATTAGCTCCGAAATAAAGTAAGCATTGCAGGGATTTCCATTTCCAACAGAATGGAATTGTTTTTGAAGCTAGCCTTGTCTATTAGCACGTATTAGCAGATAAAAACAGATAAAAAGGTGAAAATAAAAAAAGACAAAGTTTGTAAACCTATCATCTTCTGATGTGGTAGGTACATAAACGTAGTAGTACAGATTTTTACAGATTTAGAGAGATATTTCACAGAAATATAATTGCTAAGTAACAATCAGAAAGCAACAAACTCTTTTATTTTTCTTGAAAAAAAAAACAAGTTGAATGAAGGAAACCAATGGTAAACCAATTAGTCATTGCTTCGCATTGTGTCATGAATTTCGACTTGTACTTCTACTTTAAAGCGTTTAATTCAATAGTTTAACTAGAAGTATATGTTCATTAAATACTTAACTTGAGTTCCTCGTTATTGCCATAGTTATTGTTATAGTTGTTATACTCTTACGGAAGAGTTTACGCAAAATAAAATGAAAAATACAGAGGTTTGGTCGCAACCTCTCAATAATAATTTCTTAAGTCCGATGGAAAATTGTTTGTTTAGTTGGCAATTTATAAAGAACGTGAACTAAACGCCCTTTATTCTGAATTTAATATCCATTTATCGTTTACAATATTATAAACATTAATGTTAGTTAATATTAAGTAACTGAATAGTTTCTTATTAAATTCATTAATCTGTAACTCCTAACTTACTTAGTTAATTAACATTTACGCCCTGAACAATTCAAATACACCCATTTCTATATGTTATCAACTGTTAGACTAACTAATTTGTAAATAAAACAATTATTTACATTATATGCGAAAACAAGTTAAAATTTGATTAACTACGGTACCAAAGTTTTATATAAGCTAATTTACGACTCTTTTAAAAAATAAAATTTGATAGTTTTAAATTTTTGGTTTTATGTACTAAAACACAAAATGATTATAGAAATTTTAAGAAAAACTGTGCAATTACCGTTTGCACAATCCACGCTGTCAGGGATTTTTTAAACACAAGGGATAAATTACGCCTATAAGAAAATGTGGCAATGGCGCAAGAAAAAATCAAATTCTCAAAAGCAGCCCAGCAAATTATAAAATGTTAATAAACTGAGATTATTTTTGATGTTAATTTCTTCTTTCATCCCAAGGGTCACACTTTATTGAGAAAACAAGTTATTTCCCTTCGTCTCCAATATTTTTCCCTGATTAAGTTCGTCGCGGTGGAATTTCCCCTGGGGCCCTGTAGCGTGAGCTCATGGCTTGGTGTCAATTTTTGATCACCGTTATTGATTATGGGTTCAAAGAAAGCTCTTGGGAGTCAAACGTCTTTGACGACGACTGTGGCCAGTTTATTAGATTCGAGTTAATAAATGAATATGTTTTAAAAAAGCCGAATAGAGCTGATCGTCCGGCTAAAAGAATGATCTACTTCTTTCAGTTGATTATAATTTCATACATTAGCCAAATTGATTTTATTGGCCTATCAAGGAAAGAAAATTTAAACGTCAATTTGACTATAGAAAGCTTTTGCTTTAACTCATAAACCACTTCAGTGTACATATAGATTGTTATTTTAAATGTGAATGATCCTGATAAACATACGTAGACAATGAGTATTTGTATCATATCCAGTAGCTACAAATATGTTTGCGTGGTATAAGACCAACTTTACAACGGTTTGCCGTAGCTTAATATCAGAAAGAAGTCGTATGCGTATACCACGGTATATTCGTATCAGTACTATAGAAAACAATGGTTTCTAAAATCATAGCTCAATCATTCCTTTCAAGAATCTTAAGATATCAGACCTTAGTACGGCTTTGATTTAGGTATACTCGTATATATTTGTTAAATGACGCAATACAAGAATATATTGACGACCTCGGTGGCGTAGTGGCTAAGGTAGGCGGCCAAAGCGCGAAAGGTCCCGGGTTCGATTCCCGGTCGGGTCAATTTGGAAAACGAACTTTTCTAAATTGACTTGAGTCTGGGTGTGCTGGGTTGACGCCCCCAGTTAGTATCCGTCGTCTGGTACTCATAGTACAAGGGAAAACCTTAGTTTGAGACCAGGTGATTGGTGTGATTGTCTGGCGCATTTATTTTATTTTATTTATTTATATCGTAGGACTAATAAATACGAGTTGTTCCCGAGATTTAAACTACCCTACATTTATAATCATTAAGGAATAAGGTTAGATGCGGACACATTCGTATCACCCTAACCCTAATTCAAAAACTAAGTTTCAAGAGAAGCAGAATAGATTAATTAACGGCATACATTAAGATTTATGGGCATTGCTCTATAATCTTAATAACAGCCTGAAGTCAAATTGAATGATTAATTGACGTGAGTATATTCAGACAAATAACAATTAATGTGCGTTTTAATTAGCATTAAAAGCTTTTTTTTATTACATTTTTAATAAGCATTTCTTTAGGTACTGAACTGAGTAATGGTATATATTAAGTCACTTTAAAATTATTTCACAGAGCTGCTTTGTAAGAACACAGAAATTAAAAATCAGCCCTCATAATTTTCACAAAAAGGTAATTTGACACACGTAGTATTTTGGCACAATGGCAACAGCGATTATAATTAGGCGTCGTTTCTGGCTTCCCGAAGTTTCGTTTAAAGCTCTTTTGGGTAAAAAACAGTATTCATTAGAACAATAAGTTGTAATTAATATTGGGTTGGTCCACATGGCGTAAATCGCAGGTAATTAGCCGAGCCCGGCCTGCGTGTGACGTGCGGTACAAGCTCAAAAGCCCTTTTGTAACACACGCGGGAACCTTCAAGCGCGGTTAGCATAAACATTTTTAGATGAAACATTTTCAGATGGAACGTTTTAATATGGGGCATTTTACGGGAAACGGGGTACCCGTTAAACGTCAACATTTATTAAAAAAATCTTTTTAAGCACCGCGCTCATAGGCGATGTGTTAGGTTAATTTCAAATGCAAAATGACGTTCGCTCCGCACATTACTTTAAGCCCGCTGAATTAATTTCAAGTAGACGGTTTGTAGCGCATTTGTTGGCGACAATAACAATTTTAACTTTGCGTTTAACTGCGTGACAAAATTTGTCATATCGTTTGTAAGTCGCATGTATATCTACGAATTAAGTAGACGTGTGAATATGAGTAATGACGAAGGGCTTGACCTGAAAATTGCTAATCTTAATTACAATCGAACTCATTCTATTGCCATAAAAAGGGCCAAAGAGGAGCAGAAGGGTAAAACCGATTAAGAGTTAATTTTTAAAGGCTTTACTGGAAATTTTTGATTAAGTATTACAAGATTTTTTGTTTAAAAATTGGGTTTCCTTTTTTTGCATTTTTTCATTATAACGTTTTCAAAAAGTTTGTTTATTCCTAGATGGACGTTTCTTTTGCACGTTAGTATCAAGCTAACTTCGTTTACTTTGCGAATCAGATCTAAATTAATCAATCTTCCTTTGTGAGTTATCAATGAATCACATCAACGTTTCTATCTCATTACACAACTTCTGTACTGAACCCAAGAGACTTTGAAAAGGTAATCATCCAGTAACTAAGTCTAATCCTCGGGAGTTCCCAAGGTCGGGCACGTAACTATGACTTATTGGTTTGTTAGGGGTTACTTTGCTTCATCTTTGGCTTGTATGGGAATCACGATTATGTCGTATTTGATTTCAGTACAGTCTTGTCAACAACTTTAGTCGATTCGTACATTAAGTTAATCGCCCACGAACCGTAAATTTTATGATTTTGAAATTTTATATAAATTTTATATGAATCGGAAATATGTTTACTTCCATGAAGCTAAAATCAAATTTGATTATTAGGGAGGTTACACTAAATTAAAAAACACCACATACATATACAAAATCCGCAATGTTCTCTGTTCAATACGATAACCATCGTTATGTAAATCGAGAAAACTATCGATTGTAACATTTTGCGTAACACTACTAGGGTCTGATTCCCTTGGCTAATGTAGGTTGTCTAATGTAACGTATTGAGTAATACGTAGCAACTCTTACAAGTTGCCCTCATTCATCAATTAGGTCGAATCGTGCTTACAAACATACACATATACAACTGCTCCTTAGGATTCGATTAAGATTTATCAAATATGAATGACTAACTTTCTGTACTGGCATTACTATAGGCACAGTTTTAATTCTTATTTTATATATAAAGATAAAAACAGGTCAAGTGCATGTTGGGGTACGCAAAAATTAAAATTTATTAAAAAAATATCTTTAAAAATAAATGAAAAAAAAAATATTAAAAAAAAAATTCTTTAGTCCATATCAACATAGCTTTTTTTAACTTTCATATACAATTTCAAAGTAAAGTCAACCATCGTGGTAAAAAGTTTCTCAAGTAAATTTTATACAGTGCTGCTTGGCATTTTTGTCAACTTGTACTTGGCTTGGACACAAACGCTGGTCTAGAACCGAATATTTGAAATGTTTTGAATATATTTTTTTACAGTGTATGTCTTAGGTTTAACCACAAACATATTATGGTCTTACCAATATAACACAAATATGTACTTATAGGTATAGAATTTAAGTATGTAAATCAAACTCATAAAAACATATTTCTAATTTGAATTCGCACTAATCTCGCAGTCTTTGATCATATCTTTATAATTCCAAGTGAAAGGAGGAAAAGTACATTTGTTATTCATTAATAGGCAAATATCTAATTCTTATATAATGCGAGCAATTTTGTTGAATGGATGTTCAGCTGAAGGTTTTCATTGTTTTTATTAGTGTTTAAATGCTACAGAATAATTATTTAATCGGTGCATCGCAAAAAACGATTAAAAACCGCATTCCGGCGTAAAGTATTTCAATATTACCACTACTTCCTTTGTGATTTCCTGTAGCATTTGAAAGCAATGGCCTTTACTCGCAAACCATAACGTACCTAATAAAAACTATACTTACTTATTCAGACACATTTCACAATGCATAATACTAGCACAATTTCCAGGAATTACAAAATTAATGTTGACTTTGGTCATTAATCAATAAGTACCTATTAATTAATCAGTTTATTTCACATTAACTTTGTTCGTACGACTATCGTGCGGTAAGCGGTTTCTTAATTTATATTTTAACATAAAACTCGAATAAAATCACAACGAGTACTTTAATTTGTAGATACACATTGAAAATGTTTTTAATTATTTAATCTATCAAGGAAATAGGCACTAATTTTTTTACACACCTATTGTTCAAAAATGGTTTTGGACAAAAAATCATAATGTCATAGTTCCGATTAAGAAGGTAAGAAAATAATTATGATTGAGCAGTTTATACGGCCTTAAACAGATTTAAAATGAGCAAAAGTAGTAAGGTACATAATAAAACAACACAGCGAATACTCCATCAATGCATTAAAGGAAATGTTTCTAAAATTTATAGAGTTAACAACACTCATAAGATCCAGAATCCCGTACAACGAGGCACGGTCACAGTGCAAAACTGAGCGCTGCCCCAGGCATGTCTTATTCAAACATTTGGCGAGAGACTCGTGAGAGCCCACTCTAATTAGAGATGAAGAGGCTTATGCCGCGTAAGGCCGTAACATGGCTTAAAGTTATCGTGCTATGAAAATCGTAAGCCATGCTAACTTTACGCGTTTAGTGTGTTAACTAGCAGTATTCGGAAACCGTCCTCCTATTACTGTAAACGTGAAAGTATGCAACAATGTGCAGATAAACGGACGTATGTTTGTTACCCTTTCAGGCAAAGACTACCCAATGCATTTGGCTGAAATTGGGTTGATAAAGAGATAAGACAACACAATAATCATTAGGACGCTTATTCCGACATAAATGTGAATGAAGAAGCAGCTAACTGATAATCATTTAATGACGGGTTACCGGAAAGAATGAACTAAATACTTAATTTAACAAATAAGATGACTTGAATCGATAGATTTGCATTCAGATCTCGAAAATAACTCGTGTATTGTTTTCTTTATGTAAATATTAAGATAAAATTAATATTTTTGGTTAAAATTATTACTTTGATTTATATTAACGAGATCATATCTTGGCCAAAACACAGACATTAAATATTTTAGGCGTAGGTATTTAGTTTTTGAATACTCAATCAATATTTTTTATTTCATGTATTTTGTTCATTGATAAAAATAAAAGTTATCAATTTATTGCATACAAAGCATAAATAAAAAAGTATTTGACATAGAAGTCTGAACAATCTTAAACAAAAAACCTTCCCTTTTAAGAAGGCACGAAATAAGGCAATGATTGAAATTCCATACTCCGCACAAAATCAGGTCATTGCGCAATAAACAAAGCAGCAAAAAGAAAACATCGAGAAAACCCACTGAGAGTCCCTAGCAAAAATTTCGGCAAGCGTATGTTTCAAAGGGCAATTTCATGTTCATTTGCATCAGATTTTCCTGTGTCTTTGCGATTGTGACTTGTCTCTCTTGTTTCGATATCTATTAGAGCTGTCAAAAACTCGACTCTTAGACTTATCTACTTGAGTGAGCTCGACTCAATTTTTCAAGATTCAGTGAACTACCAAAAATCGGACATTTGAGCGCAACCGGTCAGTACTTTCAGCAAAAAAAAAATTAGGACTCGAATTTTTGTTTTATCTTAAGCATTTTTTCAAAATTGGAAAAAGAAAAATCGTTTTGCGAAGGAAGCTAGAATATCAGGAAATTTACTTTAACTTGTAACTGACACGATGGTGCAATGGTTTACGCTTCTGTTAACCATAATATATCATGTGTTTGATCTTTAACATTGGACAAACATTTTTGTGAATTATTTGTATATTTAAACATTTTAAAATGTTTATTATGATACCACTGTTGATGCTTGTTTCATGTGTTAACTAAATGCATCAGAATCATATAATTAGATGTGGTTCTATTGAAACCAAGATAAAAAAGTTGGGCACAAATTTCAAAAGTGAGCCACTCTCACTTGGGCGACTTGGGGCTCAGTCAGTATTACTGTCGCCCAAATGAACAAAAAGGTGCCTATGAAGTTACGTCTCATTTTAAAACATTTTTTTAATGCCAACTCTCTTACGCTAATTAATACTCAAGCTTCTAATACATGCTTTAGAGTCCTCTCTATGTTCTCTACTAGACTTGTAATATTATTGCCGAGCCAAACAAAAAAAAACATAGACTCGAATTCTCAACAACTCTACCCGATGGGGGCTTTAAACGAAAATAACGTAAAAGGAACAGCAATTTCTCTCTACGAATTTTAAATGAGTCAATACAATAAACGGGCCGGCTTTCGTCGCCTATCACAATAAAACAGAGAATAAAAACCTGAACGAAAAATGCTCCTCCATTAATTGTCTATCAATCGACTGAATGATCAATTTGTAAAATAGATCTGTTGTTTTTGTGAACAGATTTTGCTGTACCAATAAGATCAGTACGTTACTGTTTTTTAACGCAATATTTTATGAATTGCTTACTTGTGTAAAGTGTTCTCATGAATTGCGTAGATAAATTTTTGACTACAAAGAATGTATTTTTATGTTACTTTTTTACGTATGTACAGATTTTACAGTTTATATCAAAACAAACTTTGAATAAAACATGAGTCTTTGAACATCTTAAAGCAGTTTCGATAAAATAAAACCCAATACTTTGCTTTCATTTAAACTTATATCAACATGTAAGAATTCATTAGTAACTGAAATAAAACATTCAAATGAATTATTTAGTACCTATTTACTTTAGTATTTTTACTTGAATGAATACACAAATAAACATTAATATAAAACCCCTAATAGAATCACAAGACTGGGCCATTTCATTTCTTCAAGGGCTATTCGAGTGGATTATACTTAACGTGATCAAAAATGCCGAATCAAAAAGTATCTCTAAAAGAGCTCTCGAGTTATGGGAGTCCCAATTTATCGATTTCCTATTATGTTCAGCGTTCTAGATTAAGAGCTACGGAAGCTTGGGCGTAATAATCATATCCAGCCTGAAAAAATCTCAACACACATAGTTTTTTGTGTAGGTAGGGTAACAACCGTCAAATAGATGTTAGCATTATATCTTTTAGAACGTAACTATGACATTTACTTTAGAACGAGGACTTATCCGTAATGGCTGTACGTCACACGTTATTAAAATTGTATTTAAGAAAAAAAATCGGGATTAAAAAAATACGCGTTGGGAAGACTGAAAGGAAAAATAAATAATCGGCCACCGAAACTTGAACTGATTAGAAAAGGCTTTAATCTTATATAAAATATAGTTTCGAGAACCAGTCATTCTTAATTAGGTACTAACATTAATATTCAGAATGTATAAAGTCATTCAAACTACGATTTTCAATAAAATTGACTCCTTTCAAACTGACAATTATGCAATGTTTGAAAAGTCTAAATTCAAACCTTATATACGAGTAGTACTTACACAGCCAGGATGCGATCGGCGCGCCCCAGCTTCGGAATCTCTTCTTCTATTGCTTCCACTCGAGCACTGATGAGGACGCCGGCGTTCTTAATTAGGGATATGATCCGCAAGAAAGTAATTTCCTTGAGATTATCTTCGGAACGATGTGGAGCCGAAACCAGGGCGTAATAATAAACGGGAAGGGTCATAAAAGAAGATTAGCCCAGCGTTGTCTCCGCGCCCTCAGAATATGTTTTGGGCAAAACATAATTTTATTCTGGCATCAGATGAATCGTGGCAAATGACATTTGCGGTTGATAGGTGCCAGTGAGGGTGGCTCGGTGAGCTTATGCAGGATGAAATATTAAGAGTTTAATTTATTAGATTAGTCTATAAAAATAATAATTCATCCCTTTTTAACGGTTGAACGGTAAAATAACATTTTTTAAATAGTAGTCTTACGGTATTTTGGGATAATAAGTATCCTTTGTTGTTTTAGCTAATTTTAACTACATCCATTCCGTAGATTTGCGTGAAAGAATAATAAACATCCATTCATGCCTCCATTCAAAAGTTCGCGTTTTTAAACATTATTGAGATACATGCAAAGTTACAAGTTATAAATAAAGAAAAACATTGGATATACCATTATTTCCCTAAGAATGAAAACCATTTGAATATAAACTTAGGAGCATGCATTTAACGTTTCTTCAAAGACACGGAAATGCTAATTACGAAACTTTTAAATTATGAAACAAGGTGTAAAATGCAACCAAAATTATGTTGATTACAGATCACTAGCCATATATGTAGATAGTCTATATATCTATTGATTTAATAAAACATGTGTCATAATGCACATTTAGCATTAATTAATCTAAATCACCATGTATGCCTTTACAAAATAAAACATTTTAGATAAATTGAAACAAAATTGCATCCTATGCAGACGTTCTGTCACGCAAAGTAAGTTACTAAAATCCATTACGATATTGTTTTTGTACGCAACCGAGTTGTTTGGTTCGTCTGTTTTAGTTTATAGGGCGACAGTCCGACAAACAAATTCAAATTGTTCGTATGATATGGGTGCCTTACCGGAAAACTGAAGGCCTTGGAAATATTGTTTCTAATCCAGTCAAATTAATTACACGTCCCATTTTATTTTACCTGCCTAGTGATTTTATCAGACGAACCCCGGTTTTATACGGGTGCAATGTAGATAGTTTTTAGCTTTTCTTCACCATAAAATAATATGTATTAATTATATATACACTTTCGTAGTAAATCACTCTATCTGTTAAAAAATTTGCGGCAAGGATTTCATTATTAAAGTCTTGAAACATAGGGACAGGACAGAGCAGGAAGCGTCTTTGTTTTATTTATGATGAAACTCTGATTATGACAGGCGTCCTGCGATGCCTTTTTTCAGTTCTCTATTACCACGTTTGCGGCCCTATGTTACAGCATTCTCAGCGTATTATCATATAACAAGGCTAACGTAAAGATAACTTTAAAAAAATTAAAATCGTGTTAAGCCTCGGTTGAACTACTATTGACAATAACGTAGACAAAAATGTCGACTCGCATGTGGATTGCAAACCACAGGTTAAGTACACCTACTAAAATTAATCACAGAATGCTACCGTTAAGACCTTAATCTTACAAACATCAAATTGTACTACTGAGCTACAGCTTTTTTATTTTCCAAATATTTTTTTATTTACATACTGCGTTTTATTTAGAAAAAAAGTAGTATAAAATCGTTTATTCAAACAATATATCGGGCTAGAACATGGGCGCAAAATAGTTGAATATGTTGTGATCACAAGCAGCAAATAACTACTATGATAAGATTTTAGTGTTAGATGTAACAGTACTGAATCTGGTTATAAGAAACTTAATGTGGAATTGTTAAGATCGTCTTAATAACTTAGGTATTTTACTTCGACCACAACCACACACTAGAGATTTTAGGTGTGTGTACATATTTAACATTTAAATTAAATTTTATTAAAAACCTATGTCTCAAACTTTTAACGTTCGAAATATTTAAATTTACTAACTTAACAAGATTATAAAATCATTCATCTCCATCTTTAATATCGTCTAAATTATCAATTTGTTATTAAAATTCCATTGGTGATTCTAGCTATAATTAAGACTTGAGATCCTGTTCTGTTGAACAATGACATGTAATGACAATATTTCAAGGTTAACTCTATTGAGTAGTAGGTAAATTAACATAAGCCATGAAACCCCAAAAGTTATTGGCCACTCTATATAGATGACGAATACTGCTTCGGGTTTTACCTTTGTGTGTCATAGATATTTTAAAAATTATTTCGATAATGTTTTGTTGAAAGAATAAAATATTTGCGATTAATACTCATTCAACAGATAAATTGTTTTGTTACGGAAACTAGCAGTAGGTAGTGTTGAAATATTGTAAAAGTTTTGTTTCTTAGTGCATTTGAGTGTGAACAAATAGGAGTGGTCAAGAGAAACGTAACCGCAACTGAGCTGTGTACCTTCTTTCGCCAATAATAGCATTGGATATGTCGACAGCCGATACTTATATTTCACGTATTTATTAATTGTATCCATTTTGTCGATTGAATTACTATCGGGGGAATTACAAAGAAGATATAATGAAGAAGTATTTATTTGTGTTTAAATAATTTGTGGCAGAAAATTGAGAGTATGGACCTTTTAAAAAAATAAATGTTGTAGTTTTATTTCCTGTGTATTAAAAAATGTAATTAATATTGTTTTTTTGTTTGTTTTCAGATGAAAACGACTTTTACTACACACCAGTGGAAAGAAATTTTGCTCAAGTACAACCGCCTTTATTTCCCAATACACGACCTACGACATTCTTCGAGCATGGAGATAACTTCAGGGTAGTACCTTCTGCGTCTCAGCCTTTATACAATGAAGGACACGTCAGATTCCCTAGTCCTAACTACAATCAAAATCCTTCGCCTTTTCAACTACCAACGGGCAGGAGCCAATCCGGCACTCAATATTACGTAAATCAACCAGAACTTAGCGCTCCACAGAGACCCAGGTTCAGGCCAGCGCTCCCTTACAACTTCCAAATGGTTCATCCAGCATCAACTAAAAGGCCGGATATATCACAAATACATTCCGTAGCCTATCAAAATGATCCGTCTAAGCCAGAAACATTTTTAGGCCAAATAACAATTAATAATCCAGATATCGATTATCTGCGAAATAACAGATTTAAAACTATACCGTTTGATGGCAATAGTTTGAAAAGCAACGGACAAAGTGGTCATATCTCACACGATGAAGATATTGACAGCGACAATCAAGATCTTTTTGATCATCATAGAGTTACTACTTACAACCCAAATAAATTAGTAAGTAAACAAAGACTGAGTAATAAACCTGTAAGCACAAGATTTACACCATTCGATTCATCCACGTCAGAGGAGAAGTCCAATTTCAGAAATACTCCAAACAGGTTTGGTAATAGCAACACAAAACCCACTAAACCTGGCAGTAGTTTATATCGAAGCACTTCAACAGAATATAAACCACTATTAGACTTAGAACCTCTGCTTGAAGATGATATAAGTGATATAAGCTCTTTTAGAGAGCTAATGAAAAATAAAAAAGGATCCTTTGATGTCGAAGTAATTAAGTCAAATCAAAGTCTTCCTGAGTCAGAGCAAGCTGAAGACAGTAAACCTGATGCAAGTTCTATGAATTCAGGCAACGTTATGAAAGATAAACCATTACGAACAGGTTCATCATTTACTTCAACAACAACAACAACCAAAAAACCCACAGAAACACATGAAGCTGAAAGTGAAGAAGTTGGAAATGATGAGGAATATGTAGAGTATTACGATGAAACAGAAAGTCCGGAAATTAAACCTACTTCACCGGAACTAACTACAACTGAACATGTGACTGATGTTTATGATGAATATGAAGATTCCAGTGAAGAACCAGAAAAAGAGACAAAAATACCTACTACAAATACAACGAAGTCTTTTGATGTATTAGTAATGAAACCAGAAAAAACGATGGTTAAAGACGATAATTTCAAACACTTTGTCGATACTACAATCATTGATCAAATTGACCATAATGATGAGAAAATAACAACTGGAGCTCCAATTGATTTGGCAGATACTGAGTCATCAGATGATGAAGAAGATGTCAGTTCAATTGAAATACCTTCTATTCTTGGTCAAGAAGTTGTATCAGTGGTAACCACAAAGAGTGTTGTAAACGGTACTATATCGATACCAGATGTTACATATGCACCAACAACTGAAAAAATAAGTCCATCTTTTGATGACGATACTGTTGAAGAGACACTAACAAATGATACGTCTGTATCTGTAACTACAGAAAATTGGATTGTAGTTGCATCTGTCCAAACCAGCAGAAGTGTATCAGGTGCACGATTTTTACCATTTCCATCAGTCGTTCATGAAGATAAGAAACAAATTTTGTCAGACGAATATGAAGAAGAGGAAGGCGATGAAACTGCCACCAAAGATCCTAAATTAGAAACAAGTGAAGTTGTAAGCAGTTCTATTTCATCTTCAACTGAAAATATAAATGATAAGTTAGATAGCATACAGTCTGAGTTATCAAGTGCAGTGCTATCTGGATCTTTAGACAAAGAAAATAAAAATATTGAATTAATAACTGAGTCTACAACCGAATTAACGACTCCCAGCACGACCACGACAACTACTACTACAACTCCTTCTACTTTAAATGTTTTTACTCTAAAAAGTACTTTACCGACAAGCGTAACGGAGAAGTCTGCTCCTGATCCATTGCCCGTTATGATTAAAAAGTTTGCCCCTCGTATCACTACATCTACTACGCAGAAACCAAGAAAGAAATTAGTTACAGTTATGGACGACTTGTCACCAGGACTTCTTCCAGCAGGTTACAAACCAAGAGCGTCATATAAAGATAAACGTACTAGTACCACAACAAGTACTACAACTACTACTACAACTACCACGACAACTACAAGCGCACCGGAATCATCGTCAGAAGAATCTATTGCAAATGGAACACAAGGTCGTTCTTCAGGAATAAGTAATAAAAATAGAGTTATTATATTAGATGACAAATCATTGCTTCCTAAAGAATATAGACCTAAAGAAAGCAAACCTCAAGAAGATTTGCTTAAGAAATTCCAAAACGAAGACATCAGTATGTTTTTGCCACCTGGATACAAACCACCAGCTACAGAAGCTCCAGAGAAAATAACTACGAAGACCAGCATTTTAGATAAAGTTCAAAAAGTCGACATATCCGCATTTTTGCCGAAAGGTTTCAATCTTAATTCTACGACAACAGAAAAGACTACAGCAGTGAAACCTAAATTACCACCAGGAGAAATTATACCTATCAGCAATTTATCGGCATTCTTGCCGCCTGGTTTTAAATTAAACGGAACTGAAGAAAAACCTAGTGAAATTCCATTGGATAAATTTAAAGTTTCGGATGTATCAAGTCTCTTGCCACCTGGTTTTAAATTGGACAAGCCTGAAGAACCTGTACCTCCGGTTGCTTCTACCACTAAAGCTCCAGGAGGGATCAAACTTGTTTTCCCCGGAAGACCTGGAAGTAAACCTATAAGGAAAACTACACCTAAACCTGCTAGTCTGGGTCCTAGTCCCGTTACACCGAAGATTCAAAAAGGCTGGCCAACAAGGTAATGCATATTATTTAATATCAAACATTTGAAGTTGTTTATTTTAAATACCTTTTTCTATTTAAACTTCATACCTTGTATAAGATACGATCTTCAGCATATAAATACTTGCGAATTACTATTACTTTTTATACCCACAACACAGGTTAAGTGTGACGTGATTTTGATTGTACATATGATCTCATCTTTTTTGATTATTGAAAATCTTAGACAAAATTTAAAAAGTGTTAATGTGGCTATTTTGATTATTTTAGAGCCTCGACTGAATTTACTGGATGGCCTTCCCCATCAACAACACCGTTCTCAATAGAAAAGCTTCTGGAGGCACAGAGGAATGCTACAGCGACAAGTCCAATGCCCGATTACAGCACTGAAGCTTCTACCAGACGCACTACGACAACGAGTACCACGACACCAGAACCGCCTCCACCGACCACTCCTGGAGTTTGCAGACGGGAGTGTGATATTGCTGCTACTATCAAAATCGTAGCAGGTAATCGTAAATAATTTGATCCTCGCTTTTATTGCAAGCTATCTTGTTAATGGACCAATAATGCTTAACATTATGGGGTATCATTTTGAAACTTTAATAGCCAGTACATGAGGATTCTCAATTTTGCTCGATTATGACTAAAAACAACTGTTTTGTTAATATCAATTTGTTCGCTCAAATATAAATATAATAATCATTTTTACTTTAAGATGATGTCCTTCGAAGGATGGATTTTCTAAAGTCGTTTTTTATTTTTCCAGGAGCAAAATGGGTGCCTGAATTATTAGATCGGAATACAGAAGAATGGCAAAAGTTGGCAGATGAAGTGAAAGATGAGGTAACACGTTTGAATCTATTAATTATTCAACAAACACCTTACTAAATACTTTACGTTGTCTGCAGTAATTAACCGAACTTACTTTATTCCAGCTTAATTCTGTTTATTCAAAATCGTCAAATCTAAAGAAATGGTACAAAAATATACGCATAGACGGATTCAGCCAAGGCTCTATTCTCGTAGACTATTTCATTGAGCTGAATGATGTCGAAGAGAGGATAGATACTTTAGATTTAAAGAAAATGTTCCATAAGTCTCTTCACGATGCTAAACCAGGATCTGTTGTTGAAAAAATGATAGAGAAATCCGAAGAAGAATTTGACCCTGATTCAATGCAAGGTGACCAACCAGATGAAGAAAGAATGAAGAAAAGTGATGAGAAAATGACCAAAACAATAGATAAATCCGCTGGAAAACTAGAAATTGGAAAGTTTGTCATGGATCCTGCGTACACAGAATTTATTGGTATGTAACGCAACATTATGAACTAAGTATTTACTGAGTCAAAGAGTTTCATTATTTGTTTATTTTACAGTTTTGCCAAAACGCGAGGAGCCGACTGTAGTGCAACCTGATGAAGAGGCATTTTTGCCGCAGTGGGGTATTGCAGTAATAGTTATAGCGCTTGCTTCACTGTTATTTGTCATCATTTTTGGAGTCACTGTGGTAAGAAAAAATCAATTTTTTTTTTGCTGTCTTTTGCCTAACGTCAGTGAAGCATATTTTAAACCAGCCGCAAAAAATGGAACCGTACATGTAAGTTTAATACAATATCAAACTCGTCACAATCGGATACTTGAAGATGGTTATCGTCAAAACGGGAGACCAATCGAAGTTGATTCAACGATCTGACTAATTTGTCAGGTGAGCTGTTGCTCATATCTGTAATAAGAAATTCATATTTGCTGAGTGTTTGGTAAGAAGTTAAATAAAATAATCTAAAGATAATTTCAGCAACATACTTATTATTTCTAGCTGGTCAATCGTCAGAAAAGTGCTAAAGCCAAGCAGCCAATTCCACTTAGTGAAGATATGTTGCGTGAACTGGACAAGAGCCACATGGGTGGCTTCGATGACATGCATCAGCTAAAAGAAAGAGAACTGCCATATCTTCCAAGTGGAAAGGTAATTATTGCATATGTAACTATTGTGGCTTATTTAATATTTTCTGTTTTGTTGAATTTTAATGTTAAGTGGCGCTATAGACGCTCCTTACTTACTTAAAACGATTATTATTAAGTTTATTATATTTGCTGCATAAATTATCTCAAATTAAATATTAATTTTTAAATCTTACTATTTTGTTAAACAGATATAGAACATTTTAAAGTTTAAGAAAGTTTAAACAAATTAACACTTAAGAGATCTTCTTTTCAAAGAATCTAGCACTTTTTAAAAGCAAATGACGTATTATATTACATAACATTTATGTTCCCCAGACCATATTACTTAGTAGTTTGAAGGACTTAAAAATGTAAATATAACTGTTGAGATATTAAGAAATAAAAATACTCAAACTCAATCTCACTGAGAAATCATTAACAAATTATATTGTTTTCTGTTCAGCGTATGTCTACTGCTTTCATCGAACAGCTGGCATACTCAAACCCCGGTGACTCCTGGAGATCGGAGTGGACGCCGCAGCTGCAGAAGTACATGCAGCACTACACGCCAGACTCCGGAAGAGGCTCGCAAATATACGGGCCCGTCGGAAATGGAGGGTACGGGTGAGTTAGGTTTTGAATGACCTAACGAATTCAGTCTTTTACGATAATTTGGCTTCTAACACTAAACTTAAGTGGTCACATTTTCGGTATCAAACAATCCCCTTTGTCCCCAACAGTAAATCAGTGTAGTTACTTGTACTTGGATTTTAGTTCTTATGCCAACAACATCAAAGCGATACAAAATCTCCAAAAACAATTTGACGTGTTTTGTCTATGCCTTTCTAAGTTTTTGCCCAGATCCTTTGAGTAGTTCCAGTGTCAAAGAGTAACAAATATATTTTCATAAATTTTTTGCGAGTATTTTGTAAAATTACTATTTTAATACACATAAAGTATAGTAGGTGATGAAAAGTCTCCAAGGTCTAGTGGTTTAAGTTCCTTCTAATTGCGCTGTCAAAGACCTGGGTGCGATTCCCAAATCGAAAAAAGCAAGTCTTTGTATGATAACCAATCCGAATGGTGTTGGTGGTGATCCAATAACCATTTTTGTACCTACGACGTGATATCAATGGAGTGCCCTATCCTACAGTTGGACATAAAATGAGCTGATATTTACCTTCTTGTTTTTATTTATATTGTTGGTAATATTTCTCATGTTAATATTGTTCGGCAGGTATGGAGGTGGGTCGCAACTGTACGGCCAGACGGGCGGTGGTTCCCAGCTGTACGGGTACACGGGCGAATATCCTCGCTCGCACTACTCTCGCCGCCGCTCCGAGTATGACAGTAACTTCTAGAACAATCTAGAACGACCATACTGAGACTTGACACAATTTTGACAATATCACATTTTTAACCTCAATCTAAATCCTTAGTACTCTGATAGTCGTCGTTTCACTAAACATTGCAGTCATCAACATCAGTAACAGGTTGTGAATACGTTTTATTATCATCAAATCTAAATTATATCACAGAATTTATACGTATTTTATAATATGCATGGTATTTTTAGCAGCTTTTAGTCCGGCCTATTTAGGACTATATAGTGCCAATCATTTAATTGCGTTATATTTACGAGTTAACAAGTATATTTGACTATAACAACCAGCAACTGAAATAGTTTTAAATGAAAATCGTCTGCCAAAATATTATTAACTATATGACTGATTGTGAGATGTAAATATTGTAGATTAAGAACTCACCAATATTGTAAGTCGGAATTAGTAGGAATAGGGAGATGCTGCATTTGTGTGATTTTTCATTTGCGTTCGTATGTTTCATCTCTCATTTGAAATCTTCAAAGTACATCATTCAATACTAAATTCGTTTACTGTAAGTGTGCGTACACAAATGGAACATCGCACTAATGTAGCGATTTCATTCTATGAAGTATTTCTGTAGATATCTCTCTGCATACCTATATTTGCTCAGAATGTGTAGTGGAGCGCCAACGGGCCGTGTGTGTGCGTTAAACGCCTCTTTGTGCCAAATGATCGTCGTGTATGTGTAAATATTAAAAAAAAACTTTCCGTATAGAAGAGAAAATATTATTTAGATGAGTGTAGATATTGTCTGGCAGTAATGACAGTAGTGCCACGCCGGGCCTAGGTTGAGTGAATGCCCTCCACCTCTTCAAGAAATGTGTGCGCGTGTGAAACTAAACGATAAGAATTTATTAATTTTACTTAGTACTTGTGCGTTATTAAAATGTTATCGATCGTCAATTTAATTGCCGCGAATAACATACAGGTATGAAGACATTGAAATTCTAATTTTTATTATTAGCCGATAGTTAATAAATAAATACTTAACTATTGTTAAAACGAACGCCGAAGTATTAAACTTCGGAAAGTTTTTCTCGATTGTGTCAAATGATCCATTTAGTAGATGTCGATTGTTGGTGTACATTCCTGGATTTACGATCGTTATTATTATGTGTTTACCTACCAATTAGTATAAGTATAGTTGCATTATAATTCTTGTATATAAAATCAATTTTTGTACATGTAGATTTCTAATTTAATTATTATAATATAGTTAGTGACAAACTAAAATAATAAGACCCTGAATATAGATATATAATGTAAATAAATGCGTTTTATTTCCTTTATTTCAAACTTATCGACCAATTCATCTCACAAACATACTCTTTATTCGTAACAGGAAATTACAGATGCTCTAATAATTTTATGGAAGCGTTTGTTATATCTTAAATTATATGTGATGTCACTAATTTATTTTAATAATCGGCGGCGCTTGTCGCGAGAAGAAAGAAAGTTATCATGCTTAAAGAACGAATGGTCCCGTTTGATTCTCAATTGGGTCCATTTGAGAAAAAACTGTTCTAATTTGGCTTAGGTCTAGATGTACTGGATAGATATTCAAGTTATATAGGTTCCAATTAATGATATATAAAAAACAAATCAAAACTAAAATAACAAAACAAACAAAATAAGAATAAACCAAACACAAATAGGAAGCCGCTATCCGTTGGGGATATAATAATTACGGGACACTGGTTCATGTAACAGTATGCTGTGTCCCACAAACGGGCTATCCAACTTACCTGCTATCATATGCAGCCTCGCCATATTCTTTATGGTATCGATGTGACCTTCTGGCGCATGGTGATATGGAAGCGATCTACATGGGCTGCCGCGAACATTCCCTGCACTACAAAAGAGGATCAACCGTAACATCGCCCTGAAAATGGTATTGTTATTTAAAGCGAGAGATTCTACCCCACAGGCTGCACGTGTAAAGGTTTATAAAAGTTTATGAAAGCTCTCTTCATGCCACAATGAACAGTTCGTATCCGAGAGATACGTTTCAAAAAGATCAAACAGCAGAGCAGAGATCTCATTCTGCAAGTTCTAATTACTTTTCCAAGGGCATTAGGCTCTCAGCGAGTCGTAATCTTTGTTTTGCATTTCCCCAATGAAAGTTTATAGGTTGGCTGTTGTTCCGAAATGAGTTCCCGTCGCCTGAGGTGACAATTTGCCGCCTATTCGTCGGTAGTAGGGTTGTCAGACAGATTTTTGGGGCAGGCCTATATTAAAAAAGTGTATCCTACTAATATATAAAAGCAAAAGTTTGTAAGAATGAATTGTTAATACTCTGTCACGCAAACAGTTGTGTTTGTTCTATCTTGTAGTGCCACTGTTACTCCAATTTCCTGTCGATGTATTGCTTAACTTTGATAAAGCCATGCCTAAGCTTAGAATCTATTAACTTAGGTCAAGTACGTGTTTATTTATTTTAACAAATGTGGTGAACGCAAATCACAAGCGGTGCTAGGACAAGGAATATGTAAATGTAGAATGAACTTAATGGATTAAAATTTCCAAATAGTAAATTATTATTGAGCTAAACATTTAAGATGGTTTTAAACTATCTGCCACGGCTTGAATGGGACAATAGGTTTTATGTTTATAATAGTAGAGAAATTTGATTCCACAAATTCATCAATGTTATCTACACACAATTACACATAACTTTAATCATCTTTAATACAAGCGTACCTATGTATTCATATACACGCAAGTTTTATACCGAATTGGTCATCTAATATAATAATAAAACTTTTAGTAGGGAATTTAGGCCGTGACAACCCTAGACAAGGGCCCTCGTCGCACTAGAGGCTGGAAACTGCCTTCTTCAAGCTAGCTTTTATATTTTTAAAGTGGATCGTGGATTGCTATTTTGTGAAAAATTTCATTTACCTCGAAACTTTTGTTAGAAATGGCTACGGAAACCAAACATACTGTCGTAAACTAAGTTTGAAATTAACCTTTATTCAATTAAACAATATATAATTTTTATTATGATTATTATTATTTTATCTCATAAAAGAGTACTAAATATTTTAATGTGACCCCAACTAAATGTTTCTCGCGTTTATTATTATTTATTTATATAACATTCACATTGAGTGTAATATGTCATGGATTGTTTTATATTGACATATTATGTCATCAATGATTTAGTGATTTTGTCTGTACAGTCCACCAAATGGTCTACAACTCTAAGATTCAATGTCTTTTGCGTGACATAATGATACTAGGCTGATTTTCCCTTGCAATCTCTTTCATTATCCCCAAGGCTCAACCTTACAGCTACTCCTACCAAAGAAGTTTTGTAAAACTAGAAAACCAC
Organism: Glyphodes pyloalis; assembly: GCA_037074685.1. Lineage (NCBI taxonomy): Eukaryota > Metazoa > Arthropoda > Insecta > Lepidoptera > Crambidae > Glyphodes > Glyphodes pyloalis. The sequence continues at coordinate 4,928,590 of JAYKKO010000015.1, read as the reverse complement.
TTTCTGGGCTGACTGTACTATTTAAATGTTATATATGTATGAGCTATGTTTGTTTATAGTGGGTTTATGATCACCAATGCACATTTAGCTAGCATAGATTTATCAATTAGCAAATAGCCATAAGCAATTATACCGTAAAAACGTGTAGGTACAATATGTCTATATACTTGTATAATCTGCTTCCTGATGACATAAAAATACATGTAGCTAATAAATTTAAATCAAAGCTATCTGACTGGCTTCTAAGCAATTGTTTTTAAAGTGTTAGGGAATTTGTCGACTACAGTAAAAATTGTTTCTAATTGGCTTTTATTAATTTTATAATTGAATACATTAGACTTTTCTTTTAAATATTATAAACAATGACAAATATTTGCACGTCTGCTTGCAGGCAGAATAGTAACAACTTACTTACTACATTAATTTTAAGACCTAATGTAATTGCAAAATTGTATTCTTGCAAATAAATTATTGATTGATTGAATAAAAAAAAAAAGAAAATACATTTATTGCCAATCCCGCCGCAACAGGGCTGGTATTCTGCTGGAAACCAAGTGCCTGACCAACCAAAGGAAAATAAATATAAAGAGATAAAAATAAAAAGAGGTAGGGCATAGCGATTTATCGCTAGAACTGGAGCAGCCCGACTAATGAAATTCCTCCACCTTACAGAAGACCGCAGCCAAATAACAATAATTTCTGTGTTGTTGTGTTCCTGCGTGTGAGTAAGGTTTCCAGAGCTCCTGGGGGGTGCTATATCAGTAGCAGGGGTCAAGCCTTCAAGGTAAGGGCGACAAGTCCAGTAACAGATTTATTATGCTGTACTTTTCGCCCGTAAGCTAGGACCTCATTACCACTTAACATCAGGTGGGATGAGGTCAATCTTGAAGTGCAATATAAAAAAAATAAAAATAGCAAGGTAATCAATTCAATGCTCTTCATTAATGCCCCGTTCCAATATTTGAAAAACGATCCGTTCTAGTTACGGATAGTAATAAATTTTACCTAAATCCACCGACAGACCACTAATAACAGCCAATAATAACTAATAATTAATATAATTCTAAAATAAAACTGTATTTATGTTGCACGGCCTTACCCTTTTCTCGCTATCTTACTATTTCATCTACCTTAAGGTTGTCTGGAAGAGATCGCTTTCTAGTGATAAGACCACCTAAATTGTAATATATCAATCTGTAAAACCTGTTTCTGTAAAGTTTTTGTGCAATAAAGTATATCTATCTATTTTACTAACAGCTGATATAATAAATAAATTAATAATAAATATTGGACAACATCACATACATTGCTCTGATTCTGTGGTAAGTAGCTTAAGCACTTGTGTTGCAGAAATCAGAAACAACGACGGTACCGCAACACCCAGACCCGAGACAATATAGAAAAGTTCATTTCCTATATTGACCCGACCGGGGATCGAAACCGGGACCTCAGAGATGGCGCGACGCCTAACACCGGCACGTTAACCGAGAGGTTGCCAAATGATATGGAAAGTAAATTTCAAATTAGAATCAACGACTCGTAGAAAAACGGATAGTCCTTTTTGACACACTACGAATCGTTAAATATTGGAACCGAGCAAAAATCGCAAAGATTTTAATCTGACATTTGTATTAGTTGGTTTTGGTGCTATAATAAGAAAAAGGTGTGCTTCGGCGTTGACGCGTTTACGAGGCAGCACCAGCACTATTCTTAGGGTTTTTATTGACCGATGGGACTCACCGCTCCTTGACAGATGGGTGAACACCCATACATATAAATAAATAAATTGTAGTTTTTAAGAAAAATTGTTACTAACTATATATGGGTAGGCCTGAAATCAATTATTTTAATTGAATTGAATTGAATTAGTAACTGTTAACATTGGTAACTTGCTTTTAAAGCAAATTTCAATGTAAAATATTCTTTATAATTACAGAACAAGCAATTATGTACTCTTAAAGGAAAGCGTGTATTTTCCTATAAACGCGCCTGGATATTTGATAACACATTTCACGGCATAATTATTAGGCCTCCTGAGGATAGCACTCATTATAACATGAGGAGCTTTATTGCCTTCATCTCATATTTACAGCTTTAATAGAGTGGCCATACACCCCACTTTGGACAGGACTGTCCCTTTTTTCCGTTCCCTAGATACATAATCTGGTTCGCTGAATTGTATGGTTTCCGGAAATAATAACTTTGTCAAATCTCCATTTACATTTTCTAATTCCCTAGATGTTTGTTTAGGCTTAGAGAATAACCAAACACATTTAAAAATATGTTTTTGCTGCTATTGTATTTTACACAGATCAACTGTAATTCGTCTAGATTTAAACAAGTTTAAACTTCTATAATCTACCGGCTAATTGGTCGATTACCGAAGTCTGTAAATTGGCTGTGCTCGAAACAATATGACTTTGCCACGTAGAATGATATGATATAAGTTTTTATTTTAATTTTTATATAAACTTGGTAAAATTTGGGACGTGACGAGAAGCTTATCCAAAACATAAAGTTTTTTTTTATCTTGTAAGCTAGATCTGGTGCGGGTGAAACCGACAATTATTTGTATGGAGTCAAATAATGCGCATATAAAGAGAATATATCAAATTAAATTATATGCCATCTACTAAATGTTTTATATCTACTAGAACCTATCAAGCCTTTGCCAACGTGTGATAAATTTTAACAATGTAAAATCATTGGTTCAAAATGATATTTACTAGTATCTCCTTATCTATGTGACCCAAAAAAAATATTTACCTGTTCTTAAATCAGAGTATTAAGCATACAATTATGATGCTTTGTGCTTTTTTTTAAATATTTTTCGTAATAATAAGATTAAATACTTTTTTATTGATAAGTGCAACGCTATGTTCCCATTGCCACAAAAATCTTGGATCACCTTCGTAGGAAATACTTATTTACTTGTGCAATGTCCTGTTTTAAGTACAACGTAATGGCAACGTTAACCATTATGTATCTGTACGCTGACTGGCAATATAGATAAGAGAAATACATTTTGTCCGAATACGGAGTTGCAAGATTTTTTGGGACTATGTTACGAATCTTTCCTTGCATTAAAATTTTACGTGTCGTCAACTACGACGATCAACAACAACTAACAACAATATAGTGAAGTAAACACACCCCTCTACTGAACTTTGTTCCGATATATCACAATCAATTTTAATTAATTCCATAAATTCAAAAATTGGTTTTCATTATTTTACCGAACCATCTCTGTTGATCTTATTGAGCGATATATGAAATGTTTAAAAGAAAAAAAATACAATACGCACTTTAGCGCCGCTAAGCAGAAGGTACGTGGCCACCGTCAGATGTTCTTATGCTGCCAATTAATAGCTACTAGGCAAATCGACTAACATCAAGTTATCAGCGGGGACCAACAACTTTATTTGCTGCCAAAGCACAGATATGCTTCGGATAAGTCTTTCAAAAAGTAATCGAATAATTACCCCTCCTTTTTGGACTGTTGCGTATAATAGTCAGAGTAAAAATTACCAACTCACGTGACTGCTTCCTTGGAGTTATGGTGAGGGCAATGAAAATCTCTTTGTCTAGAGAAAATACTTCTACTCTTAAGGTTTTCCCGGTTAGATATGTAGGTATATTGCAAGCTTAAATCGACCAAAAATTCGGTATAAATTAATATGATACCATATTTCGAAGAGTACGTAAGACTATGGTTTACATTACGATTCAAATATACCTTGTTTCATTTGTAAAGGCTGCGAAAATCATATGGCACAGTCAAATGTATACCTGCATACACGCAAGAAGAAAGAAGAAAATCGAAAAAAATCTTCGAGATATATAAAAAGTAGATTTTCTACATAACGTAGGCGACGTGTATTTTAAAGGAATAATCGATTTCACTAAAACCAAATTACTTAGACATCAAAGCCTGGAGCAATATTGATACGAGCTAGGGGCGGTTTGCTTGCATAAGGATCGAATTCATTTAGATTCAGATTGCAAAGGATTCAACAAAAAAGAAATAAATCGAAACGTGTAGCTATATTGGTACATGTAGTGTAACAAATGGCTAGGCTGAAGAACCATAACGCAGCCTCGGGACCCCGTAAACTTTATCGCTCGAGGTTTCTAAGTTGTTGTTTCGGATAGTTTTAGTACTTTTCAGGGTTCCGCAAGCCTCTAACAATAAAACTAGTCGAGCGCACACGTTCAGGTGTTTTTCTACTTATAGTAGTCTCATCTTATTTTGCTTGTTAGATGTTGTTGTAATGTTTTTGTAGTGTGAGGTATCGTAGTGGAACTGCACTATTAATTGCACACTATATAAATAAAAACACACACGAGCTGCCTCCGTGGGGTAGTAATTAGAACAACAGACTGAAAAATCAAAAAGTCGTGAGACCTAATCCTACCGGAAACTTTTTTGAGACTGTCCTAGTTTGTATTAGATTGAATCAGCTGATTATGGTGATTATATATTTCGGAAACCTTTCGGAAGCCAGTGGTCCTAAGCTATGATATTTAAACGGCTGGTTCCCTCGTAAGGGATGCGCTGGTTAGGCGGCAATCACTCCATTGTAATAACTAATCCCGCCAATAATAATTGAAGTATTCCCGGTCTTCGTAAACGATGCACAACTAGGATTCACCTTGTAAAAAAGATGAAATAAAAAGATACGATCGCAGGAAATGTTCTTAAAAAATCTTCCAAATATTACTAATGTCGACGTCACATGCTTCTGTTAATTTTTAACAGAGCGGCTTTTTAATTTTGAATATTTTAGAGGTAGTAGTGTACGTAGTGTCAATATTTTAGATTTTTATTATTTATATTATTTTTGTCTCTCAAATATGATCTAGAAAAGTCCAATACTCATTTCGTTTGCTATTAAAAAAACACAGTTAAATATGTTCTACGGTTTCTTTCTATCTTCAAAACTGTATTAATATTTAAATTGTGGAAAAACGCTGCAGAAATTTCTGGTTGTCATAACATCAGACAGTCATCTCAGATATCAATATAATCTAACCGATACGAGATTGCACTGTACATTTTAGGGCTGGCACATATTCGTTTTGCCCCCGGCATCAATACTAATATTTTATATTAACATCCGATCGTAAGACCCCTATGACGGTAAGGGCAATCCTTTCCTATCTACGTCTACCTCGTTGGTACTTTATCGTAATGGTTTCGGTTGCAGAAAGGGTAGCGATGGAAAGGGTAAGATATCTGCAAAGAATACAGCCGGGAATATGCGTCAGTAAATATTGATATTATATGTTTTCTCGTTTTGCCCATTCAGTTCGTTTTTTCAATTACGACTTCCGATATTAGTCCACATGATACATTGTCATGAACAATTAAGTGTAACAGATAATAACTACGGTCGAAGTGAGATAAAAGTGATCTCAAAAATATTATCTTGATACATTATCAGGTATCACATAGAACTTTTGAAATCAGAAAACCACGGAAGTGCCTTAAACAGCTATACTTACCTGTAACTCAATACTGATATGTTTCAATATCGGATACTCAAGTGAAGGGTATCCCTCAAATAAAAAATAACTATTTAAAACGTGACAAATTGGCAAACATGAACGTGGCGCCCAACGTGGGATTCACATTAAATTTTATTTTAAGTTAATAACGTTAAAGGAATTATGCATTACCATTATTTTAAATAAATAAAAAAACAAGGTAAACCTCATAATTTCAGGCATAAAATAATGCTATTCTTAAGTGCAGGCGGCATCCCTTTTGATTCCATATGCAGAAATGGATGCTTCATAATATGAAATGAAATAAAAAGTGGACTAACCAAGGCGCAGGAAGCTAAAGCATGTATTATTAAAGGAGATTGCCCGTAGCCAGTAGTCTAAATAAAATTGTAGTGTCACAATCTTTTTCTTGGGGAAAAAAAAGTTAATTTTTTTTTACACCATTTCGGTGTTTTTCACTAAAATTCCTTTTAGGGGTAATTTTTAAAAAATATAAGGAATTTTATAGTTTCCGATACATTTGACAATTTCAGCCATGAGGGAAAGTAGGGAGGTGTACGTCTTGAAGTATAACGAAAGCAATTGAATTGATTTTGATTTTTCAATAATCTGCAGTAACGATGTGATGCTTTCCTATCATTATGATTAGGTACCCATTTTAATTTAAAATGTTTTAATCGTGCAAGAAATATTTACATAATATATTAAACTGTCATCAAATAAAAAAAGATAATAACGATTTTATACAATCACAATCATAAAATCGATTAACGTCTGGTTAATGTCACATCACCTCATGACAGTGACAATTTGACAACTGTTCTATATCTCTTTATCTAGAGAATAGGTTCATATAGGTGTCATTTTTATACCTTACGATACAATGTGTTTTCTTTAATATCTTCAAACTCCGGAAACGAAAATAGGTATAATTTCGTAGGAAAGATATACATAAATAACGTACGTTAAATAAGCTATTTTGATCATGACACAAAAATCTTTAGGTCAGTACTTTCGTCCATAGTAATTTGGGCATTGTCCTTTGATTTTGATATTCCATATCAACACTAATTTAATGACCGCCAATTAATTTAAAAGATATAACTTTGATCTATCTGTGTACTCGGGAACTTCTAGTTTAAAAAACAAATCACATTGACACATGAAAATGTGAATAATTAAATAATTAAGTTGATACTGGGTATATTAACAAAACATTTTTTTTTACAAACCTTTAACCATCCTTGTTTAAACCGACTTTAAAAAAGGTGGAAGTTTCTCAATTCGACCGTATATATTTTTAAAATGATAACGCTACCAGTGGTTGCCAAGTGAACCAAACCTCTAGGAGGTATCTACTTACTTATTTCAATCCCCGTACCAATCGAACTGGGGGAATTCACATTATTGGGCTGCATAGCCAGCAATGTTATTAGGCGAAATCCCTTATAATATTGCCGAGCGTACAGCAATGAGCTTGACTTAACGTTATGAGCGAAGAAACAATGTAGAGCAAATTTGCGCCGAATGGAACAAAAGGCGGTATACCTAAATTTATTCGACTAGAGACTTTATAATATAAACTTTAAGACTTTCGCGTTCCATTTTAAACATTTAAAATAATTTAACGGGTCAAAACGCGACACCATTTTTATTTAGTAGTTAAGACGAACTACGTGTGCCAATTGCTTATGTAATTTAACCATACTATTATTATAATTGCGAAAGCAACTCTGTCTGTCTCTCTGTTTGTCAGTCCGACTTTCACGCCTAAATCACTGAACTGATTTGATGAAATTTGGTATAGGTATACGTTGAACCTCTAGAACGGACATAGGCTACTTTTGGTTTTGGAAATAAGGGGTGATGGGAGTAATACCACCCTTGAAAGTTTATATGGAAAAATGTTTAATTTTTTAGTTAGAGATAAGAAACTTGGATTAAAATATGGACTAATTTTTGTATCGAATATTTGAGGCGATAGAGGTAAAACCGACCATGAAGGTAAGTAGTCCACGAAGTCGCGGGCATAGCTTCATTCAACATCATTGGGGGTTAAACCAGCTCATCAAGATACAAGCCAAATATTTCCAATACCTATTTGGTTCTCTATTCCAACAAGTCCCATGACATGTAACAGTCATGCAAATTTCCATAATAATTTACACCCTCGCCATAGCTACGTCATATTTAGACATAATTTTCATACAAATAGCCTACTTGGTCCCATATTGCGTAGCGTACACATTCTTCCGCTGATATAAATCCATGCTTTAACTAGCATATATGTGACATTAGTTTTACTGTAACACGTACTCAAGTAAATTTTGAATTGTATGTTTAAAAAGCCCTATATATTTTATAAAGCTATTGAATTGTAATTCGATTATTAAGTAGATCAAAGATAAAATTAACTGAACTCTAACTCTGAATCGAGATTCCCCTTTAAAGTTTCCTGCAATAATTTCAAGACACAACTTACAACCCCCAACCGTCTAATATGAGCCGACTAAGACAGTTTCCGTCTTAAGTTAATTTACACCGCTCGCCATGGGTACAGTCGCAAGTTATTAGTTAGACCGCACTGGCGAGCACATTTGCATTGCTAACACGCTACTCGCGCGAGCCGCAGCCATCAGCCCCTGATTGACCTTTCGGCCCTTCCTGACTCCCGACGTGCCCATTTATCGCCCTACGAACGACCTTGCACCGGCCATACGTCAAGAGCGAACAACATTATCTGCGATGCCAGCGCTTTATTTGGCCATCTACTCTCGTTGATCATTTTTTCAAATGAAATGAAAATCAGGTGTTAGAATTGTTTTCTCTGCTTTGGAAATGTTTAGGTTATGTACAAGTGTCAACAGATTGCGTTGGTACAAATTGGCATTTTTAAAAGCTGAATCGCGGTGTCCCTTTTTTCCTCCAACTATATATATTATATGCTGTGGATAAGTAAGCTTCAAGGTTAATTCACGCCGCTTTAGTCTACTTAACCTTCCCTCCGCTAATGCTACCTCATAGCGGGTTCAACAGAAAATACTCGATAATAAATATTTTGGGGCACATAATTGACACAAAATTACAGAAAAGGTTATAATAATATATAATTACTTTATTTATTTATCTGCGCTTGCCCTTCGACAGCTTTGCTCTTGAGTGTTGGGTCCCTAAATTATTTTAAAAATATTTCTTTATTAAAAAAGGTGGTATGAGTTTCTATACTTCTTATTTAATTGTAAGTTATGTTTTCAGTCAGGTCACGAACTGAGTACTAATAATTTTTTCAATTAAAAACACGCAGTGCCCATTGTGGAAATACACTTTTCCAGGGCTTTTTAATTTCAATTAATTTAGAACATATTTAATGTTGGTGCAACCCCTACGAGAGCTAAATAGTTTTGATGGTGAGCTATCACAACTTCTACCAAAGTCATTCAAATATTCTGTCCAAATAATAAGAAACAAAGACGTGAACGTTTCTCGTTTTAAAATATTACTGACAAAAGCAGAAAAATTGCCATTGCCATGACTAATGAGTGTTCCACTCACTTTTACTGCACTTGGCCAACTAATAATGGCTCTTAATGAAGTTCTGCCCGTAAAACACCCGAACAGCCCTGTGTTTAGGGTTGCCAGAACACAAAGTTTAATAAAACTAACGAGACTACACGAGGACACTATGGGGTCTTTCCAGAAGAGCGTGAATTTTTGATAACCCTGGTGTAGAAAACTACGATAGGCTAACTATGATAACTGTTTATTCTAAAACGGGCAAAATCTAAGAAAACCCAATGTAGGTAAGTCCTACTTCCGAAGTGTACAAAGTCAGTTAACCTGCTTTGATGATGAATAAATAAACAAACTCTCGAACCGAAATAAGGTTGATATAGAAAAATCCTAGCATTTAATGGACCTTTTATGCAATCAAGATTTGAATTTCAAAAAGTCAAGTTGAGCTTACGTTGGTAACATCGCAAGCAAACGCTCTGATCAAGGATCGTCAGTATTTTATTTACATAAAATTAAAGTTTATAGGTACAGAGTAGGTACCTATCAAACTCCACCTAACCTATGCCTTGGTTTGTACTGCCGTGATCGATAATGTACTTAGTAGTATTATTGTGCACTATATTCCTATGGCGGCGTCAAAAGGCGATAAAGAAGGCTAAAGAAGTTTAAGTGGATAACCATAGAGCAGGAGACCCACAAATACCACTGCTCGAGACAGCACTATGGTACGCCAATGCATTTGCCCGCCTTCAAAAGGTAGGTTTATACGCATAGATAACCACGCATTTTGCATAATTTACACGAAGTCCAAACGGAAGTCTTTGGGGATCGCTAGCTTGCCATAAAACTATTCTACATTCAATATTACCCTCCACTGAATTCAATTTATATATTAGACCGACCAATATTAGAAAGATTAGGAAGGTAAGTAGGTACTGCAGTTGACTCCAGCTGGTAACTCTAAGTTAGTCATTGAGTACAGACTGCTAACACATGATATAAGTGTGTGAAAGGTCAGTGAAAATTGTATCACATGCCTTATACACACCATACTGAGTAATAAGTAGTTGCGATGAGGTCTTTGCCTAGCAGTAAGATGTATATTTTGTTTTACAGGTTCCTAATAATATAAGTAAGCTAGTATTGGCAACCTTACCTATCCCAACCGACTTTGTCCAATATTACTTGCTAGCAAATGTTCGAGAATTTATTTGCCTCATATTAGAAAGAAAATGCTCCCCAGTGACCTTGGTAGATGTTTTACATCAATATTAGGTAAGCTTTTAATATTAAAGTTCTTGATGGAATATGAAAGTTCAGGTAGGTACCGATGTTTGCTCTCTGATATGAAATACCTACATCAACCCGAATATTAACATTTGGAAGATTAAGATAACGCACGTTTTTTCTTTCTTTGCTACTTTAATATGTTTACGAATAATATTAGCACTTTATAATAATATTACTTTGTCAGATTCGTTACGAACTATCTCGTTAAGTATCTCATTCTTCATAAATACATTCATAAATATTTAAAGTTGTTTTTTTATGAAAAGTGGGTTCTACGTGAGATTTTATCTCTCGATTGTAGTGTTGCCCAAATGCAAGAACAAGACGAGACTTAGCCAGTCTTGGTCTTGGTCTTGCGCCAATACACCTGGTCTTGGTCTTGGTCTTGGTCTTGCGCTCCCAGTCTTGGTCTTGGTCTTGCAGCAAGAGTCTTGCAAGTCTTGTAATTACCTACGCCCTGTGGCGGAAATCAAATAGTGTCAAATGTTATGATTTCGGCGCGGCGGCAACGATTGTTTTAGATTTCAAAAGAAGCCGCCGGCGCGTGTATCATAACCATGTACTGTACAGTTTGATTTTAATAGATATTTTTTTATTCGCTATGTTTATGGTATTAGTCGTAATGCGCATATGTCCAGTTTTTCATATTCTTTGATACAGTTTTTTGCGTCTCATAGAATTCCTAAGCGTACCTACCTATACACCGAACTGTTACACCTAACTACTCCGTGAAATAGCGCTAGCCTAGTCCTAGCTGCAAGACGCAAGAGTCTTGCAAGCTATGTCTTGTTCTTGCTCAAGTCTTGCACGGTCAGTCTTGGTCGTGGTCTTGCTAAAAATACGCGGTCTTGTTCTTGGTCTTGGTCTTGCAAAAACGCAAGACCAAGACCAAGACTGAATTTGGGCAACACTACTCGATTGTTCTAAACCTGTTTCTTATTGCCTGTCTCTTATTAGTTCAAAGTGTTCAAACCGTAACTGTGCTATAAAACCTTAACTTATTTGACCTGATTTTAACTTTACATTTTTTGTAATATTATTATGACGTACTCTTACAGTTTTATAGTTTATACCTCTAAGGTGTATAGTGATTTATTATTTATTCTTTTTTGAGTTAACGCTTATTTCAATTCTGACCATTACATATCAATGCTCGTGAGTACCTTTTACATATCTGATACATATTGGTAATTGATCCGCGACTACTTCTCTGTGGAATTTGAACCCTAGTTTTACCCCCGTAGGTGTTAAATTTTGAATGTTAGGTTAGTACTTCCTTTGTGGATGCCGGCACACCAAATAATTTCGTCTTGTGTATGTGTACTAGCGCTATGCATTCACTAGTATAAGAATGTATGAACATATATAAGTATGTTTGGGCAAGCAAATTTAAAAACTAGTGTATCTTGTAAATTTTATAATAATTACATTCTGATAGTTTAATAATTTAAATTAGATTATATAATAGTAATACATTTACGCATCTACAATACCTACATTGAATATTAAAACAACATGTTCATTAAAACTTAACGAGATTTTGATCCTGCCAGCTATATATGGAAAAATAAACTACAAAACCAAATCCACAATTGAATTTTAAATGAGAAATTCTAATAAATGTTTGTTAAAACGAGAACGCGCAGGTAAATTGTACTAAAATGAATTTTCATTTTATTCACATTTGGGACAAATTGCCAGTTATTTACGCTTTTGAATAATTAATCTGAAATAGTCATGCGCGTGCTAAATATTGACGCAAACAAAATTGTGTTTGTACAATATTGTTAGTCCTGTTATATATCCTAAATTATGTGCCTTTTTGTTTTAATTAATGGCTTTTCAAAGCGGGCTGTTGGTTTTAACACTAACTTTAATTATTTAAGCAATAGCACTGTATGGCCGGATAAGCATGAAACAAGAAGAAACATTCAGACCAGTTCAAGACATTTACTACTATAGTAATCAGCCTGCTTATTCACAAACGTCAGAAACGTTTCCGAATCGGAAAACCTAAAAAAGAGACAAAGCATAGATCCCGAACTCGAATACATGTCCAATGTTTTCTGAATGAGACGTCAGCTACAATATGTGACACAAATAAATAATGGATATGAAGCTGATTTGTATATATAGAGATTATTAAAGTAGTAGTATGAAACAGATATCAGGTGACTATTAGTTTAGAGCCGGAAAAGGCGGGCCTAAGCGAATATTCCACGTTGTTAGGGGCGTTTTGGATAAAAACTAAGTATGACTCTAAATTGACGAGTTTAAGAGTAGCGTAGTATAAGAATGATGAAAATATGAGAAGCAAAAGACGTATTTTAGGTCCGTAGCAAATGGAATGTTCGTCTCTGCATTACTTAATTAAATAAAAAAAATGTTAATTATTTTCATAATATGTGTCTACATGGTAAGTAGGTATTAGAATAGTTGTATAGTATTGTCAACTAACCTGTTCATTCAATAAAAGAGACAATTGTCGAAAAATATTCGGCAAATAGTAGGTATATAATTGTTATTATAATAAAATGTAACGCAAATTTTTTTAATGTAATTTCCTAGTCCTTACTAATATTATAAATCGGAAAGTGAGTTTGTTTGTTTGTTTGTTTGTTCCGCTTTCACGCCATAACTGCTGAACCGATTGCTTTGAAATTTTGCAGACGTAAAGTTAGAAGTCCGGATTAAATAATAGGTTACTTTTTATCCCAGAAAAAATTAATATTCAAAATTTAGTTTGCTTGATGGATGGATTGGAGATGGCGCTGTGTGTCGTTTTAAAACCGAATTCCACGCGGGCGAAGCCGCGGGCGGAAAGCTAGTAATTTATAAAAAAGGGTTTGATTTTTGTTGATACTATCAAAATCTACTAACCAACCCAATCCACTTTTTTTCCCTGAATATGGACGGACGGATTTAGATAGTCTTCCATAAGAGCAGTTTCATAAATGCCCAAGCCGTTATTCGAAACTACATTGACGACTAAATCCTTTAAGGGAGATATTCCAAGCCATCCCGAGTAGGTACAATTCAAAGGGATCGCATAAATTTTATTTATTGAGGCCACTGGATTTTCACGCATATTAATTGTGAAAGCGATAAATGCGCATCCACATTTCCACCGACCTTTCACAAACAAATGACATGAAACGATTCCTCTTTTTACTTTGTTCACAATCGTATGATTTCGGATAGGATAATACTTATCCTGAAATTTTCTTACGACTCAAAATAAGTGTAGAGAACTTTTTAAACTCTGATTTTTAATAAAGCAACATTAGAAATAATACCAATTTAGAAAAATGAAAAAATGCACCCTTACGTATTCATAATTCAATGAATTGTTAAATTTTGCACATTCATAATCGTAAACGAAAAACACTAGAACAGTGTTGTCTTGATAAAAAGCTACTTGATTAGGCAACATGTTAGCTGTCAAATTTATTGACATTAATATATTGACAATGTTGGCTTGTATCAGTTTACAAATAACCCTTAGTTAGCTACGGAAATGGCACCGAGCCAAAATATTTACGTGCATAATATTTATTCGCATTGAACCAGTTGTATCTAATATGTTAATCTGAAAAATAACGTGTCATCAAAACATTTTGCTACTCTTCGTATTTTTAATAGATTTAGGGGCTTGTTATATCAATTCATTTAATATGGAACGTTTATAATGATTTGTTTCTGTTAGAAAATAACGTCTTTTGCAGAAATACATGCAAGTATTATATCAAAACAGTTTCAATACAAACTTGTTCCAATATTTTACGATTCGTAATGTGTCAAAAATTACTATCCATTTTTATTAGAGTCGTTAATTCTAATTTCAAATATTACTTTCCATATCAGCTGTCATAGGTCGTCTGTCGGGCGGTTTCAGCTTACGTCTCGTATAATTTATTAGGTAAATACCATCCTTGACTAGAACGGATCGATTTTCAATTATTGAAAACGGGCTTTACTCGAAAAAAAAAAGAAAAAGGAATTAAAATCTAAATATAATTAAGGAAGTTAGACATTTTATGCGTCCAACTTACGCTTAACTGGTGCCTTGGTTTGAACGAAGTATCTATCTCAAGTGTACAATGCTACCCATGTATTTTTATAATGTATTTAAAAAATTAAGTACAATTTGTAAAGTCAAAGTCAAAGTCAATTCATTTATTCATGTAGGTTACAAGTAACACTTATGCATCGTCAGAATGAATACAAACCAAAATTGAAGCTATAGCCGGTTCGGAACCTAATCCTACCGAGAAGAATCCGGCAAGAAACTCAGTAGTTATCCTAATCTTTACAATGTTTAGAGCTACAGAACTTAAAACTATGGTTTGCGAGCGAACAGACAATCATGTCCATATATGTTTATCGTTTAAATATTCATCAAGTTTATAGTATCCTTTTCGCATTAAACATGATTTAATATGGATCTTAAATCTATGCATAGGTAAGTCAACAATACATTGCGGTAACTTGTTGAGTATTTTTATACTTAATCCCACGAATGTTCTACTGGTTTTACGAAGCCTATGGTTTGAAATAGCGAGCTTATGTTTATTTCTTGTGTTAAAATTATGTGTGTCGGATTTCTTATAGAACAAATGAAGATTTTTACGTACATACATGATGCAATCAAAGATGAATTGGGAGGCCACAGTTAAAATATTAATTTCTTTAAATAATTCTTTAAGTGAATCACGCGATCTAAGGCCGTATATAGATCGAATAGCTCTCTTCTGTAATACAAATATAGTTTGTATGTCAGAAGCTGAGCCCCACAGCAATAGACCGTATGACATTAAACTATGAAAATAGCTGAAATAAACTAGTCTCGCCGTTTCAACATCAGTAAGATGCCTAATTTTTCTAACTGCATATGCGGCAGAACTAAGTCTTCCTGCCAGAGCACATATATGAGGACCCCATTGTAGCCTGGAATCTATAGTGATTCCTACAAAAGTTGTTGTATTTATGACTTCGATTTGTTCATTATTCATAACTATATCCGTTTTTATTTGCCTTACATTTGGCATTGTAAATTTAATGCATTTAGTCTTTTTTGCATTGAGGACGAAGTTATTTGTAGTAAACCAATGCAAAACTTGTGAGAGCGTATTATATACATCGTCATAGGATTGCTTATTAATCGTCATACTTTGGACTTTGCACCGCTTTTATGTCGTAAGCATAAAAACGAATATCGAATGCAATTGTTACCTTAACGTGATGTTGACGTGAACGTACAAACTATTCACTGTATCGAAGATCAACACATAAAAACGTTTGGTCCAGTTTCGTTCTACAGACTAAAAAAAATACTGCTCGTAAAAGCGGAATAATGACTGCCACAAAGTTATTTCATAACAACAAATGTACACAGTATAATCATAGAATTTGTTTTGACACCAACATCAGATACATACATTTTTAAGAGAGGTAGGGCATAGCGATTTGCCGCTCGAACTGGAGTAGCCCGACTGGCGAAATACCTCCACCTTACAGAAGACCGCAGCCAAATAACAATCACTTCTGTGTTGTTGTGTTCCTGCGTGTGAGTAAGGTTTCCAGAGCTCTTGGGGGGTGCTACATTAATAGCAGGGGTCAAGCCTTCAAAGTAAGGGTGACAAGTCCAGTAACAGAGAGTTATTATGCTGTACTTGTCCCCCTTAAGCTAGGACCTCATTACCACTTAACATTAGGTGGGATGAGGTCAATCTTGAAGTGCAATATAAAAAAAAAAAATTAACAATTAAAGTTTTTTTTACTTTCTGTTTATCGTTTTGTTAGTCAGTATATCAAAACGTTCCAATTTATATGTTTACGTAAAAACGTAACGATCAGGCATTTTAGTAAAATCTAGGTAGTTCATGGATTTATAGAAATTACTTTTAATAATCTGCAATTTTAGGAAACGAATTGTTTTATTTTAATTAATTAATAGTTACGAAGGTTTCGTTCAAGACCAGGAGGTCATAGGTTTAATTTTAATCTCCTTGTCCTTAGATTCCCATAAATTAACCTTACATTTTTATGAGGTTTTCCAGGTTGTTAAAGATATTGCTGCGTGAATCATCCATTGTCTGATACGAATCATGGATCCGAATTCAGATAGATCTGGTTGCCCTTGTAAGGGTTGCGGCAATCGCTCCCACGTAATAACCCAGTTTGTAGATGTAGAATCAAGATCACAGTCATCATACACAGGGCTCAGTAATAAATCCACAAATACGTGCTTAAAGGCAGAAGAAACTATAGGATTCTAAATACATAATAATAGTACCGAGCTGATGTTACAATTGGCTACTTGACAGTGTTAACAATAAAATATGAAAAGCGTTAGATATGTTAGCTTATTAGTAAAGTAATAATTTTACATTTTAATTTTTTAATTAAAAGCATAGTTAGTATTTTATTTTTGCAAAATAAACTTTACTTTTTTTATCTGTGGAACAAAAGAGCCGAAACGGAAACCACCATTGCAATTCGGAAATGACAGCTGTCGGCAAAAATGATTTATTTTAATGTGGCGAAATAATGATTATTTTACCGATTAAATTGAATTATTGTGTCTCTAATCGTATTAAGAATTTATTGAAACATTTTCCGTTTATCTAAATTAAGTCGTTCCTATGCGTATCGGTTCGTTGTCTAGGACGTTGACGTCATAATTGCAACAGTGACGTGACTTGGCGTTTTTGCGCGTTTTTTAAATGTGTTACACAAAATCTTATTTTTCTCTGGTTATTTACATTTTTTCCAGATAAATCGAATTGCTTGGGATATAAAATGAACGGGCGCACATTTTACAATATTTTTTCAAAAACTGTAAAGTAGCCAATTTGACAAACTCCTGTATATGTAATAAGAGCGCTTCGTTCTGCGGCACTGTGAAATTTTGGCCAAGGAAACTCAAATAAAATTTTGAGTATGTAAATTTTGGTTACTATGGTTATAGATATTGATGTTCTTATTAATGTACTATCTTGGCATTACTGTTGTTCCGATTCTATTATTTTCTTAATCCGGCGGAACCGTTAAGGTGCAAATAACTTACTGCCACTTACTCCACTATGCCACAACCTACGATCGACATTTGGCGAACTCTTCATAACGTAGCGTCCATAAGCATCTCTACATTCCGTTTACGGTTGTAAGTGTGAATAAATAAATGTTATTACTGCGACTTGTGTTGTTCTACACATTCATGGCGAGACGAGTTATAAAATGGATCGCGAAATAAACATGAGGCACTAAAAATGTTTAAGTACACGGTCATTATAGCAAGCGTTTTTGCGATGACTCACTCCGAAAGAAGGTACCTCGTGAAAATTTTATTGCAACCCTCTTTTGACTTTTAATGACCCGGCATGTACCAACTTAGAGGACTCATTACAATATTTTAAGACTTCATTTCCATGAACAAGGAAGCTTTTTTTACGCCAAACGTTCAGTGTCTGACTTTCTTTTAGGTAGAAATAAAGCAAATGAAAAATAGTTTCCCCACTAAACTATCGTCATAGCTCATAATTATTTATTAACTTTTGTCTAAATGAAAGATTTCACTAAATTTCATTCAAAAAGTATCGAGCAGTGCCTATGAAATGACCTCGGTGGCGCAGTAACCAGTAGTAGGTGCCCAAAACGAAAAAGATTGCGAAATATTTTACTAGGTAGGTATATAATAGTTTCTAACATAAAGAAGTTCCTATGGATAGTAAAATGTATCAATAGTATAAATATATAGTATTGATAGCTCAGAATATGGAAATACTATAACATGCAAGCAATAGAATGGTATACTTTTTGACAAACAATGTCATCAATGTTACTGATAGTATTATCTGGTTCTGAACGATCGAAACTTTAGATAGAAGTCTATCGATGGGCAACACTATTCTCGGTCATTAATCAATGGCACCGCCTGTCGTCAATTGATTGTTGAAATAACAACTTGAGCCATACAATCAGAATCGTTAAATCCTTTCCAAAAATCCGCTCGAAACCCCTGCTAAGTTCCACATGTAAGCACGGCGGAATGTGTGTTCTTGCTATAATACTGCCCTAAATAAATCTGGAAACGTACAAAAGCAATATCCTCTATAAATAATAGGTGTTCGCGCATCGAACCGTGGAGGGTAAGGAAAAAGCTTGTGTTGGATATTTTTCGCGGATTTTGTCGCAGTAATCCGACGTCGCTCAAAGCGAACTAACAGGAAAAAGTTTTTAGCAGAAAAAATCTAGTACAAATTGCCACGTTCAGGAGTAGTTATTACCCCATTAGGGTGAGTGACTACGCCGCTTGGACTAAGTAGCGGAGATTGAAGGGATAAATCTTCCGGACTATAATATGGTGCATTCCGACGGATGCCGCAATGAAGCTCATATTTGTCTGCCAAGTGGATAACTATTGCTCTCTTGGGTGTTCATGAAGGATTAAGTTGCTTGAAACATTTCAACAGTGTTATTGTTGTTTGTTGTTCGAACGTACGTATTGGCTGCACATGACGATATAAGAAACCTTAGAGACCACCAGGCAATCAAGATCATGCTTGAACATTTTCCCAAATGTGCTGAGTATGTAAAAAATTATGAACGAATGTAATTGAACTGTAATACTTACTATTAATCGGTACAGTTTTTGTCCAAATACAGGCAAAAAAAAGATAGCATGCAACGACTTGAATTGCAGGCGAAAACAAATCGTTCGTGGTTGCAGCACTAAATTATCTTATTTTTACAAAAATAAAAGTATATTATAGTGTATCAAATATCTTTGACTACACCTCTCCTTTTAGAAACTCCAGCTTAAGAAATATTAAAGCGCTTTTAAGAGACACATGTTTCTAAAAGGACGGTTCAAAATAAAATTCCAATCACATTACGTTATATATAAACCTCTAAAAAATATTGCAGAACTTAGTCGAGTTAATTTTGCCCATACATAATTCATTACTAGCTGAAAAAATATCATGTAAAATAGAACCAAAATAATCTGTAACGAGTAAAAAAGCTTGTAATAATAAAAGCGTGTTAAAAAAGGTTCACCCACCTACAGCTATACCTACTTTGAAAATTTTGTACGAATTAACTGCTTCCAACATTTCATAAAATATTCCTAAACGAGACGTAGTAGGGTTTTTAAAACTACAGCATTCACCACAAAAAAAAACTGTGTAGCAGACCATTTGTGCTCATAAAATACTTTAAATAATGGCGCAGCGGAGAAAAACTAAATTGCTCCGCAGAATAGCCAACAAATCATTCAACGCTTTGTGAAAGTATTTCGAAATTTATAAAGAACCACTTTAGCCTCAAGACTTAAAATATAATTTAAGTTGCAAACAAAAATGAGGAAGTGTAAGAAATGAAAAAGGTCTTTAAACATTTTGTAAATACTTACATCCTTTATATAATATATTTGGTCATGGTTTCAAGAACAGTATAATCAACAAAACAAGTCTCTCCGCGGAACAGAGATGAGATGGAATAGGCCATACTCGACCACACGGGTTCAGTATGTAACGCTGAAAGGCAAGAGATCAAAGTTAGAGCTCCTGGGGGGGGGGGGGTGCTACATTAGTAGCAGCGGGCAAGCCTTCAAGGTAAAGGCGACAAGTCTAGTAACATCTTTATTATAATGTAATCGCTGTAGTCGCCCTTAAGCTAGAAGCTCATTGCCATGTATTCACTTAACAAGGTCAATCTTGAAGTGCAATAAAAAAAAAGTTAGTAGCAGGTATTCTTAAACTACCAATAAAAGTCTACCTAGGCTTACATACTTATCGAGATATCAGCTGAGACCAACATCTTATCCTTCTATTTTTTCATATCTTTAACGTTATTTTATTATAAACTATACCTACTTGACCGCCGCACCGTGGTTTGCACGAGTAAAATCTCAGTACCTACAACCTTTTATTAAAAAAATATCTACGTTAAAATCATTTTCCTACTTTAAGGAATATTTTCAAAAAGCGAGATTGGTTCAGCTGTTCTCAATATTTGCACTTAGCAACATGAATGCGATTCATTTTTATATTATAGAAAGTTTACTATTTAACATATTATTATTATATTGCACTGACCAGTTCCGTATTCGTGAGAGAAAATTTATTTCTATAACACTGAATGTCTGCGTACATTAACAGCAAATAGTGTTAAGACAAATATTCTAATGAGAATGCAAATGGTAGCGCAGTGCAGTCTGCTCCAACTCAACAGGGCTGCAATTTGCTTGAATTGCAAATATTTAGTGAGGGTATAAATAGCTCGTTGGTTTTGTGGGTGTCCAGCGAGCCGACGAGACGATGATAATTTTGGAAAATAAAATTAGTAATTAGCAAAACCTTTTTATTAAAAAAAGATAGAAAAATTGGAATTGATTTTTCATCACGTTTCAAAAAAGAGGCGGAGTATAAGTATGTAATGAATAATGAATATCGAAATCTTTTTCTTTATTGTGCTATTAAAATGTGCTTCCTATTTGATAGTTCATTGCACAAAACATAATGTATTTAAAATTATCAAATAATACTTCCAGATCGATAAGATCTAGGCTGTACAAAGAAAGACTGACCCGATACCATTTAATGAAATAATGTTTGTTTAACTAAAACGACAACTAGCTAGACTAATAGGCCTAGTATGCGCAATTCGTCAAATTTATCGCATGAGACGACAAAAGTTTCTGTAGGTACTGTTGATTGGCTTATAGCACACCGCACTCGTATTTTCAGCCAATCAGCTTCTGACGCACTGACTTTAATCGATTTTGACGTTTGTTAAGAGCCCGATAAAATTTAGTTGCGTGGCGCTTTATATGTCTATTCAACATTAGAGACAATATTAAAACCTTTTTTTTAGTTATAGCGGCTAGAAAAATACATAATCCGTGAAAATATTAACTCTCTGGCTATCACGATTCTTGAGATACAGCCTGGTGACAAACAGACAAACAGACAGATGGACGGACGGACACACGAACGGAAGGACATACAGCGAAGTCTTTGTAATAGATAGGGTCCCGTTTATACTCTTTGGGTACGGATACCTAAGAATGGAGTAACTTCTCCCGTTTTCCCAACATTATCCTTCACTGCTCTGCTCCTATTGATTGTAGCGTGATGAAAAGTATAACATAACCTGCCCAGGAGTATGAAGAACAATGGTACCAAATTTCGTTAAATCCGTCCAGTAGTTTTTGTTTCTATAAAGAACAAACAGACAGACAGACAGACAGACTAACTGACAGACATAAATGTTTCTGATTGCATTTTTGGCATCGATCACTTATTACCCCTGATAGTTATTTTGTAAATATATTTGATGTACAGAATTGACCTCTCTACAGATTTATTATAAGTATAGATTTATCGCTAAAAATGTTACACATACCTAGTAGGTTTCAGAGTAAACATTAGCACACAACGCTTTTAGTCACATAAGCTTGCATAAAATAAAAATTGATTAATATGCCAATGTGTCTTCGATTCCCTGGTTTTCAAACATTTGTAGGTTTTCAAACATTTAAAGTTACAAGTATGTAGTTCTAAACACATTCGGCAGAGGCTTACCGAAGGCTAAAACCAATTAGCCTTCGGTAAGTGCCCTCTGCCGAACATACAGCAGAAAATTTTCATCGCCTACGATAACTTGCGGTTAGCTCAGTTGGAAGAGCAGCACGCGCGATACGTGAAGGTCGTGGGATCGATTTCCGCTCCGCAAGGCCAGATAATTTTTTTCTGTTTCTATATACTATACAATAAAAATTTACATAAGCTTACTATTTTACTTATATTATAATGGCCGATGAAACATTAATTATAATTTTCACGATTAATATTCCCATATTCCTGGCCATCACATTCTTAGATTACAGAAGTCTACAAGCTTCCTATATATTATTAGGGAGTACAACTATGCCTCAATACAAAAAGGAAATTGAAAGGGAATAAATAAATGGGAAAGTTAATTTTACGCCAGAACAGTTAGCACTGTTTATCCCTGATGTACAAATAACTATTTAGCGTACGGTTGACATTTTGGTTAGAGTTAAACTAAAAGGGGTACTAGTATACATACTAGGGTTTCAAATATTTATATAAATAATAATACACCTGCCTTCATACTCGATGTCACTGAAAACACACCCATATAATAAACACAGTTAATGACACTCTATAGTGATTACGATAAAAAATAGATGGCCTGTTAGTTGTACTTTACATTTAACATTAAACGTGGACGCCCTAAAAACGGCGTTTTTCATACAAGTTTCAATTAATATTATTAAAATGTTTTAGGTGCCAAATGCTTCAAAAATTTGTTCATATAGACATGTATTAAATAAAATATCCCAGAAACAAATATACAAACTATCTCAATTAAAATCTAATTCAAAAACATTTGACCAACGATTTGTCAATAGCGAATATTTGGAAATAAGAGGTAAAGCTACCTACATATACATTCAGTACATATTGCTGCAACAGTATTGAGAGAAGTGTGTGTTTTGGTTACACATTACCGATTCACTTCACTTTCAAGTTTTCGTTCGGCAAGAGTCAGCTGTTGTCAGCGACTGAGTTGAACGTTAACACGGACCTTATTTTTAAAGGCAGAGAAATGCCTTGGCACTCCGTACTACTGCCTGGGAAATAGACAGTGGCGTGTGTGGGACTTCCCTGCTCTGAATAGAATGGAGATGACCTGCAATAACTCCCCGCACCCTCTTATTTAAATGGCATAGATAAATAGTTAAATTAAAACAGTCATGTTAACATGTACGTACCCTCTTCGACTTCCATACAAAAAAGAACGAATCGGGCGGCATGAGTTGCAACGAAAGTGGTAGATATTGTGTTTCCATACTTATCTTACCCACGCCCCTGCACGTTTCAGCTAAACACACAAAAGTAAATTGAAATCAAATTTAATGATTTTACTAGTGACATTGAAAAAATGGTACATGATCATTATAGTTTACCTTATATCACAGCCAATTAGAAAAAATATTGTAACCGTAGATAGGTACTGTTTGATTTTTAATGTTCCAGTCAAAATTGAACGACAAATTCTATACCGATAGGGGCGCTTACTTACGAATCGAATAGAAGTTTGTATTGCTCCCCGGACAGCGTACCAGGAAAAACTTCCAAGTTTGTGGCAAAACTATCATCGCTCTCGCAGTAAACAAAGGCGACCAAGTTCAATTCATTAGTGCCTTTGAGCGCGGTTTGTGGCAGTTCAAAAAAAAAGAAATGAGCAACCCGTATTTTATTACAGCTTTCATTTAGAGACATTCGGAAATGAACTTTTAGTTTTTCCAGCGAACTTTTTTGAATGGCCACTATCACCAAGAAATATGGTTTGAACCCTAACAAACACAAACATTCGTGTGATGAAAAATTATGTTTGTTCTGTGTCTGGGTGTTTATAAAAGTATTTAATTATGAATTGTGGTGCCACTGTTGGTTTTGGTTTTCAAAACAAAAGGACTTATGCTCCTTACTTTTTGAGGTGAATTTTGTCTGTTATTTATTTTGCCTCCATTTTCATCCACATTTGACCTTCATCTACCTATAACTAATATAATAAGTACACATCATAATAATTTATATTTTATTTGGCCCCATTTTTACACTTTTTCTGAGTACATTAATAATTTTGTTGGAAAAAAGTTTCAATTTTTTTTCTACTAAAACTAAATGTATGCATACAAAATATATGAATGATAAATGTTAAACTTTTACATTAACGGTACACTTTATATTTTAAAAAGATATTCCCATAGTAATTAGTTTTATGATACACTTGTACTTTTGAAATATTGCAGGTACGACACAAATTATACTTTTTCAAACCTTGTGTTCGATAATTATCTCAATTGTTGGTTGGTAATGACTGAACAATCTTTTACACATAGTGATTATAACACTAAACATGTTATCAAGTAAACATAACGACGGCATTGTAATTAATTGCGTCGGTTATAAAAAAATAATAATAATTTTAAGCGCCTTCATTCGTAAAAATGTTTTTATTGAAACTGCCAGTTTCAATACTGATCATTTTAATCAACTTAGCTGTTAATTTGTTAACGATCGATTGTGTTTTACCATTTAAAAGTACTTCAACCATTATTGAAAATAAGTCAGCTGACGTGTGTATCTTAAAAATTGTGAAAAAACATTTTCCTTGCCATGCTCTGATTAATGTAATACGTTCGAAAAACAAAGTTAATGATTATCTACTACACAACATTAATACAGGAGGCTGCCACAATATCATATTAAGATCATTCGAAAACAAAAATGAATTGAATTGGACTAATCACTACATACTTATATTCCACGATCTCCTTGATTTTACCACCGGTATGTTTGAATTAACAAGAAATACAAAGTGGAATCCAAGAGCTCATTTCATCGTTTACATAGAAGAAATAACAGAAACAAAATCTTGGGAAGTGTTTAAATTACTTTTAGAATACAATATATTTAATATTGTTGTACTAACAAACTTGCAGACTATTCCAATTATGACTTATTTCCCATTTGACAAAGGAAATTGTGGGAAAGTATTGAATAATATAACATTTCTTGGTAATTGTAACCAATTTTCAGATACCAGTAACTGTTTTCCAAACAAATTAATGAATGGTTTAAAAAACTGCACTCTAACAGTTTTATCACTAGAGCGCGAACCAAGTGATATTGATAAATCAACCAACTTACCCAGCACTGAACGATACCTTCTGGAGTACATAGCAAATCTGGAAGGGATCACTTTGGAATACATCCAAGGAAAAGAGTTGGGACCTGGTTTTAACACGGACAATCGTACGTTCACTGTAATATTGAGTCAACTCGAAAATGGGACCGCAGATATTGCATATGGAACATTGCGCTTGCATAAAAGTCGGACAGAACTTTTTGACTACATATGGGGCTCCAATTATATACATTACAGTTTAATTACTTCAGCGCAACAAAAGCATAGTTGGAAGAATGCGTATAAAGTATTCGATGCTTATACTTGGATGTTTATTTTTATTTGTTATAGTGTTTTCATTTTTACTAGTATTTATGCATTGAGCTTATCGCCAGTAAATATGGGGAATTATTTCTACCTTCTATTTAAATTCTATGGTTTTTTCTTTCAAGGGAACGGAAGTCAATCTTTCATGAGAAAGAAAAAAATACGTTTGGTAATAGTGTTCTGGCTTTGGTTTACGTTTCTAATTGGCAATATCTATCAAACAAAACTATTAAGTTTGATGTCTACTAATGTAAACCACAAACAAGAACCTGATTTACAAGACCTGGAAAATATACCTTTCAAACCTTGTTTTAAAGAATCTTTGAGAATCGTGTTTCAAAATGTTTATAACGTTACTATTCCGCCAAATGAGTTTTATGAATGCCAAAATTATAGTAAAATGTTTGACATTATTGCTTCACATACTAATTTATATACAGTGGATGTAACAGAAAGATACATTATAAATGAGTATATATTCATAGATGAAGATGGAAACCAGAAATTGGATATGTGGACCTACCCAAATGATATTGTTACTGCTTTTTACGTAAGCCGTGGGTTCCCTTTCAGGGATAAATTCCAAAAAAAAATTCTTATTTTATCTGAAAACGGCTGTCTACAAAATCATATGAGAAAGTTATCTTTTGGAAGTAACGCTTTAAAGCAGAAGAAAATAAAACCTTTTAAAACAGGCCGACTGAATGATTTGAGAGTTCATTTTGGGATTTTAATTATTAGTTCAATAGCTGCGGCTGTAATATTTGTTATTGAATTATGTGTAAACTTTATGTTAAAAAGTTAACTTGTAATACACAAACATAACTGTAATTGATGCGAAATATCACGGAAACTTAAAAACACCATCGTAAAGATACGCACGGTTTGTTTGTTACGTTAATTTTTGATATAATTGTTTACTCATAGTTTAATCACGTGCTGAAGCTAGCTGCTTAGGACTTCTAAGATCTAGAACAACATTATAAAATTGCAAGTGTTGTTATTGCTTGTAACTGTATATTTTACGATTGAGTAAGATGACTTTTAATAATTGTTTATTAAATGTATATGCTACTTTCAAGGTTTAATAATTAATTTGATATTTGCTATAAAAATCCTCTTTGATAAATTAAAATTCTTGTGCCAGTTTCGAATGTTTTCTCCTATACTGCTGTTTGAAAATATTTACTAACGTTATTGATAACGTAACATTTGCTTGCAAATATTCAATCATAACTTTAACAAAATATCAGGTTAAGCAATGTGAATTACTACGTTTAAACATAAATTGTATTGTATTTAATGAATTATATTCTAAAAGGAAAGGTTGCACATCATTTTAAATATGCACAGGTGTTCATAAAAATGTTCCGTTATTGGAGTAATTAAATATTAAATTCTTACATCATTAAATCCCTTAAAAAATTAGTATAATTATAAATTTAAGGCTTTCACGTATGTAATAAATGATTTAAGCATTAAACATGGCTTTATGAATAAACTACTTTAATTGTTAAATGTGAATTTATTTTTTTACTCATAGGCATACTAAAGTTAAAATTAAAAAAATGGCATTGAACGTAGATTATTAAAAAGGATTTTGTTAATTTGTTATCCTAAAAAAATAATAATAGTAAGTAACAAAAATTCGAATAAGAAACACCTTCATAAGTGAACAAAATACTATGCCATATTTAAACAATAAATCATCAATCAAATAGATATAGAATAGTTACACAGAACCCTGACGTTGAGTCAAGAGAATTGTGTGTTAAGGTTTTTTTTTTAAATAATGTACTACAAGATTGGTCTCATCCCACCTGATGTTAAGTGGTAATGAGTTCCTAGCTTAAGGGCGAAAAGTATTGCATAGTAAAACTGTTAATAGACTTGTCGCCCTTACCTTGAAGGCTTGACCCCTGCTACTAATGTAACACCCCCAAGAGCTCTGGAATCCTTACTCACATGCAGAAACACAACAACACCGGAGTGATTGTTATTTGGCTGCGGTCTTCTGTAAGGTGGAGGTATTTCACCAGTCGGGCTGCTCCAGTTCAAGCGATAAATCGCTTTGCCTTGCCTCTCTTAAATTCAACTTCAATTTCAATCAATTTCAATGAAAACAATTATTAATTTCAAAAATCTTAATTTATTTTAAACTAGCTACCAGCCCTCTCGAAAACGAAACGAACAAACGAAAGGTTTCATTTTTGAAGATTATTCAAAAGATAGGGAATGAAGACGTGGTTTTTTATTTGCATAAATAATATTTTGTTTTTTGAAAACGCTTAATTTGCATTCGAAGTGATTTCTTTATGGTTATGAGGATTAAAAATTGCCATCCGTTGTCGGATCCGAAATATTTCATTTATGAGAGTAGACCCCGGCTTCGCATGGGTGCATGTGAACACAAACGAAGTTTTCGGCTTTTCTGTACATTTATATGTATGGTTTGTACATATAAACCTTCCTCAGACATCATTATATCTATCAAAAATTCGCATAAATCAGTTGCGTAGTTTTATAGATCTAAGCATACATGGGGGTATACAGATAAATCGACGTTGTTTTATACTATGTAGTGGCTAACAATTTAATACTCTTACGAAAGTCTCAATCTATTTGTTTCTCTGATTTTTTAACACTAATAATTTTAACTACAATAAACGATATTTAAACGACCAGGGTTGCAGCGTAAGAGATTATCGTTGCGCAGTAATCAACTAACCTGAGCTTCCCGCTGACTCTTATTCTTAATACCAATAATTGAAACACCGATTCAGTGTACCTCTAAAGAACGCTATTCCTAATCACTTGAGACCTAAAGTACAGTAAAGTACAGTAAGCCTTATATCTGTAGCCCTAATCACTGTTAGCTGAAATAATTACTTTTTTGTACAATTATCATTATTCATTTCTTTAATGATATTATTATATTTAATAACTATTTAACATAATGCAAGATAAATTAAACATCATTAAATTTATGAGTGTTTAGCCCATCTCAGTTATATGTATAAAAAAATAAACTACGTATCACATAATTTTATTGTAATTTTTCGATGTTAAAATTACATGGAACTGGGAATACCAATTGTTAAATGAAAGAGAAATATTAATAGTTTTACCTACATTGTTTTTGTTATTGCAATCTTTAAAGAAATGAATAATGAAAATTTACAAAAAAATTGTAATTTCAGCTAACAGTGATTAGGGCTACAGATATTTGGCTAACTGTGCTTTAGGTCTCAAGTGATTAGGGATAGCGTGCATTCGGGCTAACAATATTAGGAATAGCTTTCTTTAGAGGTACAGTGAATCGGTGTTTCAATTATTGGTATTAAGATTAGGAGTCCTTCCCGCTCCTTATATATGCGTGCCCCGCCACTAAAAGCATATGGTAGTTGGAATTTTAGTTACAAATCATTATTTCTATTTTATTTTGGCCCCATTTTAACATCTGTTCCGAGTACATTCATGTTTTTTTGGGATCAAAGTATGTAAATTATTTCAACTAAAACAAATTTATACAACAAAATAATGATAAACTATGGACATAAAGTATGAATGATAAATCTTAAACACTTACATTAATGCTATACTATATATTTTAAATAGATATACCCACAGTAATTAGTTAAATGATACACTTTTACTTTTGAAATATTGCAGGTACAACACAAATAATACCTTTTCAAACATTGTGTCCGAATTACCTCAATTGTTTGTTGGTAATCACTTGACAATCCTTTATACATAGTTGTTATAACACTTAATCATCCTACAATTAATTATAACGACAGCATTGTAATGAATTGCGTCGGTTATAAAAAATAACAAATAATTATATGCGCCCTCATTCGTAACAATGTTTTTGACGAAGCTGCCGGTTTCAAAACTGATCATTTTAATCCACTTAGCTGTTAATTTGTTAACGATCGATTGTGTTTTACCATTTCAAAGTACTTCAACCATTATTGAAAATAAGTCAGCTGACGTGTGTATCTTAAAAATTGTAAAAAAACATTTTCCTTGCCATGCTCTAATTAATGTAATATGTTCGAAAAACAAAGTTAATGATTATCTACTACACAACATTAATACAGGAGGCTGCCACAGTATCATATTAAGATCATTCGAAAACAAAAATGAATTGAATTGGACTAATCACTACATACTTATATTCCACGATCTACTTGATTTTACCACCGGTATGTTTGAATTAACCAGAAATACAAAGTGGAATCCAAGAGCTAATTTCATCGTTTATATAGAAGAAATAACAGAAACGAAATCATGGAATGTGTTTAAATTACTTTTAGAATACAATATATTTAATATTGTTGTACTAGCAAACTTGCAGACTATTCCAATTATGACTTATTTTCCATTTGACGAAGGAAATTGTGGAAAAGTATTGAATAATATTACATTTCTTGGTAATTGTAACCAATTTTCAGATACCAGTAACTGTTTTCCAAATAAATTATTAAATGGTTTAAAAAACTGCACTCTAACAGTTTTATTACTAGAGCGCAAACCAAGTGTTATTTATAAGTCAAGCAACTTACCCGGCACTGAAAGATACCTTCTGGAATATATAGCAGATTTGGAAGGGATCACTTTGAAATACATCCAAGCAAATGAGTTTCGACCTGGTTTTTTGATGGACAATCGTACCTCCACTGAAACATTGAGTCAACTTCGAAATGGGACTGTGGATATTGTATGTGGAGGATTGCGCGTGCACAAAAATCGAGCAGACGTTTTTGACTATATATGGGGCTCCAATTATATACATTACAGTTTAATTACTTCAGCGCAACGAAAGCATAGTTGGAAGAATGTGTACAAAGTATTCGATGCTTATACTTGGATGTTTATTTTTATTTGTTATAGTGTTTTCATTCTTACTAGTATTTATTCATTGAGCTTATCACCAGTAAATATGAGGAATTATTTCTACCTCCTATTTAAATTCTATGGTTTTTTCTTTCAAGGTAACGGAAGTCAATCTTTCACGAGAAAGAAAAAATTACGATCTATAATAGCGTGTTGGCTTTGGTTTACGTTTCTAATAAGCAATGTCTATCAAACAAAACTATTAAGTTTGATGTCTACTAACGTAAACCAGAAACAAGAACCTGATTTACATGACCTGGAAAATTTACCTTTCAAACCTTGTTATAACGAAGCTTTGAGAATGTCGTTGCAAAATGCATTTCACGTTTCTATTCCGCCAAACGAGTTTAATGAATGCCAAAATAATAGTAAAATGTTTGATATTATTGCTTCACATACTAATTTATATACAGTGGAAGTTACAGAAAGTTACATGTTAAATGAATATAAATACATAGATGAAGATGGAAACCAGAAACTGGATATGTGGACCTACCCAAATTATATTGTTACTGCCTTTTACGTAAGCCGTGGGTTCCCTTTAAGGGATAAATTCCAAAAAAATGTTCTTATTTTGTCTGAAAATGGCAGTCTACAAAATCATATGAGAATGTTATCTTTTCGAAGTAACGCTTTAAAACAGAAGAAAATGAAACCTTTTAAAACAGGCCGACTGAATGATTTGAGAGTTCACTTTGGAATATTAATTATTAGTTCAATGGCTGCGACTGTAATATTTGTTATTGAATTATGTGTTAACTTCAATTTTAAAGAGGTAATTTGTAATACACAAACATAACAGATATTAATGCAAAATATCATGAAAACTTTAAAACGATATCGTAAAGATGCTCATGGTTTGTTTGGTTATTTTTTGATAAAATTGTCTACTCGTAGTTTAATCACGTGCTAATCAGCGTTAGGCTTTCTGCTTACCCAGGAGTTCTTAGAACTCGAACAACATTTTAAAATAGCAAGTGATGTCATTGCTTGTGACTGTATGTTTTACAACTGTGTAAGATCACCCTTAATCTTTTTTAATTAAATTGATAGCTTCTTTCAAGATTTAACAATTGATTTGATAATTGCTATAAAGAACCTATTTGTCTTGGATTAATCAAAATTCTTGTGCCAGTTTCGAATATTTTTGTGTTGCACTGCTGTTTGAAAATGTTTACTAACGCTATTGATAACATCACATTTGCTTACAAATATTTAATCATAACTTTAACAAAAAATCAGGTTAGGCAATTTTAATAACTATGTTTAAACAAAAATTGTATTGTATTGAATTATATTATAAGAGGAATATTGCACACCATTCCAAATACGCGCAGTTATTCATAAAGAAGTTCCGTTATTGGAGTAATTAAGGCTTTCACGTATGTAATAAACTATATAATCATTAAACATAGTTTTATGAATAAATCTTTAATCGTTAAATGTGGATTTATTTACTCATAGACATTCTTAAGTTGGAATTAAAAAAATGGCATCAAACGTAGATTATTTACAATAAAAAGGTTTGTGTTATCCTAAAAATAAAATTAATGGTAAGTAACAAAAAATTGAATGAGAAATACATTCAGAAGTCAACAAAATACTATACCATATTAAAACAATAAAACATCAATTAAATAGTTACACAGAACCCTGATGTGGAATCAAGATAATTTGTGTGTGAAGGTAATTTGTAAATGAAAACAATTATAATGATCTAAGCATAGGTGGGGATGTACAGGGAAAGCGACTTTGTTTTATACTATTTAGTGACTAACAATTTAATACTCTTACGAAAGTCTCGATCTCTATTATTTCTAGAAAGTGGCATATAATAAAATGTATGTAAGGAAATCATATTGATTTTTGATCACTAATCATTAAAACTACAATAAATGATATTTTAACGACCGGGTTGCAGCGTAAGAGATAATCGTTGCGCAAAAATCCACTAAATTGAGCTTCCCGCTCCTTATATATGAGTACCCCCCTCTAAAGACATGAGGTAGTTGGCATTTTAGTTACAAATCATTATTTCTATTTTATTTTGGCCCCATTTTAACACCTGTTCCGAATACATTCATGTTTTATTGGGATGAAAGTATGTAAATTATTTCAACTAAAACCGAATTTATACAACAAAATAATAATAAATTATGGAATATTTCCTACACAGAACCACAAAAGCCGGCCAACGATGTCATCGCTTTACCGTGGAAAATATTCCATCACGAACCAAAAAGTTCGGTAACTCTTATCTTTGCCGGACCATAAAGAAGTGGAACTCGTTGCCGGCCCATGTGTTTCCTCCTTCCTTTGACATGGATTCCTTCAAAAGGAGCGTGAAAAAACATCTTGCGGGCCAGTATGGCGATGCTAACGGATAGGATATTTTGATATCAAATCCGTTGTCATCGCGATGTGGTTTCCTCTCTTGCTTACCATCAGGCTGGGAGGAGCCAATATACTGCGCTACTAAAAAAAAAAAAACAAAAAAGTCTGAGTGTAGATCATTAAAACTTACATTAAACGTATAATAAATATTTAAAATAGGTATACCCCAAGTAATATGTTAAATAATACACTTCTACTTTTGAAATATTGCAGGTACAACATTAATAACTATTTTTCAAACTTTGCGTTCGATAATTACCTCAATTGTTTGTTGGTAATGACTGAACAATCCTTTATACATAGTGATTATAACACTAAACATGTTATCAAGAAAACATAACGACGGCATTGTAATTCATTGCGTTGGTTATAAAAAAATAATAATTATATGCACCCTCATTCGAAAAAATGTTTTTGTCGAAACTGCCGGTTTCAATACTTACCATTTTAATCAACTTAGCTGTTAATTTGTTAACGATCGATTGTGGTTTACCATTTAAAAGTACTTCAACCATTATTGAAAACAAGTCAGCTGACGTGTGTATCTTAAAAATTGTGAAAAAACATTTTCCTTGCCATGCTCTGATTAATGTAATACGTTCGAAAAACAAAGTTAATGATTATCTACTACACAACATTAATACAGGAGGCTGCCACAATATCATATTAAGATCATTCGAAAACAAAAATGAATTGAATTGGACTAATCACTACATACTTATATTCCACGATCTACTTGATTTTACCACCGGTATGTTTGAATTAACAAGAAACACAAAGTGGAATCCAAGAGCTCATTTCATCGTTTATATAGAAGAAATAACAGAAACGAAATCTCGGGAAGTGTTTAAAATACTTTTAGAATACAATATATTTAATATTGTTGTACTAGCAAACTTGCAGACTATTCCAATTATGACTTATTTTCCATTTGACAAAGGAAATTGTGGGAAAGTATTGAATAATATAACATTTCTTGGTAATTGTAACCAATTTTCAGATACCAGAAACTGTTTTCCAAACAAATTAATGAATGGTTTAAAAAACTGCACTCTAACAGTTTTATCACTAGATCGCAAACCAAGTGTTATTTATAAGTCAAGCAATTTACCCGGCACTGAAAGATACCTTCTGGAATACATAGCAGATTTAGAAGGGATCACTTTGGAATACATCCAAGCAAAAGAGTTTCGACCTGGTTTTATGACGGACAATCGTACCTCCACTGGAACATTGAGTCAACTTGAAAATGGTACTGTGGATATTGTATGTGGAGCATTGCGCTTGCACAAAAATCGAGCAGACGTTTTTGACTATATATGGGGCTCCAATTATGTACATTACAGTTTAATTACTTCAGCGCAACAAAAGCATAGTTGGAAGAATGCGTACAAAGTATTCGATGCTTATACTTGGATGTTTATTTTTATTTGTTATAGTGTTTTCATTTTTACTAGTATTTATGCATTGAGCTTATCGCCAGTAAATATGGGCAACTATTTCTACCTCCTGTTTAAATTCTATGGGTTTTTCTTTCAAGGGAACGGAAGTCAATCTTTCATGAGAAAGAAAAAAATACGTTTGGTAATAGTGTGCTGGCTTTGGTTTACGTTTCTAATTAGCAATATCTATCAAACAAAACTATTAAGTTTGATGTCTACTAATGTAAACCAGAAACAAGAACCTGATTTACAAGACCTGGAAAATTTACCTTTCAAACCTTGTTTTAACGAAGCTTTGAGAATGGTGTTGCAAAATGTATATAACGTTAATATTCCGCCAAATGAGTTTTATGAATGCCAAAATTATAGTAAAATGTTTGACATTATTGCTTCACATAATAATTTATATACAGTGGATATAAAAGAAAGTTACATGTTAAATGAATATAAATACATAGATGAAGATGGAAACAAGATATTGGATATGTGGACCTACCCAAATGATATTGTTACTGCCTTTTACGTAAGACGTGGGTTCCCTTTAAGGGATAAATTCCAAAAAAATATTCTTATTTTGTCTGAAAACGGCAGTCTACAAAATCATATGAGATTGTTATCTTTTCGAAGTAACGCTTTAAAACAGAAGAAAATGAAACCTTTTAAAACAGCCCGACTGAATGATTTGAGAGTTCACTTTGGAATATTAATTATTAGTTCAATGGCTGCGGCTGTAATATTTGTTATTGAATTATGTGTAAACTTCAATTTTAAAGAGGTAATTTGTAATACACAGACATAACAGATATTAATGCAAAATATCATGAAAACTTTGAAAACGCTATCGTAAAGATGCTCATGGTTTGTTTGGTTATATTTTGATAAAATTGTCTACTCGTAGATTAATCACGTGCTAATCAGCCTTAGGCTTTCTGCTTACCCAGGAGTTCTTAGAACTAGAACAACTTTTTAAAATCGCAAGTGATGTCATTGCTTGTGACTGTATGTTTTTCGACTGTGTAAGATCACCCTTAAATTTTTTTAATTAAATTGGTATGCTTCTTTCAAGATTTAACAATTTTGATAATTGCTATAAAGAACCTATTTCTCTTGGATAAATCAAAATTATTGTGCCAGTTTCGAATATTTTCGTGTTGCACTGCTGTTTGAAAATGTTTACTAACGCTATTGATAACATCACATTTGCTTACAAATATTTAATCATAACTTTAACAAAATATCGGGTTAGGCAATGTGAATAACTATGTTTAAACAAAAATTTGATTGTATTGAATTATATTATAAAGGGAATGTTGCACATCATTCTAAAAACGCGCAGTTATTCATCAAGGAGTTCCGTTATTGGCGTAATTAAATATTAAATTCTTACATCATTAGAACCCTTGAAAAAATTAGTAGAATTATAGAAATGTAAGGCTTTCACGTATGTTATATTACTTTTACTATTTAATCATTAAACATGGTTATATGAATAAATCTTTAATCGCTAAATATGGATTTATTTACTCATAGTTATACTAAAGTTGGAATTCAAAAAATGGCATCGAACGTAGATTATTAACGACAAAAAGGAAAGAAACAGTAGGTACATTTAGTAAAAAGCTGAAGACCCACTTATTAAATGCACAAATAGGCAAATAAGAAAAACTAGGTACCCTACATACCTCTTGTGTCCAGACACGCAGGCACGAGGATCGTCGCACTTGTAACAAACGACCAATTTTTTTATTTTTTATTATTATTATTCTTTTATTATTCATTAATATCTTCAAGTGGCCGATTTTATTTTTAATTTATTAAAATTTATTTTTTTTTTTCGTTTTATTATTTAATATGCAAACAAGCTCAATAATTGCATTATTTGACATTACAATTGATATCTTATTTGTACACTCATAGTATTTACCGACATTGAAGTTGACTGATTTGTAATTTTTAACACCGTAAATTTAACTAACGACGGCGACTGGATGAAGGGTTGTCGGGCACGCGCGGCAATTGAACACACCTACCCACATACTGTTGTGTTTTTTACAATATTGAAACTACCCACGATCGTCTTATGTTTGTGTATCTTAATGTTTTATTATATAAATATACGATTATTTATTGTTTATTTTTAATCATATTTAAGTAGGTTTATGACACTGTGTAACGTCGCCGGCGTCCGTGGTATATCACTCGGCAGGGTCCACTGAAAACCAGCGTCATGGCCTGCGACGTGGGCCATGACTTATGCTGAGTGAGGCCCTTTTATTGTGGACATCACGACTTGCCATTGTCTGCATCGCCTGGTTGACGAGGAGAACGCTCATTTTTCATGTTCCTTGTAATGTTTTCTGTTATCTTCTTTTTCTGTTTTGTGTCCATCCCTTTACTGTTATTGTTATGTTTACTCATATGGCTGTGTTGTGATGTCTGCACGTAATAAATGTTTCTTTCTTTCTTTCTTTCTTTCTTTCAAAAAGGGTTGTGTTATCCTAAAAATAAAATTAATGGTAAGTAACAAAAAATTCGAATGAGAAATACATTCAGAGGTCAACAGAATAATAAGAGAGGTAGGGCATAGCGATATATCGCTCGAACTGGAGCAGCCCGACTGGTGAAATACCTCCACCTTACAGAAGACCGCAGCCAAATAACAATCACTTCTGTGTTGTTGTGTTCCTGCGTGTGAGTAAGGTTTCCAGAGCTCTTGGGGGGTGCTACATTAGTAGCAGGGGTCAAGCCTTCAAGGTAAGGGCGATAAGTCCAGTAACAGATTTATTATGCTGTACTTGTCACCCTTAAGCTAGGACCTCATTACCAGCCCACAGCGGGCTATTGCTCAGCGGGTATGCAGGGCGTATCGCACCGTTAGTTTCGATGCCGCATGCGCACTTGCTGGGACGCCACCCTGGGAACTTGAGGCCCAGGCGCTGGCAAGGGTCTACGTATGGCAGACTCAAAAGAAGGTCTCCGGAGAGCATTTTTATCCGGAGGACCTGGCTCGTGTTCGCCGTGAGGCGAAAGATGAAATGGTCCTCAGTTGGGCGGAATCTCTGCGGCGGTCTCAATCAGGTCGATGGACCCTTGACGCGCTCGGGCCGGTGATTTTCCGCTGGTTCGAGCGCAAACTCGGATATTTGAGTTTTCATTTGGTGCAGGTCTTGTCGGGTCATGGATGCTTCGGCAAGTTCCTGCACCGGATCGGTAGAGAGGAATCTCCGGCGTGCAACCAATGTGGCGCGCTAGAGGATAGCGCCGAGCACACTTTGCTCGTGTGTGCCCTGAATGGGCGGTGCAGCGACAGCAGCTGTCCGCATTCGTAAGGCCACATATCTCACTCTCAAGTATGGTTGAGGCCATGCTTGGGAGTGAGATGCCCTGGAAAAGTGCTGCTTCCTTCTGTGAAGATGTTATATCGCAGATAGAAGCAGCGGAAAGAATTAGGGAAGACGACCCGTCCGCCCCCGCATGCCGCAAGCGTAGGCGGCTCAGAGCGCGGCGTCAGTTTGCCCGTGCTGAATTTCCGCGTGGAGACCGGTCGGCTGATGGTGTGAGGGCGCCTCAGTCGGCATTGCACTCTCGGCCTCCACTGCGAGGTGGGGGCGGTCCAGTTGGATCGGCCGTCCCCACTCCCCCTGTGACTATGCCAGGGGAAAGAGACGGGGCCGCTTAAAAGCAGCCAAGCCGCCGGTGGTGTTGTGGTTGGCTAGGTTGACCCGATTTCCCACAGCACCGCCATGCAAGACGATGAGGTCCAACAGGGAGGTTTTAGTAGTTAAGTGGGACTCCCTGCCCTTTTCAGGGCAGGGAGTCCCACACACGCCGTCGCCTCCCTCGGGTGACGGTACGGTACGTCAAGGTATTTCCGCCCCAACCAAAAAAAAAAAAAGGACCTCATTACCACTTAACATCAGGTGGGATGAGGTCAATCTTGAAGTGCAATATAAAAAAAAACATATTAAAACATTAAAACATCAATTAAATAGTTACACAGAACCCTTTTTTTCGGAGGGAAATGCGTGCCGCAAGAGACGACGGCTCAGAGCGCGGCGTCAATTTGTCCGCGCCATGTTGCCGCATGGAGACCAGCCGGCTGTTGGTGTGAGGGCGGCTCAGCCGGCATTGCACGTACGGTCTTCATTGCGAGGCGGGGATGGTTCAGTAAGTCGGCCATCCCCGTTTACCCCCCGCATAAGCGGCCATTCCACCTGGCGGTGTTGTGGTGGTTATGGTTTTCACTGCTTCCCACAGCACCGTCGTTTAGGGCGATGAGGTCCGCCGGGGTGTTTTAGTGGGTAGGCCTGCCTTTTACAGTTTTACAGGGCAGGAGAGTCCCACACACGCCGTCACTCTCCCTCGAGTGGCGGTACGGTGCGTCACGCATTTCTCCCCGTTAAAAAAAAAACCATATGAAAACAATAAAACATCAATTAAATAGTTACACAGAACCCTTTTTTTTTTCGGAGGGAAATGCATTGACGCACCGTACCGTCACCCGAGGGAGGTGACGGCGTGTGTGGGATTCCCTGCCCTTATGCGGGCAGGAATACCCACTAAAACCCCCCAGTGGACCTCATCGCCTTGATGGTGATGCCATGGGAACAGAAGACCTACCACAGCATCACTTCTTCTCCCCTTGGAATGATTTAGGGGAAAAGCTTGGATGGCCGATCCACTAGCCCATCTCCGCCTCGCAGTGGAGACCGTGAATGTAATGCCAGCTGTGGTGCCCTCACACCATCAGCCGGCCGGTCTCCAGGCGGTGATAGAGCGCGACTGTACTGCCGTCGCGCTCTCAGCCGCCGTTGTCTGCAGCACG
Source organism: Glyphodes pyloalis (assembly GCA_037074685.1). Classification (NCBI taxonomy): domain Eukaryota; kingdom Metazoa; phylum Arthropoda; class Insecta; order Lepidoptera; family Crambidae; genus Glyphodes; species Glyphodes pyloalis. The sequence continues at coordinate 4,889,662 of JAYKKO010000015.1, read as the reverse complement.
AGGGAGCGGATGGACTGTTCTCCCGCTCTCTCTCGGCTGCCTCTTTCTGTGACATAGTTACACAGAACCCTGATGTGGAATCAAGAAAATTTGTGTGTAAAGGTAATTTGTAAATGAAAAGAATTATTTATTTCAAAAACCTAAATTTATATTAAACTAGCTACCGGCCCCGGCCTCACATGGGTGCAAGTAAACACAAACGAAGTTTTCGGCTTTTCTGTACGTTTATATGTATGGATTGTACATATAAACCTTCCTCAGACATCATTCTATCTCTCAAAAAACTCGCATAAAAATCCGTTGCGTAGTTTTAAAGATCTAAGCATACGTGGGGATATACAGGGAAAGCGACTTTGTTTTATACTATGTAGTGACTAACAATTTAATACTCTTACGAAAGTCTCGATCTCTATTATTTCTAGAAAGTGGCATATAATAAAATGTACGTAAGGAAATCATATTTATTTTTGATCACTAATCATTAAATCTACAATAAACGATATTTAAATGACCGGGTTGAAGCGTAAGAGATAATCGTTGCGCAAACATCCACTTAACTAGCTTTGTTGGTAATTAATTTAATTTCATATATTTATTTCTATTTGTTTATATCATAAATACTTCATGGAAATTTATATATTTATTTATTTTATAGGTATTTATTCGTTTATTACAGTTTTATTTATCTTTACGTATTTTTTTTATATTTTTATCTTGTTATGGTATTTATATTGTTATTTTCTGTTAGTATTTTTCTCAAGCATTTTGCACGGCTGTACTCGTTTCTCGATGTCTACTATTTCCTCTACCTAAAGGTTGTCTGGAAGAGATTGCTCTCAAGACCATCATAAGACCGCCTATATTGTACTTAAATATGTCTGTAAAACCAATTTCTGTAAATTTTCTGTGCAATAAAGTGTATCTATTATCTATCTAAACTGAGCTTCCCGCTCCTTATATATGAAAGCCCCCCTCTAAAGATATAAGGTAGTTGGCATTTTAGTTACAAATCATTATTTCTATTTTATTTTGGCCCCATTTTAACACCTGTTCCGAGTACATTCATGTTTTGCTGGGATCAAAGTATGTAAATTATTTAAACCAAAACCAATTTATGCAAAAAAAAATAAAGATTAACTATGGACATAAAGTATGAATGATAAATGTTTAACACTTACATTAATGCTATACTTTTTATTTTAAATAGATATACCCATAGTAATTAGTTAAATGATACACTTTCACTTTTGAAATATTGCAGGTACAACACAAAGAATACTTTTCAAACATTGTGTTCGATAATTACCTTAATTGCTTGTTGGTAATCACTTGAAAATCCTTTATACATAGTTGTTATAACACTTAATCATCCTACAACTAATTATAACGACAGCATTGTAATTAATTGCGTCGGTTATAAAAAATAACAAATAATTATATGCACCCTCATTCGTAAAAATGTTTTTGACGAAGCTGCCGGTTTCAAAACTGATCATTTTAATCCACTTAGCTGTTAATTTGTTAACGATCGATTGTGTTTTACCATTTAAAAGTACTTCAACCATTATTGAAAATAAGTCAGCTGACGTGTGTATCTTAAAAATTGTAAAAAAACATTTTCCTTGCCATGCTCTGATTAATGTAATACGTTCGAAAAACAAAGTTAATGATTATCTACTACACAACATTAATACAGGAGGCTGCCACAATATCATATTAAGATCATTCGAAAACAAAAATGAATTGAATTGGACTAATCACTACATACTTATATTCCACGATCTGCTTGAATTTACCACCGGTATGTTTGAATTAACAAGAAACACAAAGTGGAATCCAAGAGCTCATTTCATCGTTTATATAGAAGAAATAACAGAAACGAAATCATGGGATGTGTTTAAATTACTTTTAGAATACAATATATTTAATATTGTTGTACTAATAAACTTGCAGACTATTCCAATATTGACTTACTTCCCATTTGACGAAGGAAATTGTGGGAAATTTTTAAATAATGTTACATGTCTTGGCAATTGTAACCAATTTTCAGATACCAGTGACTGTTTTCCAAACAAATTATTAAATGGTTTAAAAAACTGCACTCTAACAGTTTTATCACTAGAGCGCAAACCAAGTTATATTTATAAGTCAAGTAACTTTCCCAGCACTGAACGATACCTTCTGGAGTACCTAGCAAATCTGGAAGGGATCACTTTGGAATACTCGTACATTAACGCAAAAGAGTTGCGACCTGGTTTTATAACGGACAATCGTACGTCCACTGGAACATTGAGTCAACTTGAAAATGGGACTGTGGATATTGTATATGGAGCATTGCGCTTGCATAAAAGTCGGACAGACGCTTTTGACTATATATGGGGCTCCAATTATGTACATTACAGTTTAATTACTTCAGCGCAACGAAAGCATAGTTGGAAGAATGTGTACAAAGTATTCGATGCTTATACTTGGATGTTTATTTTTATTTGTTATAGTGTTTTCATTCTTACTAGTATTTATTCATTGAGCTTATCACCAGTAAATATGGGCAACTATTTCTACCTCCTATTTAAATTCTATGGTTTTTTCTTTCAAGGGAACGGAAGTCAATCTTTCATGAGAAAGAAAAAATTACGTTTGGTAATAGTCTGCTGGCTTTGGTTTACGTTTCTAATTAGCAATATCTATCAAACAAAACTATTAAGTTTGATGTCTACTAATGTAAACCAGAAACAAGAACCTGATTTACAAGACCTGGAAAATATACCTTTCAAACCTTATTTTAAAGAAGCTTTGAGAATGATAGTGCAAAATGTATATAACGTTACTATTCCGCCAAATGAGTTTTATGAATGCCAAAATTATAGTAAAATTTTTGACATTATTGCTTCACATACTAATTTATATACAGTGGATATAACAGAAAGATACATTATAAATGAGTATATATACATAGATGAAGATGGAAACCAGAAATTGGATAAGTGGACCTACCCAAATGATATTGTTACTGCTTTTTACGTAAGTCGTGGGTTCCCTTTAAGGGATAAATTCCAAAAAAATATTCTCATTTTGTCTGAAAACGGCAGTCTAGAAAATCATATGAGAATGGTATCTTTTCGAAGTAACGCTTTAAAGCAGAAGAAAATGAAACCTTTTAAAACAGGCCGACTGAATGATTTGAGAGTTCACTTTGGAATATTAATTATTAGTTCAATAGCTGCGGCTGTACTATTTGTTATTGAATTATGTGTAAACTACAAGTTCAAAAAGTTAACTTGTGTAGTTAAGTAATAATTTTACATTTTTATTTTTTAATTAAAAGCATAATTAGTATTTTAACTTGCAAAATACAAAATAAATTTTACTGTTTTATCTGTGGAACAAAAGAACCTAAACGGAAACCACTATTGCAATTCGGAAATGACAGCTGTCGGCGAAAATTATTTATTTTAATATGGCGAAACATGATTATTTTACTGATTAAATTGAATTATTGTGGCTCTAACGTATTTAGAATTTATTTAAACATTTTCCGTTTATCTAAATTAAGTCGTTCCTATGCGTATCGGTTCGATGTCTAGAACGTTGACGTCATAATTGCAACAGTGACGTGATTTCCCGTTTTCAAGCGCTTTTTAAATGTGTTAGAGAAAATCTTATTTTTCTCCTGTTTTTTACATGTTTTCCAGGTAAATCGAATTGCGTGGGATATAAAATGAACGGTCGCACATTTTACAATACTTTTTCAAAAACTGTCAAGTAGCCAATTACCTAATGCGAAATATCACGGAAACTTTAAAATAGCCATTCTAGAGGTGGGTCTGGTTCGTTTGTTACGTCATTTTTTGACAAAATGTCTAGTGTCTACGGGGGGCTGTGTTAAATTATTCTATAATTTTATTTTTATTTTTACTTTCCCTCTCTTTCCTTTCCTCGTTTTTGTAATTATTCTTCTGTTCTCTTCCGTTCTTTCTTTTTTATCACCGCACCAGCTTGAGATTCTGCCAGAATACCAGCGCTACTGCGGCATCCAATGTCGTAGCAGCTTATGCTGAGGCTGGGACTTGTTAGCTGCGCAATCACTATTTTTTTTCCCTTTTTTTGGTTATTTACTTTTACTATACCTATTATTTGTTTGTATCACTATGTCAATGTCTATGTACTCTGTATTGATTATGCGTGCTTTTGAATAAATTCTTATACTTACTCATAGTACAGGGTAACTGCTAATTAAGGACTTCATAATAAACAAAATCTTAGAGCAACATCTTACAAGAGCAAGGGTGATGTTATTGTATGTGACCGTATATTTTACGATTGTGTAAGATCACCCTAAAAAGTTGTTGATGTTTTGATAAAAATTAGTTCCCAAATAATTTGTCCTGGAAAATTAAAATATTTGTGTCTGTTTCTACACTGCTGTTTGAAAATGTATACCAATTGATAATGTAACATTTGTTTCCAAATATTTAATCGTAACGTTACAAAATATCATATTAAGCGATTTTAATAACTGTACTTAGACTAAATTGTAATATATTCAATAATATTTAAAAAAAGGGAATGTTGCACATTATTCAGAATATGCACGGGTACTTATAAAGAAGTTCCGTTTTAAGAGTGGTTAGTTAAATAGGTATTAAATTTTTACGTCCCATACGTAATAATACCGCGGTGGTAATTAATGATAGTACAATTAAATAAATAACGGCTTTCATGTAATATATTATTAAATCATTAAACATGGGCTTATTAATAAAATACTTTAATCGTTAAATGTGGATTTATTTACTCATAGTCATACTAAAGTTGGAATACACTAAATGGCATTGAACGTAGATTCTTAACAACAAAAAGGTTGTGGTATCCTAAAAATAAAAAGAATAGTAAGTAACACATTCACAAGTCAACGGGATACATCAATATTTAAACAATAAAATGTCAATAAAATATTTATAAAACCCTAATGTGGAATCCTGTAAATTTGTTTCTTAAGGTAGGTAGTTTTAATTTAGTAAAGTTTCATTACAGACAGAATAATTCGATTCAATGTAAAAGCCCTGGGGTGCTTATTGATTGAAGTTACAATTATTTTATTAATAATGGGAGAAATTATTGATTAAAGTTACAATTATTTTATTTATGAGGGTAGACATTATGAAAATATAGTTTAGTGCACTCAACGCTTTTAACATAGAATTTAATACTTATATTGGCAATTAAAAAAAAATACTTTATAGTTCAATGTAATTTTTTTTATCCAAACTGTTTTTATTTTCAGTCCAATTTTCTATGAATATAGTTCATGAATATAATGAAAAAAATATCGAATTGTTGTTATGTCAATGGTCCATGAGACGTATGTAAAGTTTGAAGTTGATCATACATTAATTTAGAAACCGGAGAAAAGCGTGCTCAAAGACTCTGTTCCATACATCGTTAGCTACAAACCAAGCTTTTAAAGGCGTGTTAAAAATAACCATACTATTAAATTGTTATTTTAGTATAAATTAGGGTTTTTGATACCACTCACACCACCACCAGGTTTACGCCGCGAATTAGAGGGACCCCACACTAGCGTCTTTCGAGCGTCAGCGTCTTGCCGGCGACCTTCGCACACTAGCGTTGGTTGGGCGTTGCGTCGACGCGGCGCCCGCTCAGCGTCGACGCGGCGCCCACACAACGTCGGCGCGGCGTTTGAGCGGCACTTGCGCTGGGCGTCCTCTGCACATCACGATCGAGCGTCGCGCCGCGCTGACGTCATGTACAGTTATTTCGAAAATGGAAATGTAAGATTTGAATAACGCACAATGTAATGTTTTATATTGCAGTGATAAATTAATGCTTTCAACTTGTAAAGGAAAAAATATATTTTACCTATTTGACACATGGCCCGAATAGGCAACTTTAGCATTTATTTTCTCGAAAACTAAAAGTACTTAATTGAAAATGGGTTTCTTCGGCAATAGGAGTTAGTATTTTAAGCTATATCCATATTTGCTATCAGCTAAAAAGTTTTCTACCTACTGATTCTAAAACACGGTAGGGCCGAAACAATTGAGTTCATCATTGTACTGTTGACAAAATAAACGCTGCGCAGGCGTCGGGCCAGCGCGGCGCCTGTGGAGCGCAGTCCTGGCGTTCGTCATTTCGACCGCGCCGCTGCGCAAGCGTTGCGTCGGCGTCGCGTCGGCGTCGCGTCAGAGTTGCGTGGGCGTCGACGCTCAAAGAACGCTAGTGTGGGGTTACGCTTAATTAACGTCACTCCACATTGACGTACAAAAATTGTATATTCATAATTTTTACTACACCATACATTCAAATTGCTATGAATGTACTTAGTTATACTTATGCATTTTTTTTAACTTAATTTGAAGAAAAAAAAAACTACCGTTTGTAAGAAATATAAATACTAAATAAAATCAATGCAAAACCAGAACCAAGAGCGGTTCCACAGTACATACTTAAGAACATTTGAACACATCCACACACAGAACAAACAATGCTTGTCCTGTGTGGGTATCGAACCCACGACCTTTGGTTCAACTTGTTTTGGCCTGGAACGATAACCATTGTTCTACAGGTCTACCTTCAATGTTGAAATAAAAAGTCGTTATAGGAGATCTAAAACATCGAAATAAGAACACGGAATAATCCATTGTAGGACATGATGGCGATATTTTGTGATAAACATAGGATTTTACCTACATAACATATCAATGTAGAAAATTTAATTTTGCCGCACTCTTCGCAGCAATAATAATTATGATTTTTAATGCATAACCGCAGTCCAGAAAAAAAGAGGGATTGTAAATGTTGTTATCTTATCGCCCTCTGTCCTCCATTCAATACCCGATTCTTCTGGATCGAGTGAAAATTTAACTCCATTAGAGACTCGCTAGCACTCTGTATAAATCCAAACAAACCACTCGTTGTACCTCGTATCTAAAACTAACTTCATTTTAATCGGTTGATATTTAGAAAAAGTTAAATTATAACTAAATGCGGGACTAATTTTTAAGTCTGGACACATCCATCATCCTGCCGCATTAAATTATCCAGTATTTATTGTAAAAAGGAAATTTAAGCCATCCCTGCAATCATCAAGATATTAAACAGCAATCAATCATCAAAACATGTAAAACACTTTGACTTTTGATATTAAATGCGTACATTGTAGAATCAGTTCCACAGTCATTCTATAAACGACGAACATGGAAATTGTTGGGTATTGCACAACCTTTTTTTTACTTTGCAATGCAAGTACTGTACTGTCATCTGAAACTCAAATTTTTTCATTAATTACTGAACATGAAAATATTGTTGCCATTAACTGCATTCTAAATGTTATGAAGAAAGAAATTCCGTGCTCAACAGTGGTCACATTGGTTTATTCAAATGATGATCTGGACGTTCTTATCGAAACCATTAATCATTCTGAATGTTATACTGTCATTATAAGATCATTTAATGATTATAATTGGCTTATCAAAACTAGTGCGTATCTAATCATAACTGAAAACATTGAAGAATTAGCTCAAGGTATGGCGCTTATAACAATTGATTCTTTTTGGAATCCAAGAGCTCAAATTATTGTTCATGCACACGATGTCACATATGAAGAAATAAATACAGTTTTCGAAATTTTCATGAAGTATAGAAGCTATGACGTTGTTTTTGTAACCAACAAAGAAACTGAGGAAATGGCTGAAATATTTACATACTTTCCTTTTGAAAATGGTGCATGTGGAAAACAATTCAACGATGCCCAATTAATTACATATTGTAACGATATTTCAGGCGTCAAAAACTTTTTTCCAAATAAATACGATACTCGTATGAGGAATTGTACGGTTACAGTACTTGTAAATGAAGACATTCCTAACATCATCATAAAAAAGACGAAAAATCGTACAACAGTTCAAGGTGCGGAAAAGTTTCTATTGAAAAAAATGGCAGAAATAGAAGGCCTTCGTCTGAAATATGAAATTTCAGCTAAAGAAGATTCCTTAGGAGTTGTGCTACCCAACCATACAGCAACAGGATCTTTGGCATGTTTACAAAATAACAAAGTTGATATTGCTGCAGGAGGATATATTTTAATAAAAAACCGAGCTGAAATATTTGATTTCATCTACGGATTTAACTTTGCTACTTACAATTTATATACAGCAGCACTAGACGAGCCTGTCTGGAAAACTCTTTATGAAGAATTTGATGAAATAACATGGTCATTGGTGTTATCAACGTTTTGTGCTATAATATTGATAACGATTTTAGTGCTGAACATCGCCCCTAAGCTTATTGAAAGTTATTCTGATCTAATTTTAAAGTTATGGGGATTTTTTTTCATAGGCAATAGCAGTGGTAAGTTGTTGAAGATAGCAAGATTAAGGTTGTTACTGACATGTTGGATTTGGGCAACGTTTTTTATTACTAATTTCTACACGACAGCATTGTACAGTTTAATAACTGCTTATGTGGAGCCAGTGCATCATATTGGACCTGACAATTTAGATTCTTTGCCACTAAAGCCTTGCGTTAGTAATCACATTCGCGAGTTGTTCCAGTTTGCCTATAACCATACTTTGCCAGATAATGAACCCGTTGACGATTGTTCTCGTACTGAAAGTGCACTTGATTTAGTTTCGTCTAGAACAGATTTATATGCTATAGAGATGACTTATAGTTATGATGTCAGGGAATTTAAATATATAGATAGTGAAGGAAATAAAAAACTAGATGCTTGGAGCTTTTCAGCTGATAACATACTAACGATTCATATGGCCCGCGGATTTCCCTTAAGAGACAGATTTCAGACTCTTTCCTTACAATTATATGAAGGTGGTTTCGTGGATTTTCAAACAGAATATTTTCTTAGAAAATCTAGAAATCTTGTAATGAAGAAACCAAAGATTTTCCGAAACATTCAATTGGCTGATCTAATAAATCATTACTTTATTCTGTTAATAGGATCAGTTTTGTCTATTGTATCCCTTTTTGCAGAAATAAATATTTATAAACGCAAATTGAATCGAAACCAACGTTTTAATTCGAAAACATTTATTTGTTATCAATAATTTATCGCTGACTATATTTACGAGTATAGACCTTGAAATTGATCAATCTTACTGCAGAAGATTTAAATTTGACATAAAAAGTAAGATTAAATTTCTGTAATCATTTAATTCCTAAAATCACTATGTATCGAAGACAAGAAGGTGATTTGACTATTTTTCTCGCAAGTATACGTACGAGCAATCCAGGCTTACAAAACGCATGCCCTGAAGACTACACACAATTTTTTATGGTACATAAAAACACTTATGTATGATTATCAAATTATTCTAATAAAGATTACCAAAAATATATCCAATATTCTTTAGACGTGTTTAATGTGTCTGCAGTAAATCATGTCAAAAATTATTAATGGAAACATCATGGTATTTGGGTATAAACGATCCTTTAGAGGTTTATCTTTCTAAAAAATAAGCTTATTACAGCCGTTTAGGATGTGTATCTGTCTGATCTGCAGAAGGCTTTTATATGAAGAAGATATTTACTTACCTATATAACAGAAACTTCAGAACATTATCCTATAAAGCAAGAAAAGTCTGAAACTCGCAGAATTTTACTTCAAAAGGTTATTAAAAGTCACTCTGCTTCATATGTAGCGTGTGGTACGCAGGAAATAATTATTAGGCTCAGGAAAAATTACGGTCGTGGAAGTTGCACACTTGGGTAGGAATATTATGGGCTAAGCATCGCCGGGAAAAATGTAATGAGTTTGCCGGCAGTGTTGATGTTAAAACACATTTTATACCAGAAATGGTTATTGCAATTTGAAACTCCTGCTACCTACAAGATAATGCGATGTTTACAGGTACAATGTCTAAGAAATACTGAAGTGGGGAACTGAAAGAGTGTGTTTTGTGAACCCGTTTTCGTATCACATTAAAAAAACAATTAAGAAGTCATATTTTGTAAGCCTTTCACTTATTTTGCATAATCTCCAAACTTGATCCAGGAACCACGCAACAAACGAATTATGTTTGCACGCAACTAATTTATCATGCACTATATGCATTTACACTTCTTTTTGAAAAAACAATCACCCTAGCAAAAAGAGCACACTTGGTCGACTTGTGGTAAACTAACAGAGAAGACAAACATATTGTGTGATGTCTTAGTTCTGTGATCCACCTCCGCCCTTCCCCACCACCTTGGGATCCGTCATGGCTTCACCGTGTGCGCTTTAACGCACTAAACTATAGCCTACTAATCCCCTTATCGCGACGAAACGCGTCCCAGCGAGGGGGGATCTGCTATCCCCTATTTTAACCCCAAAGGACCCCTTTCACTTTTATTACCCTATCCCTGTTTTTATTGAAGCCTTATTTCTAAAAATACCTTACTAGTATCCCTCTAAACTTTCATCATAAAGCATACATTTATAATTTAATGTCTCTTACTGCAAACACAAAGGACTTTCATACAAACTTTCAACCCCATTTCACCCCCTTAGGGGTGGAGTTTCATAAAATCCGTTATTACATGATGTCAACACTCTGTCACTATGTTGGTAGCTACCTGCCAGATGTTAAGTTTTTCGGTATTATACTTTTTGAGATTTCCTTTTATATTTAAATACAAGTGTATATGTATGTAAATTTAGGCGAAACCTTTACAAATTACGAGTAAATGCAGTGATTGATGCTATAGTGTGCATGGCTGAAATTTTGTATCAATCACGTGTTGTACCGTTCCCATTTCCATACCTGAGCGTTACCTATTAGTAAAACATCTATTCAGGGGAGTCACTAGTTTTTGACACGGTGACCCAAGTCAGAGAGTATGCCATAGGGCCCGTGCAGACCCGTGTCACTAGCGCGATCTATCACGCGGCACTCTCACGTGTCTCACGGGCACTGTTATCCAAGGGATTGAAATTTTGCGTAGTTTTTTAATCCATTAACCTATGAAGATTTAAATGGCCTTTATACAAGTAGATTAGCGGACGTATCCAGTTTCCTAGTAATGTTATTTATGCGAAATTTTGTATCAATTTCTGGTTGTATGTTAGTTACCCTGTACGGAAATCTGTTAAATGGATTTTACAAAATATGAAAGCCAGACTAGACAAGCCCGCGTACCGATTTGGTTGATATTGTACATGTTTTTGTAAAATTTTTGTCCTGACAACAAATATAACAAAAAAGATTTTTTCAATTTGATTCAATACTTCTGACGTTATTATTTAAGCGTAAATACATATCAGTGATTAATTTACTCGAAGTACAATAGGTGATATTATAAACTAAAGTAGGCTAAACATAACTATTAAGTGGGTGTCCCATATCGAGCGACGGAAGGTGACATCGGGCCCGCGCTGACCCGTGTCACTGGCGCGATCTATCACGCGGCACTCACGCGTTCCAGCGACCGGTGTTGTCTAAGCGATGGAAATCAGATACACTTTTTGTAACTTTTATATCCCTTTTGAGAATGTGGAATTCGTATCCAAAAGGAATGGTTTCTAACAGAATTTTGATGTCGATAGTTTTTCTGATATTACCTAACACGGATAGGGCATCTATTCAAATCTCTTTATCGTATTGAAGTTAGTATCGTCGTTTCTGAATGAATTTATAACATTACTTTTGTTAAAATCCCTACTAATATTATAAATGCGAAAGTAACTCTGTCTGTTACGCTTTCCCGCTTAAACCTCTCAACCGATTTTGATGAAATTTGGTATAGGTACACGTTGAAGCTCAAGAACGGATATGGACTACTTTTTATTAAAAAATAAGTGGGGAGGGGGGGGGGGGGGAAGAATGGGTGTGATACCACCTTTGAAAGTTTATATGGGAAAATGTTTATTTTTTTAAGTTAGAGATATGAAATTTGGCACAAATATAGCTCAAAACTTGAATTAAAATATAGACTACTTTTTGTGTCGAGTATTAGGGGAGATAGAGGTAAAACCGACCATGAAAGGATGTAGTCCACGCGAATGAAGTCGCGGGCACAGCTAGTTTAAAATAAACAAACAAACAATTATTTTATTTATTACTTGAATTTAATTTTAATATTTATTTTCTCAATCAGCTCGTATCAGGTATTTTTATTTATTGCCAATGAAAATCTGAATGAATGGATAACATTTTTGAAAACTCAAGAGCCATTACACTTTGGTACAAATCTCACAAGCTTATGCACGCAACTAAATAAACCGAATAACTAATAAAGGCTGACAACAAATAAATAGCTCACTTCATGATCCTGAATGTACGTTTAATATAAGACTGGATTTAACTTTGTAGATAACTTTTGGTAAAAGAGTATTCTTTTAGCTGGTGGTGTATAGCAACATCGATCACTTCTCGTCGACCCGGTAAGCAAACTGTGTGCGTGGTTTATCCCCGCCAATAAATTACCGAGGCCTAGGCCGTGTATTCACATAATTCACGTAAAAGCATCGTAAACTGTTATTCGATAAATTGGCAAATGCACTCCGGTAAATCAAATTACCTTTATAGCGTCAGGAAAGCAAAAAAAAAGTTTTAGGAAATTATTTAGGCTCCATTATAATATACTTTTTCTCTAAGCGCTAGCTGACGAAAAACATTGGTCAAGTGCAAATCGGGTTTGCACAACGACGGCTTAGTTCCGTGAAATTTTTCCTTCAATTTCCCTTAGGTTTTGATTCATTATTTAAATAAAATAGAAAAATCTATCATAAATGACCATTATATTTAAAACTTTGAGAGAGGTAGGGCATAGCGATTTATCGCTCGAACTGGAGCAGCCCGACTGGTGAAAAACCTCCACCTTACAGAAGACCGCAGCCAAATAACAATCACTTCGGTGTTGTTGTGTTTCTGCGTGTGAGTTAGGTTTCCAGAGCTCCTGGGGGTACTACATTAGTAGCAGGGGTCAAGCCTTCAAGGTAAGGACGACAAGTCCAGTGACAGATTTAATATGCTGTACTTGTCACCCTTAAGCTCATTACCACTTAACATCAGGTGGGATGAGGTCAATCTTGAAGTGTAATATAAAAAAAAACTGTTTATTTTTCAAGTTTATGGAACCGCTGAGTTCAATATTTGGTATTTGGTTATTTCATTTATGCCTCTACGCGTTTTTGAGAAAAACAGTCGTGACATGTAGGTATGTCATGACATATACCTACAGACAATTTAAAAAATGCTAGGGTTTCTATTTTCCTTTAGATGTGTGATTTATCCTAAAAAATGATACGTGTCACAGAACTCGTCCTTTCGAGCAACAATTGGCTACTTGACAGTTTTTGAAAAAGTATTGTAAAATGAGCGCCCGTTCATTTTATATCCCAAGCAACTCGATTTATCTGGAAATAATCTAAATAACCATAGAAAAATAAGATTTTGTGTAACACATTTAAAAAGCGCGCAAAAACGCCAAGTCACGTCACTGTTGCAATTATGACGTCAAAGTCCTAGACAACGAACCGATACGCATAGGAACGACTTAATTTAGATAAACGGAAAATGTTTCAATAAATTCTTAATACGATTAGAGACACAATAATTCAATTTAATCGGTAAAATAATCATTGTTTCGCCACAATAAAATAAATAATTTTCGCCGACAGCTGTCATTTCCGAATTGCAATGGTGGTTTCCGTTTCGGTTCTTTTGTTCCACAGATAAAAAAAGTAAAATTTATTTTGCAAAAATAAAATACTAACTATGCTTTTAATTAAAAAGTATAAATGTAAAATGATTACTTAACTAATAAGCTAACATATAAAACACTTTTCATATTTTATCGTTAACACTGTCAAGTAGCCAATTGGCTACTTGACAATTAAAAGCATTTTTTAATTAAAAGCATAGTTAGTATTTTATTTTTGCAAAATAAATTTTAGTTTTTTTATCTGTGGAACAAAAGAACCGAAACGGAAACCACCATTGCAATTCGGAAATGACAGCTGTCGGCGAAAATTATTTATTTTAATGTGGCGAGACAATGATTATTTTACCGATTAAATTGAATTAATATGTCTCTAATCGTATTAAGAATTTATTGAAACATTTCCCGTTTATCTAAATTAAGTCGTTTCTATGCGTATCGGTTCGTTGTCTAGGAGGTTGACGTCATAATTGCAACAGTGACGTGACTTGGCGTTTTCGCGCGCTTTTTAAATGTGTAATACACAAAATCTAATTTTTCTCTGCTTATTTAGATTATTTCCAGATAAATCGCTTGGGATATAAAATGAACGGGCGCACATTTTACAATACTTTTCAAAAACTGTCAAGTAGCCCATTGCATCCTACAGCTGTCAAATCATACTAAGTACGCAATAAGTAAACATTTATCGCACTTTTGGTTGGAAGGGCCAACAGTAAGCTCAGTATGCGAAATTAAACTGTCGTTTATAAACATTAACGGCAATGCACTATTGATAAAATATATATGTATATACAGATATATATATAGTTCTACATGAAAGTCTACTTCATTTTATCTGCCGTATCATGAGTAAAGAAAAAAATAAATCAAAAAGTATTTTAGTTACGAAGAAATACGTAGAACAATCACATTTTATATTAAAAGCGACTATCTCAAAACAGTGATTGCATTCTTCATATGAACAGCAGCTAGAAGGTCGAACAAAAGTTTAATTTTCGCCCGTCCACTTGTCGAATTTCATAGCTACGTCGTCGGCATCAAGTCGAACCCACTCCTTCTCGCAAATAACGTTTCGTTGAAATTAAACCGAAAGCTGGGAAGCCTTTATCTCGAAAGTGCGACATTCCTTACCTTTTCAACGAAACGTACTATAGAAAAGCTGCTCATTTTTCAAAACCCTCCGGCGTATAAAGCAGAAAATTTAATTAAATCCCTCGATGGGCCGTTTAGATACCAAAACCGGCATCTAGTACGACTCCGTTCAAGTTGTTTTAGTTTAAGAGACAATTTCTATTTTTTTTATACATTTATGAACTGGTTTTGCGTTGGCAATTTTAATAACATAGTTTAAAGTCCCATAATATAAATGAGATACATATACGTACAATATTCTAATACCTAAACATAAAATAACTAAACTGAACTGAAAAACTGCACGAAGGAACAAGAAGTGATTATTGTTTGACATTAAATTTAATTGAATACCGTAGTAATAAGTGTAAATATTAAATAAATTACTTGATAAGATCAATTTATTTCATGTCTAGTTGAGAAATTTAAGTATCCTAATAAAATTATTTATTCACAAACGAAAATCTTGCTGCACCTTTATTTACCAGAACTATGTAGAACGGGTATTACAAAATAATATACGACGACTTTGTAGAACACATCACTATCACTATATACAAAAAATATCGCGGCAGCACATGTCTAACTATTATGTTAACGCCACAGTAAGTGCGCTTATATTAGTATCCTCATATTAACCATATCAAAATATATGACTTCATTTTCAGGATTGTTTCAATGCTTTAAGCAACATTTTAAATGATTCAAATGGGAAATTCCATTCGAAAGAAATAACGAGTTTGAAAACGTAGACAATATCAGAATACAGTAGCGTGGCTGCCGTTCACCCCCCTTGACTAGCTAGGCAGTGCCATAGGGGACTTAGGTGACACAGCGATACGGGGCTGATTAGAAAAGTTAAGAGACCTGTGAAGTGATGAAATATGTAGGTTGGACAACTTATTCTTTTTAAATAACTGGAAACCCGGATGAAGTCGAGGGGGGGCCGTTAATTCTTACTATCCTTATTATATATAATATTATAAATCAGAAAGTGAGTTTATTTGTTTGTTTGTTTGTTCCGCTTTCACGCCTTAACTACTGAACCGATTGGTTTGAAATTTTGCAGACGTAAAGTTAAAAATTTGGATTAAATAATAGGGTACTTTTTATCTCGAAAAAAAAATTATACACACACACACATACGCACACACACACGAACACACACACACACACACACACACACACACTTCATATAATTTTGTCAACCTAGATGTAATTTATGATAAGTAAAATTAATATTTAGCCACTAATATTAAGTAAATTGTTAAGAATATAATTGAAGGAAGAGCGGTATCTACCTGACACAGGTCTATATAGACTTAAAAGGGGATACTGATGTAACTAGTTTAAGACTTAATATTTGTGAAAGCCAATAAACTTACTTTTTTTTTTATATTCCTGAGGGGAAAAAATATAGTTTGCTTGATGGATGGATTGGAGATGGCGCTGTGTGCCGTTTAAAACAAGGTAAAATATTGCAAACGAATATAAACATGTAAATTTAGAAGCTAAATGATACGATAATGAATCCCCAAAAATGAGGAATTCCCGAGGGATGACGTACAATTTGTTTTATCGTCTAAACTGTTTTTTTACATCTACTTATATAATATAGTGTACCATTCAGTTCTTGTTTAACAACTAATCGTATTCAACGTTACATCGCCCTTCTTAGATTTTTCCGTGGAAATGAGAAGTTTGATTATAGTTGTGCTTTATACCGCAATATAACCGAACTCAACGCGGGCGAAGCCGCGGGCGGAATTCTAGTAAGACGGCGGAGCTGAATATAGACCTCATCCCAAATCAAATCACAAATCACAGTCGTAACTCAAAATTGTATCGACGCGATACTCAAATCCGTGCATTTTTCATTTTAATGAACGCTGCTTAATAAAAAAAATTTAATCAGAAGTCAATGTAGTCTCCAGGACTATTAGAATTGTTACTTAGCCTTTTTCCAACAGCAATCATTTAAGCCACTTTAATTCTGAGGAAAAAATATTTTGCGTGCTTTGCCGCTAATCCTTCATAAGTCGAACAAATCCTTGCAGAAGAGATCACTTAGTAAATTAGCTCCGCTTTGTTTGCATAAACTGTGTTTTAATGTTCAGTGTTTATGTTTATTATTTAAATTTGAGTTTAGGCATTTGTCCGTTGTGCAAAATAAAGGGCGCTGTTGACTGATCATTCTGACTTCAATAATGGCGAACTCTGTAGCACAGTGGTTAAGTTAGTTATTTGAGTTGACCTTTCTGTTTTTATGGGCTTAGAACTGGGGTACTAGATTGACGCTTTCAGTCCGAAGTTTTGTAGTTATAGTACCTGCAAAGGAAAATCTTGGGTTGAGTGTGGTTTTATAGATCCGCTTACGCCCGCGAGTTGGTCTGCGTTACAGGCCACGAGTTGCGTTGCGTTTTTGGATCATTTTATAGTTTAACTAAAACACGCGAACAGCAAAAAGAACGGCAAACGAAATACACAAGGTTTGTTTTCCCAACAAAATTATACCGCGAAAATATTATGATTTTAATTTGTGTCTATAAATAAATGTGAACGGTAAGTCAACTTTCTTATCTCTTTTCATTCACATACATCAGAACATCAATGAAACATCTCAATATAAACCAAATGATGCTAACATACAATAAAATATCCATACAACAAAATCACACAAGAAAAACACTCACTATTAAACTTAAATTTTCCGCATATATACCTACGACGCCGATGAATCTAGAAGTTTGATTTAATATAATTTCACATAACAAGTAATCAATTAAATGAAACAATGTCTCATGTTACGTGTTAGATATTCTAAGATAGCAGAATGATTTACATTCAAACGTAAGCCGAAACTGTGAGTCACTGATCA
Source organism: Glyphodes pyloalis (assembly GCA_037074685.1). NCBI lineage: Eukaryota > Metazoa > Arthropoda > Insecta > Lepidoptera > Crambidae > Glyphodes > Glyphodes pyloalis. The sequence goes on along the minus strand of JAYKKO010000015.1, from coordinate 4,871,970 downwards.
ATCTATGCACAGCTTTAACTAATTTGCAAAGGGATTGCGCTTAAATATGGCTCACGGAAAGCTATGACGTATGCATAGCCTAAGAAAAGAATTTTCAAAAGTATGTTAAACTTTAAAAAAAGCTCAAGCAATGTGCAAAATCAGGTTCTAAATTTATCAAAGCAATTAGCCCCTTCAGCAGTCGTCTTAATATCCTAATGCTGACCGGATCGGTTCCTTTAGGCGCAATGTTTGGCGATGGCAGTAAATTACGGGCCACTGCTGCCGACACCGGCCCGCCGACCCTGGAGCTCACTCCACGCTGCCAATAAATTGGAATTGAAATTTAATTCCGTTCATTCCCGCTGCCTAACGCTATCAGTTTCTACGATTTAATATTCTAGCTTGCTGGAACCATGGATATTTAATTCCTGAGATTGATTTCAAACTGGAGTTATGACAAAGATTGCTGTAGATTGTACAGTGTACAACCAAAATAACGGGAAGGTTACGTATTTCATTAATAAATGACATTGCACGAGAAATTATGAAAAATATTCCATGAAAAAACACGCAAACGACATTCAACGGTAGTAGAGTAAATTGGCGTACCTACATAATGTGTTGCTGAAACAATATTTGTTTCCAAGAAAATTTTTAGTTCTTTTTTTACGCTCTAACAAACAGTTAACAATATTAAAATACTGTATTTAGTCAATTTTAATCATTAATTATGTTCCCGAAAACAACGTATTTCATGCGACATATGTAGTAATAGTGAATCGATGATGATTAATGATCTGTTTAAAAAAAAAAAACTTCTGCTAAGGATATCATTACTGTGTCAAACATGGACTTAGTGTTTATTATATTAAGTCCATGGTGTCAAAATAAACCATAAATAAAAAAGTAAGTATTTTATTTGTTTTTCGGATTTAAATCTCAAGTTATTGACTTAAGCCATTTATTGGTTTTTCCCATTTGCCCCTAATACCTAATACTTATGCATAAATTGAAACTAAAATATAGTGCGTCGAAGATTTTATTTATTAATCAGATCACATTCACAATTTATTCAATTAGCCTGTTGTACAATTTGGAAATCTATCTTTTCTCCAAGTTTTTCAAAATGAAAGCGAACTACTTCGTAAATAAATTGGAATTGAAATTTCTATTCCTTCATCCCCGCTACTTAAAATGCTATCAATTTCTAAGATTCAATATACTGGCTTGCCGCTTTAGCCCGTTTGCTACTCCTTCAGGGTACACAAACTCTCCGATTGATTTTAATTGGAATCTAAATCTTAACAGTGAACAAATTCAATTAATGAATGACTAAGCATAAATCAATATGTAATCTTACCACTTTAATTTGATTAAACATTTCTTAAAAGATCCATCTAATCAACGATGTAACCAGACTCACGCCAACATGGGTGCACGAATATGTTAAAATGTTAGTAGGTAATTAAGTTTTCTGGGGATTTTGAGGCCTTGAATTCAATGACAGAGAATTTAGCCCTGAAGTGTGACGTGAAATAAATAAATGGACCACAGCACATACATTGATCTGATCCTGTGGTAAAGTGCTAAAGCACTTGTGTTATAGAAATCAAAAACAACGTGGGTACCACAACACCCACACTCAAGTCAATATAGAAAAAGTTCGTTTACTATATTGACCCGACAGGGAATCGAAGCCAGGACCTCAGAGATTGCACGACGAAATAGTCCAGCCCACTCACTTCTCAGGTACGAAAGTCGTCCAAATAAGCTGATACTTCACTTCAGTGCCACATAGGAGAATGTTTTACCATTAAATTTAATATCACGGGAACATATTTGCACCGCATCGCATCTGCATTTCTGGAATATCTCAGGCAATTTCCGCTAAGCATCCAACCGGTATTTTGATTCAGATTAACTTACACTCAGCATAGGTGGTCGTTCAAAGCTCTCTGAGAGATATTATATTTATAATTCTATAATACAAAAATTAATCACTTAATGTGTTGCTAAGCATCTCAAGAACAGCTGACCCCATTTCGCTAATTCTTCTTAGATAATCCTTGAAGTACGATGATTGTTTTCAAGTAGAGATTTTTTTTAAATAATTGTATTTACTAGGATCATACGTGTGCGAGCTGCGGGCCTTTAATTATATATAATCTGCATTTGGGACCTAGAGGTAACGAGATCAAGCTCCTGATCCATAGGTCGTGGGTTCGATTCCCGCGGGAGCACTTTTGTGTGTTGTACCCAGTTTTGATTGTCATTTTCTTACTTTTTACCTAAAATGTCTGATTAGAAATGGGATCAATATCGGAAGGGTATATAAAAAGATGGTCTTACACGCCTGATCTCTCTCCGGTCGTGTCGATCAGCCGTCCCAAGATGTTCTCAAGGCGCCAAATAGCCTTTGACGGATTAACACTTATATTGATGTTGACCCTGGTTGATATAATATCACCAGCACGGAACACAAAAATGCTTGTATTAAATGTCACTAAATTCGGTCTGCATGGTTACCTATCACATACCGGACTGCCTCATGCATAGCTTAACTAACGGCATTGTTTCCGAACCGTTGCGTTGTTATCGCCCAGAGCTCCTCAATACCACGCGAGCCAAGCCGCCTGGCTGCCCTTTTGACAGATCTTCTCAAGCCGCCAATAGATGGCTTAACACAAATATCAAGACTGACCCTGATATCGCAATATCAACCAGCAGAGAGCGCGGAAATGCTTGTAATAAATGTCACCAAAGTATTGGACCACGGCATGTATATCTCAGTTTTCGGAATTGTTTCCAAACCGTTAAGTTGCTGTTGCACCGAGCACCCCATTGCCACGCGAGCCAAGCCGACTGGCGGCCCTTATTGTTAGATGTTCTCAAGCCGCCAAATAGCCTCTGACAGCTTAACACTAATATCGCTGTTGACTATTATATAGTATTAATTAATATTGAGATATCAAACAGCACAGTCCTTAGAAATGCATTAATAAATGTCACTGAATTTGAACTGCTTGGTCTGGTCACCTATTACATACTGGACCGCAGCATGCACAGTTATTGTTTCCGAACTGTTGCGTTGCTCCCGCCCCGAGCACCTCAATGCGCCGCGTGCGGTGTTTACTCAACATAACGATATTATTTTTACAGCAATAGTTGTTTGCAAACGCGAGACGAAACCGTCTCTGTTGAGATCCCATTGTTGTGGCAGTGTTATATTTTTCTTCCAGCTCGCTCATATGAATCAAAATTCATGAGGAAATATTTTTGGTAAAGAAAAATATTCCGTTGCTTTTCTGTTTTGGTTTTAATGTAATGGCTATGGGGATTTGCTTGCTCAATCTTAGTTCTTATTGTTTCTGTACTACTAACACATAATGCAAAACAAAAAAAAAATGTATTGTTTTTTTACAAATAGTGGAAAGTAAGTATTTCTGTATCATCCCTTACCTGTTTGAAAATCATTTTACTGACAGGTCAATACCTATTTATTAAAGGCAACTTTTTTGTAAAGGAAATTTAATGTAACCATTATCAATGTCATTGGATTGAGTTCTGAATATTTATTTGCGTATATATTTAGGTACTGACATACTGTAGAACTGCCGTTGATTTTGATTTTTGTAACACATGTGCTTTAACTTACTTTATGTATAGGCCATATCTGTAATGTTTCCTGATATTAATTACATTACTAGCGGTTTCCGGCACTTCATCCACGTTATTTCGCGATTAAAAGTATCTATTATGTTATTCTAGTAGGTATTTAATATATCCAATTAATTAGCTTTATCAAAATTCATTCATACATCTGTCTATAAATATGAGTAGGATTACTTTGATTATATCTATTAGTGTTTTTACACCCACCTACAAACCAGGATGGAACGAATAGACAAATTTAATTCAAATAGTTCTGAGTAATCAATAAAACTTTGTACTTCCAAAGATTAGCGAAAAATTTGACACGCTATGTTATGTGTGGTCGTTACATTGTTGTGACGTTGGTGTGCACAACGCACGTTATTTAAGTCTGATTGTCTATGGCTTATTATCGTTCTTCTTAATTGTTTGTCATTGGTTTTTAAATATGTCTTACAGGCCTAGCATGCGCTACGCGACTAAATTTTATCGCGCTCTTAACAAACGTCAAAATCGATTGAAGTCAGTGCGTCTGCTGCTGATTGGCTGAAAATACGAGTGCAGTGTGCTATTAGCCAATCAACAGATCTTTTGTCATCTCATGCGAGAAATTCGACGTACTGCGCATGCTTCGCATGTTAGACTCTTATGTGCATATTTTGTGTTAAGTTGCTGCATTTAATATAGCTATTTTCCTTTACTAGAGTTTTTATTATTTTACCAGCATACAGTCCTTTACAGTTGGTAAATACTGAATCACTTCTCCATCTCTCCGTTTGGCACCCTTTCACACATTCAAGTAGCGGCGGGTTGGATCCGAATTTCACGTGACACAATTCACGTGACGTCACACCCAGACCGCGTACATTTAGCATGACAAGACTTGCCGCGACGGGTTGACCGGTTAAATATAATGGCACTAGTTTAGCGCACCTTTACATGCCACTCTGATACGAGTTCAACCGTACACTACATCAATTCAAAATTATTATCAAGTGCAAAACCTTCGTTTTTTGTTGCGGTCAGGTCAAAATTCTTAATACCGGTATTCTACAAAATATATTTTACGGAAGCCAAAGATCTTATGATTTCACTTCAGAAGCTCTACGTGTAATGGTACACATAACCACACATCCATAACCAACTTTATATGCTTGGAACAAACTCAGCTTGTGACCACGTTTGGTGTAACCTAACCGAAACGTCGTGCAGTAGTTCGTATTAACTACTATATAAAAATGATGTCGCGTTTTGACCCTTTAAGGGTTACTACATTATTTTAAATGTTTAAAATGGAACGCGAAAGTCTTAAAGTTTATACAAATGACAAACCTTTAATGAAAATATTTTACAGTATGTTGTAAGTTCTGTGTGTAGTTTAAAATAAAGTATCAACAAGTATATATTAAACACATTTAAAAAGTATCAATTAAGGTTTATAACCTAATATGTACAAACGTTAGATGTACATAGGTACTTCTATACCAATGAAAATTACTACCAGTCAAAGCTACGGATAAAAACCTGAAACTACTAGATAGAACTGGAGATAAAATAAATTTGTAAATCGAATCCCAAATCACTTATTTGTATCTAAGTAGCACTAAATCCTAGAAATATCGTAGAACGAAAACATATCCCACGTTTTCACACTACAATTTTCTCAACACTGCCCAACTACAGCTAGCTTTATTCGTGACTACGTGTGTCAAGCCGTGTAGCGGTTAAAATAGCTCTCAGTAGACCCCGAAGGATCAATTGGACACAATAGCAGTTTAAGGATTCGAGCGGCGCGTCCTCTGCTGACGAGCGAGTACGTGATCAAACACGGCTGGATTGACGTAACTACGGGGGAGGAAAGAATTGTGACAAGCAATTTACTACTAAACTTATTGCCACATTGGACGGTGGAGTGGTAAGATATGAGCCGGAACTTAAAGAGATTTTCTTTTCTTATGTTAAACGGCGCATTTAAGCCAATGCCACGTGAGAAGTGAAATATTTTTACAACAGGACACGGATGTTTGGTGTTTTTTAGCTTTTGAAGGATTCTGCGGAGGAGTAATCATAATTTAATCTAGTTTCATCTCGTTTCGGAGCACAATCGGGTCTTAAGTAAGTTGTGTACGTAACGAAGTCGCTTGAAACTTATAAGATTCTATAATTTGTCACTCACTAGTCAATGTCAATGTACTCGACAATACTGAAATAATACCTAGTTCAATAATAATATGTATAACGCATGCAATATTATAATAGTTTAGAATAGATAACGATCCATGTTCAATTTAGAAACTCGAGATTATCTCATATTTTCGAAAAAGCAATGTTGACACAATTAAGATAATAATACTTTTGTAGGAGCAATTTTAAATAAAAAGTTTTGTTAATCAAGATCCAAACAATCTTTTTACGTTTTTTCTTAGTTATTACGTGTCTTTTTTACTACCCACATCCATATTCTCGCAATAAAATAATCCCTCTGCCTTTAAAATCAGATTGAACAAGCATCATTTGGAGAAGCTCGTCCTATCATGCAGGCCTAGCATACGCAACGCGACTAAATTTTATCGCGCTCTTAACAAACGTCAAAATCGATTGAAGTCAGTGCGCCTATTACCCAATCAACAGTATCGAAACTTTTGTCGTCTCATGCGATAAATGTGACATATTATTACGTAAGCTAGGCCTGATGGTCGTCATCTTGACCTGCGTTTAGATTGATGTCAAGAGCCATCTAATATAAAAAAAAACCTTTCGATCTCTTTATAAAGGCATTTGTTCTATTAGTCATCACTGGTAAGATTTTTACCAAAAAGATGAATGACCAACCCATACCAATATAATTCCTGTATCCGTTTCCTTATTTCGCCAAATAGCATCCAATTCTTTAAGCGAATTGATAAATGTCATACGCGCCTTATTTCATTCGTTCTGCTCGAGACGCGAAATAATAGCGCTATTTCAAATAGTTATTGGGAGTGTCGAATGAGATAAATTGAAATACTTCAGCTGTAAAAAGAAAAAACAGCTACATAGCCCATTTTCTTGGATCGAACCTAATATTGTTTTGATTTCTTGGTTTATCGAGCATCTCTTTTCTCGATGCCATCAGCAAATTGGTTTTGTGTTTGCCTGGTCATTGTGTGAATCTATCAATTTGTCAGATGGTTCCGAAGGAGCCTGTAAGAGCGACGTTTCGTTAATTGAGACAAATAGTTTACGCCAGTGCACTCGAGCTTTCAACGTAGCGCAATCAAGGGATCTCTCTGAGTTGATTGACTAGTTTTAAATTAGACGATGCGATCCCAAACCAAAATTGCTATGTCGAAACACAATGTTAAAACACTCGTAAACTCTTAAATCGCATATTTAAAGTCGAAACAAATGTAATGCTGCAAGATTGTAAAAAACTTCAAAAAATACCAACGCACCCCGTTCAAAGATGCCAGAAGTAAAGATTTATTCGTAGATGTACAAATCGCGGGTATATAGATACGGAAATACGTATTTTAGAGGCAAATCTAGTATTTGCACTAAATTGGTTTTGTTTAATACTATCTGAAAATACTGAACTCAATGTCACGTAAACTTTCCCTTATAAAACAACAAACGTTTTAAATATAACGATTGCTAGTTGCTATGTTACTATGATCGTAAATGTACATTGGCGAATCAACGGGGAAATCATTTGGGCGCTTTAGCGAATTGAAACATGCTGAAGAGCAGTTTTTTTATATTGCACTTGAAGATTGACCTCATCCCACCTGATGTTAAGTGATATTAGGCCTTGCTTGAGGGCGAGTACCTACAGCATAATAATCGCTGTAACTGGACTTGTCGCCATTACCTTAAGGGATTCACCACTTCTACTAATGTAGCACCGCCCCAGGAGCTCTGGAAACCTTATTCTAACGCAGGAACACACAACACCAAAGTGATTGTTGTTTGGCAAAAAAGCATCAATGATGGGAAACAGAAAGGCTACAATAGAATAAAATTTCAACTTTTTCAAAACTTTAGAATTTGCTTAGTTATAAAGAGGATATTTGCGGGAATATTATTTTCATCAAACCAGTTTTAATCAAATGATATACATCTGCACGTTCCGCTTTGAGGCTTTTTTCCTTTAGTCATGTTGCCGAGTTTAATATATCTGTTATTTTCCCAAAGAAAGAAAAGTTTTTTCTTATAGAAATTATTGAAATAAAAAAATTCTTCGCGCCATTAAATATATTTGAGGATTTTATCTCTTAGATAATGTCATCCAAAAAACTCAGAGAGTAGTCATCAATCAGTCTGGTGGAGCTCGATATAGGGTTGTCGACTCATCATACTATTATTATAAATGCGAAAGATTGTAAGAATGCTTGGATATCTAAATGCATGTTTGTTACTCTTTCACGAAAAAACTATTAGAATTCGATTAAATTTAGCAGACAGATAAAAAAATTACATATTTTTTATTCTAAAATATTGCTAACGAGGTCCCGAGGCTACAACAACGGCAATAAAAAGAGTTACAAAATAAGTAAGTTAATTTTTTTATCGCCATAAATTGAAAATATTATTCGTGTAACTATGACTTTATTTGATGACGTAGTCAATGTGATTTTGATGATTTAATTAAAAAATGTATTCAATATCAGTTTTTTGCAGATTATCCAAATGGCTATTGGCGAAAATATTTATAGTTTCTAACACTTCTTGAAATAACGCTAGCTAAGCACAGAACGGTAGTATCAAACTTCAGCTTTTAATAATAGTTAAAACAAGAACTGGGACGAAATTGTTAACGTAACTTTATGTTTTATCGGAAAAGGCCAAGAATATTTTCTAAAAGCAAATCCCAAAGGAGCTACAGTAGTGTTCTGAGGGCCGGAAGCCATCACGGTCCTGTCTCGATGCAATGGTCTGAGCAAGTGTTGTTTTGTTCAACCGTGCTCGCTAGTGTGAAACACGCTTAGTTTTTAGTACGATTTTGTCATATTTTAATTACATAATTTAACTGAAGACATTATTCACCATCCCATTGGTGGCGACTTATTACATGGGGAATATCTAATTGATAAAGAGATACAAAATCTTTAATATAATCTCAAGAACTTGTCATCGCCAAATTCCATATTTACTAAAAAATATAAAGTGGTCCACACTCGCCAAAAATATGTATTTTACAAATAAAGTAAAAAAAAAACATAATTATCCATACCTTTGTAAATAAATATAATATTCCGTTTTAATGAAATTAATGAAATCATGTTAATTTTGATAACGACACTATAATCGTTAATAATTTTGCAAAACGTGACATCTTATCACATAAATAATCCAGTGCCCTAAATGTACTCACAGCCGTGAATGAGTCAATGTGTGTTCATTGGGCTTCCTACAGTTCACATAAATGTTTACTTCCTCGTAAATTGAGCCCAGAACCTTCCTGAACCCTCTCTCGCCTAAACTTTACCACCAGACAGCCGAAGTAGTCCGTTCCGAATAAATGCTATCCGATTTCTACCTATGTCCAAAAGCGTTTCCTGTAAGCGCGTCCCAATGGAATCACAAGACAACTTCGTAACCCGTGTGGGGATGACCCTATTCTGGGAATATAATCCAGGCATGTTGTTTAGCTTCTTCCTAGTAAAGAAGACGTAAACATACTCCACCTAATCTTAAAATGCCTGATCTGTGCATACCAGATATGTAATGTTGAACAGGAACTAAGAATAAATGTGAATATAGAAAATCTGCCATTAGTTTATACAAACATAATATTTTTAGAACACTGTCTTAAAATAATAATAATGGAAAATAAAATATAGTATAAGCAAAGTAGTATTTAGGAAATTGTTACAGAATGTTTGTAAACATACAAGTAATTGTAGCATAGAATAAGAAAAAAAGAATAAAATAGCGAGAAAATAAGTGAAAATATGCAATTAAACTGAAAACTACCAACGACCACAATGATTAGAAATTACCTTTCCCAGCATTTTAAATAAATAAATAAAGAGATAACAATAAATAAAGAAATAGATATATAGATGCAGAATAGAAACTATAATCAGCAACAGGGAGAATTTACCCCCGATACATAGTGTGAATGAATTGAATGCAAGAAAGAATCGTATGAAGAATGAAAGCACCAGTACAGTATACGAAAACTGGAATGAAAGAGTCATAAAACGCACAATTAAAAAATAGGCTCCGATCATGTTGGAGACAGGCGAAAGAAAACAAAAAAAAAGAAAATCCGTATGGATGACCCTATTCTGGAAAGATAGATCGGGCGTGTTGTTTAGTGTTTTCACTAAACCTGCGTAGACGGCGCTGATGTAAGTTTTGCTGAGTGCTACCGTAAAAATATTTATTAACAACTCACCATGACCGAAATTTTGGGACGCTTTGCGTAAATGCGTAACCCGTCATTACATCGCTGTAAATTATTTTCGCAACAAAACTGAACTAAATCATGCAACGGGTACCTTACTATTAAATAACAATTTACGGCTAATGATTAAAGTACGTAAATAATTTGTTGTTTCGCTTCGGCAGGTCGTTCAGTGTTAAAATTTGTTTTGATGAGCGGTTTTTGTAACGCCTCTCTTTGCTAAATAAGGATAATCCTCAAAGCCGGAGTTACGATTTTCCGTAATAAGCCGATTTTGTTTAGTCGGCAATTCTGGTAGTTGCATAATTAATTGTTTTCAGTATTAAGACATATAAACGGGCAAATTTATAACGTCTATAACTTTACTGGAGATTGCAAATAATTATCAATTTCCTTTTTTTCGCATCTTTTCAGAAGATCAGTAAATCAGAAGATATGCATGTACAAAACTAAAAAAAAATTTTTTTTTGTAAAAAATATTCTTATTCAAGGCTACATTACGCTCAGTTGCAATATACCTAAATATACACTTTCATCATTCAAACGATTTTCCTGGTTGGAGATCGAACGTACGACCGTTAATTCAACATCCAGAAGCACTCATCGTTGTTCCAATAAGCCAGCCAATCTGGATCTGATTCATAATTTCAACGTAACGTATAATAACACAAGTTCGAAGGTAAGTAATTCAAACCACACATCTACTCAGACCTTAATATAACCTCGCAGTAATCCGCAGTTAAAATATTCAAAACCATGAAATCCCTTAAAAGATTCGCCGAACACAATTAAAGGGAAAGTTGGTTTAATTAAACGAAACGCCTAGAAAAAGCAGGTAGGAGGGGGCGGCTTGTAATAATGAAAAAGTTTCTCAATAATCTTTTAGCCCCGTCCCATTTAGAATGAAAACACTGGGCCTGATTTGTCCAAAGCCGTTACTCAACTAGCTCAGTGGCCCTTAAACTGTGCTCGTGGCTTCTGGTCAAGGGTTACTTCAGATTAATCGGTTGTAGTTTGTCACTGTGGTAGATGCAAAGTTAGGAAAATTTCACGAGATAGGTAAAACCGATTTTACGCGAGTTATTTATCTTAGATAACGACCCGCGGCTTCGCACACGTTCCGCTTTTTCCACATTTTCCATTGATCCTATTAGTGAATAGGAGCTAAGGTGATGTTATCTAGCCTATACCAATACAAAAATATTTTTTTCAATTCGAGCCAATAATTCCGGAGGTTTGTGTGTTTAAACAAACATAATATATACAAACAGAAAACAAACTCTTCAGCTTTATAATAGTAGTAGAAATTATTTCATACGGAAAGTACTCTACCGTATGCTGTGTGCTACATACGATTATATTGAAGGAGGTTCTTTTTAGCTTACTTACGTTAAGTATATCCTGAACAACAATATGTCCTTGATATTATTGAGATGAAAAATGCGCCGGAATTGTTCTTTCTTTTCAAAATCCTTCTTCTAGCACAAGAAAACAATTATCATTGCAACGCCCTCTCTACAGGGCGTCACATGTACTTACTTAGCCTTAAGAATGTCAACTTTCATCCCATGTGACATGCAATAAAGATTTGAATTTTAATTTGAATTTATCACTGATTTTTCTCTCCTATTGGTCGCATGGTTTATATCCTAAAAAAACCTTCCTATTTAAATTGACTATCCAACACAATAAAAACAATTAGAATTAGTTGTTCCTGAGGTTAGACCATTCAAACAAACAAATTCTTTGGCTTAATAATTTTAGTATAGATTTGATTGGTTACAGGGGCTTCAAGAAGTTTGAAAAGCACTGTACTAGCCCATTGAGATTAACCAACTTGGACCGAAAACAACGTAATTAAGTTTACCGCTCCGAGTTGCGTTGTTTATTGGATTGGCACCTATTGATTTTCCAGTCTTTAGATAGTAAAACTCTATTGTCTGAGGTCACCTTGGTAACGTTGAGAGCGTCATAAACAGTTGACAAACTGCTATCTAACTCGTAAATGTTACTAGCGATTCGGAAAGGTATTGTTGCTTAGTTTCTTGTTTGTCTCAATAATGGCAACCAGAGGATGTATAGCATCCAACGTTTAATAAACATAAGGACTCACACAGTAACGATGGGCTACCTACTCGCATTGTAAATTCAGCATTTCAGTTAGTCTATTTTTTATATATTGCATTTCAAGATTGACCTCATCCCACCTGATTTTAAGTGGTATTGAGATCCTAGCTTAAGGGTGATAAGTACAGCATAATAAATATTTTACTGGACTTGTCGCCCTTACCTTGAAGGCTTGACCCCTGCTACTAATGTAGCACCACCCAGGAGCTCTGGAAAGCTTACTCTCACGCAGGAACACAACAACACAGAAGTGATAGTTATTTGGCTGCGGTCTTCTGTAAGGTGGAGGTATTTCACCAGTCGGGCTGCTCCAGTTTGAGTAGTCATTTATTTTAGTAAGCTTGTAGTTAGTATTTTAATAAAATTAAACGATATTTAAGTAAGATTTAAGGACAACGTTTTTTCAATCCATCCTCCGTCCTACCATTTCTACTGACCAAAATGTTGTATTATTCTTTATTTTCTTTGCGCAAATTCTATTGATTATTGTTAATATTAGTAGAAAAGATATTAAGTCATTCCTTTAACTATTTGGCAAACAACTGTAACATCCATAATAAACTCAACAGTATGACATTCAAATGGTTAAGCTTTCGAAGACATACTAATAATTATTAATGCGAAAGTAACTCTGTCTGTCTGTTTGTCTGTCCTGTTTTCAAGCCTAAACTCCTGAACCGATTTTGATGAAATTTGATACAGGTAGGTATACGTTGAACTTCTAGAATGGACATAGGTTACTATTTATTTAAAAAATAAGGGGAATGGGGGTAATACCGCTCCTCAAAGTTTATATCGGAATATGTTATATTTTTTAAGTAAGAGATTTGGCACTAATACAGCTCGAAACTTTGATTAAAATAAAGACTACTTTTTGTTTCAAATATTACAGAAGATAGGGGCAAAACCGATCTTAAAAGTATGTATTCCACGCGAACGAAGTCACGGGCACAGCTAGTTCTTAATAATTCTAAGCCATTATCTATTGACTAGTACACATTCAACTAACAAGATTGACGTAAATGTGAGCAAAACAACTGCAACAATTCAGTACAAACAACCAGCCGGCCCAACGAGCTGCTATTATGCTGGCATAACTGCGGATTTACGGTCGGAGTAAGCCGCAGTCCTTTGTACAAGGATCTCGCCCTTGGTGGATCCGTCGACAAACTCCCGAGTCCCGGCATCAGCGGCCGACTTTGTCAATCACGCCCCGACTTAGATAAGATTTTAAAATCGTCTTTGAGCGCCTCCTCGGCTTTGTTCCTTTGCTACTCCTCATTCTTATTTATGAGATTGGGGCCACCTTGGAAAACAGAGGCTACGGATGCAGTATAGTCAGCGTACCAGCAAAGCAGGAACGTATTTGCAAGGGATTTTATGAAAGTGTCGGTAAAATCGACATTTTTAACCTATTATTTGAATGCTAGTGGCTCTGATTTTAAATATCACCACATTTTCGATTTAGCATATTTAACAATTATAAATATGAAACTACAACAAGTACGTCGACCTGTTTCTAAAGTTAAGTAGATTAAGCACTGTGTTAAGAGAACCAGAATCGATGATGATATCGCAATATATACTTAAACTAGCGACCCGCCCCGGCTTCGCACGGATGTAATGTAAATACTTAAAAATATTGGCTTTCCTATTATTTATTGCAAAAACCTTCCTCTTGAATCACACTATCTATTAAAAAAACCCGCATCAAAATTCGTTGCGCAGTTTTAAAGATTTAAGCATACAAAGGGATATAGGGACAGAAAAAGCGACTTTGTTTTATACTATGTAGTGATTGTAATAGTGGTAAAAAAAATGTGAATGGAACTATCTATGTTGAATATTATTATACCTCCAAGAACTAGTAAAATTTTAAATGTAGACTACGTATTTCATGCAACTTATCATTGTTATTATGTAGTAGTCAAGTAATGACGTCCAATAATATAGGAGTTATAAAGTAAATAATAAAATTAATAATCTATAAAAATCAATTAGCCAACTGTGTAACAAAGATAAACTTCAACTAAATAGTGTAGTTAACTCACTATTATTTTTTGAACTGTGCTACAAGCATGCCTCAGATTTACTTTGAAAAAATACGGTGTACCTACCTGGTGAAGCTTTACTTGGATGAAGGACAAGGCTCTTGGGGAGTAATTTTGGGAAAACGAATTTGCGGACACACAAGGAAAGGGTTTGCTGGCGTAAAATCCAAATAGGTTAGTTTTACCAACTGCAGGTAAAAAAAACTACAACAGGTCTATTAATTGTTGAATAACATGTATGTTTTAAGAGAGGTAGGGCAAAGCGATTTATCGCTCAAACTGGAGCAGTCCGACTGGTGAAATACCTCCTACCTTACAGCTACGCAGCCAAATAACAATCACTTCGGTGATGTTGTGTTTCTGCGTGTGAGTAAGGATTCCACAGTTCCTGGGGAGTCCTACATTAGTAGCAGGGGTCAAGCCTTCAAGGTAAGGGCGACAAGTCCAGTAACAGATTTATTATGCTGAATTATACTAGGACCTCATTAACAGTTAATATCAGGTGGGATGAGGTCAATCTTGAAGTGTAATAAAAAAAAAGCACCAATATGAAGAAATCATTACTTACTTTGAACAAGCTCTTTTAATATTTTTACTATAATCTATTTTTAACCGACGTCTGAAAAGAAGACAGTACCTATTTTGCACTGTAAATTGATAATCTGAAACAATCACGATATGTTCGTAGATGGTAGTCAAATGAAAAGCATATTAAACCATTTTATAGTTTTTTTTTTTATAATTCCGTGTAGGTACGGTCGACAACAAGTCAAGGTTAACTTGCAGTTCTATATCAAGTCCTATGCGTACCACATAAGGACGGTACAAAGTCTACAATGTGTAGTCTGCCGTGCTGCACAATTGGCTACTTGACAGTGTTAACAATAAAATATGAAAAGTGTTAGATATGTTAGCTTATTAGTTAAGTAATCATTTTACATTTTTACTTTTTAATAAAAGCATAGTTAGTATTTTATTTTTGCAAAATAAATTTTAGTTTTTTTATCTGTGGAACAAAAGAACCAAAACGGAAACCACCATTGCAATTCGGAAATGACAGCTGTCGGCGAAAATTATTTATTTTAATGTGGCGAATCAATGATTATTTTACCGATTAAATTGAATTATTGTGTCTCTAATCGTATTAAGAATTTATTGAAACATTTTCCGTTTATCTAAATTAAGTCGTTCCTATGCGTATCGGTTCGTTGTCTAGGACGTTGACGTCATAATTGCAACAGTGACGTGACTTGGCGTTTTCGCGCGCTTTTTAAATGTGTTACACAAAATCTTATTTTTCTCAGGTTATTTAGATTATTTCCAGATAAATCGAATTGCTTGGGATATAAAATGGACGGGCGCATATTTTACAATACTTTTTCAAAAACTGTCAAGTAGCCAATTTTGTACTTAAGTAGCACATTGGTGCAAAATTGGCGTTGATTCGTTAAGTTTGTCTTTTTCGGGTACGCACGCGCGCATAGCCCAGCTCAAAATATAAAACAAATTATGTATATAAGCGTAGCACGTGCACTGGTTTTTTATTTACCACTAGCGGCCTGCCCCAGCTTCACACGGGTGCAATGCTAATGCTAACAAATTGTTCGACTTTACTTTGTGATATTTTCTAGATATCATACATATAAACCTTCATCTTGGATCGCTATATCTTGAACCATAGGAGATGGAGGGTCGATGTTAATGAAACAACGTCTACTGTATAAGCATCCTCTTTAATAACAGATACACATCTTAACTAGTTTATTTATCTTTAATACGTGTTCAGGGTTGAGATGCCTATACGCATTGTATTCGCTTTATCGATCACGTTTAAGACGTGATTGATAATATTCACATATACCAGAATCTATTCAACAATCTGCGTCAAAATCCGTTGTATAGGTTAAAAGATTTAAGAATACATAGCGACAGACAGACAGCGGCAAGTTCTTGTACACTACATAGTGAAGCTACTTACTTCTGTGCCAGTTTCAACGAACGAGGTTCCCAAGGGACGGCGCTAGATCCGTGTTGTCGCGCGACAGGCGACTGGCTTCGTGACGCGCGACAACCGACTTGCTGCGCGACTATTTGTCAGCGTCGCTGCAGTCACCTGACATGTTTACTGCTTCGGCGACAGGCAACTTGACTTTAGATTTCGCACCATTGTATTTTCGCAACATTGAAATGCCATACTGTGAACTACGGAAAATCTTTATTCTGTCTACGGGGCTAATATTGTTTGATCATTAATGTAACCAATTGGTTGCAATACAACAGCTGTTCCGGACATAATGTATTTTGTTATGTTCAATACCTATTTTGATTATTGTCTTATTTAGTTTATTTACGAAACAAAGGTAACTTATTAAATATGTCGAAACATGATTAAGTAAGACAGTTTAATGAAAGTAATAAAATTGTGTCTAAAATTTTAATGATTAGTCTTTTTAAAATATTTCATGGCATTATCCATTTTGCCTTTAAACTTTTGCATAACCTACCGCAGTTATCGCTTGTAGGTAATGAAAATCCTTATATTGTAATATTTTTGAGGTCATTGTACCTCAAATACTCTGTCAATACATACTCGTAGATACGGTCGAAAACTAGATTTACGTTTTCTAAACGATGATCAAGTGTAACATAAATTCTTGGTGTAAAACTGGTACCCAAAAGGCAATACCGCCTCGCTTTCATCCAAAACTATTGAACTGATTTATGTGCAGTATTCAATATTCACGAAAGATTTGCCTCTGTGAGGATTCCAGATTTATTTTCACAAAGTTGCGCAGCGGTCACTTTGAAACTCACTTAGGTTACCCAAGGATAAAATTTTAAGGCGTGTTTGTATCTCGTATACTAATAACATTCCCGCTTATTTCACGTGCTCATCATGAAAAATTTAACGTAAATGACATTCCCGTGATCGATTTCAAATGAAAAAGAGACAGAAAATACATTTATCAACCTGCACATAATTTTCAAACATGCAACGCAAGACAATCGATACAAAACTACGCGTCTAGCATGCGCAATACGTCAAATTTATCGCATATTTATCGACGAAAGTTTCGGTACTGTTGATTGGCTAATAGCACACCGCACTCGTATTTTCAGCCGATCAGCAGCTGATGCACTGACTTCAATCGATTTTGACGTTTGTTAAGAGCGCGATAAAATTTAGTCGCGTTGCGTATGCTAGGCCTGTAAAAGTACCTTGTGAAGCCAATTTGGGTTCCACCTCAGTAAATGCTGCTACGACATTTTTAACACCACAGCAGCGCTCATATTCTGGTAGAACCCAACTGCTTGTGAAAATAGCCAATGATGAGTCGAACCCACAACCTTTGTTTTATGAGCTAACTTAGCCAACTCGGTGGTTTAACTATTAAACCTCTGACCCTTTTAGAAATACTGTAATTTGCTCACTGCTTGTACTCACTGCCTACAAAAGACAACGTTTAATATTCGCAGCTGTAAAAGATAACCGGCTAAAAGTTAGCTACTGTTCTCTTAACCAGAACACAGCCTAAAACAACATAACCAATTTTTGTTGCGACAAGGCTCATAGTTTCCGCCTAACTAAACTAGGAGTGGTCCTTTAAATCTTGAATAGCTTTAAGTTTCCATGCGCGTGGGAAGTAGGCGTCGGCTGCCGGGTCGTTGCGTCGCTCAAAAGACATTCTCGTTTCGCAAATACATAAATTATAAACTACTCCGTTCCTCGTAATGGATTCGTGGAGTTGCCACTAAAATATTAGCTACGGAATACCGAGTAATTTGATATTATAGTTTTTTCTATAGCGTCAAAGCTAAATTAGCTGGTATTAGAATAAATCAATAAAAAACACACATTTTTTTATATAGGATGGATTGTATACTAATATTGTATGATAATCTCTTTTTACGTTTTATTCTACAATTAAATGTGTTCAAGTGAAAACACGAATTTAAAAAAATATCATATAATCTCAAATATGAAACAATTCTTAATAGGTCCTAAGTTCAATCCCAAGAAGTGTATTGTTTTTCAAAGTATAATATAAGTATTATACTAAGGAATATTATGTAACCGATCATTTTCGGTGGAAAATCATGACCCGCCTACAATACATACGCCAATAGTATTAGTTAGCTTTGATCATACATGACTCTTTCTTATATTTTTTATCTATTTAGGTCAGTCTCATGTATTTAAATATGATCTCTTAGTATTTACTTGTTGTTATTGTGATTTGAACCCGGTAAGTTGAGAGGGGGAAATTGTAATATATAAAATGAAGTGCAACGTACTGTTGGGACACATTTCTTGTTCTTTCGATTTGTTACGGTGTAACTCTACCCGAACAAACAACAGTGCCATTGTGTAGTTATTTCCAATCCCTCAATACTCAAATTTGTATTGCATCTTTAGTGTTTACAAGGTGGTAACTTAAAATTAGATCACTAGAGACCCTGAAAGGGCACTGCAATTATGTACCCTGACCTCTGGTTACAATTAATAGTACAGTATAAGTCTATAAATAGTCGTGGTAATGATTGCAACCATATTTAATACTGGGTGCGAATCAGTTCCCATGTGTTCGACGCCGGACGTTCAGTTGATTTACTGCACGCATTATCGGCGACTGATTGCCGCCATGTCGAGTGCCGTAGCCAGGGGATTCGGTCATCGATCTTATTTTACTGGTAATTATTTTTCGCCTTTTTTGTATCAGCATTACATAACGTTTCCCATTATACTCGTATAGTTTCTACGTAACTCGGATACGCCCAAAATCTTCAAGATTAAATAAAAAGAGAAGACCAATTTAATGAAAACAAATAGACTAAGTATATGTATCATAGCACTATTCCCATTACATATTGAACAATCATCTTCTTTCTATCACAATATGTCCGGTTGTGCGTCCATTACGGAGCTTGGAATCGGAGCTAATTTGACGAGCATGATCAAAACCACCTTCGCATTCCTAAAAAATGAAACCAAATCTCTCTGGATCATAGTTGGGACTAAAGTCTAAACTCGACCACGGGAATAGAATCATCATTCGTATTGGCAAAACTCACACAGCGAAAGTGTTCTCTGCGGAAGTCAAACCCGCGATAACTGGGGAAATTAGTTCTGATAAGAGCTTGCTCTAATAATAGCTAATTTCCCCAAATATATGGACATGAATGTCTGCTAGCTCGCACTCCATAGTTTTAAGTTCTCTAGCTCTAAATATTGTAAAGATTAGGATAATTACTAAGTTTCTTGCCGGATTCTTCTCGGTAGGATTAGGTTCCAATCCGGCTGTAGCTTCAGTTTTGGTTTTGTGTTCATTCTGACGATGCATAAGTGTTACTTGTAACCTATATTAATAAAGGAATTGACTTTGACTTTTCCTTTGCTCGCTTCTTCTAATAAGATTCTTTGAATACTCTTATAACACAAACAAAACTAAACTAATAGACAAACAAAACTAAATGTGTTCAGACTAAGAGACCAATGCAAATAATGAAATATGAATCTTAGTCGACTTCAAGTTGGGCTGCGTCTCCACTAGACAAATAGTGCGCGGCTAACTGTTAGCTTTCAGTTTGCCTTCCTGTAACGTTTGAACGTTTTGCTTGCTATTACAATGAGTAGCGAATTCACAAACAACAAAGCTTAGGGTTCTTTTAAATCAGACGTTTGACGGCGGTTGCCTACTGTACTACCCGAAAATCATTATAAATAAATAAATGCGCCAGACAGTCACACCAATCACCTGGTCTCAAACTAAGGTTTTCCCTTGTACTATGAACACCAGACGACGGATAACTAACTGGGGGCGTCATCCCAGCACACCCAGACCTAAGAAAAATTAGAAAAGTTCGTTTTCAAAATTGACCTGACCGGGAATCGAACCAAGGGCCTTTCGCCACTGCGCCACCGAAGTCGTCATTATATGGCAAGACTGCAGCAGGATGGCGTCGGTTCGAAATCTATGATTAAAATAAAAAAAAATTAAAGTTGCAGGATTATATTTCAGTAATGTGTGACACCATTT
Organism: Glyphodes pyloalis; assembly: GCA_037074685.1. Taxonomy (NCBI): domain Eukaryota; kingdom Metazoa; phylum Arthropoda; class Insecta; order Lepidoptera; family Crambidae; genus Glyphodes; species Glyphodes pyloalis. The sequence continues at coordinate 4,851,730 of JAYKKO010000015.1, read as the reverse complement.
ATTTAAACGGTATTGTTAGTATCCACATATACTAACGCTACAAATAAGGGTGCATGCACAGTGCTGAAGAAACACGGTATTTAACGCCAAAATGTATAGGAAAAACAAATCATCCGTTAGTGCTCTGGCGTCGCAGCGTTAGAACACCAAACATCTTATTTGAAAGATACCTATAGGCTACTGAATTCGGTACATTTTGCCGCTCGCTCGATATTGAATTTGCAACCGATACACCACAGTTAATTAGCCGCTGACTGTAACCTAATGGGGCACCGCCTTACTCTCGCCAGAAGCGATGCTGTTTCTAAAGTCATACAGTTTCAACCTAGTCTAGTTTGCGTAGTTTCCAATAAAAAGCACATGGGACTAGCAAGAGAAAAGTAAGTAGTGTTCAAAAATCTATGCGAGTTTTGCACTTTCACGAACTCGACTAGTGGCTTTTAGACGTAAAAGTTTTATCTGGAAGAGTATGCATAGAACTACTAAAATAAGTTCAACGTTTGCTTGCCATCATGAAAATAGGTTTTCACTAAGAAAAACTATATTTCAAATGTGCATACGGGTATTAGCCAGTCGTAATTTTTAGAACTTGGGTTAGAAAAAAAATACATTTACATTACATTTACATTATTATTATACACTTATATTATTTATGACATCTAGCAGCAGACTGTTTTTTTAACTAATTACCCATACCTATACTGATTTGCCTTGTTCTATAGGTACTATCATGAGGATTTATGCTCTCTACCATCAGAAAAACACAACCTAAGGTTCTCCAAACAAGTAATAAGTAATCGTTCTTGGTCAATTCAACAACATAAGGTTTATAAATATGTATAGTGTATCATACCGCACTAGCTATAAAAAATACTTAGTACGTAATCGTATTCAAAACTCACTCAACAGAGAAAATCATCTTAGAGGTTATTGTAGCAGATAACATCGTCACCTACGTTAGCATAGTTGGAAGGAATGCAGCATGCGCCATATGTAAAGGTCCTAGGTTTGAATCCCACGCTACACACAAAACAATTTTCGTTAAACCAAACTTGTATTTTAAAAGTAAGAAAAAGTAACAGTGCCTTATCTGTGGAAAGTGTAACTTGAATTCAAAGCATGGCGCAGTGTACATTTTGTTCACCCGTTTAATTATTGAATCAACGCAGCAGACATTAATATCTGCTCTACAATCTTGTGCAACAAACGTTTTGATCTTAAAAGAACATGATATTTGTTATTTATTAGACAACAGTCTATAAGATATCTTTCTAGCTAATAACATCATTAGTCAGGCTTCTAACAACCTCATTGTGCCCACGCAGGGCCGCGGCGAGGCCCATTACACGGGCACAGGCCGCGCAAACATCGTCTCTCTGTAATAGCTCGAAATTGCAGGGGAATGGCTTTAGATTGGGCGCACACTGCGCCTTCGGAGTGTCGCAGAATGGCTACCATTAGTACACGGAACCATGTCACCAACATCTAGAATCCAGGCATTAAATAAATACATATTGGAGAACATGTCATACATGGCTCTCATTCTTTGGTATGTAGCTACAATATTTGTGTTATAAAGCAATTACGGTACGTACTACAATACCCAGAACCGAGATAACATAGAAAAGTTCGTTTTTCATCATCAGCCTAAATAGGAATCGAACCCGGGACCTCAGAGATGGCGCAACGTCAAACCCCGGCCCGCTCGCCTCTGAGAAAATCGGATAAATGACAAAACAATTCGGCTTCTGTAACTTAATCTTTATTGATTTTTATGGTATGACAAAATTATGTTCTTGTTCTAGATCAAATAGAACTCACTAGATCAAAAAATATATAAATACTTTGAACTTTGTAACCTTTTTATATGATTATAAGCACTGGTGAACATGAAAAAGAAAGTTTTACAAGCCATAAAAAGTAAAAAAAGATAAGTCAACCTTCAATCTTCGTAAATTTTTCAAGAATATGAACAAGAATAAACCTTCCTCATATGTATACTAATTCAACCTTGAGAAAATATTTTAAATTTCTTTTTTTTTTCGCATAATTTATATTTAAATAAAAAAAAACGAATTCCAATAAACTAGTGCAAAACATGACTACAGTAAAACTTATTCAATGAATAAAATATATGTATCAAGGGAATATGTTATCTAAGGTTTTGTTAGGTACAAAGGAATGTTACTAAATAAACTTTTCATTATTTTTATTACGGTGGACTTTTCGGTACGTCTGAGAAATAACAAATTAGTGTATTTTATTAAACGTGAAAATGTATTCTTCCCGTATCTTCCCCCATATTTGTATCAAGCAACGTGCGATCTAATTGAAAGAGTAATTAGCTTCTTCACTCACAAATGGCCCGTCTACTTATTTATCCGGGCCCATGATTCGTCACGTTGAATGGTCCTTGTACCTTAATCAAGTTTGTTTACTCGTGTGTCTTAGCGTAATGAAAAGCAGTAAAGCATTTTAGCTGATAAATCAAAATGGGTCTCGCATTATGAAAAAACTCCCCTGCTACTAATGTGGCACCTCACAGGAGCTCTGGAAACCTTACTCACACGAAGGAACACAACAACACCGCAGTGATTGTTATTTGGCTGCGGTCTTCTTTAAAGGTGGATATATTTACCGGTCGGGCTGCTCCAGTTCGAGCGATAAATCGCTATACCCTACCTCTCTTAAGACTAGCGGCTTTGAACGCTTACTACCCGGTTTTTTCCACATTTTCCACTGAATCATCGCTCCTATTGGCCGCAGCATCATGTTATTTAGCCTTTCTAGATAAATGGATTATCCAATACTAAAAATATTTTTTAAATTCGAGGTAGTAGTTCCTGAAATTAGCGCGTTTAAACTAACAAAGACTTCTGCTTTTAAAGATTTTTTTAATTCCAAAACACTGCAACACTTTTGAAACATACGATCCCAACGTCTAAAACTTACTTCAAACTACCTTGTTACGAATATTTTAAAACTAAAAAGTACTTTGAAATAAGCTCTTACTGTTTTTGGTAGGATTAGGTTCCAAACTGGCTGTAGCTTCGATTTCGGTTTATTTATTTTTATTTTGGATTGCCAGATAAAATCACATTTAAAAAAAAACTTCAAAATTTACTTTTATAATATACGTACAAAATGTAATAATCTTTTAAAGGCAGTCACATCATGCTGAAACTAAAACTATATTTTATATTCATTGTCACGTTGCGTAAGTGTTATTTGTAACTAACGTAAATAAAATATGGATCAATTATAATTATGATTACTGCACTTTATCATTCTTCTTCACTGATAATGCTTTAGCACCGTTTGGCGGTAGAAGTGAGCCCGTGACGTCACATGATCGCGCAGACAAGTGATGCTAACGAGCCATTGAGAACGGTTCGTTAGACAAGACCGACGCTCGGCGGGCGCAGGTACGAACGCGCGCACTTTCAGCTGACGTTTTACAAATCTACGTGGTATTGAAGTTGTTATTTCATTCGCTGTACGATTTAATGAAACACTTTTTATAGCCGGACCACTTTAACGAGCCAACGTCGAGTGAAAATAATTTTGGTAGTGAATTTCGTTCTTTTAACTACATTTTTTAGTGCTTACTCTTTACATTCTTTTTTCAATTATTTCAATTAAGCTGTATCTAACAAAATCTACTAAAAAATGTACATATAACTTGAGAGAAATTTAATCTAAGTACGTATACTAGTTTATATAGACTAATATAAACTTGTATACATACATAGATAAGGCAAATTTAAACTAACCGAAGGAAAAGAGCTAAGAAAACAAAGCTCCCAAATGGAAGTTTATTGAAAAAAAGGTTTCTCACCTCAGCATGAAATTTGCAGCTTTTTTCCACTTTATAAGTACTACGTAGGTATTTCCATACCCTGAATAAACTGTAATTACTTGAATACTATCTCTCTAGAAAAAAAAATAGAATGTCAGCCTAGTTATATGCCTCTGCAAGACAAAAACAAGTCATCATTACAAATAATCACTATTTTTGCCAAATGGCGTATTGGTGATAGCAAAACTAATCTACAAATTTATTCAACATCCAAAACATACCTTGTCGGATTGTCTTAAGGCGTCTTTAATATATTAATATATTAAAATTAGCATATACAAACATGTGCAAAAAAAAACAATTGTACAATTCTCAAAACGCAGTCTCATATTTTGTTCCTTTATCCAGACAAAGTAGAAAATAAATTGTACAGTGGAATAAGATCTGGTTGCATGCAGCACTACGAATATGTCGCGCAAATTTTAACATAGGCAACACGAGCGCCAAAAGGTAACTAAATGCGACGCTTCAAGCTTGGTCTGAATGCAAAGGAACGAGATTCGAGTCACGTAAGAATTTCAAGTAAGCTCACATTTAAAATGATATCAACAATAGAAACATGAAAGGTAAGAATCTTGTCGGGTATCGTAAAAATCTGTAAGTGTATTATAAAATGTTAAGTATGTACGTTTGATAATACACTTACCTATATATTTTTAAAACGAGCTAGGTATTCTGCATTGATTTTTTATGTGACATCGTCTTTGAATAAGTAATTTTGCGTATTTATTTTTTCTCATCAATTCTTTCATTATTATATCAAAGGTATATTATAAATTGTATTACTATTAAAAACAAAACAAAAAATCTTGTGAAAACGAAATGTGCAAACAAACGATATAACTCACAACCTATCTTTAAACATTGCAGTTTCAAAATGTAATTCTCATGGAACAATAATGAAGAGAGGCGGGTCTTTAACTCACTTTGACTTCTGCGACTTACCCAAGATTTTCCTAATAGATATAATTGGGAGTCTCTTCCGCGCCTAATTAAGTTTTCGCTTTAGATAAAGAGACTTAAAAATAAAGACAGAACAGTGAAGTTGTTATGCGGTTTAAAAGACGTTTAACGTAGCTTTCAAACAAAAACTTAACATACGGGTATTAGGAATCGAATATACTACCTACAAATCAAATTGTCACTGCAGCTTAAAGATCCTCTAGAATTTAGAAGACAATATTTTTTTTATATCGCACTTCAAGATTGACCTCATCCCACCTGGTGTTAAGTGGTAATGAGGTCCTAGATTAAGGGTGATAAGTACAGCATAATAAATCTGTTACTGGACTTGCCGCCCTTACCTTGAAGGCTTGACCCCTGCTGCTAACGTAGCACCCCCCAGGAGCTCTGGAAACCTCACTCACACGCAGGAACACAACAACACAGAAGTGATTGTTATTTGGCTGCGGTCTTTTGTAAGGTGGAGGTATTTCACCAGTCGGGCTGTTCCATTTCGAGCGATAAATCGCTATGCCCTACCTCTCTTAAAACATCGTAGTTCGGGTTCAGTATCAATAACTTTTATCGCGATCGAATTATACATAACTTTAAATATGCACGTATGTAGTGTTATTTATACTATTTTCATTCACTCTTTAAGAAGCACGTGAGCTAGGTTTTTTTATGGTCAAGAAATAATGATTCAAATCTTAAAATAAATTAAAATAAAATCAAGCAAAGAGTCAAGCATAAACTTGGCCAACGTTAAAGCAGTCGTCAGGAAAGCGTCTTTCTTTGTCGATAAAACAAAAGAGATGGAAAGATAGTCGTGTAAAGTTAAGTGTTCCCTTGTAATTAAATTTTAGGGCATTGTTCCTGAAGTTTAATAATCGGAAGATGAATGTTCGGTTGAAACGACTTCGTCTGTAAAGTCTTATGAGGACCATTCAACAAGATCCATGCGGTATGTAAAATATATAAGAGCGCAAATTTTAATACTACGATGTTTTAAGACAATGGCCTTTAATAAAAAAGATAAGCCAAGCAACATGATATAAACCAAATTTATAACATTTGCAAAAACACGTTTTACTGACTTTGACAACCAGTCAAAGAAACATAACTAATGAAAACTGAGTCATCTGTTATTTAAATCTATATCTACTAATCTGTGTAATTACATTGCTAAAGAGTTTGTTTGTTTTAACGCGTTAATCTTAGAAACAAGTGGCTCAAATTGAAAAATGATTTTTGTGTTTGATAGTCCACTTAGTGAGGAAGGCTTTAGGCTATATAACATTAAGCTGCGACAAATACGAGCGAAAAATCAAGTGTCAATGTTGAAAGAATAAGTGCGTCAAGATGCGGCTAGTAGGTTAATACAATTTAGAAGAAGGCAAAGATGATTGAAATGGGAGTATAGCACAAGGAATTGAAACAGAAGAAGATCTGATAATATTCAAAATAAATATCGTCGGATACCACAACATTTTTCCAACGTCTTCGTAATAACGAGACGCAATCAAGAAGCAGAACGATAAACAAACAGTTCGAAGTGCGAGCCCTCGCACCTAATCCGTAAAAACGGCCGCAGCGTACGAACCACTGAAAATTATTTAAATTGGTCCAATTTTTGCGCCCACCTCCGAATGGGGACGTGACTCGTTTCAGAAACAATTTGTAAACAACATAGCATCCGCATAATTTGATGACTTATCTCAGCCTTGAGAGAAAATACTCAAAGGATAGAAAGTAAACAGAATTATATTCGTTTTCTTTCCGAAAGTTATTTTTCTTCGCGGATTCCGTCCGCGTTGGTGCCATTTCTCTTTTGTTGGCGCTCTAATTCACCGTTCTCGATGAAAGTGGCCCGATGGTATTTTGATGGGAACGCAGTGGAGTGGTTAATAATTGCACGTTTTAAATACCCCGTCTGGCTTCTTCATTGTTCGTATTTCTTTATGAGAAAACATTTTGTTATTTCAAAATTAAAGTTCTTCATTGTTTACATCCGTTCAATTATCAAGTTAAGGAGAATTTAAGTAAACAAACTCATCATCGATATGATTGAGTTTGAGAAGTTGGCTGATCCATAAGGCACTCGTTCAGGACGAGAGCCAAAATTAGATTAACTTAGTATAAAAATTGTATGAAAACTTATTTGCTTTGCCTGTAGATAAACCACCTGTTACGAGACTGAATAATCTAAGTACCTACTTACAAGAATAAATGAGCACGATCTACCAGTTCCAAGTTTTAAATTGTTTGTAAATGAATAAAAAAATATTGGACAACATCACATACATTGCTTTGATTCTATGGCAAGTAGCTTAAGCACTTGTGTAATAGAAATCAGAAACAACAACGGTAGTACAAAACCCGGACCCGAGACAATATAGAAAAGTACATTTCTTACCCTGGACCTCAGAGATGGCGCGGCGCTAAATGACTGCCTGCTCGCCTATCGGCTACGGAGGTCGTCAATTAGTTTATTGTTAAAAAACAAATTACCAAAGTCTAGTTAATACATTTTTGAAATTCCCAAACGTTTTTATTGATCCCATTTTCCAGCCAACTGCTTACAAACTGTTGTACGTTAGTAAAGTCGCCGTTTTTATTAAAATGAAAAATATTTCAGAACAAAATCTAACCTACGTGTCGTATCGAAAGTAAAGTAAAATCTATGAAGTAAAGTCTATGACAAAAGAAAAAGATTGAGCTGTATCAAGTTCACGAGTATAAGAATTGACCGCTACACACAAGTATGAGTCTGTAGCAGACGTATTAATTGATATTTTATGGGAATTCATGGACTTTCATTTCAAAAAGTAATGCAAAGTTTCGATCGTACTACAAAAAGTTTATTATGCTTCAATCGAAAGTTCTATCTCTCTGATTTACATTGTTTATGTCTTAGATTAAGGCTATTTCTATTAAATCAACTTCAAATAATTAAATGTATTTCGTTCGTAAGTTAACTTAATTTAAGCATGAGATGGGATATGCAAATTAGGACGTAACGAACGCTCCTAACCCTCTCTCTTGTATGTGTTTTTTTTTCAGAAAACCACTCCGCGGTTGTATAGAGAACCATTCAAGTTATCAGCCCATCTTTTTTATACTCTACCTCTCTGGCGAAATTCGCTCGTTGTTTTTTAAAGAAAAACAATTTAAAAACATTCCACTTTATCTCGCACTCCCAAAAGCAACACTACCAGCAAATCATTTCTACAAAGCCGTATTTCAGTTAAAGCACGACGTGTTCGCCTTATTTATTTCGGGCGCACTTCCCCGAATGAATTGTGAGGAGAAAAACAGTTCTCAGAGCTTAAGTTAATCCCGTTCGCAGCGGTACACGGCTCACTTATGAAGAGATTTAGGGTACCGCGGGAACATCATATGACTACTCACTTTGTACTTAAGCTGGATTTTCAATAAGTAGAGTTCTTAGGTTATAGGTGTGTTTTTGAATTCCCATTTTACCGCTGGATAGTTAAAAGCAAGCAAACAAGCAGACGTATACTTCGGATTTTGTACTGACGTTACATATATCGTAGGCATAAAAACTAACATCGGACTGGAAGCGGAAATAATTTGCTATTGACTGTTAGAAACATCTGATCATAGAAGGTTGGTCATCCTGTTTCCAAAACCGAATCTACGTAAGTCGGGCTCTATATACCTATGCTTTTCAAAAATCACTGGGGGAAAATATATATGTTCCAAGGCTAGATACAGTCGCTTCCGCATCGCAAAAGGCGTCTTCCACAAGTCAACAAACGACAAATTAAGCTTACAAACGCCTCCTTGCAAAGCACAGTGCTTATCCCAAGTGTGGAAGCAAAATCAGCCTTACAAGAGTGAAATTAAAATTCAAAAACAAAGAAGCGCGTGCGAGCGACGAGGGCCGATTATAAGGGGGATTTGTCACATTGGATTGTTTCGTCGGATCGGCCGAGCACTCGCGGAAGTCCTAGTAAGGCAAGGCAAAAACACGACTGATAGCCGAGACTTTTTGTTTGCAATTTGTACGTTTACAACACCGTTAGCGCATTGGTATTTTTTCCTTTTTAGATATGATACAAAATCCCTCATAATGTTTTAGTATAAACAATAAAATTGCTGGGTCTCCAAATACGTAGACCGTAGCAGACATATTTTAGAAATCTAAGGGAAGTCATAATATATTCTGTAATTGTGTAGCAGTAAATAATCAATTAGTGATGCTACAGAAGGCTTCAAAAGGTAATTTTTCTTAACGGATCCAATATATCAAATAGTACAAAACCCTACAAGCAAACATTTTTAATTTATTTTCAAAAATTTTGTGAATGATCTAGATTTTCAATGAAATATCAGTGATATTGATCTAAATCTTAATTCTTTTTTCGTAGTTCAATTGAATAAGAAGTTGAATAATTCACTACTCGATTCGTAGCAGCGTAGGTCCGCGAATCCAACTCTCAATAGGCGGGTTTTGTTTTTGTTCCAAAAACTTATTCTGCAAATCGAGTAGAAAATCGGTCGTGAACAAAATTTTTGTGCCCGACGATGAAATATTTCCGCATCAATAATATTGTGCACAATACTCTCTTATCGTCATAAATATCTCGACATTTTCCCCCAACAATCGCCCGAAAACGGTCTACAATTGAAAGATTCTGTAGTAGGTCAGAGTGACACATTTCTCTTCACCGCGTATCTTTTCAGAAGGCCATGTGAGTTCACACGACGCCATTCAATACGAATGTGTGTTGACATCTGATTAATGGTCCGCGTCTCCAACAAATTAAAAAGAAACACAAAAAAATACATTTTCCTTAGCATTGTCTGATTCTGCGGTTCCAATGTAATTCAAGTCTCCTGATGAATCAATTTCGTCCTGATGTGTGCTTTGTTTTATTTTTGTTTTATCTGGTTTATTGTTTGTGACATTGTCTTGTTCTGTTTCCTATTTAGCTTCCGCCGTGATGAATTGGGAGTTTTTTAGTCCTGACGCAAAAAAAAAGAACCCGTCAGTTTGTTTTCAAATGCGTTGCTTAAGATAACAATATATGATTTATATAAAATACCGTGATTGTAATATCTATCTATCTATCTATGACGATATCCGTACATAGCAGACTTTGTTGTCGCGCTATCTCTAAAGTTCCGGGTTTGATTTCCGGTCGGGTCAATATAGTAAACTACGGTTTGGGCATCATAGCACCATCGGTTTTTGTGATTCCTCTAATACAAGATTTGGCTACTTTCCATTGTTTGCATTGATATACTTTATTTAATTCATGTGATATTATCCAGTATTATTTCCATTTAATGTCAGCAGGTATCCATGAACCAGATCAGTTTAAACTTTTTACGTTTAGTTTTATGCGGAAAAACGCCACTAAAACCGAAGCACAACTACTTGATAAGGGTAGCGCTTTTGGACCTAATTAATTTAATATTTTGTTAATTAAATTATTCTTTATGCTTAATTATACAAGATTCTTACTTATGTGACTTAATTATGACAAATTGTGTTTATTTTATGTGTAATGCAAGAAGTGTAGTATGTAAATAGAAATGTTTCTGCTGGATAAATAACAGAAAATAGTATTTTTGTTTCATAATCCTAATTTACGTTTAAGTCAGTTACTAGTATAACTGAATAAAAAAACTATCAAATAATTGTACTTCCATTTCAAATAGGCCGTGAGCGAGTTACCTGGTACCCTTTTTAATTGAATTAACCACGAAGCAATTAGCTGAACTTGATCCTGTGAGCCTCAAGTTGGAACCTACAGCGAAGTCCCGCATGGCTTAGTTTAACCGTAGATTTAATTGACCGTTCACCACATAATCACATGGGTAATAGCTCTCGATGTGGATTAATTGGGGCATGTCATTGTTATACACAAATGTATTAGCAAAACGTTAATTGAAAAATTAATTTTATTTGGTAGAATTTAGTAAAGGGTAGTTAACAATGTACAATAGCACGTTAAAAACATTGTAGTACCATTCTTATGTCGTGGACGTTACGACTAATATTGTACTACAAGTGTTAATTCCGATGTGCCATTTCCAGTCAAATTTAGAATTTTTGTACTCGGGACTTTTTTCAAGTTTAAAAGAATAGAACAGATACATTTAACTTAATCAAAGGTGGAGATAAAAGTAGTAAGCAATGTTCATCGACACACATTCTAAAGGTCTAAATAGTCTAAAGTAATCAACACATAGAATTAAGTTAGATCCTGCTACTGTATCCTTTAACTGGTGACAAGCGGTCTCACAGGCCGAGCGGTGTCAGTGAAACGTCATTTCATCCCCTTCCCCGCGCTTCCTTTGTTTCAACGTCTGAGTAGCTGCAAGTTTAGTTGCGTCCACGCCGTAGATAGTGACAGTTGCGTCATATTATCCTATATTCGTAAATTACAACAACATAAAATTCGGCAGCGGTCTCTCAGACCGTACGTCATCACTGACGTAACTTTTTAACGTAATTTTGATATATTGTTTTTTCGTGTTTTTACGTTAATAACTAAAAATGAGTAATTCTGCACCTCCAAAAAAGAAGCGTAGGGAGTCAGGAGCTAGAAATGTACTGTCAAATACTCAAATTGAAGCGTGTCTGGTACAGGAAGATTCAAGTGGGTCGAAAGCTGAAAATGTTACCGAAAATTGCATCCCGGAGCAAAGTGATCACGACTCGAATAGCGAAGAAAGTGCTTCTGAAGATGAAGAACCAATTCAATCGCAAATGAAACATTGCAAGCACACATGTAATAAACATGTGTGCTTGCAATGTGCCAATCAATTATGTCCCGTCTATCAATAAAAATAACCAAAGTTTGACCAATGCCAGTTTTTTAAATGATACCTTTGATTAAAATAATATTTTTTTTTTATTGATGAGAGTATCTTAATTATAAGGAAAAAAAGTATTTTTGTTATAATTATGTTGATTTAATTTTTTTTTGTGTGATTATTGATCTCATCTTTAGATTTTTGATTTCTGTTCCTACTTAGATTATAATAGCATGTTAATAATTAAAAATTACGTTCAGAGTCTATTGGGTGGTTTTATTTTATCCTTTTACACATTAATCAACTGTTTTTAAAAACTGAGGTAAGCTAGCATAAATACTTTCGATGCTATAGACCATTTAACAGAAGCGGCTTCTCAGGCCGCGCGTCACCAGTTACGTTACACAAAAACCATGTCACCAGTCAAAGGATATGATACGGTAAGAAACTGAGTATTTTTACCGGTATATCGTCAGATATAGGTTCCGAACCGATAGCAGCGACACTATGCATTTTATTAAGGCCCAATACGAAGAGAATTTGCGAAACTTCATGTATTTCTGTTCACTAGAACTATGACCTAAAGTAATTCTAAGCATTAAATCACTTTTTGTACGTTTATTCAGATATTTTACAAGGTCGCTGCCTTCTTGAAATTTTAAAATAAATGAATATATAAAAAATATACCAGTTTCAAAAAATGATAAAAATTGAAATCGTAAAATTATTTTTCTTCCAAAACTCTGTAAATATAAATTAAGAAAGAAACATTTTTACTAAAACATGTTAGGATTGTGATTCCGGAGGTCGCCGCCTTCTTCATTTTCGATACAATCAATTAGTTATTAAAATAATTCATTTAAAACACAAACACCGTTTATTTTCAAATATAAAAATTTGCCGTTATAAATATATCAGGCGCTCCGATGTGTACCTAGTGTAAGGGGATTTTAGTTAATTGTGTCTGTATTGACTATAACAGTGAAATAATGTTAGGAAAAGAAATAAATATTACCTAAGAGCTAAAATAAAAAGAGTTTAGTACAAGAACGCAGCTCGAATTGTGAAAATTCCATTTTGAAATTATATTTTTTGTAGTATTTTCCAATACAATAATATTTTTTTGTTGGGAGGCTGCTTAGGCTGCATTTTTACTTATTTACATTAGCCAAACTGATCATTTATACGTTTCTAGGCAAGTGAGAAACTCAAAAATGCAAATCGTCGACGCGCGTGCAATACCGCGTATGTAGCATTTGCCATAAAGATTAAATTTGTCTGTTATTTCATATTATTTCAATCTAAATTAGAACTTACGGGTAAATGTCATTACGCGGTATTGCACGCGAGTCGACGAAATATCACAACCGAGTCGGAAAATAATGAACTGAGTACATGAGTAAGTGCAAACACAGAGACGGCAAATAATGTCATATATTGTCATAGGGGTATGATTGACTGCTTGGAATTGTCTAGTAAGAATTAACACACTCAGGACCTAACCCCCACTATGGAGAAAACAGAATGAAGTTTTTAATTTTTTATTTTTGCAATTTTAAAAACGACATTTTGTAAGACTCACAAGAACAATAATTTCAAACAAAGTACGTAAAGTTATTTTTCGTACGTAAGAGCTCTTGCCCAAAAATTTTTTTTTCGTTTTTTTCGTTTTAATGGCCTATGATACGCCTACACATGTTTTTTTTTGTAAATTTTGGACTTAAAATGAGACTTTTATAGCACAAAATTCGATTATTGTAGGTAAATTAAATACCTTCATATCACATGAATAACAAAACACGCGTCTATTGAATATAATTGTTTCTTTGAGTACACCAAAATAAACGTGTTAAATCAATCTGCCGCTTGTGTCTAACCTTTCCTCTGGGTAATAACTTCCTTTAAAAAAAAAGACACGATTATTCGTGTAAAAATGGAAGCTACTTTTATTAGTTATGCTTCATTGCAGGCCGCAAAAATTTTAATACAGCTATCCTAATATAGAATTATTATCTTTTACTAATCTGTAGAATAACCGTGCACCGTTTTACTACACTTGTTTATGGGGCCGTCCATAAATTACGTCATCGGTTTTTTCAGATTTTAGACCCCCCTCCCCCCCCCCCTACAATCATCCTATCGTCATTTCTTAATGACACCCCCCCCCCTTCTCCCAAAATTGACGTCATTACCACTTTAACAAAATTTATTATCAATACATAGTATAAAACAAAGTCGCTTTCGCTATCTGTCCCTATGTATGCTTAGATCTTTAAAACTACGCAACGGATTTTGATGCGGTTTTTTTTTTCAATAAATAGTGATTCTTAAGGAAGGTTTATATGTATAATACATGTAAGTACCTCGGCCGAAGCCGGGGCGGGCTGCTAGTATTATATGTAATATTATTGTTAGAGTTTTTATCTGTAGTTATTACTGTATTTGTGTACATCTATGTATGTTTTATGAGTTATTTTAGTATTGTACGCGCCTTAGCCGCCTCTCACATTTGCAGTCTCACTTACTAGGTGTGCTGGAAGAAATTTATTTTTAGAAATAATCTTTTTGTACGTGAACAATAAACTATAAATAAATAAATAAGAATGACGATAATTTCGGAACACCCCCCCCCCTATCAATCATTTACCGTCATCCGCAGACCAACCCCCCCCCCCTAATTTAGTATGACGTAATATATGGACGGCCCCTATGCTTCATTTATGACACGAATAAACGTGCAGTGATACATTTCTGTTAACAAGTCACAAATTTTTCACTAGAATAATAAAATTATATGTTTTTTCTTGAATACTGAGAAAATCGATAGATTTATTTTCTTAAAAAATATATGAGCTGATATGTTTAACCTTTAATATAATTTATACATTAAATATATCTATTCATTACGTCATTAAAGTAATGTGATTTCAAACGTTTTTATGGTTTCCTGAAAAGTTGTAGTTTTTCGTTTGCACGTTTATTCGTTGGAGCCATCGATATGTTTGTATGTATGTAACGAATAAAGTACAAAATTGATAATCTATTGGTACTTACTAATATTACAAAGTAGTAAGATTTAATAAATTAATACGTACGCAATGCTGTCTCTATTGTATTAGTACTACATGGCATTCGCTCGTACTAGCACCGCACACTCGTGCTGCGCTAGCACGAGCTAATGCCAAATGCGTTCAATAGATGGCGCGCGGTTCGCCGCGAAACTGGTAATGTCAATTGCTTCGTATTGGGCCTTAAATGACGATTCATAAGTGTTATTACAAAACATTGAAACAAAAAGAACGGCAACCAGTCCAACCAATAAAGTTAATTGTATTGATTATATTAATACTGTTGTTTTCGAATTGTTTGCGCACTGAAAAGATGTTCTATTCGACACAGTAGAATAAATAATAATTTGTATTAGACTACATCACATATACTGCTCTAATTCTGTGGTAAGTAGCTAAAGCACTTGTGTTACAAAAATCAGAAACAACGACGGTAACACAACACCCAGACCCGAGACAATAAAGATAAGTTAGTTTTCCACATTGACCCTACTTGGATTGAACCCGTGGCCCCAGCGATGGCACGCTGCCGAATTCTGGCCCGCTCGCCTCTCGGCTACAAGTCTTCAATAATTTTAAGTTATTTACGTTTGTATCAACTCGCCACTCTTGATGCAAACAGTTTTGCCATTAATCTTGTTCTGTAGAAGTATTTCACCAGCTCTTTTTTCCACAATACGGAATACCCTGAACAGAGTTTGTCACAATATACCAGCAAAGTCGCGGCCCATAGATAGTCATATAATACAAGGTAAACCTCTATCGACGTAGGTTCAGTCACAAACACAATTTGTTGCTGCCCAAGTTTGCCGCCGTAGATTGTTATGTAAATACACGAATTTATATTACCTTGGATGACAGTCGGAGGAAGCGAAACTTTTCTTTTGCGGATTATACCGTCGATCCTTCTTATTCAGACTTCTTATTCTTATTCAGACGTATTTGTATCTTGATGTAATTATTCCATACAGGTTGCATATGAAGCTATCGAGTTATTTTTCCGCCAGTGCTCAAAGCCATTTATATTTTAGCCTAGTCTATCGATTCATGCCGATCTTTCAATTCCGTGTATAGTGCTCACGAACTTTTTGCTAACACTGCGGAATAATACCGACGTAAATTTTTTCCATTAAAATAGCGTATCAATATTGCTGTTACATAGTTTTAAGGAACATTTTTGAAATCTGTATTCCCCTTACGGCGTAACAGTGTTTAAGACTCTCCAAAATTCAAGTTCAGAACTTGTTTGAAACGAAATAAACTTTAATCAGCTTTTATCATAAAAGTTGACTTTAAAATATACCTAAGTCAATGAATTGTAGCTCATATCAAAACAAAGAATAATATGTTTTTATTAAATAAAGATTTGACTATTGGTAGAAGAAACTTATATTATCTACATAAATAAATGCGCTAGATAATCACACCATGCCCTCAAACTAAGGTTTCCTTGTACTATGAGTACGTACAAGGAAAAAACGTCAGATAGAAACGGCAGACAATTAAAAGGCCAAGTCAATTTAGAGGGACCCCACACTAGCGTCTTTCGAGCGTCAGCGTCTTGCCGCGCCGACGTTGTTTGGGCGTTGCGTCGACGCGGCGCCCGCTCAGCGTCGACGCGGCGCCCGCTCAGCGTCGACGCGGCGCCCGCCCAGCGTCGGCGCGGCGTTTGAGCGGCGCTTGCGCTGGGCGTCCTCTGCACATCGCGTTCGAGCGTCGCGCCGCGCTGACGTCATGTACAGTTATTTCGAAAATGGAAATGTAAGATTTGAATAACGCACAATATAATGTTTTATATTGCAGTGATAAATTAATGCTTTCAACTTTTAAAGGAAAAAATATATTTTACCTATTTGACACATGGCACGAAAAGGCAACTTTAGCATTTATTTTCTCGAAAACTAAAAGGACTTAATTGAAAATGGGTTTCTTCGGCAATATGAGCTAGTATTTTAAGCTACATCCATATTTGCTATCAGCTAAAAAGTCTTCTACCTACTGATTCTAAAACACGGGCGGGCCGAAACAATTGAGTTGATCATTGTACTGTTGTCAAAATAAACGCTGCGGCAGGCGTCGGGCCGGCGCGGCGCCTGTGGAGCGCAGTCCTGGCGTTCGTCATTTCGACCGCGCCGCTGCGCAAGCGTTGCGTCGGCGCCGCGTCGACGTTGCGTCGACGTCGCGTCGGCGTTGCGTCGACGTCGCGTCGGCGTTGCGTGGGCGTCGACGCTCAAAGAACGCTAGTGTGGGGTTACGCTTAGATAATCGGAATCAATACCTACCAGCTACCTCAGCCACTGTACTGTAGATATATACTCATTTTGTTGTCCTCCTGCAAATAAACACAATACAATAATTATTTTATCTGCCTCTAAATCCATTGATTAATTCACGTGACTGTGATTGCTCATAATTGCGCCGCTGTTCAGAGGTTTCGTCCTGACACGTGCAAGCAATGTTTGTATTGTTAATAGAATACGCAATTTCCACGTATGCAATTGTAAATTTCGCATCAATCTGCTATCGAAAATTAGTGTGATTAGGAGAATAAACAGAACTGAAAATGAGATGATTTGGTTAATTATTCAAAGATACCAATTTAATATTTAAATGTAATTAAATAAGATAGCCATACATTTACCTCCTCGTAAAGTAAGCCGCTTAAACATTTGTGTAGTGGAAACCAGAACAATTTTAATACCATTTAAATACTTACAAACATTTATAAATAAGCAGACACAGAAGAAACTCATATATTAGTCAAAGGATGATTAGTCAGGGATGGAAGTCGAACCGCTACCTTGGTTCAACAGCCAGGAGTATATATTCAATGTTCTAATACGTTTCCACTAAGCCCATTGGTTTCTAACTTGGGCTAGTCAAGTAGAAGTTAGTAGCACGACATCGAGTCTTGATCTGATCCCAAAGTAAGTAGCTTAAGTGCTTAATGAGAAAGTCCAAAATCAGAAACAAGGAGTGACCCAAACTGCCAGCTAATTTAGAAAAGTTCGTTTCCCAAATTTATCCGGCAGGATTGGGAGATGTCACGCAACCTTGGGCTCTTGCCATCGAGACTTTCTTTCAGAACTCGTTCACATTATTAGTTATGTCGACCGCTCATTGTAAGAAGATGTTAGCCTTAGCACCTCAAAAGAAAAATGAAACTCCTTAAAAAAAGGCGTGAGTGTAATTTATAAAAGCGAGTCTTGGTCCCCTAGCATATAATACTTGGAGGATTAGCTCTGATGACGTATTGAAAAAAACATGAGTATTCTTACATCGCCAAAATCTTGTAGTTGTAAAAAAGTCGAACTCAGTCAGTTCAATTGAAAGGTATAATAATATAATAAAGGGTCGGGTATACCTCTCTTTACTTTTCATACTTTTTCATTATTTTCGTGGAACTTTTTATGTGATACGGCGAAACTTTATTCCGTTGAAGAGTCGTTTTTGACCGAAGAAAAATAATTCAATCCTAAAGCGTGTGTTCCGGTTGGAGAGGGATCAGAATTATAAAATAATGAACATAGAGTTTATTTCAGTAAAAATCGTGTATCTAGTAAAGTGGGTGAGTAAGTGACAGAATGTAAAACCAAAAGCTAGTATCAAGAAACGGGCCAAAAGCGTGTCGGGCCACGCTCAGTGTAGGGTTCCATAGTTTTCAGTGCATCACAATACTTAAGTATCCCCACTCAAAGTTACAAAAAGCATATACGCTTAAATTACAACTTTAGTTAAAAATTTTTTTTTTTCAAAAATTTCATAAACTATTAAACCCGGTTCAAAATAATTTTCCTAGAAAGCCTTTATGCAGTTCTATATTTTAGATTTTTTTCATACTTTTTGAACTTATGGTTCAAAAGTTAGAGGGGGGGGGGCACAATTTTATTTTCTTTTGGAGCGATTATTTCCCAAAATATTAAAATTATCAAGAAATGATCTTAAAAAACCCTGTTCATTTATAAATACCTATCCAACGATATATCACATGTTGGGATTGAAATTTTAAAAAAATCACTCCCCAATTTACGTGTAGGGGGGTTGATTGACATTGACATGACATTTTTTAGAAATTATGTAAAACACAAATTAAAGTTCATTTCGGAACAAATACGTAGGTCCTGCCTCTGTGCGCTAGTCCAGCTCTCACTTAACCGTTTTTTTTTATATTTACGAACGTAACTGCGTGGAGGTCCTGTTTCTGATACTTACTTCTATACAAATATTTATGGAAACTCATATTCACGCTTAACACAATGCATTCACAGCCTGCACAACATGGAGATTATCATCACACCTACCTAGAAATCGTGAAAGATAGATGCATAGACACACTTTATTGCACAGAAAAATTTACAGAAATTCGTTTTACAGACATAATCTAGAAAGCAAACTTTCAGCGTGAACTTTGTAGTAAAGTTCAACCGGTTATACGAGATTTGAGTTCGAAACATTTATATTATTGAGGTACCTACTTGTGGGCATACCATGATACAGTAGATCGATAAACGCAGTGTACCTGCAAGCTAAATTGACAATAAGCTAGTATTCCCGTCATATCAGAGTCTAGGAGGCCCGTTATACGTCACTATGCGTCATGGACTGATTGGCTATTGTGTGGTATTCAGCATTCATAGCCGAATGTAACTGGGTATTGGATCGGTATTATGGTCGTATCCAGCTTAGTGTATCCAAGCTCCCTTTTGTTTTCACATCAGAATGACATATTCTCAGCAACTTACTCGTATTACACACCTATTCTTCAAAAACTTCTTCGTATTTCTACTTCTGGAAGCATCCATTCTTTTATTAGCTTTAGCGAGTATAGTGACCATTTTTAGTTGCTACACGGCTCAGTCCCTTTTCACATTAGATTTAATGTATATCTAACGTAGGTACTTAGTAACGCGACACGGTGCTGAGGACTTAAACAACTAAAGATGCTACTTATCAATCCAGTTTTTAATATTCTACAATTGCTTTTAATTATTAATTTTACGGACCAGAGCAAGTAGGAGCTAAAATTCTGGTAATGGGTACATAAAAGACCCCTCCCGGTCTTCAGGCAGACGACGTCTGAGAATACGTTTATTAGGTAGGTACCTATACAGTCTTAAAAACACGAGTCCTTACAGATGAAGCTTATATTGGCCCAAATGAAAGTAGTTAAGGGTTGCGTGAAACAAGGCCGTTTTAACCCTACAACGGACAGATTTATGCAGCGGTGACAGTTTGCGGCGGGACAAGATAAAAGATTTTAATGCGCCCTTACTGAGTGTGGGGAGCGAATGCGATTGTCGTTATATACTAGTGTAGTTTGAAAATGTAAATTAATTGTAAGTAAAATAAAAATGACAATGCCATTTAAACCGGTTTTTGTACTGTCAAAAAAAGATATTAAGGGATATTACAAACATACAAATACACAAATCTTTCCTCTTCATAATATTAGTGTAGAAAACAGACCAATCTCTGATTTACATATTTTAAAGAAACATAAAAATTTCAAATGGCAGATTTAGGTCTTAAAATTTGCTAGGACGACGCTTAGCCGTACAAAAAAAATAAAAATAAATCCCTCATTTTTGTTACTTGAGAAATATCCCTTTTATAAAAACTTATGGAGACAAAAGTCACGTCACAACGGCGTTACAATAAAAGTGTAAATAAGTAATTATGTAGGAAACAAAACCCTAACCCTACAATGGTATTCGTAAGGCAGCGGGCCGACATAAAAGATTTCACGGCACCCTTACTGTGTCGCTTGACTCTCATGCGGACGCCATTATAGTCGAAGAACAATTTACACAAACCGCTTCCTTGGGCAATGTCCACCCGCAGTGCGCTTACTACGCATATTGTTTTGTTTGCAGACTTGTATTTTGATTGTGCACCTTAACTTTCATCTTTTACTTATTCTACAAAGAATTATGCAAGAATTTACATGTATTCTATAGGTTTTGGTTTGACACTTACGTCTTGTTGTAACCAAAACTACATCCTGCCTGATAGTTACGAAATTTCTCATATTATTTTGGAGATAAATTAATCTTAACAGTCAAATTTCTTTCAAATAGTTCAAAATCTGTATGATACTCCTGGCTACCAAACACAAGAAAAAGGTACTTTTACAACCAATCCCTGAATTTATATATCCTTCCAGAGAAAAACAAACAATTTACTACATATCGATCATTACCTCAATAAATGCAAATTATTATATGATATCTTAACATATTTTTAGACAACTCCCTCAATATATATCTATCAAATAAAAGGGCTTAAGTAGAACTATGCACTATGATAAATGAATGCAAGATGGCCGACATCACCTTGAAATATGAATAAGCACTAATGCTAAACTCACAAGAGAATCTTAAAAAAAAATTTTTAGTAATTAGTTGCAAACTACCTCTCCGTTAATTTATTTAACCTTAACTAGATCACTCCAAGCCATCAGAATAAAGATGTGCAAAACAAAAGCCTAATACGATACGACAAAAGTATTCTTGTGGCGACGGGACGAGATATAAGATTTAACGACGCCCTCAGTGAGTGCGTTCGCGGCGACCGCCATTGTCGCGAAACAATTTACAGGCTTTAATCGCATCCCTGGGCAATGTCCGCGTCGCGCGCACGCCGCGTATTGTTTTACACTCAGACGGGTCTTTTGTTTGCGCAAACGTTTAACCTGCCATCTTTAATGTGTCTACATTTATAAAAATGTACTAAGATTCCGTCGTATTTTTTATTTAGTTTCATTACAAGGTTATATGTATTAGCGACCAATTATAGTTTCTTTAAAAAATATTGTATTTCAAGTACAGTTTCATATACGAAAAGAAACGTGACGCAAGAATAATTACAACAAATTGAAGACAGACTGCTATTGACAAAAAAAAAAAATATTGGGCTCAACACTCAACAAATATTAAAGTAAATAGCTTACGTCGGTTATACCTACCTTGAGTTTAGGCCTGTACCCGCTTATTACCTATGCCTCTACCTGGCTTTTCTTTCAGCTGGTCAATTTGTCCATTCTATTGGATTGAGATCTCTCTTGGTCGAAGCCTGCGCCCTTCGTAATCTATGCCCATGGGATAAGGTGGGCCTCAGCAGGCCGCCAGCAAGCGGCATATATATAACAAAAAAGAGGAGAAAGATTTTCCTTCTTGCGTCCCGTCAACTTCTAACTGGGAGCACGGGATGCTCAGCCTTGTGTAAGCCAGAAGGGACATAAAAAGACACCAGGTCGGTAAAGGGGTCGGCTGCAGATATCGGGGTCGAAACCAATCATCCACTATCAGGCCTCAAAAGCGGATTAGGTATGCGGCGCCTGGAAAGTAATCAGCCGACCAATCCCGTGATGTTCACTTAGGACGTAGACAGGATTAAAGCTGCCTGAATGCAAGGAGAGGTAACATTTTGAGAAGAGTGAGTTGCAGTTGGTAACCAATGGCGTTGGCCAAATGCTGGAATAGACCCTAAAGGTCCGTGTTTGGTGAGTAGGCTGGAAAAACTAAAATATATTTTTTGAGGGTCATGAGTCAGGGTTGTCAAAACATACCAGGTGGCATAGCAAAGTGACAGTGGTAGGCATGTCGATCTAAAATCGATTAATCGAAAAATCGATTTTCAACATTTCACAGATTCTATGAATAAATCCATAACCCTCCCGACTCGGACGGATCGATTCAAATTTTAAACACATCGTGGTTTTTAATTTTTGCTGTTGATGAGTCTCTACATAGTTTGCAAGAAATAAGTCACTACTGCTCAGCAAGAGGTTCCGGGTTTGATCCCGATTCTAATTATTACTTAATTCAAAACAAAATAGTCGTGATAACCCAAATTCTTTAATTTAATTTCAGTAACAATTGTTTTTAATTTGTATATTGCTTCAACAATACAATACAAGTTGTATTGATTAAATAATATATTTATGAATTTCATGATAATAATGTGCAGCTTATTATCCTTACGGTAATTGGTGATCAAGAATGTCCTCTATGTTAGTTAATTAGACATGTCTAAAATTGCCGCGATTAATCGAAAATCGATCTTTTAATATTAGATTTACTAAATAGCTACGATATTGCTTTCATCATAATTAAACTTTGATAAGGAAAATGAAGCAAAAAAGAATGAAAGAATCGGTTTTTAATAAAAGGAAACAAAAGTGTCCTTGTCTAACTATAGGTAGGCATTGTCCTAGGCTTAAATGGGTTAAACAAAGACCGTAAGAGTAACACACACCCGAGGCACATTCCTCCGGCAAATCCCTTTGATGGAAAATGTATGTTGTGGTTGGACGCCGGTTACTGTACAATTAATTTCGGCTAAATCTCGCTACGTTGAATTATTCATGGGCCCAGTAGCCGCCGAAAAATAGAAAGGTCCCGGGAAGAAATAATAATATTTTATAATAACATTAAATTCTTATTCTTTTCCGTCGCGCGGAGTTGTTGTGATTACCATTTAATGTTCACGTTTCCCGAGTTTGACTGATTGCTTTTTTAAATCGTAATTTTTGTAAAAGAATTAAGTTTGAATGATCAGTAATTTTTCCTAGTAATCGAAATTGCGAAACACGGTTATTTATTACGATTTTGTTGGAACGTATTTGCCTTCAGATATTTGGTTCCGTTTTATGAAAAATAGGATGACATAACATTTTCAACTCATAATTTAGGTACCTTAACACTTTTATTTTTATTTGCTTTTAACAACAGGAACATTCAATTTAAATTATTTAATAGCTTAATAATCATTTTGAATTGATGTAATTAAAGATGTTAAAATAATATCTCTCGGGATGCTACCCAATGTCTTTATTCAACGCGAACAAAGTCAAGAGCACAACTATTACAAATTTTGAACTCGTCGAAACTATAATGTTAGACCAATTTTATTTAGTAGTTAATACGAACTATTTACTGCCCGATGTTTCGTCAGCTCGTGACCACAGTTGGTGCAACCTAACCGAAACGTCGGGCAGTAAGTAGTTCGTATTAACTACTAAATAAAAATGGTGTCGAGTTTTGACCCGTGAAATTGATTTAAATCTTTAAAATGGAATGGAAAAGTCTTTAAGTTTATAATAATGTTAGAAGCGACCAGATGTTGCCAGTGTTGAAATATAAGCTTAACAAACTGTCTCTGCACGCCTTGATAATTCCTAATTAGACACATCCACTCGTACTGCCGGTTTTATTGTCTTCGAAATTAAATCGTATTTGTCGAAATTAGCCAACAAACTCGACGCTTGAAATTGGTATACGGAGTTTTAGAACGGGTCAGTGAAATTTTAGGGTAAACCCTAATGTAACTATTTACAAATACCTAGTTAATACTCTTGTACTATGGGACAGTGAAATTGTTTCCGATTTAGAACGATTAAGGCTTCTTTCCTGGCCTGCGTTAAGGCGCGTGTCCTCGAGTAATATTTGCACCAATATTATTCTACAACTCAATATTGTTGATTATACAAAAGTTGGCACATTATGTTCGGCGGAACATTACCTAAACACTCAAAAGTGATAACAACAACAAAATTGGCCCAATTTTTATTTGGTTCAGGCTCGGCTGTAAAACCCAATTCTACCTGATTTAATTTATCACTAACACGTGTTGACCTAAAAATTTTAAACTTTTGTTAGGTAAAGACTCGGCTTAGAGAAGATTAAACAAAAAATCATATTCTTTGCAGGTTTGTTTCTTAAAACCTGATTATAAAAATAGAGTTGCCTATGACTTCCTTTGCTTTATTTGGAGATAAAAAGTAGCTTAAATATTTATTAGTACCTATCTATCCCTAAATCTTTCTACTCTTTCTACAGTTTAACAAAATCCATCCAATTTTTGCGTGAAAAAGTAACAAATATCCATACATTCTTACAAAATTTAATAGGAAGTATGTTAAATAACTTACTGTGAAAGCTTAATTTCAATTACGTGACGTTTCAGGAACCGCAAGCAAAATTTTGACTAGCACAACATTGGGCGACAGGTGCCGACGTGTGAAGAACTAATTAAGGTCACCAGATAAACACATAGGCAGGAGACCCTCGCCTCACGCGCTCCTTAATTACCGACCACCCATCCAGCGGGATCCCCTAATGGAATGATAATACTCAGCGGGATGCGTGATCGGAGTTCCAATTCGACGTGACTTAAGGTTGTTGGGGCCTATGTCTTGGCTTAACTTGGTGAGGGGTTATGCCTACCTTTTTATAACTATGGTATTCAGCATTTCCTTTTAGGTTAGTATTTAGACGAATAAACAGCAACTTGAGTTACATAACGCAGTCTATCTACTCTATTTTAAATGTTTATATGTTTAATATATGTATCTAAAGAGGTCCCCTCCTAAACAATTATTTACACCTACTTATATTTTCAACGCGAAAGTTTGTATGGACAGACGACCTTTGTAGCTGATAGACCAACGGACATACACTTTATCGATTCATTTTCTAAGCATTATTAGATAAATTAAATATTTGTGTTCTTGTTTGTTATGGATACAGTTAAACATTCTGGACCGGTTTTAAAAATTCAACATTTACATTATTACTGAGTAACTTTTTAAAAGATCGTGATTTTGCTTAAAACTCCAATAAGGTCGTTTAGAGGTGTATTGTTCCACCTAGCTTCTTCTTTTTCTTCTTACTCCTTTGATGCTGTATGTCCAGTTGTTATATTGTTGTGTTGTTGTGACCTAATTGTTTAATATTGTAACTATGATTTTTTTTCTACTTTTCCCAAAAGTGTTAAGTGTATAAAACTACATTGTATAATATAATAACTCTCTGTATTGTTTCCGTATATTTTACTAATATTTGTTATTTTTTCTTTGTTCTGTTTTAAACTTTTCTTGTTACTTTTATATTGCGCCACTCACCACAAGGTCTCACTTGAAAACCAGAGCTGATGCAGCATTGCGCTGCAGCCGCTTATGCTGAGGCTGGGACCTTTTGGCACAGAAATGTACCTTATATAAGTACTTACTATATGTACAAAAGTTGTGTGTCTATGTGTGCCAATAAATGTTTTTTCTTTCTTTCAATAACGTAACCCAAGCTGAAAAATTACCTAAAGTACACATTGCATACGTTGTGAAAAACTTTTAACGATAAAATGAAATAATTTACCTACTTTGATTCTTCGAACACATCATTATTTATTTACAAAAGACGGTGCCACAGCATTTGTCGATCTATTATAGTAAAGCCGCTTGAAATGGCTCTTTTTTTGTGTCTTTAGGACTAATAAGGACTAATACCTCCTTATCAAAATTAATGAGGAGCGCCTTACCTTACGAAAACTGTACTGATTTCAAAGCATTTAATATTCTTCTACACCCAGTTAAGAAGAAAAGAGAAAACAATTCTTAGAAAAAAAAACTTTTTTCACAAAAAGATACACAACGTTGCATAATACATAGTGTACATTATACAACATAATATTTCGTGACACAAGGTACACTGAAACTGATATTTTTGAGGATCTTGTTCCGCGAACGATGAATCATTGTGGCAGCGCTGCACCGGAGTCAGCTCGAAGATTGATGGCATCGAGATGAATGCGTCACTAAGAGTGACCGCGCACGTTCGACCAAACATTTTGTTGCTGGTGAAATATAAAACTTATATATTGAGTAAGTATTAGTCTAGGCTACAAACTTTAACACTTTCGCGTTCCATTATAAACATTTCAAATTTAGCAATTTTAAAGTTGGTGCAACCTAACCAAAACGTTGAGCAGTAAGTATGTAGTTCGTATTAACTACTAAATAAAAATGATGTCGCATTTTGACCCGTTAATTATTTTTAAATATTAGTTTAGATGTTGAGTAATTACCGATTTGGCATATGTTAAATCAATAACTCAGCGGCGTAACCTAGTTACTTTGATGTTCCCATTTGTCATAGGTATATCAAATCAGTAATTCCTTAACGGCATAACTATAGAACAATTACCACGTCTTCTGACAAAAAAAAAACGATGCATCCCGATTTTTAATGGAAAGTAAATAATGGAGGTTTTTTTTTATGTTACACTTCAAAATTGACCTCATCCCACCTGATGTTAAGTGGTAATGAGGTCCTACCTTAAGGGCGACAAGTGCAATATAATAAAGCTGTTCCTGGACTTGTCGCCCTTACCTTAAAGGCTTGACCCCTGCTACTAATGAAGCTAAGAGCCCTGGAAACGTTACTCACACACAGGAACACCACAACACAGAAGTGATTGTGATTTGGCTACGGTCTTCTGTACGGTGGAGGTATTTCAGCAGTCGGGCTGCTCCAGTTCGAGCGACAAATCACTATGCCCTACCTCTCTTAAAATAAAATTTAAATAAATATAATTTATTACATTTAAATAAATATAATTTATTACATTTAAATAAATATGATTTAGTATAATAATTTAAGGTAAATATAATTTATTTTTTCGGGCAAAAATTTCATTTTGTTTCGTAAAGTTCGTCGCAGATCGAATACCGACAGTTCAGCTTTGGTTCAGTCATAAATTGAAAAAAATATCTTTAACATTTCCTGGAATAATCTGTTGTCTACAAACAAGGGAGACGCGACCACAATCGTTTACGCACACTGCAATTCGAAAATCGGTCGCGATAATTGCTAGGGATGAACATTGTGCATAAAGTGACTGACTAATGTCAGGTTCCAATATTTTACAATTCATAATGTGTCCAAAATTACTATCTTTTTTCTTCAACCGACTACGTGTCGTCAATGCCGTTCCAATATTTAATTTCCATACCAGCTGTCATCAGTCGTCTCTCGGTCGCTTTTAGGTCACGCCTCGTATAAGTTATTACCATCCGTAAATATAACGGATCGATTTACAAATATTGGAACCGGGCATAGGTAAGTTGTGGTTGAAATCAGTCGCAAAATCTATCGGTTAGCAAAAAATTCGGCTGACTTTCGGACTTATTTTCATTGCTCTGCCTTTAGTGTACGGGAACCCTAATGCGACAAAGCTGAGAGAACCCACTAGTATGGTTAGAGCGGTGACCATTTCTCGAAAATGTGTTTGGAATGTTCAAACAGAAAATTATATAAATGAATCAGAAGTCTCGACTTATTTTAATCAAAATACGGTCAACTTTTGACCTAAATCAATTTTCGTTGGTGTAAAATCTAGATTTTTTTTATTATTCAAACAAATAAGACACAGAAATAGTTATAAATATCTGATGAAAGTGAATTTAATTTTCCACAATAGTACATATAACTCTAAACTTAAAATAACTCAAGACATTCAAATTCAAATATGGGCCTGTAGACACAGTTACCCATATTAAAAGTCATTATATCTTTTACGTTAAGCGTTAAATAAATGAGGTTTGGTTTAAGTTATTTTTACAAAACGTTATCATTTTTATTCTACACGTGCGCTACCTAATTTTTTAATGATTCACATTACTCATAAATAATCTAGAAAAGTATAGCTACTACGATCGTTCACATAAAAAGAAACGCTACTTTGGCTTAGCTTTACAAAGAGCTATGATCCATCACAAAAGTACTTAACTGTAACAGAATTTCAAGAAATCCTTTTTGTAAGAGGATACCTTTTAAAATAATAATATAAAGAATATCCAACAAACGAATAGATTTGCTTTGAAAAAATTTCCTTATTATTTCAAGTGATATTCATTTACAAACTTTTAAGCGAGTAGAGCGAATAAAATGGCTAAGTTTCAAACCACGTAACTGGAACAAATTTGCTATTTACATTCTGATGGTTATACTCGTATCTATCATGCAAAAACATTATATTTTACCAGCTTAATGTGTTTTATGTAGCTTCATAATTGTGATAGATATAATTAAAAGATACACGAATACACTGGCATGTAAGAGGGTGCTATATCATAAAATTAATCAAAGTAATAAACATTAAAATGTATATGTATAACATTACATAAATTGATAACGCTCTATTAATAACACACTTTAAACACACTGTGCATAGTGTTAAATTATAAACATCACTACTACATTCAGTTTTATACTGCCTACATTTGGAATGTTTATTATCATAATATCGTCAGTCGAATTGTATTTTAAAGACTATTTCATTTTAAATGATGAGTTTCCAATTTCTGTGAATTTCGTCCACAATTTCTTTTACACGCCATTTTCAACTCCCAAGCTAACAAACAATCCCTAACTAGTATGAAAAATGCTTTTTTTATTAAGTTGAGTTTTAAATTAAAGTGATAAGGATTCTCAGGTTTTAAATTCACCTTGCATAGTTATATTAACATTCTCCTACATTGTAGTTACATAATAAATTATGTTCATGATTTAAATCTAGTAGGTATTAAGTAAGAGTAGGGGAGACCGGGTACAAAAGTAACGGCGGGTCGAAAGTAACAAAGGCTCCATAAGTCGAACCCATGGGCGAACACCGCTTTGCCGCCGTAAGGCGATAGTGGGAACCACCCCCCTTAACTGCATTCAGTTGCCACGTACATCGCGCGCTGTTCGGCTTTGTCACAGGACAAAACGTGTATTCACTAATGAAAAGTAAGTTTTTTGGCGTTTTCTTATTAAATATTCACATAGTCATAAAAAGACGACAATAATCTGAATGTTTGCATATGTCTTCTTCATTTTAGTGATTATACAATGCCTTATTTCATTTTTGTGTAGCACGTTCCGATTTAAGGTTATATCACTTGTTTTCGTAAAAATATGGACGAGTACAAAAGTACCATAACCCTATGGGTACAAAAGTAACAAGTTACTGTAGTGATAATAATAAATCTATCATATTTTATATGTGTTTATATCAACAGAATGCCGTGACTACGCATAAAAAGGACTGCCGACACGGAAGTTTAATTAAACCGGCTGAAAATAATTTTAAGGATGGTGCAAAAATTAGAGGGATTGCAATAAAATAAAATGTTTGTATAAAGATTTATTAAAAATTTAAAACGGAAAGGAAAAAGGAAAACGATACCAAAAGAAAATGAATAATAATTTGACGACGAAAATGACTTCTGTCGTGTCCGTTTAGAAACTTATAGTCGACCAAATGAAGAATGGGCAAAATGTGGTCCCATATTGATTGCGTAAATAATGATAGGAATTATGTGTGCCATCATTGCGAATCTGATTAAGGTTATAATGCCTGGTTTATAAAAGTCTGATTATAAAAACTATCCGTGATCTCATTGCCTAACTAAACCAAGAAAACTTTTTCATAATTTTGTTTTCTTAATAAGTACCTATATTTTTAATCAATTTATTTTTGTTAGATTTATTAAAACAAAGTCGTTAAATAAATTATTTGTTGATTTACAATGGATTATTTTGTTTCATTACAAACCTTTTGCTGTGTCACTTTCGACCCACAACGTGTTACTTTCGACCTGCCTATGTGGTCGAAAGTAACAACTTGCGATTTTTTTTTAAATATTTTTTTTTCATATAAAACGCAACACAATTTAATAAAACAAGTTACTAAAGTAAAGAACATAAATTGAATTTATACATAGATAAATTGATTTTATGATAACAGTAACACACATCCAGAAATCAAGGTAAAAGTACAAAATGTTACTTTTGTACCCGGTCTCCCCTACCATTGCGAGAGGTTCAATCTTCCAACTCATAATATGAGATAACGAGGCCAGCTTGCCACGTGACAATGTTAAACACAAAGGGTCCTGCGACTGGACGGGGGGTCTGTCACGTGACCAGACGAGTGAGTCACCAGGCTCTGAATGAGGTTAATGGAAACAGCTGTTGAAAACTTTACGAATACAAGCTATAATGTGGAATTTCCCGACCAATTGCATTCGTTAATAGGACCTGGGGGTCTACCCTCAACAACGAAACGAACAAACGAAAGGTTTCGGTTTTGAAGATTTATCAAAAGTTCGGAAGGAAAAACGTGGTTTTTGGTTTGCATAAATAGTATTATATTTTATGAAAACGCTTGATTTGCAATTTAAGTGAATTAGATGTGACTATGAGAATTAAAAATTGCTATCCGTTTTCGGATCCGACATATTTCGTTTTTGGGAGTAGACCCTCTGCTTGTTGGGCAACTTACAATCTTAAAACATGGAAAATGGAGGATGGAAGTAGGTCCCTACGTCTAAAAGCAGGCATCGAGATTTCCATTAAAATTGATTTTAGTAGTCAATTTATTAAGCTATTTTATGTTGGGGCTAAAAATATATCTATGTCAATTAATTCACAGAAAAATACTTTCGCCAATACGTTTTTGATTAAAAAAAAATTAAGTGTACTAGTACTTGCATTAATATTTTCGTTCCTTTCATTTGATTAGAGATAGAATGAAATTTGTTTCTTGCTAAAGAAATACGGGTATTTTTAAATGAAAGGCACAATAAGAAATCAAAATGGCTGCATAATGATAAAAAACTATAATCTCAAGGGAAAATGATTTAAAAAATCAAATTGACAACATGTGGTGGAAGGTACCTTTTTTTCTTAAAACAAACGATAATACGAGACAAAATTTATTCCGGAAAAAACTCTAATAATGTTGTAGTAAATATTTACGTAGTCTCAATTCGATACGATTCGACCTCAATCGACAAGTCTTTGTAAAAAAAACAGGGGAAAAATAAAGTTGTAAATTATAGGGGCCGAGTAAACAAGCAAATGATAAAAAAGCAAGACCTTCAACTTTGCGTTTCTTTTACTTACTCATTCTTTTTGGTGCTCCCAAAAACAAAGTAATATTTACCTTTGAAACTTGCCTGTAATAACAAAATCATCTCTTTTTACCATCTATACTTGTTATCTTTTGAATGTGACTAGGATAAAACTCAGTGTTTAAGGATTCACAAAAAGTTTACTCGTTGTTAATAAAAGGGCACAAAACTCTTTAACTCTTTTAGATGTGTCCCCCTAACCTTATTTTATAAATTGAGCAGTTTAGAAATCAAAGGATTCAATGAACGATAAAAAGTTACTTTATGTGCTTAAAATTGACTTGATAGTATGTACTTACATATGAATAGTAATAGGAGTTAGCGTTTGAAACTTATTTTTAAGAGTAAAATATTATTTTTGGGAACACTTTTATTAAATAGCAATCATCTCAGGAATAAAGCTTCTAAAATGTTGTCAATGTAAAGGCCTACGCATTAATGTTACGAGTCGTGACGTATAACGTTGATGTAGCTCCTATTTAACGCAATAACTTCTCATGAATGTTATATATAGATGGTGGTCCAATCTCAACAAGCCCTAGTTAAAGCCGGTTCAAGTAACTCTTTAGAGTTAGTTAAATATTCAATCTGTAAAAAAAATTACAAGTTCATTGTTCACATACAGATATATAAACGAGTAATTCAAATGACTATATGCAAAATTATTACAGAAATACCTGCAGATTAATGAAGACAGCTGGATTTTCAGCTGAATGTCAATTTGGTTTCATAAAGACATCAGTTAACATTCTAACATCCGCTTTTAAAGTTCCTTAGCAACGGATTACCTTCTACAAAATGAATATTCGTATCTATATACGAGGTTATTAGTTCCAAATAAAGTTTCGTAGCCTGATTATCGAGGGTCAAATATGAGGACTAAATAAATGCTCCTTAAACAAAAGTAAATGGATTCGAAATCGAAACTCAAACGTCCACGAACGCTAGTTAGCGTCAAGCCGCTTTACATATCCTTATTCAATATTTGACGATCATATCAAACGGGTCTCGTCAGGCAGGCGCACAGTGGGCTGGCATCGTTAATAAATGGGACATTGTGTCCTAGGAGTCGATCAACGATATAGTTTAAAATGAATGACTTTCATTTGTGAAAAAATAAGCTAATGTATATGCTTAATTAATGCCTTACTGTTGGGTAAAGGTATCCATTACTAAAATCAAGTCTACTTTACAGTTTTTTTTTATATTGAACTTCAAGATTGACCTCATCACACCTAATATTAAGTGGTAATGAGGTCCTATCTTAAGGGCGACAATTGCAGCATAATAAAACTGTTACTGGACTTGTCGCCCGTACCTGCTACTAATGCAGCCCAGGAGAGAGTCACTTCATTAAATGTTAACTTGTGTCATCTATCCTTAATATCAGCGAGGTATGTTGATTGACAGTAAATATCATACACTTACCCTATACATACATATATTTATATATACGGACCCATTCCTTATCGTCTACTATATCCTCTACATAAAGGTCGTCGGAAAGAGATTGCATTCAGCTATAAGTCCGCCTAAATTGTGCTATAAACCAATTTTTGTACAGTTGTGCATAATAAGTATATCTATCTATCTATTTATGTCAAGCCATGCCACAATTGTAAGTGTGTAATCTCATCATTTGTTTTGTTTCGCATTTTATGTCCCACATCTACACAAGTTAGCCCACCGGGCGCCGCTGAACAATAACGCCCGTTTCCACTTAATGCTCCAATGGACGGGGCGAGAATCGCGGGAACGTTAAATGGAAATTCCCCAATATCACATCACGTTACGTCATTAGGTTACGCTTTATCGTTTTATAGAAACGTTTCTGGTTCGTATTCATGGCTATAAAAAATACTTTTTGAATACGCTTCGGCATTGAACACATTTGATCAGTTCTATTGTGTTGTTACGTAATATTTAAGTCAAGAAACGTCTTATGCCCTAGTCCAATATTTGAAAACGATTCGTTTTAGTTACGGATAGTAATAAATTATACGAGGCGTTCCAGACTCGTAGACAGTTGGAGAAAAACGGATTGTCACTTTTGACACATTACGAATCGTAGGATATTGGAACTGTGCATTAATCATTTTCAAGTGTAAGTCTGTCATTTGCTTTTGGGTCGATTCCATCAATCCCCATCTAGGACGATTTATGAGATAAATATTTAACTTCTCATCAGTCAATTCCCATCTAGGACGATTCATGAGATAAATATTTAACTTCTCATCAGTCAATTTCCATCTAGGACGATTTATGAGATAAAGATTTAACTTCTCTACTGTAGTACGATGTGTGTCAATTATACCCAGATATCGTACATTACCCTTTGCATTCAATTTATTATGCTTTCAAAGCACTGTTGCGCCTACTACAGTTCCGTTGTGCATTTGGAATGTCTTCCGATGCGTAGGCCTACAGTTTCCCAGCTATAATGCGTAAGAAAGCGACCTCCCTGCTGAGGTGAGTTTGTGGTATTGCTCATGATGGAGCCTATCTATTTATCCACCATACGTGTTTTTATCTAGATCCATCTAAGATATTAAATACTCACATAGCTTTATAATAATTTCTTCATGCTGAAATTTCTATTTAGTTGACTGAGAATTCTTTTTAATTTTTATTCTATTTCCTTGTATTTTTTGTGAAAACAATGTATGTATGTAATACGTCATGTGTGGTTATTACACATCACATAGTGATGTTAGTTTTCTGTCTTCAAAAAAGGCTCTACTGTTTGTTTGTTTTTGATTGTGTCCTTTTGTTGGTTTTATGTGCTTAGGAAGCAACTTGAAGTTCAGCTCTCATATGGGAATAATACTAATTTTAAAATAAGTTCACATTTAAATATACTATGGTTTTATAAAGAAAATAATTTTTATTTTTATTGCTCTACCTAGTTTTCAATGGCACACACTATGTAAATTATTAATTTGTACCTATAAGCTAAAGAGCATCTGTATCTTAACGTGAAATCGTATCTTTAATTCTCACCTCACGTGACACTGGCAGAAGACTTCGCAAAAAAAGCTTTGGTTGCCATTTCTTACAAAAAAAAAGGAAAGTCACTACTGAGCTTAAATGTTTTTTCTCCTATACATAAATAACGAGCTGTCCAGCGACAAAAACAATCGACTAAAGTAATCGCCCTAAAATTCAGCCTCTCAACTCGAGTGAATAAATCTTGGGATCAATGGTTTTCCTCCTAAATTTCAATATCTCGGCATTATTCTAAGTCGTAAGTCAGGAATAAGCAGAGTGGGTAGGGTTCCCAGTTGATGGATTCCTTCGGACGTTGTTCGGACCTTTTTATTTCAAATAAGCGTATGTTATGTAATTTCAGTAATTTATGAGCATAACAAATTAATTGACGCATCGACAACATTGGAAAAAATTATAAAATAAGAATATACCAGCAGTAGCCCGCGACTTTGTCTATATTATTTCGGGATAAAAAGTTACTATACAAAAGTTAACAGAAAGTACTCGTATTCAATATTTATTTCGAAAAGGAGATGAAACGTTACGGTTTAGCATCAATAGCAGATCGGACTACGCATCGCATTTCCCTACCTATGGCGTGGGCATAAGTACTTCATATATATAAGAAACCTTGACGTGCTATAGATTCTATTGCCTATATTGATGATTTATAATTAATACAAATTATCGGATAGGTTACACCAACCGTCGTCACGAACTAGCCAAAATCAGCAACCAATAAAAAATGTTATCGTGTTTTGACCCGTTAACCTATTTCAAACGATTAAAATGGAATGCAAAATTCTATACTAGCTATGCCAAAAAATAGAAAGTCCGGCTCCAGTACTTTAAAGCTGGCAACCCTAAGATCGACCAAATCTCGTTCCGAAGGATTGATGCGGGGAGAGGGACCGCAATTAGTCTATTCCTCTTAATTGTGCTAATATTTCTCCAGGCGCGGCCAATAAAACAATGGAAATAAATCATTTGTTTACGCCGAACCTTGAGAAATATTTCACCAAATTTATTTTTATTTATTGCAATGAGACTCGATACACGATCGGTGCCTTGACAGAAAAAAACTTGCAACGTTGTTTTTAAACGGTTTAATCTTATTCCAAAGAGTCGAGCTTTAAAAAAAAACAAACAAAAAAAAAGAAGATTTAAAAATGTTTATTCGTAAAATAGAACTCGTGCTATCAATACACATTAAAATGATGATGAATGACTTTTAGGATCTAGTTTTATTTAGTCATTACGAAAAAGTATATGAAACAAAAATATACCGCTATTCCGCCTGAAAAAGACGCACATAGGTGCGAGTGGCTCAAAAGCGAAGTGTTCAACCGTGGCTAGATATTGCAATGGCCGCTATTCATTGTATCCAGCGGAGCGAGAAAATGCCACCGATAGCGAATACCCGTGTACAGTACATGCATACGTCACAGCACAGGACCGCAACCAGGCTATACAATGATGTAACTATGTTCACCGTTAACTTATATTCTAGAAATTAAATAGAATATATATTTAAAATATGAAGGTTTACTTATATTTACGTAATAGTATAAGATATAAATCTATATTTCTCTATTTAAAAATTAATTGCGAAATAAATGTACGAGCATAACTTCCAAACCAATTGGGATATAGTGTTTTTTATTATATTCGCAATTGTCAGGTCAAGGTATACAACAAAACGGGCATGCCACGCGTGTGAAGACACTGCAGGCCGCCAGTCTATAATAAAAGGCTCAACTTCTGATTTCATCAATCACATTTTTAACAATATTCGAAAAAGAAAGACGTCGTTAATTTTTATATAATGTTAGTATAAAATGTTCGATTATTTCTCAGTTATTGACCGATATCATAAAAAAGCGGGGTAAAACCATAAGATAATACATACATGGAAGAGAACCACACAGCTACCGTAAATACAGATGTCGAATTAAAATCGACTGTTTAATTTATTCACTACTCGTATCTCCATCTATGAGGAGTACTAGCTACCCAGTTTTCGTCATCCACTATTTCCTCTACCTAAAGACTGTATGTCTGTAAAACCAATTTCTGTAATGTATTGTGCAATTAAGTATATCTATCAATGCATCTGATGCAGGTAACATAAGAAACCTCTGAAGCTTGCCAACCTAGCCAAACTGTAAAAACCTTACCTAAACTGACGATTTCCAAGTAAAGGAGCCATAACCACTAGGTTTATTTAATCCACGAAGGTCAAATTTCCCTTAATTACGTATCTGCCACTTTTTCATACAAACGCATTTATTTTTGTGAAACGCTCGCTGCCCCTGACACTCATCGCTCCATTCCACATGTACCGCGCGTAGCCATCATAAATTCTATCTCGCTATCGAGGAACTTGCAAGGGAAGTATTGAAAACATGGAAAGTCAATCCACGTGTTAAACTTTTTTCGGTTTCGGCAAGCGGTTGCTTTTACGATCGGCTTTTGAGCCGCTTTATTGTTATATGCTTCGGAGGTAGCGGGAATTTGAAATGATTTTAGGATAAGGAAGCTATCTTTGCAGTATAAAGTACATACAATGAACATCGGAGGGCCCTCGGAATTAGTGAGAATTAAAATCCGAAGTCAAAATTCTACTAACTTACTTATAAACGTGGAAGTTAGTGAAAATGTATGAATGTATGAATGACTGAATGTTTGGATATATTTTTGTTACTTTTTCACGCAAAAACGAATGAATTTGAATGAAATTCAACATCTACACAAATTAGATTCAAGGATAACTTGAAACTACTTTCTCGACGTAACGTTAATAAGGTCGTAGAAACATCTGGTCAATAATAAATAAGGTCACTAATATTACCTCCCTATTTGACACCAACCCAAACATATCTAGGTATTCATTCCTTATGCATATAGGCACGTTCTTAGTTTCTACAAAACAGTTCACGGCGCTACAATAAAAAATATTCAAGGGAGCTTAAATAAGTAATCCCCAAAAGAAATGCTTGAAGTGAGTAGGTATATTACCAAATTGCTGTACTACGCAATCCGAGCTAAGCCGGGCTTAAAATTCTTCAACCGTTTCGGTCTTAGTTTTCGAAGGCAGTATTGGGTTTATTTTTTCTTAGCGCATGCGAGGAACGAGAATTTCACGAAATATTTTGCGGTGAATATTTTTATTCAATAAGAAGCATCACAAAAGACAATATAAAATGATAAAGGTCAACGTAAGCCGGAAGCTTTGTGCTATAATATAAGAAAAGCAGTGGTATTTTTTTTCAAAAGATATTGAAAAGGCTCTGAGAAGGATACATTTCTATAGATATAGATTTTAGATGTAGGTTGACTAGTAAACATTTTTCTTAACATAAAGTCCACCCACGTAAATTATTTTGCAATAAAGTGTTTTAAATAAAATATGTATAATGAATAATTAACATCTTAGTTAACTACATGTCTATTATAGTAAACTATAATAAAGACTTTTTAAAACTCCACCGCTTTGTCTTAGAAGATTTAATCTAAAAAATATATTTATTTGATCTTGCTTTTAAATTTCTAACCAAATATTTTTTTATATGAATATTGGTAGGTATCAATTCTGATAAAAAGAATGACAGATATTGTTGTCTTCCCTTATTTTACTCAGTAAGCTAAATAAAATAAAATTGCGTTTTTTGTTCGTTACTGAACTAAATATTATATTTGTTTAATATAAGAATCCGATCCAATAATCACAACCGTTCTTTTGATGACGTCGATCAGAAAATATCGTCAACCTTTACCCTTCGGGACTAACACTTCAATCAAACAATGCAATTTCATCATCCACCCGAATGTGACCCACATCTGGGACACGGCCTGCCTTCATTTTGCCGAGGGTTAGGTACCAGTGGACCACGCCACTGTCAATTTGCAGACTGCGTACGTTCTAGGTATACGTCCCTTCACGCTCCCTCAGGCACATTTTATGACCCCCACGGGCTTATTTCGTGTTGCAATTCCGTCAGTTTCACACATTCAACGTTTTCGGTTTGAACAAAATGGCGCCAGATTTAACGGAAAAACCAGCTTTATACATTTACAGGCGAGTAACTTTCCGTCTACTTTTCACTTCACAAATTGAATGCGTTGTGTTCGAGTTTGAAAAGTTTGCCTTGGGTGTGCGTGTATGCGTGGGTGCTACGTAAATTTTCAGTGATGTTATAAGGGAATAAACGGCAGTAATGTATAACGTGATTTATCTCAACTTTCCGCCAACAAGATAATTTTTAGATTTACATTAG
This sequence comes from Glyphodes pyloalis, assembly GCA_037074685.1. NCBI lineage: Eukaryota > Metazoa > Arthropoda > Insecta > Lepidoptera > Crambidae > Glyphodes > Glyphodes pyloalis. The sequence goes on along the minus strand of JAYKKO010000015.1, from coordinate 4,813,069 downwards.
ACGAGATATCTTAAGCGATATCCGTTTTTTACAATTTCCTGTGAAAAATTACTGATTTGTAACTTTCTGATGAACTTTCTGATTTAGAAAAATATCCGACCACTTTAAATATTCGAGTATTGGTGAAGGAATACAGGAAATACTTGGTAAAATAAAATTTTATACAGGTAAAGTAGTTGAGATAACTTCAGAGACAATTTGTAATTGTTTACACACACCAAAGCGTGCAAATGTTTTGAATGCATTTTTTTTACGGTTTACAGGTTTGGACTTCTCCATACTATCTATCTTTTTTTCCAAGTTCTATTATTTTTATCTTTTTTCCTTCCTTTGTGTCTTCTTCTTTTACAAAATATATAATCTAATAAATCTTCTTTGTTTGGTTCAGTCTTGTTTTTCTATTCTTAAATGTTTTCTATTGTGGAGTTGACATATTAAAAAATGCACTGACAGGTATTTGCGTTTTGCAGAATAGATGGCAGGAGGCGGGATATTTCTTTATTTTTGAATACAATGATTAATAAAATATCGATATTTAAAAAAAACCGCCAATGTAAAACATACCAAACATGTGCTGTGCATACACAAAAACACAATCCACAAACACACAACGAATTAACACAATCCCTGCGCTCACTTTAGGGTGCATTCACACGGGATACGTCGTTGACGATTCGCTAAAAAACACGATACGCCTTGACAGGTTTGTTCACAATGAATACGGAACCGTGTTTTTTCACGATTCGTCAAAACATCCGAATTGATTTCCAAAAGTCGATACATGATTTTTTGACAAATTAAAAAGCATTGCTGCCGTGAAATAAAATAACGAATCTTGAAAAAAAACTGGACTGGATCTGTCGGAACTTAGGCTTTACCGACACCGGTTTATCATTCTCTGCTACGAGTAGAAACCAACATGCTTTCGCGTAACGCAACTAAAACAGACAAAAGGAGAAAAAAACTTTTAATTTGTTGGAAACTGGTTGTCCAAGTAAATCAAAGTTAATAAAATACAATCAAACGTAACAATACACAATCAAAATGTACATTTTTCGAAAATTTTATTTTGCTTAACAGTCTCGCGTTGCTAAAACAGTATTACACGAACGTATTATGTAGCATGCAATAAAAATTTTATTGAATATTGTTACATTCCACACAAAGTTGCAGTCTCAACCAAGGTAGAGAATCTCGGCCGATAAAGACCTTGGTCAAACCTTAGTCAGAACTAGCTAGAAAAGCCAATCCCAAAGCTAAACTTATTGACAAAGTACAAGATGAATTAGATACAATTGGACTTAGTAACTTTCCGATTTTTTAAATTTTTATAATGCATCACGCCGCACTAGTGAACTTTATACATTTTAAAGGAACAGAAATATAGGTTATTATAACAGAAAAATTCGTCGCCTACAATAAATTGCGATTAGCTCATTTGGAAAAGCAGCACGCGCGAAACGTGAAAGTCGTGAGTTCTAATACCACAATGCATAAAAGCCAGTAACATATTCTCTGGCATTTTTCTATTCTATGGCAGCTACAGTTTTCATGCTACATCTGCCATTTTACTATAGTCACAGCAGTAAACTAATCCATCATGGAAGACGTAAACCTCTTTTTACAGGTTTTATAGTGTCCATCCAATCCCGTTTGCAACCCAGACATGTCGCAAAGCGTTGACAACGTTGCAGTGACGGGGTATTAAGTTTACGATCACAGCGCTGCAACTTAACTCGAAATTAGGCTCTAGGAAGCCCAGGTGTGTAATGCTGCGGTGTAAGTAGCTTCGAATTATAAAGCGGTGCCAACGACGTGAGGCTACATTTTCGTAATGCCACAGTTACGAGAACTTGGCTGAGATATTTTTTAAATACATTCAAGGGACATGATTTTTCTATTTTTGTTACAATAGTTATTTTTAACAGGCAACCATGTTATAATAACTAAGTGAATTTCTATTGCGCATTAAAACCCAGGGACAACACTTTCTACCGACTTCAAACCAGAAACTTTTTGTTGCTGAACAGGAATGAAAATTATCGTATCCTTTTGAAATGCAACATCTTGATCATGCCGCTTATAATATAATTTTTCCCCTGTTATGAAATTCTTGTAAAGACTTGTTGTTCAGCCTAATAATTTTTCACACGCGATACTCTTTCGCGACAAAAAGGGATTTGAGTCATGCTTTCTTGCACTAGTTATTTAAGGACCAAATAGTGCCTACTCCTATAGCTTTCATATCCATACTCAACAAAAGATATAAAGGTTATTATGACCCACATCATTTTCCTTTCGATGAAAAACCGGCTCAATAAACCCATCTTTACCCGCACCCCAAAGCTCAGGTGTTTAACCGAGACATACCCACCTTAATATCTTGAGACACTGCAAATGTATTCTGATCTCCGCTGGGCTGACCTACAAACCAGCTTCCGGGGAACTCGTTAATTTCAACCTAAATATAGCCCTCGGCGTGAAGACGCTCGATGGGGGCAGATTTTCGGGTGATAAATACGCGGCTTAGTCGCACGACAGATGATGTTGTAATGCAAATATGTGCGTTGGGACGTGACGGCTCTATACTTCAGTGCTAATAAGAAGAGCCACTTCGAGCTGTGTGACTGTGTTTCGACACGATGCATCGTTTGTTCTATTAGAAGTGTTTTGTCTTTTATGTCAGTAGTTGTGAGTTAAGGGATTGACCCAGTGTCCACTTTATTATCCTTGCTGTAATGTTCAAACTGATTATATGATGGGGATAGTAAGAATGAAGGAATAGTTACTTCAGTTAGCAACGTGTTGTGTTAGCACCCATGCTAACCGTACAACTCAATTGGTAAATGGAAGTAATTTTCATTTATTTTATTACAAAACATAATTAACAACGAACATGTTCATCAACTCAACACGTTTTTATATTAAAACAGTTTACGTGTAACAACAAAAAATTTACTATGGCAATACACGGTTAGTGGCAATGCTTTTTGTGCAATAATTATGTCATTTCGCAAGCTAAATTACTAATTTCCCGAAAAACAAATTAAATCGGACTTTAAGCATTCGTTATGACGATCCCGTATTATAATTAAGTTAAACATGAATGCAATACTTATTACCGACATTAAAAATTAGACTTGCAATTTGCCGCTTCTAGAAACGGTCCATCTGAGCGACCTCTCTTTACGCCTGAAATTACGTTACTACACAGTCGACAAATTGCCTCCGGTGTCGCTAGCTTCGCATTAAATATTCACAAGTCTACATCCGTCACAATGAAATTCCGCAATATCGAAGTACGTTCCCTCTTGCAACGATCCTGAGCCGTAAGCCTTTTGAGGGTAATAGAGTAGTGGCTGGCCGCAGTCTGTCACTCTGAATTTCGCCGCCTGAACACGCAATGGAGGCAAATTAGATTTGAATGTTCCAACTTTGATGAAGGCGACGCGGAAATTGTTTACGTCTATTACCTCTTGATCAAGGGTTTGAACGCATCGTTACATTGCACTGGTCCGAATAATCCATTAACGGTATAAATACTAAATTGATTCGCATACTGGTTGAGTTTTAGGATATGAAATACTTGTTTCATTTGTTATACCTACTCAAAAATATAAAACCTATTCTTGGCTTAGTCCTTCTCCTCTCCCAGAATCCCAGGGTCTGAATATATTAATATTTTCATATCATAGTTCAACAGTTATCATAACATTTATTTAAAAACATTATTGCACAAAACAAGTACAAATGGTAGACTTCGGGTTAGACCTTGGGTCATGCAGATAGTTAGTTATGGATACGGTAACAGAAAAATGTGTGTATGGATTACAACAAAATAAGTAATAATAAGTAGCAATAAACTAAACACCAAAATTTAATATTATAATAAACTAATATAAGAAAACAAAACAAAAATAACATCAAGCCGATTAGGTACCAGGGATCGTCGCGAATTGTCGGCGTGATACCGTTTTTCGGCCCTCCGCTCTGGCATCGGTCTCTTCATCATCAATAATCGTCGCGAACGATTGACAGTCACTCGATTACTTCGAGCACCGGCGCACTACGTATTAATCACGACCCTAAACAAACCTGGCCTAAGTAGGTCTTAATGCGCCTCGTCATCGCTCTTTGGAAACTCGATGCTGGTATAATGAAGGAACTAAGTCAGCAAAGTTACAAAATTGTATGTGGTGTAAATTGTTATTAGTTATTGAAATACCCGGAGAAATTTATTTACCAGTGGATAGAAAAGAAATATATACTATTAAAACGCCAACGATTATGTGTCATAGATTTGGTATACGGTTCTCAAACATTTCTACAATGGAATGTGATATGTGCCGATTAATATTTAGTTCAACTTATATCTAGAAGAGGACTCCTACCATGGCTAAAGAGTTATATTTATAAAAAATCAAATCCTCATAAGATCTGTTTCTTAACTTTCGTGTCCCTATTTCTGTGTTTCCGTCATTTCTTTTATAACTGTATACTGTACTATATACTATCCTTAAGGGATATTAATAAACTGTTTAAGCCCAGACAACACTCTTCCCTTGGCAAACCGTAACAGTTTATAGGACTTTACCTCTGTCTGTATACCAATAAAAACAACAATTCATTCTCATACACGAATATTATGCGAGCAAGACCGTATTAACAGTGCAGCTCTCTTTATCACAAAATAAATTAATTTCCCTCACTGTCCCATACAACGCTGTGATGCTACGTTGCTAAAAATGTCCGCTTAAAATGAAATGCGTAGCGACAGTGCGTATTGAATATTAATCATTTCCTTACTAAAAAATTTAAGCTTTATACGAGTAGGTCTCGTTAATGGACATTGCATTTACTATAAGGCCGTGAATACTGTGGATTTTAACCGTACAAATAAAAACTCGTAGTTATTTTGGCCTAGATGTAAAAAGATCATCTCAAAACTTTTTCACAAAACTTTAATAAAATTAAGAAAACACAATCTCAAATTTCCCTTCGCACTTCAGCAGCCTAGCTGTCTAGTAATTTCACGACAAAATTAAGTTCAAAGAGAGCTAACACTCCTTTCATAAACTCAGTAGAAACCTTAAGTTTCATAACACTAATTTGCTTAACTTGCCGTCACATACTTAACTCGTTTGAAATTTGTTAAATACTTAACTTCGTTCAAAAGCAGAGTACGGTTGCAGCTTAGCTCGAAGTTTAGGTAAATTGAAGTTCGCTCTGTTTTTATTAAAACTTTATTGCATTTCCTTCTCAGTTTTATTCAAAACTTTGTGGAGGACTAACAAGAATCCGAATATTTAGTGAATCTGGAATGATAGCAGCTCGGAAGGCAATTTGAGTTGTTTTAACGAAAGTGTTTATTTTCTGTTTCATGGAGCAAAATAAGTAGAGTGCGCCGTCACTATTGTTATTTATACCCGTTTTCACAAGCATTTTTAACACTATTTAACAGATTTTGTATTGAGAGTTAAAAGATATCACTTAGCTGTTACATTTTTTGTTTTTAAAATGAATATGAATTAATTTATGTTTGCACGGCCGTACCAATTTTGTGTCATCTACAATTCCCTCTAGGTGAAGGTTGAGTTGAAGTGATCGATTTTTAACGTAAAGACCGCCTAAATTGGACTATAATTTGTCTGTAAAATCAATTTCCGTTGAGATTTGTGAAATAAAATGTATATATATCAATATAAAGTAAATGTATATCTTTATACAAAACTTGAAAATATTGGGTAAAAAACATAACAAAATGATAAATAAATGTTTGAAATGCAGAAACTAGCTGTTGCAAGCCACTACATTCACATTATGCTGGGGTTTTCTTGAATGATCATATTTGTTATTTTAGTAAGTATCTTGCAACACAAAATATAATACCTATAAATCGATTAAATCCAATACGCATGAATGAGTGATAAATTTCCATACGTAAAGACAAAAAGTAGGTAATCTATTTCTTGTAACAAATATCTCGTCCATTTTTACGAAGTTCCATCCATTCAGTAGTTTAAGTTGAGGTACTTACAAACCTCAATCCATCCGATTTTCTCGTATGTCTGATTCCTTCTGTATTTAAATAGTGCAACATACTGTAGGATAAAAAAATACTATTTCCAAACCGGTTCAGGCGTGAACCATGACGTCCGCTGGACATTTTAATTAGCCTCTGTGACGCTTGGCCAGTGAAATGCACCAAAGCCTCTTTCAACTAAAGTGAATTTTGTATTTTCACAATAACGAGTACATAATAGTCAAACGCAGTATATTTTAGCTACTCTATTGTATGTGCTGGTAAGCTTTCATTAGTGTTCACTACATTTTATAATGGAAGACTGTCCGCTGTTAACCTGTACATAAAAGAGGAATATGTATTTAGACTAGTACAGTCACGAGAAATTAAATGTGAACGCTTTAGTGATTATTACGAACGATATGTATACTTTAGTATTTGGTTAACTGAAATATGAATAGCTCAACAGCGTGAGTTCAATATTAACTGAGAAGAATATGCAGGTGATGCTCATCTGTGGGCGTTCTGTACCTGGTTTTATATTTGTATTCAATTATAAAGTAGATGTTTTAGTTTCCATAAAACAGGTGGGAGTTAGGTTGAAATTAAGTCATTACCATTTATCCCCAAACAGTCAACCGTTCATTCATAGCTTGACGTCACGTTTTTGCTGCCAAGCTATGAATGTCTTGTTTTTCTTTTATTACTAAATCACAAATTACTGTCGATACCATTTAGTGGATTTAATTTATGATTTTGTTTGCTATAGTTTATAAATTTGATGGCGATTTATACAGTAACATAAAATAATATTATCTAAAGTGGATGGCATCCAAACGCGTAGACAATTTAAAGGCCCTTGTCCAAGTGAACAACTGGCTTCAGACCCGATCGAGCCGTGAAATTGTCTTAAACTCCATATTGGCCACCACGGAATTCTCAAAAAGCTACAAAGCACCAAACATCCGTTTTCTATCGTGAAGTGGTACAATTCTCTCGTGGTTACTGACAGAGGCAGACTTCATTTAATAAGCTTAGTTGCCATAAACATAAACGAAGAATTTAGATAGTTCTTTCAGAGATTTTATACGGAATCAGGTCTTCTGTATCTGAAAGTTACCTCGTTAAACCCACTTTACTTAATTACAGTCAATATGGCTCTAGCTGGAACGACTAAGTACTCTAGTTGTCCCGAGCAAAAAATAAATCGCAAAGCAAAACTTTAATGCGGAAAGTTCATTTCAATTAAACTCGTTTCATTTGATTCACGTTTGCCGAACAGGACTCCTGCAGTGTGCACTTTGAAACCTACTTAAACAGATAACTGGATGAACCAGTCGCTTGCTACAACTTCTCTTTCAATTTTAAAAGTTAAAAATTGAACTTCACAAATCCGATTCTGAAAAATGTGAGCTTCCACTGACAACGGAGTTTCATCGCAGATTAAAAAAGTTTAAAAGTGTGCCCGACTATTTCGCCCTCAGAGATTTCAAGATCTGTAATAGTGTTGTTCCGTTCATACGAGATTCAACAGATATTATTACTTGCTTACTCAGCAAATTTCGTTAGAACATGTATAACTGGCTTGCATTCAAAAATGTAAATGTGTTAGATAGTTTAAGAGAGGTAGGGCATAGCAATTTATCGCTTGAACTGGAGCAGCCCGACTGGTGAAATACCTCAACCTTAAAGAAGACCGCAGCCAAATAACAATCACTTCGGTGTTGTTGTGTTCCTGCGCGTGAGTAAGGTTTCCAGAGCTCCTGGGGAGTGCTACATTAGTAGCAGGAGTCTAGCCTTCAAGGTAAGGGTGACAAGTCCAGTAACAGATTTATTATCCTGTACTTGTCGCTCTTAAGCTAGGACCTCATTACCACTTAACATCAGGTGGGATGAGGTCAATCTTGAAGTGCAATATAAAAAAAAAGATATGATCACTTCGTTTTCCTTCTGTCATTATCAATCTGTCAAGACCGTTTTTAACCCTTAAATCTTTCACAACTTGTAATGATTATCAAATATTTAAATTTGCAGTTTAATAAATCTGAAAATTTCAAGCGTTTTAATGTAAAAAAATGTAAGTAAATTATCATAACATTTTATTTAAGAGTTTGAAAAGAAAAATCAAAAACTCACGGGGTAAATTTTGGTTGATTGAAAATGTGATAGCTAGTAGCTCGTTTTAGCAACGCATATAAGAATTTAATAACAAAAGTGTCGTCTTTTTTTATTTTTCCGTTTCAACCAGTTAGATAGATAGATAGATAGATACACTTTATTGCACAGAAAATTTACAGAAATTGGTTTTACAGACATATTTAAGTACAATATAGGCGGTCTTATTGCTAGAGAGCAATCTCTTCTAGACAACCTTTAGGTAGAGGAAATAGTAGACATCGAGAAACGGGTACAGCCGTGCAAAATGCTTGAGAAAAATACTAACAGAAAATATCAATATAAATACCATAACAAGATAAAAATTTAAAAAAAAATACGTAAAGATAAATAAAACTATAATAAACAAATAAATATCTATATAATAAATAAATATATAAATTTCCATAAAGTATTTATGATATACACAAATAGAAATAAATATATGAAATTAAATTAATTACCAACAAAGCTTAGCATTATTTAAATACTTTGATAAAGGATACAAGTTCGGATTTAGTTAAGAGAAAGAAAGAAAGTTTTTACTCTTGATTTGAAAATGGGAAGGGAGTCAGATTCCCTGATAGGTAAAGGAAGGGAATTCCATAAGCGTATGGACTGGACAGTGAAAGATTGTGAGTAGTATTCAGAAGTATGAGTAGAAGTTTACGGGAAGATCGCATACCATCTCTTTGATGGGTTGCAAGAAATGGAATCGTTCTTTCAGATTCGGAGGGGATAGAGGATTAAATAAAATATTATAAAGAAGAGATAAAAGATGGAGGTCACGTCGTCGACGAATAGGAAGCCAGTTAAGCTGAGCCCGAAAATTGGAGACATGGTCATACTTGCGTAAGCCAAAGATGATGCGGATGATGATGTTAATTCATGATCACAAGAGCAACCTACTACCTTACTTCCTTATCCTTCCATTTTCACCAAGGGAGGTACACCACTGACCGATTTCTTTTATTAGCCATCGTTGGGTATTGTATTAGCAGTATGGTGAAAATTTGACAACACTGGCCCTCGGAGATTTTCAAGATCCAGACGTCGCAAATCAAGTCTATGGTAGAGGTTTAAAAAAAGAGTAACATCGAACTGTCGTGACCGCTTCATTTCCGCCTTCAGCTTATTTATCCCCGAAAGTAATGATGGTAGAGAAGTCCACAATGTCAATATAGGATTGACTAGATCTTCGATGGGATCTATAGGATGACGAATATTGAACTACAGTCATATATGTAGTAATACGTACATACAAACTCAAAAATAGTTCTGTTGGTTAAGAACTAAGAGATTGATAAATACTCAAAATAATAACAAAAATAGATACTTAAGTGAGCTTACTTTTCTTTTATAACTTTTTATTAAGGCTAAATGAAATGTTTTTAGATTTTTTTACTTTTAGTGTTTATGCGCGGCGGTTTAATTTTTTCGGTAAATATTTTTTAAGGATTATATTTTTGCAGCAGACTCGTGGTTTTCGAGCTTTTTCATAAATTTATTTTCTGTAATCAGCCTTTTGATGTGATTCGATGATAATCTAAGGAATCTGGACAATTCTAACCATTTTAAATTTTAGATTTTTGTGTACGTTATAGGTATCTCTTAAAGAAGGACTTTGTGATTTATACTAATCATCCTAAATTATTGTAACTTTAGAATTGATGAAGTAAATACAGGAATGAGTTTTTCGATTCCCCTACTATTAAGTTTGTACAATTTACGGCGGTAAAAATTTCAACTTTAAATCAAGTATTGTTGCCAGTCCGCTAGTCCTGGGATCGCTTTACGCTCGCTCTGTTGATAAAGGATGACGTAGCGACTTTCTCGAAATGGATTTTCTTCACCTACAAATAAATCGCAACCATTCGTTTTGCTTTCTACGTTATTCCTTCACGACGGGTTTGACAATTATAGCTTTTGCTTCCAATGGAGTAAAGACCATGTGAATTTCTGGTGCGTTTCAAAATTGTTTTCTAACTTTATTCGTGATCTATTCATAAATAAATAAGCAAAAGTTTTGGCATTGTTTTAGAAATTGGACAACATTATTGAGAAATAAATGAGTTTTTTTTAAATAAAAATCGTATTGTAAACTTGTTTTTGGCATACACTCAATCACTTTTTAAACAAAATTGTTAGGTAATAAAAACATTATTAAAATTTGTTAGTATTACTTCATTTTAGTGAATAGTAAGTCAACCAAAAGTAAAAAACAATTTTCAAGGCCCTAGAATAATTATAAAATGTTCGTACCACGTGAACACAACAGTTCTTGTAATGTCTGACCGGTACTGAGTGCAACAGCAGACTAATTATGACTTGATACCTTTTTTTAAGTTTAGTAGTAACTAGACTTTTACTACATCAGCAAATTTACTTTTTGTATAGTGATAATTAAATGTAAAAAACTGGCTCGACCACTTATTTATTTCCAGTATCCACACTTAACACACTAAGCGCCTTATCTGCAACAAATACAAAAATACTTTATATGACAACATTTTTTTACGTGAGGTCAATGACCTAACAACAGAGAAAATTAAGCTAATTAGGAAGAAGAGGTTAATGTCTGTGTTAATATGTACAACGCTACTTAAGGAGTAGTACTAAGGGTAATAAAATACAGGAAGTGCCTGGTGCGGAGAGTGACCAGCGAAACTAGTTTCTTTGGTAACTCTTAACATCCTCTTTCTTTCTTTAATTTTAATTATATTGTCTAATATGTATACTAATATAGTTATAAGTCTTTTGTTACTAACAATCTATGGATCAAAAAGTTTATGGTCTGAAATAAACAATTTTTATTTTATTTTTATTTTTATTTTATTTTATTTATTTATTTAATAAGTTAACTTCATGACTCCTAGGCAGTTAAAATGCATATCGAGCAAGGTTATCTCGAAACCTCTCCTCTGTATGCACATTAAGCACCGCTTTAAATGTAAATTAAGTATAATTTGCATACACTCGTATTTAATCAAGCCTAAAAATAATTGAGTATTGCTGAAAGTTAAGCCAAGTTCACAGACTATTAACAACTATTCAGTAATAAAATATTGCTTAAACACTTGTGTTTAATTAAATAAGAAAAACAGTATAGAAAAGTCCGTATTCCATATTAACCCGACCGGGATCAATCCCGGGACCTCAGAGATGACGCAACGCCAAAATCCGGCACGATCGCCTTTAGGCTACGAAGCTAATTCTTGCGTACTTGAATGTTTGTATGTATTGGTTAAAAGTAATATCATTTAACCTTTTCACTGCACAGACTACTGGTAAGTATTTGCTATAAACCCAGTAACATGATACATTTAGCCAATAGAAATGACTACGAAGTACGGCGCCTACGGTGATTCACTTTATTATATTTAGTGCCAGAGTTCGACTTGCACTTGACCGGCTATTTTCATTTCTACTGTTTATCAACTTCTGTTTTAAAAGATTTATTTTTTAATACATATTATGACGAATAACAGCTTCACAAAGGTATTCTATTTACAACTAAACTGTTAATATTTTTTGTAGGTATCTAAATGGTAATTAAAATAACGATATTTGAATATTATACCCACTGAAATAGGTAGGTATGTTTAAACGAAATCAAAGTAGATAAAAAAACAATTAAAAAAAGACACGTTATTTTACAACGTCCTGCAGAAATTGCAATAGTAAGACGTGACATATATTTTATTGAATAAAACGATAACATACAAACATGGTAAAGATTATTTTGCTTAGCATACCTGTACCTTAATTTTATAATACGTATGCATATAGTAATATTACCTAGACTAAACTTCTGCATTCATATTAAGCTCTTCCCAAATATTATAACACTCCAAATTGGCAAATTATACTAGAACAAGTTGCAAGCTTAAAATTTTAAATCCCTTATCAAAGTTGGTAAGTGGAACCCGTTAGTATACAAACTTCATCTAAAGAAACTCTGAACATGCTTATGAAATTTCAAATTCGTGGAAATGACTTTATTCAAGGACCCATCGGAATTATTTTTCAGCTATTAAGTAAGACATGATTATGCACATTGTTAGCAATGTTGCCAAACTAAATATAAACAATTGATTACGATACCACAGATCTATTAGTAATTCAGTGATCGATACTACTATACTACTGATATATTTATGTAGAAACTGAGGCTCAAATAGGGGTAGGGTATGAGCGATTTATTGCTCGAACTGGAGCAGCCCGACTGGTGAAACACCTCCAACTTACAGAAGACCGCAGCCAAATAACAATCACTTCGGTGTTGTTGTGTTCCTGCGTGTGAGTAAGGTTTCCAGAGCTCCTGGGGGGTGCTACATTAGTAGCAGGGGTGAAGCCTTCGAGGTAAGGGCGACATGTTCAGAACACCAGGTGGGGTGAGGTCAATCTTGAAGTGCACATAAAAAATTTCTTTACGGTTATTATTATTTCGATTAAAAGTGGGTAAGTACAGTCGAAAGCACTTCAGACTATGCATCTAGTAGCCTTTACGTCGCTGGTATAAGAACTAACATCAAACTGCAATATTTAGTTGTTTCCTTAGTTTTTCATTTAAGATCGAGCATAAAACGGCTAAAAATTACGATTGTTGTATGGAAGCCTCCCTTGAATAATTATTTTGTTTTTAGTAGGTATTTAAGCAGCAACAGAAATACAAAATCTGACAAAATTTCAACTCTCTAGCAATCACGGTTCTTTTGATACAGCCTGGTGACAGACGGACGGACGGACAGACAGACAGCGAAGTCATAGTATGGGTACGGAACCCTAAAAAGCCCGTTCGACTATACACTTTGGACTTTACACTCCAATATCGAACTGTAAGTGTCTACCTTAACGCGGTGTAGATTTGTACATCATTTTTTTTCCTTTTCCATGTACATAAAGCTCATTATTCATGGAAACAAAGAACTTCCTAGTTTCGAATAAAATCCACGCTTGCCTCCTTTTAAGCACTTCCGCTCGTATCGACAGTAAAGTTTCATTCGCGGTACCTACGTGCCTACTTCCACTTTAACAGCCAAGTTTGGGGTCTACCTGAGTGGGGTTAAAACGTTGCGAAATAACCGCAGTAAATATTGAGTAAGGTAATAACTTGTTTGTAAAAGTTTTAGTCCGATTTGGTGTAACATTAAAATTGCACTAAGTGTTCGCTTCAGGTTTCATAGCTCTTAAGTCGCGTTTTGTAAATGTTTTAAAGAAATAATAAATAGTTTCTTATAAACCATTTTGGCACCAGGACACGCAGGTATACTTCTAAAAACTAAGTATACAATTGTAATAAAAGTTCATTTGTACCTACTATCATACCATAGATACAGCTTACGTGATAAATTTTAACACTATTTTTCATTGTATGTGCAAAGCAAGCAAATCCAAACGAATAGAAAAAGTGCTAGAATAGAAAATATTGTCAGTACAAATTCAGTATTCTACCGCCGCGATTGAAATGCTAAGATAACTCCTGTCTACCTGGTTCTCTTCCAGACTCAAACTTATCAAGTTGTTATTTTTATATTTGGTAAGAGTTTCTAGGAACTGGAGAAGGTCATATTAAACATGAACTAACTATCTGCATGACCCAAGAGTTAATAGTAGAGGATGCACCAGAGGTCCATCTGTTGTATTATTTTACGTGCAATGAAGTTTATATAAAAATAAATATCCTTTTGAAATCAAATGACAAAAATCTGGGCCAAAGAATTTTAACCTGGGTATCACCACAAGCAATCGCCCCTCCTACTAATATTATAAACGCGAAAATTTATACAAATTTATGGATGTATGTAGGTATGTATTACTAAATGAATTTTGATGATATGTTGCGTTCAGACCGATTAATTAGTTTTTATGTCAAAATAATGCGGACAAAGTGACTAGCAAAAGCAAATAGAGCATTTATTAAAAGTATGATTTGTTATGCTTAAAAATCGAATGATCCTTTTATAAGAAAAAAAAACTAATGAATAGGTAATCTGCTAGCGAACATTTTATCACCGTGAGTGGATCTGAATCGAAACAGTCTATACACGACAGAGTACGTGCTGAGACGCATTGTCATCCTAGCAGCGGAATCAGATCGAGTATTCAACTGTTCCATCTTGTGTCTGTTTATTCAATGTGCAGTGACCCGAAGGTCTAGTTAGTATTCCGAGTTGTTGCAGCTAGCTGTAGTTGCGCAGTAAATCCTAAAGGATCTATCTCCTCGAGTCGTTTGTCTAAGTTTAGTTCATTTGTTTATTTTGCGGCTAGGTATTTAGATTTGGAGCACCTATTTATTTATTGTTTTTTAATAGGTAGTTCCATTGCTCAGCTTAAATTGACAATTGATTTCTTTCGGTTCTTGAAAGAGGAAAGGACTTTGAACAATTTGAACAGTTGAACGAACATTTATGTATTAAACGAACATAAACCTTTAAAATTATTTGTGATGTATTCCTTTAGTTTGTCGTATGAACTACAACCTTCAAAGACAACGGTGCAAAAATAGAATGAACCTCATTGCTCCAAAGCAGACAGAGTACCTACACATGAGTAAAGAAACGGAACTGAGACAAAGCTTCTAAAGAGCTAGCAAAATGTAAACCTATTTTGGTAGGGTTGGCACAATTGAATAAATTAAAAATATAAATGTTCTTTTTTTATTTTTTATTAAATGGGATATTTTTTAACAAATTACATACTTACTCTAAATATATATTTTTTTATTACTTTTGGTTTTTAATAATTTGTTGTGTCTTTTAATCGAATGATAAATAATCTAATGGGAAACACTCACATGGCATATGAAATGTACAATCTTGCAAACCATACTTGCATGTGGTACCTACGTGTTAAGACCGAAACGGGTGACTTACCTCAAGCTTTCAAAACATTATAATTTTGGTTTAATGTAACATATCATAATAAAATCATTAATTATTATGATATAATAATGTAACATTATTTAGTGTCAAGTAGTAGTAATTTAGTCAGATAAATAACTGATTACAAGAGCGGTCCTTCCTAACACAGGCAATGCTTTGCCTAAAAGGGAGTTCCCACACCTAACAATTGTAATAGACTGTTACCGAAATAAAATATTTATATTTGTATTATTTGTATTTGTAAACGCGGGGTCTTGCTTGCTCGATGGAATATGACTTGCCATAAGAACGCCTATATGTAAGGCCTCATATCGGGTATTCAATAGTTCCATCTTTCGTCTGTTTATTCAATGTAAAGTGACCCGAAAGTGTTTTAGTATTCTGTATCGCTACAGCGAGCTAGCTATCTATAGCTTTTAATCCTAAAAGATCGAGTCGTTTATGTAAGTGTAAGTGTATTTGTTTTTTAGCAGGTCCCTACTTTTTTGTTAAATCTAAAAGTGTTGAATATCATCTTTACAAAGTGCGTGCTATTCTTAAGGTAAAAGACCCTATGAGTATTACGCAGATACAAAATGAATTAATAATCGACAAGTAAAATTATAATAATTAATCGTACATAAGTACTTCCATAGTTTTGAAATAGGCAAGTCGGTGGGAATAGATGCTCCTGTCACAATTAATCTCAACCCTATTAGATAAGTAGATTAAAACACGTTCCATAAACTACATGTAATGTTATAATGCACCTACTTAATTAAAAATGAATAACCGAAATAGCAAAACGTGCATGACATAGAAATACTCGACCACATTGGATAAAAAATATGTCCTTAATTTTCAGGACAAGGTTTGTACAAAATAGTCTAAAATTTACCGGAATATTTGGATATACATCTTCAACTTCTTTGAAGAAATTTCAATTTGAAATCGCTTGCAGTACCCCAACATGTCTATTAAAAAACTAGAAGTCGTCGAAACCCGAAGTAAGCAGAAAGAGCCAAGAATATCTATAAAGAAAATACGCTGACACACCACTCCCAGTTCATTTTCCGGTCTGCGGCGTCCGCGGTTTTTATATCTCTGCTCTTTGGCACCATGAAGTTATGCAAAACGAATAAGAGACGGAACCAGTCGCTGCAAAAAACTGTATTAATTTCCTATGAAGTTTTCAGAGAACAAAGTTTAAAAAGTGTCCGTGGTACAGATGTTATATTTTCTTGTACAAATGCAAGTCAGACGCTTTTGATTTTGTACGGTCCTAATGAGCACAAAAACTAATATCAATTGTTTATTGAGATGTGCGGCAGCAGCACTGGAGAAATACATACTACATTTAATATAATTAGATGGTACATTGATAGCATTTAACAAAAGTTGCAAATAAAACATACAGTGTGGGTTCTTACATTTTATAATAATAGATCTAAGCAATAAATAATTTAAATAAAATAATAATTAATTTCAAACCTAAATTTGAGTTAGTGTTACTGTCTGATGCACTAATTGTTTTATATTGAAAGAAAGAAAGAAAAACAATTTATTGGCTCACACAAACTTTTACAAACAGTAGGTTCAAAATTATTTAAATGATAATGTGCCAATAAGGTCTCAGCCTCAGCATGAGCTGCTGCAGCACAGTGCCACATCAGCGCTGGTTTTCAGGCGAGACCTTGTGGTGAGTGGCGTATATAAAAGTTACGTTAAGTTGGTTTTATTACATGGCCATACAAAGAAAAACAGCAAATATAAGTAAAATATATATAAAAACAAACATAATATATATATATAATATAATAAAACAGTAAACATAATTTCATATAGTTTTATATACAGGACACGAAATTTGAAAATTTAGAAATGTACAATAATTTACATGAAAAGGATACACAGCATCAGTCGAGTGAGAAAAAGAAGAAGAAAAAGCTAGGTGGAAGATTAAACCCCAAAACATAGTGTCTTAATAATAAGGCATGGAAAAGAAAAAAAAATTAAAAAAAATATAATAATAAGTCTAGTTTGTTTGTGGTCCTACCTTAGACTGTCTGTACTATTGTTACCGCAGCCACGCGCATCCTATTCGACAAATAACAAAAAACGTGGCATCATGGCATGGTGGACACTCAAAAACGATCCCGCTCGACATTGGATTTAACGAACTTATGGAAGAGTTCGGGGATAGATTAACTGCCTCGCCCGTGTTTGGAAGATCCCAATAAACTGTCAACATGACGTGAAAAACTAATAGGTTGGTGTGGTTCAACTTGTTGATGGAACAAATGAGTTTTGTATTTCATTTTGAACGCGTTTTTTATTTTTAGTTCACGCAACGGAGGGGGAAGATCATTCCAACACCGCGAGGCAGCAAATCGGAAGGACCCCCTGAACGCCACAGTTCTGTGCTTCATTGTCGACAAAATGCGCGTGCACGATCGCTTCAAGTATCTACTTTGGCTGCGTGACCACGTCAGTTTATCAAAGAGATACTGCGGCTTGCCTGTGGAGATGACGCCGAAAAGTAACGTGGCCAGGTGTAGCCTCCTGCGCGCTTCCATTTTAAGTAGATTTGAAGAATTCAGAAATGGTGTGACATGTGACCGAGGTGGTATGTGGAAACAGAAGCGCGCACATATTGATTAATTTTCGTTCAAATCGTTTTTATTCAATCATGATCAAAAGGCTTAAAATGTAGGTAATCCCTACTAATATTATAAATGCGAAAGTAACTCTGTCTGTCTGTCTGTCTGTCTGTCTGTCTGTCTGTCTGTCTGTCTGTCTGTGTGTCTGTTACGCTTTCCTGCTTAAACCTCTCAACCGATTTTGATCAAATTTGGTATAGGTATACGTTGAACCCCAAGAACGGACATAGGCTACTTTTTACTAGAAAATAAGGGGGGAGGGGGGTAATACCACCTTTGGAAGTTTATATGGAAAAATGTTTATTTTTGAAGTTAGAGATATGAAATTTGGCACAAATATAGCTCGAAACTTGGATTAATATAGACTACTTTTTGTTTCGAATATATGGGGAGAAAGGGGTAAAACCGGCCTTGAAATGATGTAGTCTACGCGAACGAAGTCGCGGGCACAGCTAGTTAAAAATAAAATTCTAAAAACAATGGTCCAAACGAAAACAATTTTGGCAAATTTAGGTCCAAATTTAAGCCAAGTCTTCTAAAACCGACCCCGACCACAAATAGAAGCTGATTCATGTTCATTTATAAATTTGCAAATTTGCACATAGCCAGTACAGAAATAGATACAACTGTCAGAAACTACTAGTTACTAGGTATTTGTGAGGTAACTACCTCAAAAATATAAGCCTATATATATATATATATATATATTGCCTATATAAATATATTGCCTGTTTCTCTTGTATGATACAAATAGCAGAGCAGTCGAACTTCACTTTGGCGGATCAAGCATTGGTACCTTTTGTGCATAAATTGACGCATTCCGATAGATTTAGATTTAGCTAAACAAATCTCTTGAAGCAGCTAGAATAATTTGGAGAAATGGGAGTAATAAAATACTATGCTTACAATAAAGTAGGTATGCAACAGCGATTTTACGATATGCGAGGAAAAGGTATCAAGTAGATACCTTATATATGGAATCCTAATTAAGCCGTCTTTGTAATAATTTATTTATTTACTGCAATCAAAGTACATTCTATGAACAATTCAAATAAAAATGATCACAAAATTGCTAATACGAAAACTAGTTTGACGTCACTTCATTCAGCAAATCATATTATTTGTTTAGCACAGAAATACTACCTTCTTTTAAAGTGGCGAAAATATCAATTTCAATGTCAAACCGATTTCCAAAAATGTAATTTTTCAGTAAACTTAATACAGTTTTTTAACTACTGAAAGATTTATCCTTACATTTTAGTCTCACGATACTACCCTATAAACTAATATTCATACGAATTTAAAGTTAAAACACGAAATTTTATAGGTATGGATATTTGATACTCTTTCACGCAATAGTAATGAATGGATTTGAAAAAAAATTGTTAGCTAAACATTTATAGATACTAGAATAACATACCTACTGCTAAAATAAAACAAAAAATCCCGAAATAACGTTAACACTGCGGAGGGCAACAGCTACCATTTTTTTGTTGTAATCAAAGTAATTTTCACACACGTTCCCCACTGTAACAATTTTCAATCAGAACAAAAAGAACTCATAATATAACATTTGAAATACGTTCCAAATAGGTAAATACATTATGTATGTACATTTCGTTCCACCGTCGAGGTTCAGATTAATAAAAGGATGTAGGAAAGGCTGAGATCGTCGCCAGGTGTTGTCTCTTAAATTAAATTTGTCTGAAACAAAAAGGGAGCGCCCGTTGTTTATGATTATAAACAAAGTTATATTAACTCGCCGTGACCTGTGCGAGGTTTGATGATATTTCACGGTACACGTCATGTTTTTGAATTACGAACCGACTTTTGTTTCTCGGAAATAAAATAGTTGCCTGTTTCTCTTATTTGCTTATGTAGATACTACTTAATACTCGTATATATTTTGTTTTAAGCTCAGAAGAACAATATAATATTTATTTTCCAAGTTCGCAATCGAACTTACCTGTCGGTATGAGATAAGCGTTCACTTTTAAGAGCTATATATAATACAACATACATCAATATTGCATATTTTTTTTTTATTGTTCAGAAAGCAGTTCTAGTCATTATGATGGATACCAGTGTCTATAACCAAAAAAAATTAAAATTAGGACTTGAATTTTGCTCGTGCTCGTACTAGCTACACTTAAAGAATGCATTGCTATTTTAAACGAGAAAACTATTTTGAGTGATTAGATTCTACTCATAGATTCAATTACCCAAAATAACGAAATGTGTAGTTAAGTAAAAGTGGCAACCCTACTTGTATTCAATGGAATAAAACTCAACACAAATAATGTGTAAAAATATTATCGTTTCATATTATTCCAGCTCACCTACTCATAATGATGTAATCATTTCTGCTGAAAATTAATTGTGGTCTCAAATTTTGTTCCACGTAATTCAGAACCCTTTGTAAAGAAAACATCCATACCCAAGCATTGTTCGCTAAATTAAAGTAGATAGGGGTCTACACAGACAGACGAATATTCGTAATATCACCGGCGTGATCTGTCTAATTTTGAAGTTCATATCTCTAAATTGGATTTTTAGCGTCGCACACAAACGTTTTTGTTTGTACATACTCCGACAGACAGAACCATAATATTTTTAACTCGCTTTTATAAGGTTGAGATGTATGTATGTAACTATGTAACGGGATCTTAGAATCTTAATTTGACCCACTTTCCGGTCTTAGATTAGGATGAAATTTTGCATGTTCTAATGATAATACATGACTAGCTAAGAAACGTCATTACAAATCCAATATGGCAGCCTCCCAAAGATGGCGGACTAGCAGTTTGAAATCCATGATAGGTATGCATATCGAATAAAATGGTATGCCGTCAGTAATACGAAAAATAATAAATATCTTTAAATACCTATTAATATTTTAAATTAGTAAGTTGTAAATTAAGTTTGAATAATAAGAAAACTAATAAGTATAAAATAAGAATATTAGTTTCAAAAACTAAAAAACACGCTTTTAGCACTCACTAAAAATAACAAACATCCTTACTTTTATTTATTATGAAAGAAAGCGTGGAGCGTTTTGTCCAAAGATGAAAGATTACATAAAGCGTGTTTTTAAGTTTTTTAAACTATTATTTTACATTTAACTTTAAGTCTGTAACACACGGAGGACACCTACGTACGATGAATTCTCAGTATCAAAACATCAAATTTTTTGGATACAAAACACGTCAACGGCATTCCAAGCCTCCCAGTTGATATATTAAGACAGTATGAAAGTCAAAAAGGCTCGAAATGTAACATTTTACTCTAAGAACTGACATTAAAAAATAAGTAGGTAATACATATATTATATATAGATTCGCGAGAGTAATGCCAAAAAAAGAGTATCAAAAAATTTAAAACCACTTGAACAATTACTATTATTAAAATTATATGGCTTTAAGATGAAACTTTATCGTCGAATAAAACATCGCTCAAGATTTAGTTGAATCTGTAAGCTAATAAATACAAGTTGTAATAAGGAGACTCGCATAACTAGCCTTACTGGTATTATCCGAGGACTGTGTTGGCTAGTCAGAATTAGAATTTCAGAGAATACTGCGATTTTCTGATCTAATATCTCCTTGGAACTGATAAAAATCTATAAGGCAAAAAAATCTGGTACCATTTTTAGCTCAGTTTATTTTTCCGCGTTACTTCCTTATTTATAAGTACTGGGTACTCACCACAGGGACATGGGAAGCGGCTTAGTGTACGAGCACTTTTGCCTATGGCTTATTCAAATAGTGTTTTTCAAGGAAATATTCGTGAGTGTTATAATATTGTTGTGTCCTGTTTTCAAACAAAAGCAATTTCGTGTTTTCCTGTTTTCCTATCCTAGAAAAATTAACTAAGGTATCATACTTATTTTGGAAAGCTTTTAGCTTAACAACGTAATAATTCTTGAATTCTGACTTATAGAATCCCTGGAATATTAATATCAATGTACCTACCTTAGTTAGCCCAGTGGAATCAGTCAACAAAATTTAAGACTTCTTAAACAATTTGGGCTTTGGATCAAAGCCCTTAAATAATAGCAACAAGTAGGTAAATTGATTCTAAACCTTTTGAAACTGCAATAGGATAATTTAATATATGCATTAAACTCTTTTCTAACTTTTCTAGCAACGCTTTAAAATTATAATTCCGGAAACATTTTATTATGATGAAATAGGCCAATATCCAAATTCAAAAGTCTAAGAAATTTATGATACCTACACGAATGTTAATAGTAAGTAATACAGGTGCTGTTAGAACTTTGTAAAAAGAAACTTTGTCAACAAAGTCGGCTCCTTTATAACCCACATAATCAAAGTAAGTGTTGTGTGAAACGGCTTAGTGAATAGTTCTGTCTCTAGTTTTCTCTAACACAGGTTGTATCGCCTTAACAGCCCGTATGCCTATCGAAGTCTTTACTTACAAACTTTCAGAGGGGTTTCTTACCTCCAACTCCGCTTGTATAAACAAAGTTCATGCTCAATCTTTACCATCTTATTTTATTCTATTTGAGTGCTATCTGCTGTAGGCGGTTTATTTTCGATGTGAAATCTTATAGACCTATGATGCAGTGTCAATATATTGGTTTAATCCCTTAGAATAGTGAAATTGTTTTTTAATGTAAGTAACTACAACGGGATTTTATGTAACTGGTATTGTTTAAAAGTTTTAGTAAGAAGGGCTATTAACCCATTTAGAGCTTAAATATACTGGGAACAGAATAGGAATTTATGATATATACATAGTATTATATGTTTCTATTATAAAGAAGCAATCGACCGATAGGAAAGATAGGCTCATACTGAAAAGTATCAGCCTATATAATGTCTTATTACAAAAATGGGCATAGTTAATTAACTATGCCTGCCTAATGCGGATCAGCGATCATCGCAATCCCGAACTATGATCAAAAAATCCGTAATTCTACTTTGCTTGTCCCGGGATTCGAACCGAATCTGAAACCAGAATCCTTTGCAAAGGCTTACAACAGAATATTTTAAATATCATCAATTACATACATCAACGTCACCCCAGAATACAACAGGGACATAACTCGCTGCTCAGAACAAAAAAATGGCGGCATCTGTAACTCCGCGATTGCTTTTTAATCAGTCGTGAGCATTGATATTCACGATCGCGGCCTTAATCGTCAAGTGGGGCTTAGATTCGGTCGCACGTGATTAATGCCCGGCTCGTTTCGATTTACAGTCCACGGGCTCTGCCCAAATTGCCCTCCGATTGTAACTCGTAAATTAACGCCCTCCTGAATTAGCGGGCGGTCCAGTAGTTTTTGTCGGCCGGTCAAAAATTAGTGCTTATTTGGAAGTTCAATTGATTCGTTAATTAGTATAATGGAATCGGTAGGGCCAACAAATGCTGTTACGTTAATGGGTAGGGTTGGGCCACTAAATTGTGCAGTCGACCGTGATTAATTGTGAATTTAAATGTACAGATAGTTACAGATTCATATAGGAAATCCGATTGTGCCAGTTATTTTAAATTTTACAAGTTTAATACCACGTTCTTCTTTTGTCTGTCTTAAAAACCTTAAGTAAATATTGGCGTCGATTCTGTCGACGCAAACAAGACGAAACAAAACTTGTTGAATTTTTCCTTTTGTTAGACAGGTCACTATAAAAACAAGATTAGACTAAATTAAACTAAAGTTTGATTACAACGAATCAGTCAACATATGAAATGAGGTTTTGTAAAGAATAGAAATCAAAATAAGATAGTTTAAAAGTTTAATTTGCTTTTGTAAACACAACTTTACCAAAAGTATCGCAACTATGAACCACAATTGACCTTGGTTTCATAACACAGTTACTTGAACTTTTTGTTATAATCAGAGATGAGATTTTCTGGGCCTAATATAAAAAGTTTCGACACTCAGAATATATTTTCATTTCTGTTTTTTTATTAAGGACAGCTTGAACATTGCGCTGCCATTAATAATAAATAAAAATAAATGCGCCAGACAATCACACCAATCACCTGGTCTCAAACTAATGTTTTTAATGTTTGTTCTTCAAATTGACCCGACCGGGAATCGAACCCCGGAATCTTTCGCGCTTTGGCCGCCTACCTTAGCCACTACGCCACCGAGGTCATCATTATGATAGTAGAAAAAGAGAAGTATGTAATCCTCCAACAAACGCACGGAGCGTGGCTACTATGTGTGCGCGCCCCGCCCCGCCCTTTACCGACGCGCGTCGCACGCACACACTGACAAATATTTACAATCTTTCAGAGTCACCTCAGTTAGGGTTTTGCACCGGAGAAAATCTCCGGTGAATTTGACATAACCGATTGATAACCGGTGAATCACCGGAAATTGTGCATAATTTTGTTCTTTTTTTTAATTATCTTAATCAAAAATTTACCATATCATAATATTTAATGGACACTGCAAAAAGATACAAAATTATAATTTTAATATTTATTTAACAGAATAACGAAACATATATGTATGAACATGCGCCCAGAGCTACTATTGTGACAAAAAAAATTTTTTTACTATTCGTTGATTTTAAAGTTTTCATTTAAAAAGCATAACATCAGCGTCAGACTGCAGCGGACTTCTCCGATCATAAAGGATGTTGCCCATTGCTGAAAACACCCTCTCCGACTTCACAGAAGTTGCTGGCATAGAAAGATATGTATTGGCAATATCAGTCAGTGTTTTATATGCTTGTTTATTAATATCCCAAAATGACATATTATGCCTACTTGTTCTTAGAATAAGAATGAGTACACTTCTTTTCACTGGTTCAACTTAATCACTGACAGCCCTAGAGGTATAGGCAGTTATCGTTCGGTCGGGGCGTTAGTTTACCTACTGTTCTCTTTCTACTATGTCATTATGCTTTTGACTAATCTCTTGAACTCAAAACGAGTCATGTTTAAATTTAACCTTACAAAATAATTCATGCAAAGGTTTATTTTTAATCTCTTCATAAGAGGTAAGTATTGATCCAGCTTTTTTATTAATACCTTTCGCACTCCACAAACGTTTCGCGATAACTCCACTGAATCACTTACATACCTACAAAAGTCTCTGCATCGCAGATTGAAATCATAATTGAATATCCCCAGAAATATTTTAATATTAAATCCCCTAAAAGTAAAAGGCTATTTCTACTGAAATGTATATAAGGCTATTTTTCGTAATCTGCAGATTGGAAATCTGAAACGGGGATGTTTTATAAAAAGGATGAAAGGGTCGTGACTCTTGAATCGTGATCTATCGTCTAGCTGCCCTTCGCTTAATCAGGGCCCTGGGATGCACAGCTTAAGAATTTTATTTTCGACATTTAATAAGTTTTTTTTTCATACACGGTAACATCAACTGTAGTTTTATCGAAATCAATTGGAAGTAAAAATCGAATCGAATATGTGAGTTAGTTAGTCAAGTTTGAAATAGTTAAGAAGATTTAGTTATTAAGATACATTATGGGGTTTATGGTTTTAAATACACGTTAGCATTCAAATGAAGTAACTTTAATATTTTTTATTGATCTCGGTTTTTAATATATGTACAACTAGCAGCTACTTCGTACGCGTGGACTTAGTATTTTCTAAGAATATAGGTCGATAGCTCAAAGATGATGTATAACAGTTTTATCAGGGACATTCTCTTGCAGAAATATTAACGTAAATATTACTCGACTTCTTAATACTTCGAGAGGATATTTTGCAAACGTAACAAGTAAGTCTTATAGTATTTTCTTTATAGCCGGCGGCCACACATCATTTAAATTTAGATTTTTACTGCGGCGCTTGTAAGCAGTCTTATAAGGTGAAATTTAATGAAGTTTGTAGTGATGTAATTTGATGTAATTGTAGGTATATAATTGCCTATGTGTCTCAAGGAATGAGACAGAGTGACATATAAATGCGTCTACTTTAAATAAATATAAATTTAGTCCAAATTCCATTTTAAACATTTTGGATTAGAATCTTTCCCTTCCAGTGCACTTGAAATTTCTTCGAATTGCACGGACCAAGCATTAACCCAGTTTCAACTTCCAAAATGATTAATTCAAACATGATGAAAGTATTAATTGGCGTTGTGAAGCAAATTGAACCAAAAACTCAGCGGCGCAATCTTCGCAAAACTAAATTATCGCCAAAGAAAGAGTTTAACGATAATTTCATGAACGGGTCGGCCGCTAGATGGTTCCTTTCATTACCCAAACGGCCAATCAAGACTTTTAATTAAATCTGCTTAATGCAAGGAGGATATTTAAAAAAATATATTAGGACCTTTTGAAACCCCAGAAGGCTCGTTCGAGAGATTAAAAGGTGAATTTGGGATATTACCCCGTCTGTAATAGGCGTTTCCGGAGCTTTAGTTTTCAAAAGACTTTTTGTATTACATTGAAACATTCTAGGTATATAAGTAACTTTTTGAATAATGAATCAGATTCTCACTGTTTGCTAACTGAATTAATTGTGTAACCTAAATAAACCTAAATAATAAATTTTTAAAATCCAATAAAAACTTTAAAGAGA
This sequence comes from Glyphodes pyloalis, assembly GCA_037074685.1. Taxonomy (NCBI): domain Eukaryota; kingdom Metazoa; phylum Arthropoda; class Insecta; order Lepidoptera; family Crambidae; genus Glyphodes; species Glyphodes pyloalis. The sequence continues at coordinate 4,786,841 of JAYKKO010000015.1, read as the reverse complement.
GAATTGAGAATTTGCTCCAGAAATATTAATTCATATGATACAGCGCAACAAACTTCAGAAAAGGGTTGTTTCGTCACTATTGCCTAAAACTGTACGAAGGAATAACGTCCAACGAAATCTTTGACTTAGTAAAATTTTTATTTACATGATAAATGAAAAACATGTCGTTAAATTGTAGAAATCCATAATAACACTATGCACTTACCGTTTAATGAACACGATCATCTGTTAAATTACAAAATGGATTTAATGTAATGCAAAATTAATCTTTCAAAGGATTATGGCGCATAAAGGTAAATTTTCGCGAATCCCTCTTTTTGCCGGTCGCATTATGTAAGACTGAATAAAAAACCGAACGTTCTTTATATAAAAACTTATGCTCGGCAGTTGAATACTTTTGTTCGGATTTCGCCTTTGCGGCTAAGTATAAAAGAAACTGAGGTTTTACTACAACTATGTGGCAATTAAAACCGTCATGCTAATGCAGACTGGCAAAATACATTTCAAGCTAAGTACATATCACATAATATGTATTATTTCTTAAATTATTTTTTTTAAACTCGCTCCAATCGCTAATTGTCCCGGATACAATTCTCGATCAGGTCAATATGCAAAACGGTTTATTTTATATTGTATCGGATCTGGGCGTTGTCATCCCTACTAATATTATAAATACGAAAGTCTCTGTCTGTCTGTCTGTCTGTCTGTTACGCTTTCCTGCTTAAACCTCTCAACCGATTTTGATGAAAATTGGTATAGGTATACGTTGAATCCCAAGAACGGACATAGGCTACTTTTTATTAGAAAATAAGGGGGGGGGGGGGGGGGGGTAATACCACCTTTGAAAGTTTATATGGAAAAATGTTAATTTTTGAAGTTAGAGATATGAAATTTGGCACAAATATAGCTTGAAATTTGGATTAAAATATAGACTACTTTTTGTTTCGAATATTAGGGGAGAAAGGGGTAAAACCGACCATGAAAGGATGTAGTCCACGCGAAGGAAGTCGCGGGCACAGCTATGTTTTATAACTACTAAGCAAATGTAGTATGTACTTTGTATAGATCAGGTTTCAGTAATTAATGGCCACTACTAGTAATTAGTCGCCTAAAAATAACCTTCCCTTGATTGTAGAGTGGACTCCGAATAACGAACTATGGTGTGCCGTGTTTGGGGTTTTTAAGAGCAGAGAACGATTTTGGTTTAAACGAGTATCTTTTGAGAGTGCTTGTGCGGTTTTCTGGTCTTTACCACTAATTGAGGAAGGCTCTTCCAGTTATTTTAAATAAAAATCTACTACAAATCTGATATTGCATACCACCGTTAGCGGTAGATTTTGGCTGCAAATATATTTCGTTTTTACAAAAAGGTTTTATACTTTGGGGATAACAACGATAAATATCGATTTATTAAAGCGTTAACTCTACTTTTTTGACAAGACTAATACCGATGCAAGATAAAATATATCACCCACCAAGTTGGGCCCTTTAAGGTGAGTCAGAAGTCTGTTTTTTTTGTTCATCTTCTAAAATCAATTACACTTATTAATTAGATAATTACATTCACTAGAAACTTTATTAATACTCGAAGAATAATATCTCTTACTATATAATATGGTCAGAGAAGGCTGTTTATTATTTTTCGAATTCGACTACTGAGCTCTAGAGCGAAGTCGGGTAGTAAGTAGTTCGTATTTAATTCGTTTTGACCTGTTAATTTTTTTTAAATGCCTTTTTAATGATTCTATAACTCAGTCATTAAAAAATCCTTTTTCTTAGGGCGTTTATAGAAATTGATATCAATAAACGCGCAATCGGTTAGAGTTGCGATAATTTCAAGGCTTTACGTTAGCAAAATAAAAAGTTTCTGTCATTTATTGAAAATATTCATGTTGGTCAAGGTTGTATTGCTAGCCAAATAAGAAGGAGAAAAAATTGAAGTTTGTAAAACGAAAGAAGACAAAAGTTGGGTTAGCCCTCAGTGCGGTTAGCCCTTCTACTTGGCCAATTACAGACAAAAATGCAAATAATTAAAAACGCAATTCCGACTCTATATTCTGGCTCTTTAAAGTCATAATCTCTTGTTAGTCCTTCTTCATAACCCCTCGCTTTCTTCTGATACGGGTTACTGTGAACTGAGTGTGTTCTTGCTGCGGTTCGTCCAACAGCTTCAAGGACTTCATGGCGGCTATTTGAGACATGAACATGAGCCTTGATGGGTTCGTGTAGCATTTCACCAGGGGCATGATTGTCACGTCTGAGGACATACGAAAAAAAGTAATTCTAGACTTAATCTAATTCAGAACTGTAATCAACGTTTAGACACGGTTGTCTGAAAATTTTGACCAGAAATTTAAATAAAATTGTTACGATATCTTTTTTTAAACAGACCAAATAATTATTTTCTTCCCCGTAACTGTGATAGTCAATTGAGGTACATTCAAATGCCTGTTGAATTACGATTCCGTTATAGATTTTCTATGAAGATAGAACACTGTGACGTCACAATTTTATCTATCCACACACTGGCTACAAAATTCTTACGGAGCTTTTTAAACTCGCGTTTTATTGGTAACTAGCGGCCCGCCGCGGCGTTGCTCGCGTACTTTCCCCATTTTTTTAAATGTTTTCCACTAGTTCTTCGCTTCTATTGGTTGCAGCATGATGTTACATAGCCTAAAGCCTTCTTCGATAAATAGACAATCAAGAACTTTTTTGTTTCAATTTGAACCAGTACCTAGTTCCTAAGATTTACGCGTTCAAACAAACCCTTTAACTTTATAAACTAGTATGGATTTGCAATAAATCAATATGGCCGATGAAACAACATTAATATCTTTCAATTATATGTGAACGTCCCATCGATAAAAATAGAAAGTAAAGTAATTACGCTGGACGAAAGGAACGTTTAGACCAAGTTCGTTGACTAACATCGTGAGGGTTACCACCAAGGACTAAAAGCTAAAAATGGCTATCAAAGTACAAACATGCACTACTGTCAGTAAATCCGGTCATCTATTCAATACTGTACCGCGGAACGTATGTATAAGTATGTAGCTACAGTATGTTTTCCGAACCATTGCGCTACCACCGCATTACGAGCACCTCAAAGCATCTCAAAGAGGTAAAATATCACTGCAAGTATTATTGTAAATATTCGTATGTGAAAAATAACAATATTTTACCGCTAAACCTTTTAACGGCCATAATTCTCAGTTAATGTCGCGATAGGAGCGTATCGGCTAAAATAATAGCATACCGATACCAGGCACGCATTAGTCAGGCACTTTGGCGTTAGTGCTTTTGAGCTAAATCTATTCTGATCGGCCGTAAGTGTGGCAATAAAATTTTAATCACTTGAGTAATGTCAGCTATACTCGTGCGTCTTTTAGTATGGCCAGTCTTTCATTTAAACTTCTAATCCGCTTTGGCATCAAACTAAAATGATATTAACAAATTGCCATAAAAGCTTGCTACTCAACATACTTTTTTTTTAACTACACAATATTGCGCACTCTCATGCAAACGTAGGTAACGTAGATAAATAGTTATCTCACTCATGGAATCGTAGTAGTTAACTATAAGTCACAGTCGCACTGACAACGAGTTCTCAGTTCACACATACGCGAGTTGTTACAGCGAACCGCCCGTTACATTAAGTTAAATAACAACAAATAGGTTTTCTAATTAATATGGCAGATCCACTTAACCTTTAATTATTGCAAAATACCAGCTCTCATGGGGTGTCGCTACAGATGCCATATTAGGATTTAAATAACAACTTGTAACGTGCACCCTTACTTTACATATCTTCAATCATTAAAACCAAAAGTTAGTTACTTGATTACTGCTAAGCCGAATAAATGTTTCTACTTAAATAACTTGGAAAGAAAAGGCAGAACGATAGTTGTAATCTCGCAAAGACTTTTTCTTTTCTTTTTCTTTTACTCGTGCGAAGCCAGCTACAGTATTTCTACTTACTAACACCAACGAGACTTACCTACTGTTATATAATTTGTATAGCTACACTACGTAATTATATTTTTATTCTGTAATGAATGCCCACCCGGACCAAGCTACTGCTGATTCTAATACTTACTAACTCCAGCAGCACAAGACAGCAAATCGATATGGCAATGATTTATCATCGGCCGGTACTTAAAAGACTCGGTCGTGGTCCATATCTGCGCGCACGCAGGCTCGTATGTATCGACGCAGTATGTGGGGCAGGTGTGGTTGCATGCCTGGTGGGCGCCAACGATGCTGAAGTCGGTCAGCCGACGCCCGGACCCAGGGAACGCCTGTTTCATTTCGATATTGCACAAGGAATCGTCCACTTGCCGAATATCTTAAAGTAACGTAATAAATGTCAGTAAATTACACCAGACTGATCTTAAACTATGATTTCCCCATACACACATACAGCACATTAGTAGCAGGTCAAGATCGTCAAGGTAAGGGCGCCAAGTCCAGTACAACTTTATTATGTTGTACTTGTCGCCCTAACTAGGACCTCCTTACCACCCAACATCAGGTGGGATGTGATCAATCTTGAATTGCAATATAAAAAACAACTCTTAAACGCAATTTAATTTACAAAGAAAGAAACGTTAATTGGCGTACATTAACTTTGGTATACAAACAATAATGCGTTCAATAGACACAGAAAGAAATTACACTAACGAGAGGAACAGGATCAAAATACATTCACTAATAGGTAATTGATTGAAAGATCAATAAGGTCCAAGACTCAGCATGAGCTGCTGCAGCATTCTACCCGATGCCACATAAGTGCTAGGTTTCGTTTCCCAAATTAGCGAACAGGGGTATTTTTATACTTCGTTTTACTACCTAGCCACTGCACCACCATGGTCGTAAAACTTAAGACTTTATCTTTGATAAAACAATAAATGATAACAAGCAAACGCGTGGTACATGGTACTGAAGCGGTATGAGAGTAGCTTTTTGCTTGTGCATGCTTCATTTTATTTTACTCACTCGGTATCGGAAATGTAACGAATGTTTAAGTTCGTATGCCGTAACAAAACCACAATACATGCACAGAAAAATACGCCAATCTAAAATCACCCTTACCGTACCCTATCGTCATTGCACTTTCGGTTATTTCTTGTTCCAAATTTTATAAAATAAGACGAATAACTCGATCCGTTTACTATTTTAGGTTGTGACTGAGCTAAGTAGTAATCTAAGTAGTAATAACCGCAATCAATTTGAGATTGAAACTTTTGATTTTCTGATATTTAATTGTCATTGACTTACGAGCGATGGCTTTTAATTTGCATTTCACTCTGTTTAGGTGGCAAATGTTCTGATAAGTTGTTATCACTTTTATGGAACTCCTTTCTGCTACTCCACACACATAATCAATTATGTTTGAACACTTTATTTTTGAACATATGTCTTCTACACCAAATGATGAATCTGGAAAATTTGTGTATTAGATTGTAACCGCTGATAAAGGTTTAGTTACATCGAGCAGAAAGTTTGACCAAATAACTTCAAACCATTAAATAAAGCAATACTTAAGAGATACTTTTGATCAAGCACAAGTTTAAACAAAAAGATAAACATGAACCATGTCCATTCATTCATCTTTCTAAAACACATCTTCTTAATGTTTGTAACTTGACGTAAACTATTTCATTTTTTAATTTACGTCTAAGGTAAGACAAAGACCATGCTTATACATAGTTTGGTAGCAGCAAAATTTTAAAACTGACCGAACACTTTATTACGTATTGCATTAGTATTAATTAGGACCAAGTTTTTAATATACAACTGTAGATTAATAAAACTAAACGTAATAAATTAAAAAATATACCATATACTTACATTGCAACCATAAGACAATACATACGTAGATAATCACTGACATCGTTTCCTACAATTGAAAGTGCCTTGAAACATTATTTCATTTAATCTTTCCAAATTCCGCACTAACCTATTAAAATGCACACAAGATTGCCTGGCTCACCGTGCCGTGTAAACAAGACACTGCAATAACATTTTAATGTTCGTAGAAGAAAATTTACGAGTGAAATTTTAATTAAATCCACCATTAATCATGGTTACTACGATATATTTTTATAAGGAAATTGGGAGAGTTTTTGGCAAGTTAAACGATGTCATTTATCATGACTTACCGCTGAGAGGATTTTAAACACTTACTAATGTTATTTAGACCTTAAGGATAGTAGTTTTAGAAGCCCCTCTTGTAGACCGTTGGTTCAATAAACTTATTCAATAAGCATTAGTATACGTTCCCATAGCCAAAACTTAAGTAGGTAGAAATTTTTAACATTTAATCTCATCAAACAATTATTCCTATCAACAAGTTACCCTGATTGGTTGATATTTAGCGATCATCCAACCAATTGCCGACTTGATGGTCTAGTTGTCTTCAGTACCAGGTAATGATCTTGGGGTTCATAGTTCAACAAAGCATGATTTATATTGCTCATACATATGGTTTGGAGACCTTAGCCCTGCAATTCGGCATTAAATAGGCTGTTGAAATACCTATTTGGTTCTAAAACTAATTAATTAATTTTTTTCTTACCCCTGGATGATCAATTTTCATACTATATGTTTGAGACAAATTTGGCATAAAAATACGAAATGAAACTAATTTCTTTTTATTTCAAACACACATTCCAAAGTTCGCGTGTAAACGTTCTCTTCATTGTACGTGACGTCACTCTATTAGACGTGAGCTTAATTATAATACGAAACGAGATAGATAATGCAAAGTATGTTTTCTTCATGCCACTTGTTTAATTCATTTATGAACCTATTGCTGAATGGACTAAAGTATTTTTATGTAATTTTAATTAAAATATTTAATAAAAAAATATGGGTAGGTCTTAAAAAGTAAATGTCTTTACTCTGAAGATTAACTTTTAATTTTTCTCATCTCTTAAAGTACCTATCTCCGTTATCAAAAGAAGCTTCATAATTTACGATCTGTGAAATTACTTCGTCCACGTTTGGCCTTTATTCGGTCTTTATTTGTACACGGTCAGCTTAGTACCTTCACATAAAACGGCAAATGTATTACAATGGGCCTAAAAAATAACCGTGCTGAGCATTAATTTTACGTTTTACAATACCAAAACTCGTGTGTAGTAACACAGTTATATCTAATTACCTTGTTTTACCATCTCGAATGTTCAAAATGTTTTTATTTAATTTCTATTAAGTTTTTAATACAAAAGCTTATCGAGCTTTTGTACCTAGTTGTAACCAACTTACCTAGAGGTAAGTCTTCTGATATCTGTTACCGATATCAGAACCATCGACAGTATAGAAAAGTTCGTTTCTCAATTGACCCGACAGAGGATCGAACCCGGAACCTCAGAGATGGCGCGACGCCAAAGTCCGGCACACTTGCCTCTCGGCTACGGAGGTCGTCAAATGTAAGAGGGACCCCACACTAGCGTCTTTCGAGCGTCAGCGTCTTGCCGGCGACCTCCGCACACTAGCGTCGGTTGGACGTTGCGTCGACGCGGCGCCCGCTCAGCGTCGACGCGGCGCCCGCACAGCTTCGGCGAGGCGTTTGAGCGGCGCTTGCGCTGGGCGTCCTCCGCACATCGCGTTCGAGCGTCACGCCACGCTGACGTCATGTACAGTTATTTCGAAAATGGAAATGTAAGATTTGAATAACGCACAATATAATGTTTTATATTGCAGTGATAAATTCATGGTTTCAACTTGTAAAGGAAAAAATATATTTTACCTATTTGACACATGGCCCGAATAGGCAACTTTAGCATTTATTTTCTCGAAAACTAAAAGTACTTAATTGAAAATGGGTTTCTTCGGCAATATGAGTTAGTATTTTAAGCAACATCCATATTTGCTATTAGCCAAAAAGTCTTCTACCTACTGATTCTAAAACACGGTCGGGCCGAAACAATTGAGTTGATCATTGTACTGTTGACAAAATAAACGCTGCGCAGGCGTCGGGCCGGCGCGGCGCCTGTGGAGCGCAGTCCTGGCGTTCGTCATTTCGACCGCGCCGCTGCGCAAGCGTCGCGTCGGCGTCGCGTCAGAGTTGCGTGGGCGTCGACGCTCAAAGAACGCTAGTGTGGGGTTACGCTTAAAAGAAGGTTTTTGGTTGCAAGAACCGTTTATTTTTTATCTAATTCTAACGATGCCGTAATTTTAAAATAGCATATAACATATAACTTCTTAAATATGTATACCATAATGTGCAGTGGTAATAAGAGAATATCTACTTAAACCAAATATTAATATCCAGTAGTGGACAGTGTTGTTTAGTTGAAATCACTCAGAATATGACGTATACAACAGGGTGAAGTAAGAATACGCTGTTGTTAGAATCTGAAATGTAAATAAATACAGTTTATCTTTGTTATTAACCTAAAGCTATCGTATTGGAATATTTAAACGTAATAATCACTAAAAGATTAAGGCGTGTTGAATACTGCTTATACGCATCAAACTGTGTGAAAGAGCAATAAAAAAAACTCAAGCATTCTAATGAGAGACTTTTCAAAGATAACATTTTAATCCCTAATTTAACTAGATTGTAAATAATGAAAATTAAACTTACTGAACTGTAGGTCATCATCGTAATGGGCCGAAACTTCAACGCTGTAAAGTACAAAGGTCTTTGAGATCTGTAAACAGAAAATAACTACTACAATATTGATGAAGTATAAAACAATCGGTGACAATTAATCTAAGTTACAGAATTTTGTAAGCTGCAAGCTTTTCAATATTTATACTGACAGATGGCCGTCAACATTAAATCCGCATGTTGTCCATGTTTTGCGCAATAAATTCTTAATCATTATTTTTTACTGTCGACTGCGTTCGTAGCCGCGTAAAAATCGTTTTCCAATAAAAAATCGTATTAATCTTTAGCCTCATATAGACTAAGAACTTATGGCGCGGTTATCGTGGGCGCGTGCCTTTGTCGCTGTGCCGCAGTTTCAGTAGAATACAAAAATGTAGATATATAAAAACATTACCGAGAGGGTACATTTCGAGAAGAAAGTAAAGCAAAGTATTTTCAAAACCAAATTTTTCACTTGATTGGAAACAGGAAGAGTGCTATTTTTTTTTCATTAATCTAGTTCATTTAGTTCAATAACTTTGAACTCAAATTTCATTAAGCTCAAATAGGTACATAATTGACACAGTCATGAACAGTTCTGTTTAAATTACTTAATATGACTATTGAAATTATCATTCATACTTAACACCCGTAAATTTTTTCTTCACCCAATTTTGCCCTCATAGATATGATTGGTTCGTTTAATTCAGTCACTTACAGATGTAAGTGACTGAACTAAACGAACCAATCTAGTTTATAAAGAACGAAAGTTGCAATGGACTAGTAAGGCGAAGTACTTCATGCCATTTATTTAGGGACATCCCAACTTTAGATCCTTTCCATTTGTAATCTAATCATCTCTATCATGAATCAAATTGCGATTATTTTTAGCTCCCGCTGATATCGGGCCGCGGTCACTCACTGCCTTAGCTGTGGCAACCGCGCGATCTGCGATCGGTACTCCTTGCAAATACATAAACGGCAATCGAGTCTTTAGATAGGAGGTACGGTCAGCATTAGTTTGTATGCACCTCAGTATCTTATCATATTAAACCTCTCCCCAACTAAGTATGTCAGTTTAACATTTAACTAATGTGACAAGGTACCGAGTTGTTTACAAAGTACAGCAGCAGACTGTACGTAGTGACCATAGTGACGTAGTTCCAGTAGTCACTTCTGTGGCACTATTACAAATTTCATAACATCTCACTATGCAATACTATAGGTACGATTTGTGTACAGTTGGTGGGGGACTACAGTGTTCAGTATTATTAAAAATAATTGACAGCCTTACAACCGCCTTTCTTGCGATAACCGTAACTGCACAGTATTGTGGTACCATGAAGTTTGAAATAAAACCACTGCTACTCTATTCAGATTATTTCAACTGTTTTAACGTCACAATCATGCAGTTCTAAGTGGGCACTCTTCCAAATTTTACCTTTGCAGCATGACTAGTAACGCCCGGCGGCTTCGTGGGTTACATCGGTACCAGCCACTCTCATACACCGCATCGGACACTCCAGCACTCTGTAATATTCAATTACGAAGTTTAAAACCGAAAATAAAAAGTACACATTCTAAAGGTAGTATTTTGCTAGTCTACTTATTTGATGTTAACACAATTTTATGCTGAAGTTAATGCTTGTTTATTAATTGTAATCAAAAACCATAATTACTCCTACATGATGTTTAAGACATTATACTTAGAATAGATCGTTTTCCATTTTGACTCGACCTCAGAGATAGCGTAAAGCGAAAGTCCGCTCCGCTCCCCTGTCATCTATAGACATAATATTTAAAAGATTAAATCCATTAGTTTATAGGTTAAGCTCACTATTTAGGATCCCAACCTTTCTGAGGCCTGATTCACAAACCTCAGACCTATATTTAGTCTCTATTTAATAGTTTGTAACAGAAAAACACAAATCGTGGTTTTCGAATTCTACTCTAGTGGAACCGAAGACTAATCTAATAAGTTTAATAGATTGTGAGGCTTAATGGAAGGTATGTTATTTGTGTCATCGTATTGATTGGTATATATTCCATGCTGTTTATTAATATGCACTGTGTCCGCGCGACGCATCCCAGAATACCCTCGTTTTAAATCCAGCGCAATATTTTACGGAACCACATCCGGAACTGGATGATCCAGACCGTATCGGAGACGAGCATACTTTATGGATACAATATTTTCGTAATTTTAGATTTACGGCTAGCTTATTTTACATTTCGCAGGAACACAAATTTGTAATTTTCTTCGTATTAAATCGGTGTTGCTTATTTTAGAGTAATGGGTACAGATGAAACGGATATCCGGTAACTATCCGGTATCCGGCCTATCCGGTCTATTTTCAGTATCCGGCCGGATACCGGATAGTAGTTCAGTATCCGGCCGGATACCGAATTTCAAATAAATACGACATAAAGACTGAAGGAACTTTATTTAACGTAAATAATCATGAACTTTTAATAACTAAACAAATTATTAATACTCAAACTGCACTAAGGGCAAATTATGATGAATAAATACCAATTTCTCTGCGTTAAGAGGCATCAGACGGTTTCGCTTGTCTTCTAACAACAAAAATTCATTCATTCAACTAATGTCACTCATAAGCGAAAGGGCCCGAAGTCAGCCGAGTCCACCCTCTCGCTTAGTTACTGATTCACTCGTGTAACGAAACGAGTCGCCACGCGACTATGTTCGGCCGGATATTCGGTATCCGGTATCCGGCAAAACAACTATCCGTTTCATCTCTAGTAATGAGTTTTAGTTGAGTCTTATTAAATATCACTTTTCAAAGAAAAAACAAATAAATGTATTTGCTCTAGGCTAATCAAATCGAAAACACGTGCTTTGTATTTTTTTTAGAATTAGGAACATGATTTTCATCTGATCCATATACATCCATTCAATAAAAAATATCAGAATCTTTTAAGTCGGTCTCAAGTGATTTATCACATAAGCAACTTGCTTCAGAACCGATAGTATTCAGAACTGACATTTTACTGGACAGTCGACAAAAATAAAGCTATAGTTTATTGTATGTTTGATGGAAAATAAAAACAATTAAATTTACTATAATTCTTGTTCAAAATGAGATGAGGGTTTAACAAAAAATACATAGATACCTCTAGTTAATCTAGTTGTAACTCCATAATTTTACCTACTCTATACATTTTATCACTCATATTAATTCATATTTTATCCCGTTTTTAACGTTGTAGATTATTGTACCTAACTTAGATTGTGTACAAAGAATGTACCATTTTTTAACTTACTGCTCTAAAAATGTCATCGGCATACCAGCAAACAACGCCCATCTGAGTCAGAGCCGCACCAGTAAATAATTTATTGCTCATTTCAAATAATGGGTCTAAAAACTGAAAAAAAAACAGTCATCACATCTTGAATCACATCACATCACATCACACTTTTTATCACATACAACATTACAAATCATACATCACATCACATCATCACAGCACAGACTAAATCTACGAATCTCGTTGCTAAGCAGTTGAAGGAATCAGAAATAATGAGGTAACCCAGTGTCAGTGTTGAATACATCAGCAGACATCACTTTTACCATTGCAACCAATTACGCCTCAATTAAAATGAAAAATTAAAATCCAGTTCAATAAAAAACTTACCACAACACTAAAAACAACGCAACAGATGTTGATCGAGCTTAACAGCACATTTATTAAATTCACCACCGTGAAAGCATTCTCAATGTCATTTGCGTAGCTGAAATTAAAAAGATATATCAATTAGTATCACTCATTAAAAACGAATTGCTGTTCTTTAGTCTTGCTAGGGCCAAAATAGCCGAACCAAATTGGCTAATTTTACTTTTGAAATTGTGGAGGTCGGGAACAGGTTTAGAACGATACCAAATATCAATCTGTTGCGAATCGACAGGTGGCGCGAAGTTTGCTTGAACGTAACCTTTATGGATTTTTCATGTCCGTCCGTATATCCCAGGATCTTGAAACTATAAAACTGTTGAAACTTGGTATGTAGATTTATTCTGTGATTCGTAATAAGATTTTTCACATACCTAAATAGAAAAAAAGACTATACATTTTAGGAACTCCCCATACAAAATTGAGTTTCAGTTTTAAACTGAACCTCAGAGTAGCGCGGCGTCAAAACAAGGCTACTGCACCGATACTTAGATATAGGATTTAAGAGTAAGCCCATCTATGCACAAAACGTCGGAAGCGGATTCCAATTCGGAAACTATGTATCTCTTTCTTAACGTAAACGACTGGACAGAGACCAATCATAGACTTTTCTAATCGGAATAGTTTCTATCGTTTGTGAATTACCTTTTTTTGCTTTGTTTGCTTGACTAAACCAAGGATGGTTTAGTCAAGCTATAAACGCTCACCTGATCAATCTCTGGTGTATATTAATAACGTCTACTATCATTGCATAATCGTCCTGTGGGCTCTGACAGCCTTGATCTTCTTGCTGGGGAGCTCCAATTCGTCGGATCTTGACTTGCAATATTCTCAGTAACATACTGATGTGACTAGCCATTGTTATGAACAAAATATCCGCGCTAAGCATGGCACATACTGAAGAAAATCCTGGAATGGGAAAACTTTAAAGTATGACGTAACACATATAACTAATAATTCTCACTCGTAGCCTGTATCCTGGTTATGCTATCCTAATATGACGAGGGTGGTTTTTAAAGTCATATTGGAACAACTACCGTCTAAGCTCCGCAACCCTTAAAAGATAGTCCAGATCAAATTGGATTATAGTTGGGACAAACCATTAAACGTGGCTTCCGATGCACGGAAAAAACATGAATATTAACAAAAATCAGTGATTCAAACCTTTGTGAAACCTCACAATGTGGCGACCAATTCTATATTAATAATTTTATAATATCACTAGCATCAACACGAACCAACTGATACACTCGAGAAACATTGAATAGATTGCACAAATATCTTTACTGTAAATTTTATGGATAAAAAAAATGTGAAGGTAAAATGCACCACTGGACACAAGCTTAGTATTAACACATGTCTAACCTTTCCGAATAAAATTAACCTTGATTCAAACTTACCCCCGCACATCTCGCAACAGAACACAATCACATGATTCACAGGCTTCGTCTGGTCAAATGGGTAGTACAGATGATATATGTACCCCACTTGTGCAGGTTCGCCCCGGATAGCTTTATACACATACAACGCAATCGGCGTCACGGTAAACATCAATACACCAAACACATTCCAACACGTGTAGACTGTAATGAAACAGTTTTCGTTTGCATTAGTCGGTACAATTATAGTATAGCAGACCATAGTCTACTCACAGGGATAACGATAAACTCGTGTCACATCAGGCGCATAGTAAGCTAAAGGTCTGCACAGATAACAAAATATCTAGCTTTCAAAAAAGACCCCGAGAACTTACTGGAGATTTATCGAACACATACGTATGTTAAATGGTCAACGAGAAGTACAGTTCTGCTCTGCGCTTACTCATATTAGTGTTACAACTTTTAATTAGTTAATTAAAATATTTAGTTTCTTCTCCTATTACACGGTGGTTCTGGTTGTGGACGTTACATGCACCTCTCATAAAGCCACTTTTGTAGCTTTGAATGGAGTTGCATGTGGGTGGGTATAGGAATACTACCCACTGAACACTTCCCCCCCCCCCCCCCCCCCCCGCTCCCAACACACACACACGTAACATCGCTATTTGATCAACCATAAATGCCTCAGCACCAGGCGGAAGCGTTTGTAGCCTGGAAGATCAAATTCCTTCAACAACAGTATCAAACTAAGTTTAAAGACAATTAACAGAAGAGAGTAGAGAACTTACAAATCTGCATGATCCGCAATGCTTGGAGACTACTGCGCTTGATCTCAGCGGAGGCAGCATCGACGCCTGATCCCGGCCAAATGTCTGGTAGTTCGCTGATCAGCCGCCGGAATGCGTGGTCCTGATAGCGGACCATTATCAACTTGCCGAAACCTTGTGGATAAACAGAACACATTTAACAACAATTAAAAATTCAATCGTAATCTTATATATATTATAAACGGGCCATTGTCCACATCTCGAAGATATGGGCGCTTATTTTGCGTCATATATTGTTTTATAGAGTGTTTCCGGCTGTCCTGTACCATTGGGAACTGGTATGCTTCAACTATCTAAAAATAAACAGTGCGCTACTGGGTAGAAACTGTTACCTACTGGAACAAATCCACGTAGTTTTTTATGGTTATTTTCTCGATAGCAATCGCCTGTACAGTCACTTTGCGTTGTATTTAATGACGATTCAAGTTCCGAAATCTGTATATAAATTATGTCATTAAATCGAATGGAATAGTCACACCCCCATTGGGTAGTGCACGTTATTCTATTAATATCATGAACGCGTACGTTTAAAATGATGTATAGTGTCTGTCTGGATTATGATTTTTCTTCTTTCATTAAAAACCTACATAAATGGAATTAGATGAAATTGAGTAGAAAAATAGAAAGAATATTAGATTAACATATTAATACTTTTTATCCTGAAATAGTGCGCACGAAGTAACGGGTAACACCTAGTTATTAAATAATTAAACTTTCATATTACTGGTAAACGTATGTGAAAGACTTTTTTCAATTTCTTAACGAGTCCAGCCGTTTCAGATAATTAACTGGAATGAACAAACAGATAGACAAAATTAAAAAAATGTTGGTATATGTACCGGGTACATCAATATGTTTTTATTTTAAACTATTTATTTCAATATAACAAACAGGCGCTCCAATTTTATTTATTAGTATAAAACTGTAGTTTATCTTATTTTATGTTTTTCAAGATAATTATGTTAGATGACTAAAATAAGTATCATGCATACGAGTATTATCCATAAGGCGGCGGCGTTCATCATGGCTCGATATTTAACTCAATGATACTCAATTTCTCGACCTTTCGATTGTACATATCAATTACGAAACTATTGGGAAAATCGTACAAAACATTGCGTAATATAAAGCAAACAGAACTTACTGATAACACCGTAGCCAGCGACATGCACGTATCCTCTTAGCAGCTCATCTACAGACACGGAACCGACCAGCAAGGAAGCTGTGTACGAAATTTGTCCGACCACCATGTAGATCACCAAAAGTATTGATATCGAAAACGTCACGTACACCTTAAGCTTCCCCCAAAAGGTTTCTGGTGGATTTCCAATAAACGAAATACCATTCACTCGCATAAATATGTTACCTATTCTGAATGTTTGTAGAATTTGCTTCTTGGCAATTTCTTTTTCACTTAGCGCCATTTTTTTCTTTTGGCGATTGAGTCTCTTGTTTTTTCTAACGCTACTGTTAAAGACAATATTTTCAAAAGTCACGTGGCCCCTTATGCTATTGTGGTGAGTTCAATATTCTTAAAAACAATAAATCGTATCCTCATAAGAAGCGAAGTACAAAAACTGTTTCCTAATTTATTTAGTCATATTAACTATAACTTTACCTACCTAAAAAAGTGTGTAATTCAAACAAAAGTTTCTCATGTAATTATAATGATCATACATTTACTTGTAGACAGGTTGAACCACGTTCGGTAAGTAAGTATTTAAAAGAATACAGAAACAATGAACTCTTTTTATGTTAGAATATTAAAGTATTACAACTTTTTATTCGACCCAACAACACTGCTTTAAATATTAGTTGGCAAGAATTATATTAATGTTGAATAGTATTCATAGATTATTTTTAAAGTAGGATTCTTAAGTAATATGCAGGGCAGATATACTTATTAACTTTATTAAAAATTGTTTTCCACTAGATAATACAAAGACAATCGCACGAATCACATCTTAGAAATTCGTTAAGACCTTGTTGGTGAAATAAAAATGAGTGTTCAAGCTATCTTTGAATCGGATCTGTGCACGCGATGTTATCTCAATTGAAATATGCTGTTTTACCACTTCTTCTGTACCTAGATATGATGTGATGGTTATAGGTTTTTCAGTGTATGTATGTATATACATTTCATGGTTGCCTAAAATAGCCTAAAGGATATTAAATATATTTGTTGTATGAAATGACTATAGACAGCTCTGACACTGGGTACATTAAAACATAGCCACCATACTGTACCTAACAGTCGCAAAATATTATTTCCATCAAACTATCGAAAACAGGAAAATAATGGGATTTTAAGAAGATAGTTCAAAAATTTAAATTTCTTACTTGTTGTTTTCTTAACCATGGAAAGAAATAACGTTTATAAAAAAATATTAACAAGCTTATTGTAGGTAAAATATTGAAATAGAAAAACAGCTAAATGTTGAAGGACCCCTCGAAAAATCAATCAAAAAGTTTAAGTTAAAAGTTTTCAATCTTTATCCATTAGAAACATCAAAAAGTAGTTATTGTAATTTGGTTTTCATTTTTCTTTTCAAGTAAAACGTTTCTACACTTGATTAGGAAAGATTAAAATAATAAATAAAACTTCTTCTATATTAATTTATTTAATGTCTTTTACAATTTAATTGTTTGCTTACTTGTTGTTCTAAAATTCCAATTGTATATAAATTGACTACATATCGATTAATAAATAACTAGCAATTTGGTAGCATAAGTCAAAGTTTAAAACGTTTTCGGGTAGGTACCTTAATGGCATTCAAGACGAATACGAAGTGTACAATAAGGTAAAGTAAGAATACGCTGTAGCTAGAATCTGAAATGTAAATAATAAGTTATTCATACAAACCAATCCATTGAAACTTGCAGAAACTACACGTTCACATTAGGTTTATGTATTGTACGTGAATATTCATTGCGCGAGATGAGTCACTTTATACGCATCATAAAAAATCGATTTACTTTTACACAAGGCTTTACTTTTGATAGAGGAAGACAAAAATGTTTTGTTTCCTATCACTATTACGAATTACATAGTACGATGTTTTACGTTGTCTTGTAAATTATGTAATATTGGATAATATGTTCACTTTCTTATTATCAGTAGGCAATATCTATGTAGGTCTGTACACAATATGACATGAACGAGTAAACGTCCTGTATTAATCCGTCCAGAATGAAAACCATCAAAAACAATAAATACTCACGGAAGTAAAAGTCATCATTGTTATTGACTTAAACTTTAATGCAGTAAAGTATAATGGCCTTTGTGATCTAAAAAAAATATATAAATAATTTGTGTTAATATAAAATAATAAAATTTTATAATACTTAAAATACAGTACCAGCCAGCATTAATGTTCAACAGCAGGGCAATTAATGTTTGTGTTTTTTATTAAATTTATTTAAAAACGTTATTGCATAAAAAGGTACAACAGGGGGAAGTCCACCTGTTTAAGCATTAAGTACCTAATGCTAAGGGCATTTCAGTAGGCCTTGGGTCATTCACACAGTTTGTATATAGGTGCGGTAATAGAGAAAAATTTAGTAAGTAAACTTAAAAACTTATTTTTTTTTGCGCAGTAGAAATATTTACCTCTGCAACATAACCAGCAAAGCCCGGCGACTCCGCGGATCACACTGATACCAACCACTTTCGTATACCGCATCCGCGACGCCAATACTCTATGAGAAAATAACAACATCACATACTTAATAATTCGCAGCGTAAGTAGTTTCTGCACCATTTGATGGAACTAAGAGTTATAATAAACAAAACAATAAAAACTTAAATATATTTTTAAACACCCAGCACAGACTATGTAATACATGTTTATCAAGCCTCGCTCGATAGAACCCATGAGCGACCCTTGGCTTAACCACCAGGAGCGATAATTATGTGTTGTTCCAATGGGCCAGTCATATCAAGTCAATTCATTCCTATACCTGTATTATGTAGGAACGTTTATAGCGAAAGTAAATAAGTACGATTTAAGGTTTTTTTAAACTGACCGCTCTGTAAATGTCGTCTGCATACCAGCAAACCACACCCATCTGTGTGAGAGCTGCGCCTATAAACAACTTATTGCTTATTTCCATTAAAGGCTCCAGGAACTGGAAAAAAACGTTGGTTTTCTTTTTAAATTACAATCATAGGGAAAAGCTTCCCAAACACAAAAAAAAATATCTTCTGAATTGATAAAGAAATCTTCATTTCTTACCACAATACTGAATACAACACAGCAAATGTTCACTGAACTCAACAATACATTCAATAAATTTACAACCGTAAACGCATGCTCCAGATCATTTCCATAGCTAAAAGTAAATTATTTACATCTTAATTACATTTTCCAGGACACGAAGTTACCACACCAATAAATCTCGTAAATGCTTACTTGACTTTATTCATATTTATTAGTGAATTTCTCTGTCGCTGTAAATCTTTTGAAAAAGCAATATCATTCAATTTAATAGCTAAATCAATCTCATGGCATCCATCAACATTACCACGGAGGGGCAGACCATAATTTATGAAGGAGGGGAACTTCATCTCTAGGCCGTTATTAATGAGGCAATGTGATCAAACGTTATATTGAGGCTAAATTGCGACCAAAATCTAACCTTATCAGACGCTGATGTATTTTGATAACTTCAACTATCGTGTTGTAGTTATCCTGCAAACCGATTTGTGCATCGTTTGACACGCCGATGCGACGGATCTTTACTTGCAATAGTCTCAGGAGCATACTAATGTGGCTAGCCATTGTTATGAACAAGATATCTGCACTTAGCATTGCGTTTACTGATGATAATCCTGGAACAGATCAGCTTATTACGTTATTACAAACGAGTACGATAGGCAGTACCTTCAATTTGTAGAAAACTACATAAACACCACATTAGAGAAAACAAGAAATGTATTTGTTTTTTACTGACTCCAAAGAGTGTTTAAAGAAATCATCAAAATCACAATATGAAGATTTGGCTGATTTCTTTTATTTTTTTGTACCAAATGCGACATCCCGACGATATAGTGTGGCACCATGATATGAAAACTAGGATCTGATGATGGCATTCCAGAAAAATCGAGAGAAATTTGTTATTTCTATTGGAAATACACTATGTTGCGAAGATCAGTATCGAACATTTAAAAGAATATCTTTCATAGCAGACTAATGTGAGCAAAGTATGATGTGTAAGCACAAAACAAGAAATTTAATCTACCCTTACGTACCTCCAAACATCTCGAATATGAACAAAAACGTATGTGCAGCTGGGTTTGAATGATCAAACGGATAGTACAGATGCCATATGTAGCCCAGACTTGAAGACTCGCCCCTGCTCATGTTGTACAGGTACACTACTATCGGTGTCACGTTATACATCCAAACTCCGAATACGTTCCAACACATGTAAACTGCGAATAATTGTGTGTTAAGGCGACGTTTAAAAATGTTGAACAGTCCTCTCAAAAAAACTAATAAAAAATGTACCTAACAGAAAAAGCAGCAGAAAAGCATGGCTTACTCCGGGAATAGAGTAACAGTATTACTGTAAACAATATTACCTTGCATGGGGCTAAGCAAATTTACGATGTTAGACAGCTTTAGAATCTACAGACTTATGACTGTGTATAGTTCTCTTTATCAATCAACATTGTTACAGTATATCGGTAGAATAAAATAAATATTGTGAAAACATCACATACCTTGCTCTGATTCTGTGGTAAGTAGCTTAAGCAATAGTTTTACAGGAATCAGACACAACGATGGTGCCACAACACTCAGACTCGAGACAATGTAGAAAAGTTCGTTTCCCATATTGACCCGACCGGGGATCGAACCCGGGACCTCAGAGATGGCGTGACGCCTAAGTCCGGCACGCTCGCCTCTCGGCTACGGAAATGGTCTATATAAAACACACCACATATAAACGGGCTGCGTGGTAATATATTACAAATGTTTAAATATATTCTATCTCGCGAATTCTGTTTGGTTTTGAATAAAAATAGAAAAAAATAAAAAACTTTTATTAACGAAGATTTTTACAATTCAGCAAATATTGTCAGATATGAACGGTTAACAGTACGCCAAAGGTAAACACTTGCAAACGATATAAGTCCTTATACTCGCGGCAAAAGGTCGGTGCAAAATCCATAGTGTATAGTCTGACTTGCTTTTGATCGTATATAAAAATTGTTTTAGTTTGCGTTATTTCTGAAGCACATAAATGCTATGAAGAGTGATTGCTGACAAATTTTTAATCATGACTTTTTACAAATCCCACATTTAAACACGCTAATCAATACATACAAGCCACTACTACAACCATAACCTAACGAATTTCGTGAAATACAATACTCTTATTATAAAGTGCAACTCATTAATTATATTCCACTAATAGCTGAAAAAACTAACAAATTTGCATAATCCTCAAGGCTTGCAGACTGTTACGCTTGATTTGAGCGGAGGCCTCGTCTATTCCATGTTCAGGCCAAATATCCGGCAACTCACTGACCAGCCGACGAAATGCTTCGTTCTGGTATCTCACCATTACCAGCTTGCCGAAACCTTAAAGAAAATCTTAGACTATTAACGTTGTTACTAGTTCGATTTGATATACCATTAGATTTTGAACATTAGAGCTTCGTACTTCAAGACTCCATGCTAGAGGACTCTTAATTGAGTGCCGTCACCTATCGGTTATACGAAGTCGCATTTAAGTCTCCTGGCAATCAAAAAAGATCTAACCAGTGTTGTAGCTAAATCAAGTAAGCCTTGGGGCAAAATTTAACTTCTAAACTGTTTAGGCTCAAATAAAAATTGTGATTGTTAAGATTTTTACATTAAAAAGAAAACTTTTAAGATATCTTGGTTGTCCCTTTGTATGTACGTCCATCTTGCACGTTTTTAATTGCTCACAAGCGAATAGTATTTGAAACTAGCCAAATTTTTTCCGTATTTTTAATTGTCTTGCCGTAATTAAAGTAGTTTTGCAACCTATTTCGTTTTGAATCCCAAAGGGCTTACTATTTTTTGCTAGTTCAAAAAGAGGTTTGCTAATAAGGTTTTGGTGGCTCAAATTACTTATTTGCCGCTACCCACTGATTTTGGGATTTGTTCTTAAATACATATGTCATACAGGTATAAAAAAAGCGCCTCATTACTTACTCATGGTGTCGTATCCTGCGATATGCACGTACCCTCTTATCAGCTCCTCTACCGACACAGAACCAGCTAGCAAAGACGCTGTGAAAGCAATCTCTCCAACCAGCATCCAAAATAACAACAAAGAAGCTATCACGAATTTCAAGTACTGCTTCAATTTCTGCTGAAACCTCTTCGGCGGTTCGTCGATAAACGACAGACCATTCATCCGCATAAATATATTACTTATATTCAACGTTTCCCGAATTTCCCTTCCCGCGGTTTCCCTCCCACTTGTTGCCATTTTGTGAAAATACTCTATAAACCTTTATTGAATAACCTTTCAAAACGTTTTTTCAACAAAAATCTTTGTTAAGTTGTAAGAGTGGGAGTAGGTACCTACCTGTAAAAATATTTGAGTAAAAATGTCAAAGACCACTTTGCAAAGCTATTCAAAACCTTTCAAGATAAAACAATAAACAATTCAGCAAATATTTTGGATCATATCATCAATAATTCAACGCCTGCTTAAAAAAGATCCAGCAGTTTTTCTGGGAAATAACTTAATGTTGTATGGAAAATAGCAATTTTTCAAATGATTTATTTTGATAGTAGTTAAGTACTCATTCTAAAGCGTTTTCAATATCGATGTAAAATATTTCTATTTAATTAGAGTTTTATTAAACAGAGTGTAAATTTTCTTTTTTTAGAACACGATCCAATGGTTAATCCAATGGTAAATTTCTTTTAATTCGGCCAATTTTGGCAGAAACGTATATGGACCAGTTAGACACAAAAAGCAAAGAAGAAATGTAACATAATATAACAAATAAAAAACTATAAAAAAAAGGCCTGTTACGCACACTCGTAATAAGACGCTATAAACTCAACTTTTCTTCTGGAAACAATACTTCTTAAGGTAATGATGCAGAATAACTGCGATGCACTGGGTGCCACGACTTAAATGAAAGTAAGTATGCAAAGTAACCAGACCGATGGTCACCACAGTAACAACAGTGTAGGCAAACATATATTAAATTCATTTTTCATTACATGTTTCCATTCCAAACTTCATTATGCCAATTTACCCACAAACGACATCAACAGCAATCATTGAATTTTGTCGGGTCTCGTTGGCCAGTCAAACTTGAACCGTGTCGATAAACCAGAGCAGAAGTGATTGACATGGTACGAGAGATCAAAGCTGATTGGATTACGGATGAATGCAATAAAATATTACCAACGTTGCCGTGAAATGTTGACGTAGGCGGCTCATAAAGTATACTGGTTATAGTCCTAGCGACGCCCATCCCATTATATCGGCCAAACCAAATAAATGGTTACCATTCTTGAAACAAGCAACTTAAATTATATTCTCTAGAATGTACATATTAAATTAAGGTGAAAACAAAATCGTCGATCCTAAAGAATGGAATAAGCTACCAATGAATGAGAAAAAAAAATCTTTTTTAGTTTTCGAACATCACAGCATGTCACACGATTAGGACATATTATAAATAGCAAATAATTACCTTTACGATAGCACGAAACAAATTTATCTATGTGAGGTAAGTAGTTCGGAACAAACATTTTTTTCTGAAAGGATTAAACTGCGCCCACATAAATGTATTGAATCAAGTGTTGTATTTTTGTAAAAACTAAATGTTTTTACCTCTGCTTCATGACCAGCAGCGCTCGAAGACTCTTTGAATCAGATCGGTACCGCTTTCATAAACCGCATCGGCCACTTCAAGGCTCTGTAATATTTTGTTAAGAAGAAAATTTTAATATTTTTATTCAAATTCATATTGAAATGAATAAATTACTTTTGATTAATTTTTACTTGAAAACTTTGTAAATTAGAAATTAAAAACTTCTTACTCGTATTTTTGGTACCAAATAAACCAAAAATACGAGCATACTTCATTCCTTATTAAAACAAACATAAGCCGTTTTCGTTTAAAAAAATCCGTTTGTTTAGCTCCTACAATAGCCCATTGTTAATACATACAGCAATTTCTATAAGATCTATCTTTAATCAAGTCTAGAATTTGTTTTGTTGCCGGTCGTCCACCGCTGCGTTTTGTCAAAGTCTGCTTATTGCCACTCCAAGTTATTGGTTCCTTAGGTTTACAGAATTCAAAAGCTTTTGTACGTTACTCACAAATAGGAGTATTTTTAAATTGCTACACTCTTTATGATGATCATAGTGAAAAAATACCTTATAAGCCTTTGATGTATTTTATCTCATAATCGTCGTGCAAGCTTTCATTGACACACGTGGACATACCGATGTGCCGTATCTTTACTTGCTGTAATCAACTTAGTATACTGACGTGACTCGTGAATGTTATTAACAAAATATTTGCATTGCATTTACCGATAAAAACCCGTAAAACATATGATATTTTTCTAAAAATTAGGTATGAAGTTCCAAAGTGCTACCTTCAATAAAAATAAGATAAAAATAAGAAGTAATGATGTCAAACTTACCTCTTAACATCTCAAACACAAACAAAAATAAGTTGGTGCAAGTCTTCTTGTGGCCAAAGGGATATGAAGCCCAATTTGAAGAGTCCCCTTGACACAGATTAGGGTAAAACACCCAATAGTCAGCCTTTTAGTGGCGAGTCGGAATTCAAACTCTTATAACAAAATTAAAAAATGAGTAAATTGAAGTCTTTTGTATGAATTAACTTACTCATTTATTCAACTTTGTTACAAAATTAGCAAAAATTAAAAACGATAAGTATTATATAATGAAAAATATGTTTTAACGAAATAAGGCACTTTTCACCAGTGCTCAGCCGCCAAAAACTAGTACTCGGCCATATTGCCACCAGTGGTCAGCCTCTCTTTAGATCGAAAGGTTCAAGCTTAAAGATTAAGAACAATAACAATCAATTAGTCTGATAAAAAAACCTGATTGGACCTTTATTATTTTTTATTTTTATAGTTTTTATAGTATATAGTATATAATAAAGCGTGGAGTAAATATTATTATTTTATAGTGCTTTACGCTGCACTTGCGAGCTTTAAATATTTTTGAATAAACAGAACGAAATCTTTTCTTTTTTAAAAATACCTAATTGGACTTAACCGTAACTTAACTATCACAACAATCAAATACCTAACTTATATTTAAATCATGCGAAAAAATCTTCAGTAACATCACTATATAAAATAGCTTTTAAGTTCTCATTCACTTCTAAAAGTTTCTCGTCGAGTAAACATTTTTAGCAGCAGCAGCAAATAGATTTCTGTTTCAGGAGATAGAAGTATATTATTGAGAATTTTAATGGTACTTTCTGATTGATTTCTCCTAAAGATTTCCCCTAAATCACAGCCTGTTTTCTCGGTTTCTTCAGCTAGGTAAGTAAAATCTTCCGAATTCCTTTCTTTTTTAGTTTCTCTTCTTAAGATTTTTGTATATCGCACTTCAAGATCCCACCTGATGTTAAGTGGTAATCAAATCCTAGTTTAAGGGCGACAAGTACAGCATAATAAAGCTGTTACTGGACTTGTCGCCCTAAGATGACCCCTGCGAATAATGTAGCACCCCCCAGAAGCTCTGGAAACCTTATTCACACAACACCGAAGTGATATTTCTTATTGTCTCCATTCTTCAGAAAAAATTGCCCCGATTCTGTTCCTTACTCAAGGAGTGGTAGATTCCTTTATTGGTGATGGTATAAAAAGATGTTTTCCTACAAAAGGTGATATTTTTGGAGACTTAGTTTGTAAATTAGCACACATCTAACAGATGGAGTGCTTGATTTTGAGTGAGGCAGTTTTTAAGTTTCTCAAACCATGTTCTAATATTTTCTTCGGTGATTACTGCTCTTCTTTTTCAAATCGCTTCAGGTGTTCTTATAGAAATTTATCCGTTCCGTTTAAAAAAATAATTCATCCATATTTTACTAGGTCTTATGATAGGATTGGGCCTGCCATCTTCGATTGTTATTTGTTGAACAGAATTCAATAGGTTGTCTGTTTTTTTGGGAAAACCGGTCATTGCAAGTTACAATTCAAAAGAATGGATTCAGGAGCCATTCTTCTAGAGTCCTCAGGAACTCAAAGAATAATTCTGTCTTGATGAGTGTCTCGGGGAACGCTATGAGTTTTACTAGCTGCCCTAATTTTCATCCCATTTCCGATAACATCTAAAGCATGATATAATTATTCTTCGGGGTATTTTAATATTAAGGGTCTTGAAAAAGACATGAGACGTGACGGAATCAAATGAACTAAGTTTTAAAATAGCCTTTGAATAAGAAACTGTGTAAAGAAATAATTTAAATATGGACGGCTGAACATTGGGTCTAGTTTCACCGGTAGTCAGCCATGTGACAAACTGTAACTATTTTAGTGGCCGACTATTGGGTTTTTGACAAAACCGTATAAGGTATGGGTATTCTAGATTAAAGCATACATTCTGAACTTTAAAATGATATCAATATAACTTTAAATAAAAAAACAGCGTCAAAACTAGTAGTCAGCCAGGGGTGGCTGGGCGCTAGATAAAGTATATAAAAATGGAACCCAATGGTCAGCCACCTCATTATTAAATTATTCTTAAGAAAAACACGATACTTTTTTATTTATTACGATGCCAATACTCTTAATTAATGTAAATTTCATTACAACATACCCTAAAACTAACAAAAATATTAAATAAATTACATTTTCTGCGAACGCTTCCCACTAGCAAAAAAATGGCGCGCGCGCCGTATATCGCCTCGTCAGCTGACGACGTCGAAATGGACTCAAATTTAATTTGGTTCGCAGCAACTTAGCTAATATGTTTTGAATTGATTCGACCAATGAGAAGTCACCGAACCAATTTAAAGTAATTTTATTGGTTACTTTCTATTATAGCGCTATTTCTATGGGTTTTAAAACAAAAAAGGCTGAGTACTGGTTCGGGGCTGACTACCGGTGGTTTTACCCTATATAGGTGAAGTGCTATTGGAGTCAAGTTGTACATCCAATTTCCGCACACATTCCATGACATGTAAACTGGAAATAACTTACAGACGGTCAAAAGGATGCTACGCGGTAGTTGTGTGGTGCTTGAACCGCATCGCTATGACGTTTAACATCGGCGACTATTAAAAATTTTTCTGATAAAATTCTCTAGGAAGCGGAAACAGTTTGTGCGCGCCAAAAATGATCGCGACGTCTTAGACTTTGATATGCATATCTTCTTTCGTCTATGTTTTGAGAACGTCTCAACTTCTTCTTCGTTCAAACGTCTATCTACTTTTATTGTAACTCAATCATGTCATCTACTTACATGGACTTAGTATAATAAACTATATTAGGTCCATGTCTACTTATGTCTTGTTTTGACTTCAAGTTCTTGGCAGCGTCAATGATCCTGTTAAGTATCCGAAACGACTGGCGCATTTCCCGATAAATAAAAATTTTGCGGAGTGACTATTTCGAATTATCTATGGTCTTCTAGTTTTGATGTACTAGAGATTATGGCCGTGAACCATTACTTAGAGGCACTCATCACATCAAATAAGTCGTGGTGCAAACGCTCGGGTACCTACTAGGGTCAATCGATGCCTGGTTCCATTTTTTTTATTACTACACTTTGTGTTCGTTTTGCAGTTATTTGGAATTCAAAATAATAAACTTAATTTTGTAAATTAATAACGCCTTAGAATGAATACACTCTTAATTCGCTAATTGTTTCACCGGTTTGGCTACTTTTTTATTAATTATGATTCAAACTCATACAACATATCAATATCTGGTACTGGTATTTTGTTGTACTTTTGCTCTTTAGTAGTTAACAAAAAATATTGATTTTATTGATGAGTCTGATATACTAGTTGTAATCAGTCTTAAAAAAATATTTAGTTTACTTAGTCGTAACCTTCGAATTATTAATGTTTAAACATCATCCGTCACTCCTCTTTCGGAAAATATATTTACAAAATAATTTAAAGAAACATCTCTTATCTAAAGCAATAATTTTCGTATTAAAATTGGTTATGAAACACAATAAATCCGTTATGAAATGCAATTTTGCCGACTGGTGCTTACACAAAAATATAGCGAAATATCGTATGGCCTGAACTACTAGCGCGATCTAACTGAATCCTACTTTACTGGATTGCAATCCCTATTCCTCAAGTATTTTTTTTTCATATTGCACTTCAAGATTGACCTCATCCCACCTGATGTTAAGTGGTAATGAAGTCGTAGCTTAAGGATGACAAGTACAGCATAATAAATCTGTTACTGGACTTGTTGTCTTACCTTGAAGGCTTGACCCCTGCTACTAATGTAGCATCCCCCAGGAGCTCTGGAAACCTTACTCACACGCAGGAACACAACAACACAGAAGTGATTGTTATTTAGCTGCGGTCTTCTGTAAGGTGGAGGTATTTCACCAGTATTATTTTTCTATATATTTTTTGATAGATGAATCACATGAAGTAAATATTGCTTTGTTGTACAAGAAATGTAGGTGTAATTATTGATCGCAAGCAGAGAGTCACGCCAGCGTTTTATTTGAAAAATAATTGTAAAGTAATAATGTGACTGTCGGATATATGTTAGTAAAAGGGAGAATGAAACTATTTGAATTTTAAAGTTCCCGCAAATGAAGACGCTCTACGTGTCTCGGTGTTAAACAAACTAGGGACTATCTAGGTCGTTTGCCATCACAATAGCAACGGGAAAGGCAAACAGATTAAATTCAATTGTCATTACACGTTTCAGTCTGTTTCGAGTCAAAACTTCATTATTACAATTTAACCGCGAACCTTGTCAACAATCATTGGATTCGTCGTATTTAGCGGCCAGCCAGACTTGATCTGTCTTACAAATCAGAGCCGAATTGATTGACGTCGATCGACAGGTCACAGTTGATTGGCCTATTGAAATATTTGACGACCTCCATAGCCGAAAGGCGAGTGGGCCGGACTTTAGCGTCGCACCATCTCCGGGGTCCCAGGTTTGATCCCCAGTCGGGTCAATATGGAAAACCAACTTTTCTATATTGCCTCGGATCTGTGTGTTATGGTACCGTCGTTGTTTCTGATTTCTGTAACACAAGTGTTTAAGCTACTTACCACAGAATCAGAGCAACGTGTGTGATGTTGTCCAATATTTATTTATTATTTATATTACTAACATAATAATCAAACTATATAGCACGTAGCTTATACTGTGCAGTTTCACAACCTAAGCAACGCCCATCCCATTTGCCGCGACCTTTAGAACTTACAAATATTAACCCTTAGTTTCAACATAACTTTTAAAAATACTATATAATATAAACTGTGTTACCAGATTTTTTTTTAAGTTACGATTGTATGGCTCAAATACATTCTAATCTAGATGTTTTAAGAGGATTCTGTTTCATTGTAACCTGGTTGTGTAAAATATGTAAACCTGGGTAGGTTTACATATTTTTTTTACCTACGTAATGATAATTAATTTTACAAACCTTATTCTGAGGATTACGAATGTAATGCTACGTACATACGTAGTTTTTATAAAGATGAAACCGCTCATAAATATCAACTACACTATTAATATTCGGTATCAAATAAACGAAAATAAGACATAGATTTTTTTGTCTAAAATGTTATTGATATAAACTAGGTACGAGTAATATTCATAAAAAAATAATCAAAATCATTAATACGAATTATTATAGCTATTACAGACTACCAAATTTTTTTTTACCTACTCTCAATTACCGACTCCGTAAATAAGTACTTACACTAGCAAACAACTCGTGTTTGGGTTGGAACCGAATAAACAAGATATTGCTGATTTTCATTTACAGCTCCAACAACTGAAATAAAACTGTAATAAAAATAGTAAGCCGGCGAAAAAGAGAACAGGATTTACAATTTAAAATAATAAAACCCGGCCAAGTGCGAGTCGGGTTCCGTACCATTGGATTAGGTAAACAACAGTAAGAACACAATTTAATGTTTACTACTACAGGGACAGGTAGGCACTTGAAATATTTTTTGATATGGAGCAAAAAGAAACAAAAAATCACGTTTTGTTGTATAGGAGCCCCCTTTTATTTTATTATATTTTAATTCATTATATTTAACTAGCGACCCGCCCCGGCTTCGCACGGATGTAATGTAAATTCTTAGAAATATTGGCTTTTCTATTCCTTATTGCAGATAAAAACCTTCCTCTTGAATCACTCTATCTATTAAAAAAAACTGCATCAAAATCCGTTGCGTAGTTTTAAAGATTTAAGCGTACAAAGGGATACAGGGACAGAAAAAGCGACTTTCCTTTATACTATGTAGTGAAGGGAACCTAAAACGAATGTTCTATGAATAGTTTAAGTGTCTCCTGCCGCCAATATTAGTACCTATCGATCAAGGGAGGGTAAAATCACGTTTATTGTAGGTATGGGAGTCCCCTTTAAAAATTTGTTGTATTTTATATAGCGGCGATAGAAACACAATCATCTGCAAAAAATTCAACAATGTACCTGACTATCATCGTTCTTGAGATATGGGCTGGTGACAGAGGGATGGACAACCATATCTCAGTAATAGGGTCCCGTTTTTACCCTTTGTGTTGGATACGGAACCCTAAAAACCACACAAAACTTTTGAGAGATTTTTCCTCTGTCCTTTTCTACGTTAGAGAAATTCAACATCTTGAGATTTATGTTAGAAAGTAAACAAGTTTTTTTTATAATATATTTACTATTTATATATTTACTAACACGTTCACTATTTCCATTGCAGTGATTTCATCGCTCTTTTCCAAACAGCCTGAACCTTTGTTTTTGCTCTCCCAAAACAACATCAAATAAAACAATTTCACCCAAACAGCCGAACATTAACTTGTAAATCACTAACTACAGAAACGAACTTTGTTAACACAAGCCAAGTTCTTTTTGCGTGGTTGGCCGAGCGCACTCTCACGACATCTGCTGGCGGTCAAATAAACTATAGAACAACGAGGGTAGATGCAGCCCAGTGAAGCCCACGAACTTTTCGTTTAGTTGTTTGTTGTTACAAAAACAAAGATTCGTACAAACAAGGAGAGTGGTTGAGTGCTCACGCCCGCTGGACTGAAATTGGTAAAGCGTTTGTCCTACAAATACTTGTATGATGTACTTTATCTTTCAAGCGAAGTCAAAAATTTTGAGGCCTTAAATTTTTTGTTTTAGGTCACAGATGAAAAAAAAATCAAATTGTAATTACCGTTCCGATAATACATTTTAAATATTTCATTTTGGATTTTTTGTTAGATGTCCCTTTTAATTTAATATAAAAGTTATGAGTTTATCTAGATGAATAAAATGAAGTACCTACTGATTTACGCTGATCTACATATACTTGTTATTAAACCTTGGTAAAAAACATTAAAAATGAGAATGACTTACGAAATGAAAAATCGACAATGACTAATCTTTTTTTTTTTTTTTTTTTTTTTTTTTTTAAATGGACTCTTTCCCGCGTTTAGAAACAACGCAGTGATTCCGCCAATGTCAAGTGTTTAGAGAATGACTAATCTTACCAGCAGGCCTAGCATGCGCCGCGAGAGTAAATTTTATCGCGCTCTTATGTAACGTCAAAATCAATGCGTCAACTGCTGATTGGCTGAAAATACGAGTATGGTGTACTATCACCCAATCAACGGTATAGAAACTTTTGTCGTCTCATGCGAGATATTAGATATACAGCAGGTCAATGTTGACAAACTTGCAGCTCATACATTACAACCAAAATCCAGTAACATGCTGCGGAGTTGCATTTAACAGAGATGTTTC
This sequence comes from Glyphodes pyloalis, assembly GCA_037074685.1. Lineage (NCBI taxonomy): Eukaryota > Metazoa > Arthropoda > Insecta > Lepidoptera > Crambidae > Glyphodes > Glyphodes pyloalis. The sequence continues at coordinate 4,755,396 of JAYKKO010000015.1, read as the reverse complement.
ACTAAAAAAAAAAACAAATTAATACACACCCTACGGAAATCATTACAATTTTATATGCGAAGACTGCAACAAAAAACAAGTTCACAGATCTTAAAAATAATTTATTATTACACTTACTGACTGATAGGTGGTTTCTAGATTTCATATTCTGCTAGTGAAATGTGCCCATTCAGCAGTATCACATTTATCCACAGGCATAAAACTCACAAACTATAACACCACATACGCCATTCTTCCCGCCACCTCCAAAACGAATTTTCTATTGCGTAGAATTAAAATTAAAAACGCTAAAAGTAACGTTAGTTTAACGCTTTAGTTAATTTTATTTTTAAACTAATTTTTATTCATGTAAATTTTATTGTAACTCGTCACCGTAGACTGTTTCTTGCCGATAAGGTTATTTTCAAAATAATTCGTATGATTTTTAAAACTGCACCGAATTAAAACTACTTTGCTTACCCTAATTATTTTCTCGCCGTGTTCAAGGATTCAGGTTAATAAAAGATCCTGATTTCATAACATCTTAGTATAAGTACAAATTGAGGACGACAAATTATATATATATTTTTAAATGGGTTAGGTGAAAATAAGTAAAAACGCACAAATATTGATCCCTAGTTTTATGATCAACTTTTTGATTAAAATGTACAATTACTTGCAATTTGGGTATGATATCATGAGTCTTGATTATTAATTTAAAAAATAATAAAACAATTGAGATAATAACGCTTTGATTTATCCGATTTCAAAGTAAACCGCTTAAGCACGTCTGTTGTGGAAAATAAATAACTACGAATATGTAGCACCTAGACAAAACCCGCTGCTTGTGCGGTTTGTGTGTTTAAGTCACTTTCGTAATTATTTATTTGTTTATGTTCGTATTATGCAAAAATATGGAACTAAACAATTGCTAAAAATACTTCTAAATCGCTAAAGTATGTACACTATTATACCTAATATAGTAGTAACAATAAATGCTTATTAGTATGACAGCATTTAGTTACATGAGCACTTTGTTGCTACCATTAAAATTATGATATAAAAACCGTGACATGAAAAAAGTAACTAATTCCTAATTATAGAATATGGTGCAAGAATTGTCTCAGAAAATAGTTCAAAGAAACCACGTGACTTACTGAATGTCTTTTATCCGTAAAAGTTAATACAATACTCAAACAAACTTCACGATAATAAAGTACCAACACTTGTGATTACATGTTTCAGATCCTATTGAAAAGTCTTGACACATTAACCACTCCAATTGTCGCACAAAAGGTGTCAACAGAAATTAAATGAATTCCGTCATGTCCAGCCTAACTTGATACCTTGCTTATGTAACCTATGGAATTAGATAACATCGATCCAGGTGTCACGGTAGATTGGTTTATAATTGAATATGTTGGCCAATTCAAATAGAATATTCTTAACATTACATGAGACAGTACAATTTGTAGATGACAGCATGTTATTTAAATGCAGTAACGAGTCAAGAGTTTAAAGTCAAAATTCATGTATATTTCACTGTTAATTAATGCTGGAAACAGTATCAAAGAGTTGGAAAGAGATTTAAATTTATATCAAAAGTAAAAGCACCAAATCGCATTTAATTAATGAAGTGCATTTTTTTATCACACAACAAAAATAAATATCGTCTATATTCTTAATTAAGGCCTTTAAACTTTGGCAATCACAAAGACATGTTGATTCATTTGCTGCAAAAGATTTTAATAATTAAACTTGATTGCGATGGAGCAAAAGTTACACAGTATGCATAAGCCCCTCTCCAAGTTTGGCCGGAATACCCAGGGAAGGAGGGTTGACGATGCAAGTTATGATGAAACCCTGAGTTCCTAACTGCATTGCACGTCTCAAGCACATACATGTAACAGCACCTGCAGAGCTGCTTAAATTGCATCGTACAGTCGACAGCATGACAAGGTAAACACTTGCAGCTCGATATTAGACCTTATGTGTACGACATAAGTGCAGGTCATAATCTTAAGTGGGTAGTCTGACGTGCTTTTGTCACTACATTGTAATAGCTTGCTGTAGTCTACATCCTTGAGTAGTTGAGAACTGAGAAGCTAGAAATTAAAACCGATGGACCGACGAACTCATTTGTCCTCTCAATCTTTAAATACATCAAACAATAAGAGGCTTGATCTGAACATAAACCAAAGTGTTGATAATAGAATAACATTTTTTTTTTAATGCATTCAATTTGAGTTAGGTACAGTGTTTCTGTGTAAGTCACTTAATAAATAGGTTTCTAAGCCATACCCATTTAGGAGCATTCACTTGCATAAACTCTACAGGTAAAACTTAAAGATCAAATTGATTTTTAACTTTAACACATAAACTATTAATATAGCTCTTCCATTTACGAAAGTATTCTGGTAAAGAACTTTTTCTTTTTATCACCTCCCTGATGATTTATGACAAAATATGTATGTTGTACTATTTTTTTAATTCTAGTTATTGAAGTTGAACAATGATATTGTCTTCTTTTCTAACTTTATTTTATGTCAAAATAATATTTCATTGAAAGGTAAAATTTTGGCTTTCAATTACTAATTAATAGGTATTATTAGATAAAAGTCAAATAGGCGAAATAAAGAAATGCGTCCTAAAATAAAAATAGATAATAATATAGATAGTAGGTTCTCAAATTACGGGATGGAGAAACTTGCTGTTTGTACGAGTATACCACATCACTAGTCAATTATTGCGTGACACGTGTGTATGATACCGCCTCCCTAACGTTGCCTAGTGTATGGAAGTGTCAAAACAAGGAATACATTACAAATTAATTTCTGTGTGGTGCAATGTGTTTGTAGTCAAAACGATATGAAGCATGCCCTTGATAATGATTGTAGAAATTTACAGAATATACAAAAACAAACATCTATCAATTCCCGTTTGATCCGGGTTTAATTTACTTGTTTCTTCTTTATCTTTTATATACATACGTATACAACATATACGTTGGAAATTTTATGTTTCACATATTTTTTCGATAAAAATATTAGTACCACATCTAAGATTTTAGACCATTATGTACCTAATACATTAATATGCTTGTTGTTTCTGACGAGAACATCTGGCCTTTAAATAAAATGTCGATGTCTTTTCATTTGTATCGTTTCCTATTTTAACCTAAAACGCTTCGTATTTGTCCACATCACGCTCACCTGCCCCAGATTATTCGGGATCAATCGTCGGATCAGCGCAAGTAGGCAGCTGTCCGGTCATCCTGCAAGAACTACTCGTTCACTTTCGGAGTCTCAGCACGCGTCATGCTTGTCTCGAGCACAGGTGCTTTGAGAAAAGGTCGTTCATTTGGAGGTTAAGTAGGGTATACCTACGGTGGAAGTTTACAGTGAAGAAAAGATTAACTTGAACCTTCAAATAGTTTTTATGTTGATTGATAGCTATCATTTTGCTTCAAGCAAGGTACATAATAGTGCTGGTCGTCAGAATACGAGTTACGGATTCGACCACAGCTCGAGTGATTATTGATTATCGATAAAGCTTTTTTTTAATTGGTTTTAAATTAATTTAACTTTATTGCATGCTTAAAAAAAACAAAAAGTGGTCCTAATGCTTGGTGGCATTCTCTATCAGTTAGCTGTATAAATTTAAAGATGAAAACTGTAAAAATGCATTAAATACTTAAGGTACTTATACGCACTTAACTTTTTTCATAAACCTTAACTAAAAACTATTGGTACTTTTTAAGTAGATTGCGCAATAATTCGTCATTTAGGTCATAAATTAATCGTTTACTAGTGGCTATAGCCCTATTGATTCGCCCCTTGAATCCATCACCTCTCTATCATCGTGAGAAGGTTGTCTGTCTATGTTGTGCGAAGCTGTTCTACATTGTATTTTCCGGTAGGTGATAAGTATTTTATAATCTTGCTGTTTTATTTTGCAATACTTAAAGCTGCGTCGGTGTAGTGCTTTAGTTGTGCTACTGATACCTCTCGACTAAATGTATCACGAAGTTTCTACAAACGTTCTAAGTTAAAAATCTTTTAAAAAATTACACAAAAGAGAATAGATGCCTACTTAAAACGTAAGTGAGAAATATCCCACTTCACATTTTACCTGCAGCAGCGAAGGGTTTCCCGTCTCATTGCCGGCGTAAGAAGATAAGCCGACAGAGCCTCACTTGGCGAGACCTAGTCAGGTCGCTAGTACTAGGAATCACGTTCCAATATGAACCCTATTCCACAGATTCAAAGTTTCAGTTGAGTACGAATTTGATAATTTCAACGTACTAGCTTGACAAGTTTATAAAACACCACATATGACCGCGGTATCTTTCGCATTCAGAATTCAATTGGGATCTTTCTCCCCTATATTAAACGCATGTTCTTGTATGTGTATACTATAACCTGGCAAATTCGATTTAAAGCTCATGGCTTCCCTGTTCGCAGAAAAAATCAATTTCCGATTTAACATCGGCCCGATATCTGCTGTTATTTTAATGCTCATCTTAGATCGACATGTTACTTTGAACTTTGCGATATTTTAGCTTCAGAAAATAAATATTTACGACGAAAATATTGATGACAGGCTCTTCAACGCATTTAGTGCCCAGACCTTTGCGTCGGGCATCGATCCCCGTCCAAGAGAAACAGGCATGATGACTCAGTTAAAAACATGATACTATTAACCCTCAGTTAGATTTAAAACCGGAAAAAAAAATTTTTTTCGTCATCAATTATATAAAATAATTGACGATCATGATACAGCACAATAAAATACAGTGGATGTGTTTTTGTAAAAATTTCGCTAAATTTTATTGCAATTTATCTTAGTAAATTATTGTTTAAATGATGAATAAAACAATGTGTTATACATTTTTTGGGAACCTAACTGTTCAACAGAAGATTTTATTTATCTACCCCATTGAGTCAAACATCGTTTATGCTGTATCTATGATATTCTTTCATATAAGTCATAAATAAAACCGTAAATTGTAGTATCACTGCCGGTTTTAATTTTCTTGACATGACAAGGTCGGTAGCGCAGTGGCTATGATAAACACACGGTGCGCGAAAAGATCCAAGTTCGATTATAGGTCAGGTCAATTTGGAAAATGATTTTTTTTAGCTTTTGGCTATGTAGTATGATACTCATAGTACAATGAAAAACAATAACTGGAAACCAGTTAGACTGTGTGACTGACTGACGTACTTTAAAATCAAGCCTATGTAAATGTTGCTATCCAATTTCATTAATCCTAATACTACTTTTAAACCCGTTTCATTTTAAATATGATAGAAAAACCTTTGTAAACCTCTAAATAAGAACAGGTCAAAATCATACCGCACAATAATCGCGGTCTAACCTTCAAACAAAACGAAACCACTCTCAGACTTCCGCAAACAAACATTTTCGATTTACTACAACCAAAGCGACACCCACATCAATCGCAACTTATACATAAAAATCAACCCTTATTCTTGGGGCTATTCTTTGCAAAATCCCCTTCGGCTCGACTAATGGACAAAAGAATTCTCTTACAATATGGCGGGTGGGTCTCAAATCGCACACGTATCTGCGAAGGGACATGCACTGGATTGTTCTCCCTTGGGTCCTGAGTAAGATTTTCGCAGCTTTATATGGATCTTGTATCACGGAAATATGTTTTTGAGAAATATTGTTCGATCATGGCTACAAATGTACAGTCAGAAGCTCGTCAAACTATACACTTTGGACGAATCGCACTTATGTCGTGGAAACACCAGCACAAAAATCTTCCATATGACCCAATCTTCTTTAAAAATAAGAGACGGCGTGACAAAGTGTGTCTGACACAAAAATGTAGAATAGAACAGGTCAAACGCCATTACAATTATATAGCCCCCCTCCTCTACAACAAAATCAATAAAGAATTAAATATTTATCCCCTGAATATATATAGATGCAAAACTCTTCTAAATGAGTGGCTACTTAATCTAGAATACGACGCTGTTGAATCCTTGATTAAATAACTAATGTTAACAACAATCACTTGATCTCCATAGTTTAAACTATAGTAACTAAATACTATGAGACACATACTTACACTTTCAAACACACACTCTTACGCATTCACACACACACACACACACACACATAAAATAAATTTAAAATAAACTATAGCTTGTTAATGTCTGAAACGTCTGTCCTCGAGGCGGGCGCTAATGGCTGCGACACAGTCTTCCGACTACTGCGGTCATTAACGCTTTACATTTTTTGTAAACTAATTTTAAGCTTTGGTTTCAAATAAAGATTATTTATTATTTATTTATTTAAAACAAAAACCAATATCGTACTGGTTGAATCAGCATTTTCAATGTCGCAATGCAGGGTTAAGCTCTATCATTCAAATCAAACCATCTTGATTTTATTCATTTTATATATCTTTGCAACAATGTGTCACCCAGTAGACATCATTGTAACGATATTCGTAGACAATGCTTTATGTCCACGCTAGCTAAACGAAGGTTTTTGATCACACAATCAAACTATGATGAAAAAAATTAAATTTTTATCATAGTCATAGACCAGGAAGGTCCTGTAAAATCATCAGACTTTTTTTTATATTGCACTTCAAGATTGACCTCATCCCTCCTGAGGTTAAGTTGTAATGAGGCCCTAGCTTAAGGGCAACAAATACAGCATAATAAGCTTGTACTGGACTTGTCGCCCTTACCTTGAAGGCTTGACTCATATAGCACCCCCCCCCCCCCAGGAGCTCTGGAAACCAGCTCTGAAACACAGCAACACCGAAGTGATTGTTATTTGCTGCAGTCTCCTGTAAGGTGGCGGTATTTCATCAGTCGGGCTGCTCCAGCTCAAGTGATAAATCGCTTTGCCCTGCCTCTCTTACTATATGATATTGTGTAAATTTATTATTAAACAACAATAAAAGTTTAAACATTTTAAACTACGTTTCATGCCGCTCATTATTATGAGGCTTAGACAAAATAAAACCTTGAAAGAAATTCCGTCATTGAAGGAACTTACGAGTACTTTGAACACTTACTGCCGTCTAAGATAAAATATTTGACCTAGATCGTTACTCTAAAGAATTGCAACTACTCTAAGGTCTATTACATACAATATGATGAAGGTCGTAATGGTGGATATTCGATGGAAACATTTAAATCTCTACTTTAAATACGCATTGTACATAGGTACCACAAAAGGCTACTTATTTAGGATTAATATTTTACGTAAAAACTATAGACAGATACGATTTCGTTACATTTGTTTGCTTCCAATATACCCAAAAAATCAAAAAAATACAAAGGATAATGTTCTGTACGGTCCATTTCCCAGTAAACACTTGCTTTTCGAAATTAGTCCTTATGCCCACGATTGAAGAGTATTACAAACTCCAAAGCACATTGTCAGCATGCTTTTCACAGTAATTTGTGAATTATCAGATTTCAATGTTTCTTGTGCCTTAACTTTCCAACACCAACTATGAAGTAGCATATTAATATTTTGACTATGGACTACATAATTAAAATGAAGTTTATGTGAGCACAAAACCAATGTTAACACAGAAGTCTTGGGGGGTGCTACATTTAGTAGCAGGGGTCAAGCCTTCAAGGTAAGGGTGGCAAGTCCAGTAACAGATTTATTATCTTGTACTTGTCGCCCTTAAGCTAAGACATCATTACCAGGTCAGGTGGGATGAGGTCAATCTTGAAGTGTAATATAAAAAAAACATTAAACCTGTACCCCACATTAAAATACTGAGTCAGATTTCAGACCAAATAGCATAGAATGCAAGCTGAATTAATTAAAAATGTAAATTAAAAAGAAAACAATATATTTTAAGTAACCCAAAACCAAGCGCGTATTTTTAAGTCTCCCTTCGTGTGTACAAGTTAGCTGCTCAATCAAATCCTACAGTAAGCGCTAATGTGTACCTCGCCTAACACAAAGACCGGACTCATCTCATTTTTAATGCCTTTTAGACATCAAGCCTTGCGCACTTTTTGTCTTCGTTTGTGCGCTTAAAATCTTTCTTCGCGTCTGCTTATTTACCTAATGATGCCCCAACAAACAGCGGACAACGAATACGAAAATACAGAGTGACTTTCCCTAGTATGAAAACTATTTGGTACTTCTAACATAAGATTATACATAGTTATCAATGATCGGTTCAATAGAGCGCTTAAAAACAAATTAACGTTTTTTGTAACATTGATTTTAATATATTGATTAAGTATTATTCATCTTCATTGTTGACAAATCGTAAATTTATATAAAAACATCGCGCTTAAAAATATTTAAGTTTATGTAACATTGAATTTAATAGCAAGTAAGTATAATTTATTCTTTTTCATTGCTTCATCGTAAATTTATATAAATTGCCCACAAAAAGGAAATTCTTAAAAAAACTGTATGTATTAGGTAAGTTTTTACTTCACCTAGTACCTACATTTTATGAGCTGGTCTACTAGTTATTATTCATAAACGTATCCAAGTACCCTCCGAAATAGAATACACTGAAACAATATAACAGAATAAAGTTAAATTAAGAATTAAAAACTTCAAATTTTTTGATTATTTTTTTTGTAGATTTTGGAAGGTCATCGTTCTTTGGTGTTAATAAACTTCAAATACGCACTAATACGAATACTTCAATACAAATTCATATTCTTAGTAATTACTTTAATCTTTCATAAAACAAACTGAATAGCGTAAGTAAAATTATTTAAAACGATTCAAGTAGTTCTGACCGTAAAATTGTTAGTTTCCAGATTAAATCTACCATCGTTAACTTCAATTTTTAATCATGTCTGACCTGACCTCTCTCCGGCCATAATAAAGTTTTTTTCCTGTGCTCTGGTCGTGTCGGTCTGCCGTCCCATCGGATTATGAGAGTAAAGGAAGAGAGAGTGCACTTTTGTGATGCACAAACGTTCGGGAATAAACCTCCGTGCTATTAACTAATGCCGTGGTTCCAATATTTTACGGTTCGTAATGTGCCAAAAATTACTATCCGTTTTTCTCCAACCGACTACGAGTCGTTAATACCGTTCCATAATTTACTTTCAATATCAGCTGTCATCGGTCGTCCTTCGGTCGTTTTTAGCTACGCCTCGTATTATTTATTACGACCCTTAACTAGAACGGATCGTTTTTCATATATTGGAACCGGGCATAAGTCAGCGTAATCGAGAATGACAATCTATGTCATAATCGGTCGGGACGACATTATTTTAAATTATTTCTAACTAATACTTTTCAGTTACAGCATACCAACTTCAAATATTTTTATAAAATGTGAATATTCAAATACGTTAATTAATAATAATAAAATGTTGATAAACAACCTCCGCACCTTCTGTAATTCCAACTCGGTAACAGTAGGCCTAATTATATTCTCATTCATGTAACGTTCCGGAAAGTTCCGACTTTCTCGGCAGTTTCTTTTTGTGTTTCTTTCAGTCATTGCTGAATTTGTTTACATTTAAATAGGAAGGCTTCAGCCGAGGGCCGAGATCAAGAGATTGCTCTCTAATTGAACTGGCACTTGGAAAAAGGAGCACTTAAATTTTATCTCCCCGGGATGTGGGAAATGACTAAAGCGCGGAGTAGCTCAACGAACAAAACGGGTATTGTTTTAATATAATCTTGGTATTACTTTAACAAAATACCTCTTTGCGATTTATTTAACGCCTAATAAGAAAAGGCCACTAATTTGACTATTTCAATATTAAAATACAACGCCAACAGTCCCGGACGGTAAGTCAAAGTCAATTCTTTTTTATTCATAAAGATTACATTAGTAATACTTATGAATAGTCTGTATATAAAACAAATGAAGCTACCTTGTCTTAAATATTTGCAGAAATAATAGTCTTGGTAGATTTCTATTCTTATAAATATATATATATTTTTTTATTACACTTCAAGTTTGACCTCATCCCACCTGATGTTAAGTGGTAATGAGATCCTAGTTTAAGGGCGACAAGTCCAGTATAATAAAGCTGTTACTGGACTTGTCGCCCTTACCTTGAAGGCTTGACCCCTGCTACTAATGTAGCACCCCCCAGGAGCTCTGGAAACCTTACCCACACGCAGGAATACAACAACACAGAAGTTATTGTTATTTGGCTCCGGTCTTCTGTAAGGTGGAGGTATTTCACCAGTCGGGCTGCTCCAGTTCGAGCGATAAATTGCTATGCCCTACCTCTCTTAAAATAAGCTTAACGTAGTCAATTGTTAGACATAGACTTTTGCTAATCTTCGATACGTTCCCATAACAGTTTGATCAGATCATTTAGCACAAGAAAAGTTAAACAAAGATACATATTTTTGCTGGCGTTTTCTCAATAAGACTATGATACTTCCAAACTCATGGTCAATTAAGGTATTAGCAAGTTTTATATTTCTACGTGAAAACGCACAAATGTTATTTTAATGTCTACGTTAATCTTGATTGTTATCACGAAGATGCAGGACCAGAAATCTTTTTATTCATATAAATAACATCAGTAGCATGTAAGAATCATCTATAAAACAAAATGAAGCTCCGCTTTGGAACCTATTACTTATTACAAAGAAGATACCAGTACGTAACTCTATAGTTTTGTAGTTTTCCAAATAAAGTTTGACTTATAACTAATTGATAAATTAGTTATACAAAACATACAGTTAAAAAATATGAATATAAAGGAAGGATGACATTTAAAAAATAAAATTAGATTAATAAACAAAATGAAGTTTTTAATGCGCAATTGCTTAAAAAAATTACTCACATCCTCGTCTGTGTTGGTAAAACAACGACCAGACTTTGTTAATAGTTGATGGTCTACACGTCCTTGTCTTTAATCTAGTCTTCGACTTTGTAATAATACCTTTTTTCAAAAGTCAACTTTTTGAGGTATGGTGTGTTATAACTAGCCATTGAAACTATTAGAGGTTGTGGAATTGCACCGAATGCAACGAATCTGCCTGAATGCTACAGCAGTAACGAATTCGTTGCACAATGTCGTCTGCCGTATATTAGCGTCCTCTAGTGGCGCAGCTCCAGGCGGAAGAGTATGTACTCGACTGCTCGTACCGCAACAAAAATAATAGCAGTGAAGAATCAATATCCTATAAAATTGCGAATTCGAGTTATAAATTTCTACAAGCAAAAGAAAGACTTTCCCGTAGTGTACGAGTACACTAGTTAGTACTTCTGGCTCTTGAAGGGTCGTCGTTTCGGTTCCCACTCACAACAAACATTTATGTGATGAACATTTGAGTTTGTTCTGAGACTGATTGTTTATAAATGTGTTTAAATATATATATTGTACTACCATTGCGTGTGGTTTACATAAAGCGAACAATCAAATGACTTTGTGATCAGGCCAATAGAATAATAATATATGAAAATTATCGTTGCCTCCCTATTCGTAAAGTCGTAGCAACTCGTAACGCGTAGCCGTCACCCAGTACAACAATTATTGGAACTTTAAATTATGGGTATTTTATGCCATGAATCAATGACATCGATAATTTTTGACCCGTCCAATTGAATTGAGAGAACAGAATTGTGGATATGAAATACTTGCTGTTATTCGGGTCTCTTTTGCCTTATTTCTTTATAAAAATATACATACGTCAATTACTTATTTCAAACATCTAGTCTTTTTAACTTCATTCACATCCATTCAATAGGTAGGTACATAAAACAAACATGCATTGAAGCATACATAAATTCTCAGGAATCGTATGTTGGTGATCGATAAAAAAGCGCCATCGTGAACCACACAATTTGGCATCATAGCTAAGTTCCTGCATTGAAACCAAATTCTGCGCCACCACTCTGTTTTATAGTATATACGCATTTAGTAAGACTGTAATTCAAGCGAGATCGAGGTCAAATGTAAGCCAATATTGAATAAAAAAGCCTTTCTCGTGTTCCTTACTGTTGTCTCTCTATACTGCGGTCCGCTGTCTCGCAGCGCGATAGTACGCTAATTGAGTACGATGCAGGTAAACCGCGGAACATGATCCGTCAACATGAACGTCATTAAATTTCACTGTTTATTTTAAACTCTCGCAAAAAGTGAACACCGTCGTCTACTCTCATTCTACACCGCCTTAAATAAAACGAGGTTCTAACCGCTTTGCAGATCTTCTCCTTCTTTTTGTACTTAATGGCAACTAAGGTTATTTTGCGAAGTCCCTTTCGGCAAATACTACGTGAGGTCACAATTGATAACTTCAGGATAGAAGATGGTTCGGTGCTCTTTAGCTTTACGAGGATTCCGTGAAGGGCAATATTCAGATAAAACTCGTCTACTAAACTGCTTCCAGTGTTAGCGAATGTCAAAATAAACAATCTTAAAATCGTATTACTTTTAAATTTTTTTTAATAATGATTACATAACTTAAAAAAACATAAAAATTAAGGATTGGTCGAGAAAGTACGGGCGTATGTAAAAATAAACAAAAAAACACAATTTACAATACAACTGTTGCAAAAAAAAAACAACAAATTTGGATTTCGACTGTAATATAGCCCAGATGGAACATTGCAAGGTCGAAAGAAGATTTATCTTCGTCCGTGACATTTTCATGAGATCGGAACTTATACTCAGCAGAACAATTTAGCATAGAATAGCAACTCAAGACTGTTCGTAAATCGCCTGTTAAACTCGCATTGAAAATGACAAATGGAGGTAAAACACTGCGCATATTGTCGCCCAATACATCATTATGAAACATTCGTTTTAGAGCATAATGTTTTTCAAATAGGCCACCCCACTTACCTACTATACACACTCCGCTTGATAAATGGCCTCGGCAACTTTTAAATAAACATTAGGTACACATACGAGAAGTATTAAAAGCAGAGCCGGGTCTGGGCGGGGTGTGTCATCGCACAGGATTTATAGCGCATTTCCAGGATTTGGTTTACTAGGTACTGGGTACAGTTAGCACGGGATTGATCGGGACTGAAATATATAAGGGAATATTAACACCGTTTTCAACCCAGCAGTGCTGTGTGCGTTTCGGCCGCCGAATTTTTGATTGATCGTCTCCAAAGAACTGGAAAATTGAAACGTAATGTCTGAAAACAGGTAATTGTTACAACAATAGGTACGAGGTGACCTATGTTCGAAATAAGCCCATATCGGCATAGCTATTACTACTGTAAATTTTGGTTTTAAAAAAAAATGAATGGTTCAGCGCATCAAAGTTCAATGGACACTTGGTGTACACTTACGTAACTAATTCGTAAAAACTCTGCATAGAAGTGACGTCGCGCTAAACTTTAACGCAATTAATCTTAGTAAATGTTTGTTTGTATAATAAAAGAAAAAATTGTGTCTTATATCTCTTGAAAACTTTTAAAATAATTTAAACGGGTCAAAACGCGACACCATTTTTATTTAGTAGTTAATACGAACTACTTACTGCGTTTTGACCCGTTTAAATTATTTTAAATGTTTAAAATGGAACGCGAAAGTCTTAAAATTTATATTACAAACCGATACGGGCTCTTGAAAACTGTTGGACCAAAAAAAAATTTTAAAGCCTCGGTGGCTCCAACCAATGGTGTGGTGGCTGTTTGTGCCAACAAATTCAAGAAATCATTTGGACACGCATTTCACTTTCCATTGGTGGAACTACCAGTGCCTTTATATGTCTACCTATTTCAAAAACATAAAATTAAAAAGTTCATTTAAATAAGCACAGAAAATATTTTGACTCTTTCAGTTCTCATACCGACTGTACTTCAAATAATGGATCGTTTCGGAATTCCACACTTGTTTTGATGCGGTTTTTTGAGCGTCTGCGTGGACACGATTATCCTATTGTTTTTGAATGTGAATGGGCCAACGTATATCGAGAATGTTGCAAATATTTTATCACAAAGCTTTTATCGCTTTTTGTGTGTAGCTTTATGGAACCCTGATGAATAGTGCTTTGGAGCTGATGAAATATTAAATCATATAAAAATATCCTGGAATGTGTCAAAAAATCCTCTTGTATCATGACTTGATGGATGTTTGCCCTTAACATCCATGACACATAAAACAATATACTTTGGTTCACATGCAAATTTTATAGAGCTTTATGGGAATGTGAAAACATTATGTATGTGTATACGGCGTCTCGGCTAAGTTAAATTATTCGTAACTAATCATCCTGTGTGTATATACTGTAATAACGATGTCACTTGGAAGGTGCTTTATTTTATCGCTATGAATGGAGTTTTGACCCAAAGGACCTAGAACAACTATTCCTAAAAGAAAACTTCATGAGTTTATCTTTATATCACGGTTAAAACATCTTATTAACAAAAACAAATGGGTTACGTAAGTGTTTGCATTAATTTCATATTTCATTCCGCTCTACCAACATCAAGAATAACCAATAACTTCACATAGTACATACAGCAAACATGTGCTCATCAAGCTAATGATATTTGCAGCAAATCCAATATCAGGCAGAATCTCTATACACTCAATACCTGCCCACTTAATGCATGTCCTTAATATTTGTAAAGCTGAAAGGAATGTATTGAACGCTCTCATGGCAAACAATCCCATTTATTCGATTCCCTTTGTCGTGATCCCAATGAAGTTCCAGGACGGAAGAAAAAGGTATGTTTATTCATGTATCCGTAATTGAATTCAGCCAGAGAGCGGTCGAGGCAAATTGAAGTGGAGACGTCGGGCCCGAGTTTGCTTGGTCTGCATCATTACTGGTTCTGACTTTCTGCATATACAAGTCTCCAGTATGATCGGCTGCTTGAACAAGTTCAAACGTTTTAAAGAAACAGGAAGAAAACATCTCCTTTCGGAAATTTGCGCGGTGTGCGGGAGGAGTCGAATTTATCTGTACCTTGAAAACATATACAGTTCACCAGGACCACGTCATGCATGTTTGCATAAGCAAATTGGTATGTATAAAATAATTGTGCATATGAAACTGACAACCACTGTAGACGAGAGGCGAGCAGGCCAGACTTTGGCGTCGCGCCATCCCTGAAATCTCCGGTTAAATCCCCGGTCGGGTCAATATGGGAAACGAACTTTGCTATATTGTCTCGGGTCTGGGTGTTGTAGTACCTTCGTTGTATCTGATTTCTATAACACAAGTGCTTAAGCTACTTACCACAGCATCAGAGCAATGTATGTAACGTCCAATATTTGTATTTATTTATAACTAAAAAAATCTTAGCATGCTCGTTTTTTGGCTTTGGTCCGTCATCAGAGTAGCTTATTGGATGGCAAGTAAAATTCATATTATTTATATGTTTGGTGTTAAACATTTCAAATTAAAATCCGCTCGCAAACGAGTTGCCGGCTGAAGTACGTGTATGCCGGGGAAGCGATTGAGATGGCTCTTGAGAAAACGCACATTAGACATTTGACGGCACAAAAATGTCGGGATAAAATATTACACTCTGTCGTAATGTATAAAAATAAATGTACGTAATGTTTACAAATATCATGTAGGTATATTTTGCCGAGGTAAGGTGACAAGCACTTACGCACGCACTATTATACGAAATGTAGTTGATTTTATATATCCTTTTTCCAAAATATTTTTGACAAAACATGTAGGAAGGTATATAGTTGCGAATGAAGCTAATGAATAAACAGTTACATTCATATGAAAATATTAAAAAAAAACATTCGTTTGAACGTATAGTAACACGTGTGATTAAATTTCGTAAGTCATATGGTTCTAATTGGAAAACTTATCTGGTGTGAGTAGAACGATTTGTCAAACTTTTACTTTGACGACTTCGTTGATTAATATCATGGTTTAAGCACGCGATGAAGATTTTTTTAAGAATAATTGAACGGCTGTTCTAGAAAAATAATTAATAATCATCTGCTGAAGCTGGATTGAAACTTCATTGATATACATACGTTGTCTAGCGTAAATTATTTATCCGTGACTTTTTATTTCGATTTAACACAAAATTTAACATTATTGATACGTAGGTACTTAAGTTTATAACATTTGGAGCTTTCATATCATTTGCTGAACACTTTGTAAAATGTATAACCCGGTGCTTAAAATAAATGACGTAATTTAAAGGTGCCCACTTTCAGTTAAAACCATACACGATATTCCTCTAATGAATATGATCAGCGATATAAACCCAAAATTCGGCCATATTCGGCTGATAACATCAGCAATATGTAAATTTGAAATGCAATATTCCAGTCCGTAGTATTGCTATTTTAATGCCATGAATTTACCAACTGCAGGCAATCTAACGTCGGCTTAAGCTCGCAGTAAGTACTATTAAATAGCGTTCCTAGAGTAGAAGTGTGTAATAAGAATTTAATAAAAATGATTTATCCATCATTCATATGTTATTTATTATTTCAAGCAAGATCATAAGACAATAAATAGAAAATTATCTATACTAATTTTACAAAGCTGAAGAGTTTGTTTGTTTGTTTGAACGCCCTAATCTCAGGAACTACTGGTTAGAATAGATTTTTTTTGTTTCATAGTCAATTTATATCGAGGAAGGCTTTAGGCTATACAACATCACGCTACAACTAATAGAACAAAGAATCAGTCGAAAATGTGTAAAGAACGGGCATGGTACGCGATGTCCAGGCAGCGCATAGTGGGCGCAATGGGGGCTACCCGGCATTAAACATTGATTATTTTTGACATATCATTGACAGATGTGTCACCATGACATGATAATCACCAATCACGTAGCAGTTGGACCTTTGCGCATGTAGTGTTATCTAGCGGATTTTTCATGCGCGATAGCCCCCGATTGTGGCAGATTCGCCGCTCACTGTTCGTCTTAGGCCTCCTCTAAACGTAGACAGATTCGTCTGCAGATAGCATGGCCAATTAAGCCAATCACCTGCTTGATTGTGATGGTGATTTGCTCGTCTGGCGATATCAAATACCTACCACAGACGAGCAAATCACACACTCTACAAGTCCGCGGACGCGTCTGCCGATACCATCTGCAGACTAATCTGTCTACGTGTAGAGGAGGCATAAGAGACACACTGCCTTTTTTTTTAAAACGAGGGGAAATACATTGATGTACCGTACCGTCACCCGAGGGAAGTGACGGCGTGTGTGGGACTCCCCGCCCTGAGAAGGGCAGGACTACCCACTAAAACCCCCCCGATTGGACCTCATCGCCGTTAATGGTGGTGCTACGGGAAACTCGGCTCAGCCATAACTACCGCAGAAGAGAGACACACTGCCTAACATATTGCAATGCCAGAGCTACACTGGGGCAAGTCAACGCCTGAATTATTCGAAGTTTTGTAAGGGCAACCTTTCTAACTGTTCATAAAACAATCAAACAATGTCTTAATTTTAATTATTGAATTCCTATGTAGGTACTTAATATTCATCATTTTACTAAATTGGCCAATATATAAAAAGAAACAAAGTTTTAAGCGATATATTTTAAATCGAGACCTTTACCCACACTTACTTTTCAAATAAAAGGTTCGAGTTTATTGCGTTCATAATATTTTTTGTAAATATTTACGCTCGTAGCACTAAATAAATTAGTTTGTAGGAGTAAGCCTTTCTAAGCACTTTAGAATCCATTCCATGTTAAGATTTTTGCTGCAAACATCACCTGGCGTGAATCCCACGTTCAATGTATTCGTCGGCATAAAACGAGAGTGAAGTTAACTAATTTATTGTATTAATCTTACTTTAACCCGAAGACTTTTCTAAAGTTGTTATGGGCCTGACTTTGAATAACCTTTGTTATCGTGAAATAAATATTTACTGGTTGCGTTACAATTCTTTTATAACGCACATTCTTAAAACTACAAAGCCTGATCATTAAGTTTTGTTTCAAAATTAATTAAATCGATAATTTTCCAATAACATGTTTGGTTACATTCCGACACACCGCGTCTAAAGCGTTTTAAATATTAGAAACAGAAAAATTGTATCTCCCCTTGCGGTGCGGGAATTGAACCCACGACCTTCACGTATCGCGCGTGCTGCTCTTACTTTCTAATATTTAAAGTTTTCTGTTTCTAATATTTAAAGTTCGCTAGTACGGCGTATAGTACTATAAAAATAATAAAATCGATTAAGATGCCAGGTGTCTTCGATTCTGTGGTTTTCAAACATTTCTGCAACGAATGTACCACGGGCCGTTAAGTATGTAGATATAAACATATTCGGCAGAGGGCACTTACCGAAAGGCTAACGGTTGATACAGCAGAAAAATTTCATCGCCTACAATAACTTGCGGTTAGCTCAGTTGGTAAGAGCAGCACGCGCGATACGTGAAGGTCGTGGGTTCAATTCCCGCACCGCAAGGGGAGATACAATTTTTCTGTTTCTAATATTTAAAGTTCGCTAGTACGGCGTATAGTACTATAAAAATAATAAAATCGATTAAAGCGTTTTAAGTCGCAAAGTTAAATAATTTCACTGAATTCGATAATCTCGCAACAGGTAGGTAGGTACATTGTCAAAACAAAGTTCTCCCCGAAGTAAAACAACAGGGGCGGAAGCTGGATATAATTAGTGAAGATTTCCCTTCTTCCCCAGCCGGTACTTAAGTGTTATTTGCTTACATTTCAAAGGGTATTTTTTTACAGATTTTTAGGACCATTTTGAAAAAACAACGCCGAAATATAATTATTTCAACTAACAAGTCAGATAAACACATTTTTTAGGGTTCGTAGTAACCGAGAAACCATTTTTGCCCGGTTTCAATATGGAACGATTCGTAATTTGTCAAAAATGACTATCCATTTTTCTACGAGTCGTTAATTCTATTTATTTTCATATTAGTTGTCATCAGCCGTCGGTCGGTCGTTTTGATCTTACGCCTCGTATAATTTATTACTATCCGTAACGTAGAACAAATCATTTTTCAAATATTGGAACCGGGCATTAGTGTTTCAAACAATTATACTGGAATAACAGTATCCTGCAATCTATTAATCTAGAGATAATACAAAGTTTCGCGTTTTGAATAGTAGTAGGATTTGCCACGTCTGGCCATCCGTAGAAACCGGCTGAACACATTTTGGTTTTCTCTTAACCAAGGAACATGTTTCCTAAAAAATAATGTTAAAAGCACTGGCATATGTGCCATACAGCACACAGATGGAAACTATGATAGGACCTTTCATTCAAACATTATGAAGAGCATTTGCTATTCATCGTTCACATCATCAGATAGATAATGGTAGTTTGTACCTAATACATGACATTTTGTGTTAAGTTTTAATTGTGAAATCAGTCACATTCGATTAAAAAGTTAACTGTCCCTTTTTAAAGAGTGATAGTTTTGACAGCTTTTCTATATCTATTCTTTACTATTTCTTGGTATCCTTCACGCCAACATACACTGAAAAAATGTGTCTTAACTTTTATAAATAAAAAATATACATTTTTCTTTTCAATTTATTTTCAAAAAGTGATACTGAATTGGATAACTCAATTTAAATTTTTTATCTACAAAATAAAATCAACGATCATTAATTTTTATTCTTCGTTGTCTACGTCTTACCGGTTCATTTTGTTAGATTAAACAATTACGTTTGTTGTAGGTTAAAATAAACGATCTAGTTATTTTCAATAAATAAGATCTCGTTTGGCTCTTAATGAGTTGAGTTCTATGATAAAAATCTTTAATACATTTCTTCTCAGTGTATTAAAGATAAACTAAAACGACCCACCCCGTCCTAAAACATGGCATTGACTACTTCACAAGTTCTTGGCTTCACGTCACGTCTTCAGAAATGCTAGGTCAAACGCTACACTCAATACTCAATACTCAATTATTTATTGCTCTATAATGTAGTACAAAGGTGTTATATATATAAATGTTTTGATCATTATAGACCCTGTTAGGGCACTGCAATCGAAGAGAGGCGATTTGATATACATAATATCAATGCCCGGATATAAATATGCTTAAAAGCTAAAAACCAAATATTATTCTTAAAACATTTTATAATCTATCTTCTAAATATTCTTTTAAGTTGTAGTAGCATTTATTAATGAATAAATTTTTTATTTCTTTTATATACATAGAGTCTTTAGTTATAGCTTTAATTTTTTCCGGTAGTTTATTGTATATTTTTATTGACATAACGTGTGGGCTGTTACTATGTATTGTAATTCTTGATGTTGGTAATGTTAGCTTGTTCTTATTACGCAGGTGATGGTTTTTAATTTCATCATTTCGTTTTTTGTAAAAATTTGGATATTTTCGCACAAATTTGCAGATTTCTAGGATGTATATACAAGTTAACGTAAGTATTTGGTATTTTTTGAAAAAAGGCTTACAACTATCAGTCTGTTCTATATTTGCTATTATTCTAATAAGTTTTTTTTGTATTATGAAGAGGGTACATATGTCTGAGCTATTTCCCCACAGGGATATTCCGTAGCTCAACCAGGCGTATGCATATGCATAGTAGGTCACTATTGCTGTTTTTGTATCTGTAGTTTTTTTTTATTTCTCTTAGTGCATAGGCAAAACTTGAAAGTTTATTTCTTATTTTTTGTACATGAGATTTCCAGTTGAGGTGAGAGTCTATTTTTAAACCAAGAAGGGTATACTCATTGACCTGTTCTATTTGGATATTATTAAAGCTGAAGTTAATTTTTATGGGGGCTTTTTGGTATGGGTAAAAACTTATTAATTTGGTTTTTGAAAAGTTGATTTGTAAATTATGTTCTTTCATCCACTGTGTTGTATTTAACATTATTTGGTTAATTTGTTGGTTCAAGTTTGAATTATTGTGCGTCGAGGTGAGAATAGAGACGTCATCTGCAAACATAACACATTGATGTTTTATGGATTCTGCTAGGTCGTTAATATAAACTAAAAATAAAAAACATCCTAATACACTTCCCTGGGGAATTGAGGCTTTTAAGATTTTTCCGCACGATGTTATATTTTGGATTTTGGATTTTTTTTTATCAAAATACTCTAGTTCGACGAATTGTTCTCTGTCTTTTAAATAGGAAACAAACCAATCGTAGCTTAGACCACGAATTCCGATTCCATATAATTTTTTTAATAATATACTATATTGTACTGTATCGTATGCCTTTGTCATGTCTAATAGTATACCTATAGCATATTTTTTATTATTAATTTCATTATATGCTTCCTGAATATATTTGTAAACTGCTAAAATAGTGGAGCGGTTTTTACGAAACCCATTTTGACATTCATTAAATATTCCGAATTTCTCACAAAACTTAGTAACTCTATCATACATAGCTTTTTCAAATATTTTTGAAGTTGTTGGTAAAAGGGCAATGGGGCGATAGTTATTGGGATCAGTCTTCGATTTCTTCTTATGAATGGGTTTGACTATTGTTTTTTTTAATAGATCAGGAAAGACCCCTTCTGAGAAAGATTTGTTTATGAGCAAGCTTAATGGCGTAGCAAGTTCGTCTGCACATTGCTTAAACAAGGTAAGTGGTAGGTCATCGAAACCATGACTTTTCTTATTTTTAAGGTTTATAATAATTTTTAATATTTCAGAACGAGTTACTTGGCCGAGAAATAGGGAATTTTTAGTTGGGTGAAGTACTCAAAAAGGTATCCCAATCTCAACACAAGAAAATTAGCTTTTATATTAACAGAGATATCTTTTGTCTCTCGACATCAAAGCGGCCGCCAGGTAGGAGGGACATTTGGTCCCCAAGTCTCATTATCACTGGAATTTCCAATTGATTGGGGACAAGCCGATGGAAAAAATGCAATTTGAAAGAAAAGACTTAAGCTCCACTCAATTGAGTTGCGGGAACGTGCGACCTAAATTAAGAATAGGTGATTTATATCTGCCCGCAAAATATGAGAATGGAAGGGTATAATTATAAAAAGTAGAACATTTACTGTTTGTTATTGTATTATGCATTTATATACTGTTTTATCTATGGGAGCGCTAACTAATGGTTAACCATGGAACATAAAAACTAGGAAGACTAAATTCCAAATATACTGTTTGTCCTTACCCGATTTGCAAAAAATATATAATTGTAATAGATCATATAATTGGAAAACACTACATACATCAAGCTAATATCTAAAAACACGGCAAAACTGCTTTGTTTTGCTCTCATTCAAATGATGAATTTAATTTAATGACACTTTAGGTCGATTTTGCAATCGTAAAGACGCGAGGGCAAATTATTTGTTCATAGTCTTTAAGTATAGATCTATTAAATATATGATCGAAGGTTTTCAGATAGAATTTAATAGTAAAGAACCATTTCTTTATTTCCATCTTACCAGTAAACTTCCATATCATAAATAAATGTATATCAAAGGTAACTCTGCGGCATTGTATTGCTCACACACTTATCCCTGAATTGATACAAATTAGTACGCTATTGTGATTACCGTCGGATAACTCTTTGTTCACAAGCCATTTCGGCGATGTATAATTGGCTACAATTGACGAATGCTTTTGTGTGCTCTGAACTGTTGTATTTATCATTTGGTTTGGTTTTATCATATATATTTCATTGAAATTATTGAGAAAACCAGATCTCAAATTATCGAGAGATACGTAATTTCGGGAGTATACGATTTGTATGTAGAGATATAAAACTTAAACAGACATAGCTACAGTTCAGTGATATCTGACAGAGATTTTTAGGCACACTGGATAAATTTCTCAGAGATGAGTTAGATACTCACTTCTGAGAATCTGTGTAGGTACGCTTAATATTCATACGCCAAAAATTATTTCGAAACAGAAGGTACCAAATGGTATCCAAAATTGAGAACTCTTCTGTAATACACTCTCCGTACAGAAGATAAACCATTTTTAATAAAACAAAATTACCTGTTTTCACTTAATCTTCATGTAACTTTACAAGTTTAGGGGACGTACGTAACCAAAAATGGACTTTTAGAAGATTTAATTACAGCATCCTTTTACGCGTTAATGTTTTCTGTGCGTCAGTAAACAAAAGGACGGTCTCAACGAAACGTCTTATTTATTGGTGGAGCGACATCGTATTATTTTTTTCTCCTTTATTTATTTTTAAGGGGGAGAAAATGCATTTTCGCACCATACCGCTGCCTTGGGGACTGCTGCAGCCTGTGTGGGACTCCACCGCTCAGAAGCGGCGGGGACTACCCGAACTAAAAGCTCCCTCCATGCTCTCATCGCCTTTGGTTCGCGCCATGGAAAAAGGTTAAAAACCATAACAGCCGCTGCACTAGGCGGATAGAGCAACATCCTAAAAGGAAAATATACATTCAAGTTTCATCCACATGCAGCCCTCACCTCAGCAGAAAGCTCAAACTTTGCCATTTCTCTCGAGCGCCATTCAACACATTCGCACTTTCAGCTCAACATTGGAAATTCAACGATTCGCCACTTCGGAAAGCGTTTTTCAAACAAGTGGACTCTCAATACATTCGCTTTTGTATTTGGCAGAAATAAACGTGCCGCAATAATGCTTTCAGGCTGTTTTGTATTTATTTTTGCTTGCAAGATTTTCTTATTGAAACAAAAGGTAATTTCAGAGCTGACAAAAGGGTACTTTTGTATCGTACTGTAAGGCTTGCTACATCTGTCTTCTCGTCTATACGAATAAAATGAATCGCTGAAATGTATGTACGTAAATAACTTCAGAAATACTGGACCAAATTAGATTTTTTTTTTGTTACATTGTTTGTACTTGTAATTTGAGTTCTGTACATATCAAATCATTTTATAATCAATTCGCTCACAATAAAGTAAATTACCAACATTCTAACGCCACTGCCCAACATTTAAATGAAATATGTTACATTATAATACTTTCGAGCCGTCATTAAACACGATGGAAAGTGATCTGTTACCGGTTCGCAATTGACAAAAATGTCCGCCAAGAAGATACCGGTAAGAAACTCAACAATTTTTAGTATTTTACTTACTATTCGTACATTAGTTTACTTCGGGCAAGTCATATCTATAGTTTTGGTTTATGATTTAAATCAAAAACAGAGAAAAAAGCAAATCAAGTTTCTGACCAATTGCGCAATAGATACTTTTGACCTTACCTGTTTCCGCAGTGACAAAATATAAGAAAAACAAACGAGGGGTATCGTAGCTCATTCGCACCATGGCATTAGTATGAAAGTACGGCCTTAGCGGTTACAACAGATACGTAAGATAAGACATGTCCTGCCACTTGGCCGAGTGGTGGTCCGTGTTATCTATCTGCCTGTCTTGAATTAAAATCCAATGGCGTCGAGTGTGATAGGGCAGACGACTAAAAAATTATATTTGGTACAACAGTTATGTTACCAATTTTTAAACAGAAGAAGTAGAAGTAAGATACATCGCGCATAAAATGTAGCGCGACGTCACTTCTTGAAACAGTTTTATACGAAATAGTGACGTAAACACACTCGTCTGAACTTTGTAAAGCCATATATACTTATATACTTTTGTGGAAGCAAAAATACCTTTTTAAATCTAACTGACTTATAAGAACCATTGTTTTTTACCGAGTCCTTATTGTATGTACGAGTATATTCTTTTTATGTATTATAATTACAAAAAATATCCGTTATAATTGCACGATTTAAAAAAACCTATGAATTCGAATATCAGTTTGAAAGTTGAAAACTGAAAAAAATAATAGCTTTCCACATTGTGGGTCAAAGAGCCAAGATCTTCACATAACGCGTATTATGATCCTCTTCAAATTGAAAAAGTTTTATTTGGTGGTATGAATTAGTTTAATCTACATACAATGAAGGTTGAGAGTGCAAATGAGAATATTTTTTTTCTTAATCGTAAAGATATTTAAGTTTGCAAGTGATGCACTGCAAAATTAAAACCAATTTAGTAGGCATTTTTTTTGCTTTAAACCTATATCTTTACTCAATTTCAGTACGTAGCTTTTTATTAACAAAATCAACACGTTTCCTTGTAGGCACGTAACACGCTGGGCACACGCGCCTTTTCAAATATGAGATGGAACCGGCCATTTTTACATTCGTGTCCTCCCGTTTGGATGAGATGGAGAGGTTTATGCATGACAAGTGTCCAACCCATGGACTTAGTATAGTAAACCAACCTTACTGTCAGATGCTCTTACGCCGTCAAATTACTTCTTGCTAGGCTTAACAATTACAAAGAAATTTCAGCTGGATCAGTAATCTGCCTTCCGAGCGCGAAAATGTACTTGATAAATGTTAATTCATTTCGAATAGTCTCTTATCCAATGCTGAATTTCGATGGACAAGCAGTAGGCCTATTCTCGCGGATACAATCTTATGAATTTATCAAAATATTTAAAATAAGAGGATACATCTTTAAATAAAAGTTTTCTCTGAAAATAGAAAAATAAAAAAAACGTAAGGTATCCATTAAGAACCAAACACTTATATAAATAAGTCCTTTTCAAAGAAATTGAAGTTTACACAGTACCCAATACAGTAGAAATATGGAAAACTAAGAACGAATAGAAACGCAGTAAATAAAAAGAGCAGAAAATATCACAGGAAAATATTGGAAACATTCCTCCACGGAGGTTACATAAATGCGAAACTTTTCCTACATCTCGAACGCATCCATTCCTAGCCACATACTTCTTTCATTTTATAGAGGCATTTTCTCAAGACATATTTCACAAATTCGACATACAACTTGACATTGTCAAATAACCGAGAATTCTATTGACAAACTTCCAGAGGAACATTTCGAAAAACGTTATAAAAGCAATGGTTTAGTTTCTAAAGTTCACGATTATTTGCTTCAATTACACCTGCTATGTTCTTTACAAGATACTTTATTATTAGAATTATTTTAGTTATTAAATTACACTACGTTCTAGGTAAGAATCCGTTAATAGTGAAGGATCCTTTGGATTGGAGAGTGGTGGAGTCTCTCGCTGAGCAACATCCGTACATAACTGGTCTACTAAATATCAACAAGGAATACATGTGTACAGGTATTGTTATAGACAAGCGGACTGTTCTGACGGCAGGGAGTTGCCTCCAATCTGCGCTTCATTACATAGCAGTTGGGTCCGCCGTCATAAGCAAAAGTCTCAATAGGAAAAACCTGTTCGATATCGCTGGGACATCGTTGCATGGAGACTACATATTTGAATTGAGAGCACAGGATCCGAACGTCACTCGGATGCATAGCAATATCGGATTGGTATTTTCGGTGAAACCGGACTTGGAGTTTTACATCCCCGCCGCAGGTTTAGGGAACTATTACGCACCGGAATTGCAGAAGAAATATTTGAAAGTGATCGGTTTCGGAAAGATTAATGGGACTAATATAGCTGTGTTGCAACAGCAAATGTACCACCAGACTCCGTGCACGAACCCTAAATGGTATTACTGCGTTTGCGGCATCGAAGTATCAACACCCAAAAAAACGTACAAGAACGAATACGGAGAAGGTGCACCAGTTTTCTTGGACTCAGAGGTAGTGGCCGTCACGGCAGCCCCTTGCGGCGTTTTGGAATTGCGGAAGATGAATGTCCCTTATAACATTTTCACCCTTATAGGCCCGTACCTACCATGGGTCGACAAAAGAAATTCGAACTTCGCCTCACGTTATCGTTCTAGATTGTCTGATACCGGAGTAAATGCCGTGAAAAAAGTGTTTTCTCATAATGTTTACGTTTTGTTAGTCTTTACCCAAGTGATATTTCATTAAAGTCTGGTAGATTGAAAAAAGACACGCTTTTTGTTTTGCTCCGTTAACATTTCTATGGTCATTTGATCTGATAATTGAAGAAGGTTTGTAGAACTTGTAATACATTAGCATAGGATTCTGGTTTTTAAGCAGATTTATTTTTTATTTAATATTACAGTACAAGTTTAATATTTGATTGACTATCCTCATCAACAATTTTTCGAGGAACCTTCTCATTATTGTTACAACAATGTATAAATCCTATTCAATAACTTTATTATCATCGATTTTTTATTATCTAGACCTAATTTGTTGCAATTAAGCTATAATAGGGGTTATTACCGTATGTTCGGTCCTTTTGACCGTAACATCCCTGCGTATCTAGCTATACTTTTCGTTAAGTATGCATGAAACATTACTGTTGGTATAATCGGGAAGATTAGCTGCAGCATACCTATGTATGCAACTTGTCGTATGTAATGCGAGAGACTTTAGTTTATGCGATAGTTTCTGAGAGCACTGAGATTTTCAGCGATTAATATTGGCGACTATCCGTACCGTGTATTAAACCCGTGACTGCACTACATTTTTACTTTTCTACTTTTAGTTACTGTAGCTCATTTATATATTGTATGTACCTCTGAATTTTTATTAAAAATTGAATGTCTTGATATTTTATACAACCTGTAGGATCTTCAGATACGTACAAACAGTTAGTCCCAATTTGCTAATGTACCAATATGTTATTAAGCTCTGGCAGTAGGTAAAGTCTATATTCGTAGCCTGCCCTGCATCCGCAAAGGGAATAACCCACGCAAGGTAATACGTACGAAGATACCGGTGCTCAGCTAAAATCTTTACAAGTACTTAAATATCTAGTTTTTCTTCAAAAGTGAGCCCCTAGCTTAGTATTTTCTACTGAACTGAACTGATACTTAATGAAATCCATTTAGTGTATAAGTGCCGGATACAACTACGCGTTATGCACGAGAGAACAACGCTCTCGGGGCCATCTCTTTCTGGCTCCTTTCTGCATAAAGTCCAGCGTAATTGCAAATCGGAGTTGCTCTGCACCAGACTTGGTAAGTTTCTTTATGAATTAATATTGCAGTTGCTAGTGGGACTTAACTAGGTATTTACTTTGAATTCAACGTTTGAATTTCTTAACGAGTCTACTTTGCGTTGGTTTCCGTCATAAATTAGTGTTGGTAAGCATTTTAACAAATAAAACATTCTGTAAGTGTCCATATTTTGAAACTTTGTTTGAAATAACACCTTTGTTGATAATTAACTCCCGCGCACTATTTCGTAGGTATTGGAGTTAAATATTATAAATTAATCATTACAAACGATGAGAAAGTAATGAAGACAAATATTAAATTGGCATTATTTTAATTATCTCATCAGTTTTGTTTTTTAAAAATGACACAGTACTTATATGAATATCCCAATATTATATTTTCTACTTAACTCTCATTATATGTTAGTAACATTCCAAACAAAATTCTAAAAACATAGTTTTACTAATAAATTAGCGAACCAAATTGTGTCATATCTCCAAATCTTACAAACTGTCTCCACAAGTTATGACGTAATTTCAAAGTGTTCAATCAACTAGCTTAAACTTTGACCTCAAACAACTAAGAGATAAGAAATTATTTTAGTTTCTCGTAACTTGAATCATTCCATTGAAAGCGAGGGACGGGCCACAACGTTATTAGTGCCTTGTCGTTTAGATATCTACTTGAAATCGAAAATTTATGCCACTTAAATATTAAAGAGTTTACCAAAACTAGTATTTAAAGAGAAAAACAACAAATGTTTAAGTTACAGTTTCCAATCACATGAAGTCAGAAGAGTGATTTTATTTGTTACATACACAACGTGTTTTTTAATGTCGCTGGAGATTTGGTGAATTAAAATTGACAGAATATTTTTAAAATAATAATTCCAAGTCTCAAGTTTAAAAACGTGACCCTTAATAGCTTAGCGGTTTTAAGACCCCACTGTTTTGGAGAACCACGGTAGTGTTGTGACTGCAGTAAACATGAATGCCATCAGAATCTTCGCACGAAACATGAGCAAGACAAGTAGCTGGGAGCCTCTGAAGCAGGTTGGCATCATCGGCGTACCCTTCGAGAAGGGACAGAAGAAGTACGGCGTGAGCGTAGCACCTGCCGCCATGAGAGCTGCTGGCCTTCTGGAAGAACTCAAGGAAATTGGTAAGCAAACTTCAAATTTTGTGAACCAAAATCAGAAATTTTGTAGCTGGTCACGCATAAAAGGCCCGTTCTTATTTTGTAAATATTTCTTAATAAATGTGTCTTTATTTTGTATTAAGTCTGTTACCTGGTATTACATAGGTACTAAATTTATGGGTACTTATCTAAACAAAAAAATAAAACAAAAAAAAATGTCTTCCTCCCTAGTTTCCTTGATACTCTTAAAATATGTTAGGAGCCAATTAGTTTCTCATCGCCTCAATCTTATTATAAATGGTATTTTGTAAATACTTTTTAACACCGCTCTGCTAAAATACATGTACCTAATCCTCTTTGCTTGAATTAAACATTTTACGAATAACATTAATTAGGTAAAATACATTTGTATTAGATGAAAAAATCTTGTACCTATAGTCAGTAGTAAAAATAACTCTTAAACAATTCAATGCCAATATCTTCCCCGTCGTATTTTATTTGTTTCATCAAATGACGAGTACGTTTCTTAACTCACTGAAATTGTATATTTTCATTGTTTATCTTGAAGTGTTAATTTAGTTGTGTCCATCAAGTACAAATGCACCGCAAAAAAATTGATTGCATCATTGCACCTAAATACATTCATACTTTTTACGTCAAGTATCTAAATTCACCACATGGCAATAGATATAAATTAGAAATCAACTAACACATTTATTATTGACCTGTATGAATGAAACAATACAATTGAATTTTAAAATGTGTACACAGTGTCTACTAGACACCGAAGCAAAGTTTTATTTCTTCTTCGGTGTTCAACAGATCACGGCGACAAAACTTCCAAACCCTTCTTACGTAATTATTCACTTACGGTTGGGGCGGGACAAAATTCGCTCGCAAATTATTTAACCCTCTCACATGCTACGTATACGAACAGATATGTGGGTGTTCCACACCTTACACCACAACGAAATAGTAAACAAATATAAACCTTACTCTACGCTTCTTAAGTACGAGTTTATTGTACAAATTTTCTATTCGGACTTATACGTACCTATCTAGGCGTATGTTTTCTGCCTGCAGGATATGCGAGGGAGTACTTTTGACAAGTAACATACATTAAAGGCTACGATTCCTAATGTGCCGCTTATATTATACTAATTCAAATGAAAGACAGATCTATTGAAATGATGTAACAATATGATAACTATAAAACTATATAAACTTTGGAGATGATTGAACCTCTTGGCTAGGAGGCCTAGGTAGTTGTCAAACTCTAATATCGTTTCAACAAGTTTAAGATCGTCGGTATTGACATTTTGAAATCACGTTACTGTTCTACGTAAAACTTAGTTTAAATTCCCACATAGTTTCAATTTATCGACAGAATCTGTAGTTTTCCAAGAATTCTAAACAAAACACCCGTGTCTAATTAGACAATAGCTAATTATATCAATATTGACACAAATACACTTCGTCACAAAAATGTAGTTGCTATTTAACATTTAAAAGAGCGAAATAAATCCTCTGTCTGTTGGGCAAGCGCTGAGCAGTCAGTTTTTTTAGCTGTGAGTGAGCTCGTTGCCAAAAGTAAACAAAAAGACGAAACGCAACAACGACACAGCTCGATATTGTCTCGTTACAAAGGCGCCGTGAACAAAAAAATCCTAAATGAGTCACTTTAATGGGAAATCGCTTCGAGTATTGCTTTTATTTTATTAACCTACCTATTATGCCTTATGACTAGTTCCAATATTTTACGATTCGTAATGTGTCAAAAGACTATCCGTTTATCTACGAGTCGTTATTTCTAGTTTCAAATTTACTTTCCATGTCAGCTGTCATCATTCGGTCGTTGTTGGCTTACGCCCATGCTTACGCCTCATGTAATCTATTACTAGCTGTCACTAGAACGGATCGCTTTTTTTAATATTGGAACCGGGCATTAAACATAGAAACACGGAAACGTGGTGCGTAACTTAGTCTTGAGCTATAGAGTACTTGAACTTGGTGTTTGCCACGTAGATAGACTCAGAATTGAAGATTTCCGTAGTTGAGTTAATCGTAGACATGACTCTAAAATTTATAAAACTAATGATAATAATGGGCAGATCTTATAGTTGGTAGACTTGATAGTAGAGGGGGCAGGAAGGTTCTAGAATTACGGCCACCAATCTGAAATGGACAGACGATCTTGTCACATTTGCAGTAAGGCGATGGATACAAGTAGCACAAAGGTAGAGTTGTGAAAGTGAAGGGTGAAATAGTGTTATTTAGATTATAGAAAGAAACATCAAGCTAATGAGCATGGTTACAAAGTTCAGTGGTTGCATTCTAGGTGGGCTTGACGTCAAAGATTACGGTGACATCGAGGTCTCTGACTGCCAAGACGGCGCCACAGTGGACAACATGGCTCACCTGCCTCTCGTCTCCGAGTGCAACAGGAAACTGTCCCAGCGCGTCTCCCAGGTCCTCAAGGATGGACGAGTCGCAGTCACCATCGGTGGTGACCACTCTATTGGAGTTGGTAAGCAGAAACCATCATTGGTGGATTAAGAATAAGGATCCGGACCTACGTATACAAAAGCGTAATACCACTTATTGTTCAATCACAATATCTCAGAAAAACATACAAATCCCTAAAGAGGGAAAACGGGGTTTTAAAGTTTGTATGAAAGTCCTATTTTTTAAGTAAGTGATTTGAAATTTAAAATGTATAGTAAGGTACTTTTAGTTATCATTACTATAGGTAATGATACCATGCGGTCGAAGTGACCCCGACTTTAGAATTGGCTACTTGACAGTTTTTGAAAAAGTATTGTAAAATGTGCGCCCGTTCATTTTATATCCCAAACAATTCGAGTTATCACGAAAAAATGTAAATAACCAGAGAAAAATAAGATTTTGTGTAACATATTTAAAAAGTGCGCGAAAACGCGAAGTCACGTCACTGTTGCAATTATGACGTCAACGTTCTAGACATCGAACCGATACGCATAGGAACGACTTAATTTAGATAAACGGATTTTTTTTAAATAAATTCTTAATACGGTTAGAGAAACCATAATTCAATTTAATCGGTAAAATAATCATTGTTTCGCCACATTAAAATAAATAATTGACAGCTGTCATTTCCGAATTGCAATGGTGGTTTCCGTTTCGGTTCTTTTGTTCCACAGATAAAAAAGCAAAATTTATTTTGCAAAAATAAAATACTAACTATGCTTTTAAAAATAAAAATGTAAAATTATTACATATCTAATAAGCTAACATATCTAACACTTTTCATATTTTATTGTTAAAACTGTCAAGTAGCCAATTCACTGACGCGGGCCTATATGTACTGATCCAATACAAATCTTTATAAATTTGCATTGTGGCAGTCCCTAGGATGTTGAAGACGAAAGGAAGCTTCATATTCATTTTCGATTAGGAATCAATTTTAAGATGTAGATATTGCTACCGATTTTTCTATGGTGTCATTGATCTTATTTGAGGCAAAGGTTGTTCTAGTGTCTTAAAAATGTTAAATCAACAACGGTTAATTTAATTTCTGTAAACTATAGTTATAAAGGAAAAAATAATCTTGTACAATTCACATGAATGTAGCTTCTATTAAACAATGTAGTTATAACTCAGTTCGCCAGTATTTCGAACCCAATCTGAAAAAAGAACTATAAAATGAAATACTTATTTTTTTCCGACGTATTCCCAGCACGCTGTACAATTTCCCAGCTTATTTACCACAGAAAATTTTCCGCAAAATTTGATGCTAAAAAGTGAAGTTTACGGCTATTTCGGGACGGTCTGTAACTTTGCTTACCTTTGGGACATTGAGATTCAGGTAAATGGAAAATACTTTTTCCGATACAACTATTCGTAACTTTACATAATTACCTTACCTGCTTAATCTGGTAGCATTAATTTATTGGAAAGTTTAAAACCTATAATCTATTGAATATATTTAGAAGTAACTAGCGGTCCTGGCGAACTTCGTTTCGCCTTAGAGGACTTTCCCGCTTTTCTGTTGAAATTTTTCCTGAATTTTCTTTGCTATAAACCTCATGGAGCCCAAGACCTTTCCAACGAATGCAAAACCGTGGAAATCGGTTCGTGCGTTCCGGCGTTATAACGTCAGGAAGGAAAACCCGACTTATTTTTATATAGTAGATTTCAAATAACAAGTCTGCCAAATTCAACAATGGCTCAACTCAACAATTGTTTTGTAGGCATTATTTATTTTCATTAATGAATTTCAGTGTACTCTATTTAATACCTAACTATCAGCCACTCGCGACTTAATCCGTGAGGAATTCGGACTCTCTGTTCATGCTCGTAGAGATAGAATTAAAAAAACCTTTCTTAGAATACTTATATCTTAATGACTAACTGCGTGCCTTTCAATGCGATCCGTTTGTTGAGTTATGTGTGACAGATCAGTCAGTTGTTTTTTTTCCTAACTGACTATAGACGACGCCCTTTTCATCTTCACCTAGCTTGCGGGGGAATGGAACGCTCACACCCCTAAGATCAGTCAGTAACGATAACCTTGCATTATACTGCAGCTGCTCTTCGCGACTTCGTTCGCATTATGTTGGGGTAATAAAGTATTCTATATGTTAATCTGTACTGTACTGTACTGTACTGTACCAAACAAATTCATTCAAAACCATTAAGTAGTTTTTGCATGAAAGAATAACAAACGTACATCAAGACATTCATTTTTATTCATTGTTACAAACTTTCGGGTTTATGATATATGCAGGATCATACAATTCTACTAGCCAAATAGAGCAAGGAAAAAGAAGACCTTCCCATGTTTTTAAACTGAATTTGTGAGCTCGAAATAACACATCTCGTCCTATGTAAACAAGGTCGCTATTTCGCTTTTCGCTTCTGCCGAATGTCCACGTCATATTCACTTGATCCGGCCCAGCCGGCGAACTTCATCGCATGTTTTAAAGTCCGCCTCAGTCCGATGGAAACTTTCAATTTCACTCTCGCCAAGTTACGAAACAAATTCAGATTTTCGGTTTCGGCAATGTCAAACTACCTTTGAATTGAAACTACTACCTTTGAGAGTGTTTTCATATAGCTAGCGCCATATTGGTTTTATACGTAGAGGCAATGTTAAATGGATAATAAAACCTGACTGTTTAAATATTTTTCTTATTAGTGGGTGTTCCCCATTTGTAAATGCATTAAAGGAACCAAATAAGCTAATAAATCAGGTGTGATTGATAAAGACGTAAGAATTTTGAATTGAAAGTACTAATTTGCCTCCCCGATTTCACCTACCTACACTACGTAAACAAAATATTAAAACCTCAAAAATTGAATATGAGTAGGACATCTCTACATATACGACTAAAACAAAAAATCGTTTAAAGGCACTTTCATTGAAACTTTGGTAAAAAACAAAAGCTGTAATATATTACATAGTTTCTAATGATTTTTTTATTTGATAGTTAGAATTGTTATTCAATCCGACTTGACTGAAGGTCAGCATGCTTAGCATATTGAATAGGTTTTGTTGGAGAGAGATGGCATATAAAATTCAGAAACTGTATTAATTGAGATGGCGAAAGTTCTAGACAACTTTGAAATTGATTTCAGAATTTAGTCTTGCGATTTGGCAAAGGATTTTAGTTATTTTCAATTTAGGGCTGTCTTAGTAAAAAGTTTTGCATCGTGTTAATTAGTCCTTTGATTAAATGTTTAATACCTAGTAGGAATTTCAAATCGACAACACAAATAACAAATTCCTGGCAAAGGGAATATAAATTTTCAAGGGCTATATAAAAGCCACAAATGCAGGCAGGCATGAAACTATTTAGTATTTATAAATAGGTACCCACTTAAAGCACCAGCAATGACAAACATTCGTTTGACGTACAATAGTTTTTTAACTGTGTCTGGGTGTTTAAAAACGTATTTAAGCATATATTGTGCTACGGTGGTAGCACAATATATCAGCGGTGGCTGATTCTGGTTGTACAACACAAGTAGTTAAGCTACAAAATTTCAATGAATGTATTTAAAAAATGGCTGTTGTTGAAAAACCATGGATGTAAGGAGAAGCAACCGAACTACATATACTATATAACTACAATGTGGATTGAGATAACAAGGTTTATTCTTCGTACAGGAACGGTGGACGGCCACTACAGCGTAAACGAAGACATGATCCTCATCTGGGTGGACGCCCACGCTGATATTAACACGAACAAGACTTCAGGATCTGGCTCCGTACATGGCATGCCCGTGGCGCTGCTTGTCAAAGAGCTAGCAGACTATTGGCCCTACCTGCCTACTATGGACTGGCAGGTACCAAAGTACGTAACCTATTTTTTTATCGACGGGAAGTACGTAATGCCTGACGCACCGTACCGTCACCCAAGGGAGATGAAGGCATGTGTGGAACTCTTCTGTCAGTGCACACATACCCACTAAAACACCCCGTGGGACCTCATCGTCTGAAAGGTGATGTTGTGGGATACTCAAAACTACCACAATACCACTGGCGTAAAATACGTAACCCTAGAGTATTTTACGCCATTATTGGGATTATGGCCGGCACTCGCGGCTGTTATCCAAGGGTTAAAAACAAATAAATATTCTACTACATCACATATTTTGCTCTTATTTTGTGGTTAGTAGATGAAGCACATGTGTTACAGCGACGGTACCACAACAACCAGACCCGATACACAGAAATTCGTTTTCCATGTTGAGCCCACGGGAATCAATTCCGGGACCTCAGAGATGGCACGACGCAAAGCCCAGTCCGCTTGCCTCTAGGCTACGGAGGTCGTGGGTTCAACCAGGACAAAAAATTATGTTATTAAAATTTATGTTTATCCTTTGGCTAGGTGTTCATACATTTATAAAAGTCCACCTTTGGGTCTGGTTTCGATAACAAAAGTGCCTAAGCTACTTTGGGATCGTTATCAATGTACCTATATTATGTACTCTGATATTGATTTATTAGTGAAAATCATTTTTAACAAGAACGGAGATGTTTACTTTGATATTTCGTATTAACTTTGGCACGATAGTACCTAGATACCGAACCATGAACAAATTATTTCATATTCTGTTATAAATCTGGGTAGACGGATACCTATTACATTCTCCCTAGACAATTACTTAGTTTTCTGACTAGATACATAGCAAAACTGACTTGTCTACCTTTTACGAACAAATATGTACCTAATAATAAATAAACTCCTTACTATATTGCAAAGCTGAGAGCTTTCCTTTAAAGTTTGCAGCATGCGTCCCAAGTGAGATAGGTAAGCTATCTCTTGAGATTATGGTAACTAAGGTAAATAAATATCTTGTCTACTTTTACGTAAAATGTCAGTTCATCACAATAACACAGGTCCAGTATTTTATTAAAATACCTAACTTTTAATGTTTTATCTACACGTAGTTGTGGAGTTGACGAAAAATTAGGATAAGAGCAGGAAATATTAATAATTTACCTACTTATTTGGGAAAAAAAACTAACAAAATAAAAAAGTCTGATTCCACCTCTCTCCAGTACCAGGTCTAAGATCCGATGTTAGATGTAAGATGTCGGGGACTTGGGTTCGACCCGGGTCAAGCTAATTATGTGTGTAATCACCAAAAGCTAGAGCGTGGTCATTTAGCCAAAACCCATAATTGAAACGCTGACTGGATTTATTTGCGCTGCAGTTGGGCAAATGACTTAATTAAGGCTAATACTTAACTAACTTATGATTTTCAGATTCTCTATTAAGAATCTTGGATATGTCGGTTTGCGGTCAGTCGACACATACGAAAGGCTGGCCATAGAGAAATATGCAGTACCAGCCTTCGCCATGGAAGATATCGAGGAGTAAGTCCGCATAATCCATTTTATAAACAGTGCCTAC
Source organism: Glyphodes pyloalis (assembly GCA_037074685.1). Lineage (NCBI taxonomy): Eukaryota > Metazoa > Arthropoda > Insecta > Lepidoptera > Crambidae > Glyphodes > Glyphodes pyloalis. Next base: position 4,718,667 of record JAYKKO010000015.1, on the reverse strand, counting down.
ACCTTCATCAATTTCGGATAGGCAATTTAAGTCTTAATTTCATTTTATCAAACGTTACCCGAACACTCCGGTCTCTTTTTTTAAAATTTTTTAAATTCGGAAAAGCTTTTAGCGTTCAGGAACGAGATTTTTTTGCAAAAAATTTTCATACTTGTGCTATGAAGTGCATTTCAAACACTAATTTAAGTAATAAAAAAATATCCTATTAATATTCATATTCAAATAAACAAAAATATTACTCAACCTTCTTTGTTTTTAATGTTAGTGAAAAAAATAAGCGTCTTTTAACAAGTTAGCCTTGATCAAAGTTAATGAATCTACCCATAATCACGTTCATTTAATTTATTTAGATATAACATACATTTAACTCTTTTATATAAAAAGTAAATAAGGAAGAGGCTTATAATACAGAAACAACACGAACGCAAACTATAACATACATGTATAAAACCTGAGGCAAACGGTTGATACAGCAGAAAAATTTCATCGCCTACGATAACTTGTGGTTAGCTCAGTTGGTAAGAACAGCACGCGCGATACGTGAAGATCGCGGGTTCGATTCCCGCACCGCAAGGGGAGATAAAAAAATCTGTTTCTAATATATAACTTTATAGTAGTAGATAGATATGCATGCTAACGACAACATTGCATTAAACTTGTTCATGTTGCACACAAAATATTATGTTTCAGACACGGAATTCAAAAGTCAATAAGGCACATTCTACATGTTTTGGACCCAGAAAACAAAAAACCCATTCATGTGAGTTTCGATATCGACTCTCTGGACGCTCTAGAAGCCCCCAGCACCGGTACTCCAGGTGATGAAACTTTAGTTTATTCCTAGTTTCTTTCAAATTTTCACTACTAAATACCTCCTACTCACGCAATTTCATCGTTATAGTTTATACAATTTAGGCAATGAGGGTTTTACTGAGTAGAACTCGTAGGACGAAGCCTTTATCAAACAAAGGGCAAATAGTTCCCATCTCAAATTGAACCTTATGTCGTGCCTGGCCATTTAAGGTTTAAAGTATCCCCCTTTCCTCAAAATATTTTAATGCATACCCCTATAGTACCCAGCTACCTATCATGTCATTGGGATGTTGACATCATTCACTAATCCACCAGATGGCGATACGTAGGCGTAAGGTCCTACTGTTTTGTGATTGGTCATGGTTTACATGACATTGACAGACATGTCTCCATAACATTTAAACCACCAACCATAGGTTGACAATGTTTGTAGAGCGGATTAAAATTAACTAACACCCACTTAACTTCGACAGTCCGCGGAGGCCTAACACTGCGCGAAGCAATCTGCCTCATGGAAATAATTCACTCCACGGGCCGCCTGCGCGCCATAGACTTGGTCGAGATCAACCCAGCGCTCGGCAACGACTCCGACAGACGCAGGACGCTTGATGCTGGTCTATGCGTACTCCGTGCCGCTCTCGGACACTCGAGACGAGGCACAGCGCCGAGGGGAGTACTGGATCTACCGGTCCAGACGCATCATAGCCACTTGAAAGCGAAGGCGCAATAGATAGGAATAAGTGAAGGGAGAGTGGGCATAGTAGTAGGTATTGCTGTAATCTTCGACCAAAGATTTTGTAGATCCACAGTTACATGGAAAATACAATCAAATAATTGACTCCCGCATAGTACGTCATATAGTCTAATTTAATTTAAACCTTATCGCACCTTCGGTAGAACAAGGGCACAACTGTCAACTGTCTTAAAAACAAAACTAATAAAAAAACTGAAAGTTCTTAATTGTCAAAAAAGAATATAGTAAAATGGTTTATCAGGCCTTGCATGCGCAACGCGACTAAATTTTATCGCGCTCTTAACAAACGTCAAAATCGATTGAAGTCAGTGCGTCAGCTGCTGATTGGCTGAAAATACGAGTGCAGTGTGCTATTAGCCAATCAACAGTATCGAAACCTTTGTCGTCTCATGCGAAAAATTTGACGTATTGCGCATGCTAGGCCTATATGTCTTGCAATTAAGGAGGACATCTTCCGAGTAATGATAAGAGAGCTAGAACACACTAAAGCAAAGAATATCTTAAAATGGCTCTCCTGTAAAATGGCAAAAACTGCAATTGTGCCCTTGTTCTCCCGAAGGTGCGTTATGTTGAAGATATAAATATTTTTTGACGTAATGTCACGCGCCCTGCCAGAGTAAAATCAGGCTTAACGGCTTGTTTTGATGATGCCATTTTTGGGTCGCAACTGTGAATCTATAAAATATATGATAGAAGGCAGTAATCGACAAATTTTAAATTTTTACAGAATTACCGCACTGGATTAGAGCTTCGAAAATTACTGTTTTAGTCAAGCTACAATGAACTCTTTGCGCTTTAGTAAATAAATAAGTAATCGTCTGTTGAAAAAATGTCTATTACCATTAGTCTGTGTACAGTTACGAGCACATCAAGGTAAACACTTGCAGTATGACATTACTTCTGATGCCCACGTAATAGGTGCGATACAAAGCGTATAGTTATATATAGGTACTAGCGTAATTTTGTCTGTTTAACAGATAAGAAAATTAAGTGTGCTTAAATAAACCATAATAAACTCCCTCATATTTTCTTATTTATATTTACGGCAGTATTGGAGCAGAAGATATTTAGATACTCTTGAAGAAAGTACCTACCTACTTTCTTCAAGAGTATCTATCATCACCAAATAAATAGGCAACAAGATTTCCTCTATATAGTGAAGATAGTAAGCACTTAGTTGCATAATTATATCCGATTTTTCCAGTCAATGTAAGACTAATATTATAGTTCCATTGGGAAATTTCGCAGAGCTTTAGTTGATAATAAGTGCAAATAAATAGGTAGAGACGTCACGGTCGATTTTTTCATATGAAGTAGTAGAAAAATACGGTCAACCAACCATCAATTGAATGGAATTGGCACGAAATAAAGTAACGTAACTAAGTAGAAAGATTCAATCTAACATAAGTTGGATTACAAAGGAAGTTTTGTAAATGTCCTAGATTACTTTCTTTGCCGATCGTACCTACCTTAAACATGCCGCCAGAAAGAAAGCACGTTATCCACACTAGGGGAAAAGGGGGTAATAGGAGTCACTTAAGCAAGATATGGAATAAAACACACAATTTTTACTTTATCTTTATTTTAATTAACGTTTAAAGTATTTTAATTATTACACTTTCAATCTCAGACAGTTTCATTACCTTTGGAATCATATATTAATTAATAATAAACATTAAAAAAAAAACGTCTTTGACCACCATTGTCCATATCTGAGGGCAATCATAGTCACTATGAAGACAATGAGAGTCAGCCTACCCTAACAAATGTCACATACGTAACCTTTTGGCGAGTCCCATTCTGTGCAACTAGCGTGTGCCCCTAAGCCACAAACAGTGCATCTGTACCATAATTCGTTGTTGCGACCAAACTCATCGCATACTAAACATTTATTCAAATCGTCGTCTTCATCATCGTCACATATCTGATTAAGACTAATATCGGATTCAGAAGAACTGTTTAGATTTTGAAGTACGCGCCTTTTGGCCTTATTCGCAGTATCTTTCTTAGGTTTCTGTTTCTTGCTAGCATTCGGCATAAGGTTTTTTACTTTTGCTGCTCTAGATGCTTTCTTATTTTCTTTTTCAACAAGGCTATCTTTGACGGGTGTTGATGGCATAATTTTTGCATGTTACTTCATCCGTCCTTTTCTTATGGGCTTTTCAGGAATCATTTTGATAGGTAATGAAAGCAGATCTAGAGCTCACGTTGCTGACGAAGTCGATGGTATTGCATCAACTGCTGTGAATGATGTTGATGGCATATGAAGTATTTCTGCAAACGATGTAGATGGTGTTAAATTTGTTGTAACCGATGATTTACACGGCATTGGATCTATTATTGCAGATGATGTAGGTGGAATTGGAGTTATTGGAGCAGATGTAGATGAAATGACGATTAAGGTATCTTGAACAATTACTTCAGCTTAGGTTAATAGAAGATAAGTATTTTATCCGGTCTGCAAAAGCATTTTCTACTTCTGCTGTTAATACAGGAAGTCGTCCAAAACGTGGTTATGATGAATCGTCCTTCTAACCGTTTTTGGAGGCTTGAAAAAGGTATATTCATTAGTTTAGCAGCATTTCTCACTCTGCACCCTTCCCTCATGCGAGCCTTAGCTTTTGACAGTGTTTTAGATGACCACTGAGCCTTATTTGTGGACCTGAGACGTATTTTCGGCATTTCTGAAATAGAAATTAATGAGAATTACTTTATAAGTATTTTTTAATGATTGCGGGAAAATTAGAGTCGACTCTCATTGCCCGCATTGCAGTGACTCTTATTACCCGATGGTACTAAAGGTGTAAAAAAATTTAATGAAATTTTAATTTGCTATTGAAATGCCAGAAATCTTTTTTAAATCAATAATATAAGCTTAAAGGCACACAATAATCTACTCTAAGTATTTAAATTGTATGTATTGATGTACTCACCACTTATTTTCTGCACACGTAAAATTACATGAAATGAGCGCAAAACTGCAAAACGGCGTTCCTGTGCAAACGATGGACGCGCACTGGACGGGCGATCGGGGGGCCGCGAGTTGTGACGTAACGAGTATTTATGGACAATATTCGTTTGTTTAGCTACTGTCGTCTAGGAACTAGAACGCTGACCACCATTGTCATCTGACTCTCATTGCCCCTTTTTCCCCTAATTATTATAGAGCAAGAAGACCTACTTACTGACAGGGCCTGCATATATTTTGTCACTTAATCAAATTGAACGAATTGTTATAACGAACGAACGAAAAATGTGACAGAGGAACTATTGATTGAATAAAGGCGTGATTATGTAATCAACATGCGTTTTTCATCTGCGACGCTCTTAAGCGTTACACAAACAATCAATCAATTTTCGAAACGAACTAGGTAGGTACGTACCTAAACATAATTTGGTAAAAACCGTAACGAGGCTATTTAATCTTTGATTGGATTGCAGTGAGCAAATAGCGATTTCTAATATAGATATGAATTTATGAGCCAGATGTTTTAATTGGCATCGCGCAGTATGGAGGCAAGATGATTGGAATCATTGTAAGTATATTCGTTCATAACGAGACATTTACCGTTCGACCTAAAAATTAAAATTGCTGTAGATTGTATTTCTGGTCACACATGTTCAATTAAATATGAGTTTAGCCATAATGTCACTCTACGAGACTAAACAAACTATACTCCCTGAACCAGCGTGGTTGGTGTAGGGTAGGTGTACCTTATGCGTGCGTTGTGGGAGAGCCTGTGTAGAATCCGCAAGAGATCCCGACTCCCCCACACAACTGCGCAACGTTGGCCACTGACGGGTTTTAGTGGGTGCGAGCCCGAAACACAACTCTCTGTTTTAAAGTGACGGTGCGTTAGGCATTCCCCGCTCGAGAAAAAAAAGTTGTACCTACCTAGCTATGTGTAAAAAAATACCAACCATGCTGACAAATGGCTATTGACTTAGCTGACTAATATCGAAATTTAAACCGGGACCGACAGCTTAACATGCCTTCAGAAGCACGGAGACGTGATAAGCCAGACAAAATCGTTTAAAATGGTCACCCGTCCACTACCGCATGTAGCTTGACCTTTGGGAACGTTTCCGCACTGTTGTCGCTTTCGCGGTGCGACCACCTCAGGTATTTATATAAAATCGGGGTATATACTTCTGGATTGGTTATAAAGTTATAGGTATGTACAGTCAGCGCCATATATGTAGTATTACTCAAGGTATTCAAATAATTAGACGCAACCAAAAATTAAACAATATCGGTGCAAACAAAGTCCATGTTAATGGCAACAATATAGTCGCTCAAAAAGCGAAACGTTTGAAATGTCATTCATTTGCTTCAAAAGGCTCTAATATTATTGTATTTTTATTTAAGTAAGTACCCTGAAGAGACGCTGACTGAACCGAAAGTTCGGTTGCTCTATAATAAGACACGTTAAACTGTTCATCCCGGCTAATATCTATGAGAATTAACCCTGCTTTATAACTTACAACCCAAGCTTTTGTTCAGCAGCGAGACAATTAGATCTAGTTTTTACAAAAAAAGTTATCTAATTCGTACATGTCAATTATCGCTAACCATACTACCTACTTACAAACTTGGTAGTGCACTAAGATGATTGTATGAGAAAACTCTACCGCACTTCGTTCCAAACGTTCTCATAAACTTTAAAATTGAGTGCCTAGTAGGTGGAACACTTTGGCAACCGTGTAGTTTCGTAACTGGCTCTTGCCTCGATGGAAACGAGCAATGATACTTAAATATAAGACGACCTAAAAATGTTCTTGATAGAAAATTTCAACGTCCTCCTTTAAATAAGTTTTCAAGTAGATATTTTCGACGCTAAGATGATCAAACCTTTTTGAACACTGAGGTAGGTTTGGACAAAATCTTCGCAAAAAAATTATAACTTTAAATTTTTTGACAGATATTAATGTTAACAATAACGATAACCAGCACTCTGGAACCGAAGAAAGAAGAATCTACGGATGAAGAAATAAAAAAAATCCTTGCTAAGTACATAGAAAACATTCCAGACTTGAAACCCAAATATATCTTAAACAATGCCCTTCACAATGTGATCTCAAAATACTACAAAAAGAAAATAAACACATTCCCTTTGTACAAAGTTAGCCTCAAAATAGATCGAACACCAGTCAAAATACCGTGGACTCTGGGCGGACCATCTTCTAACGACACCAATTCTGGTCAGAAATACACATTTGTGAAGGTAAAAAAACAAAAGCTTCAAAAAAACGAAACGTCAGCATAAGGCAAAATAAAATACAATTGAAATCGTTGATCTTTTTATTTCAGTATTCCATTTTGTGTAATTTTAGTTTACAATAATTCCTGTAAATCTAGTTTAGGCGTGCCAAGTCAAGCCAACTTTTACTAACTAGAAACATTTAATGTGGTCTCATTTTATTTCTTGCTATGCTGAAAATACGACTACTTATAAGATGTGTTTAGTAAAAATATGAGCTCTCAAGATTTCATTGTATTTATCAAATATTTTGTAAGTTCAAATAACACATCGATTATACTTATATTTTTTTTGCTGTCATATAGGTAAACGATGAGCATGACGATGATGAGAATGAATTATTTCATGAAACTGATGAAATGCACTGTCCATTTTATTATTAAATACATATCATCTGTGCTTTATAGGATAGGTTTCGTAAAATATAAAGATTTTTTTGATAGCCAGGTACTTCATGTAATCAGATATCCACAGAACGAGGAATTAAAACATTCTATTTTCTTGAATATACACTACTGTATACAGTAAAACTCAAGAGATATTTAAAGATATACACTTGAGGGGTTTTGTAAGTATTGTCTTTTACATTATTTTTTCATATATCTGCAATAAATCTTTTTACAAAACTAATATGCACACCTTACCTAACTTTGAAATTAAGAATGGAGTCAATTTATTGAACATTCCTATTAATTTATATTAAATACACTATTGAATGTAATTTTTGTATGTGTCGTAATTGCAAGTCATTTAGAAAACTAGGATAGTGTCCAAACTTGAATTTTCACACAATATCTTTCATACCATTTCAAAACATTTAGTAATTTGGCTCTCTATTTCAATTGAGAAAGATTTTTTTCATGAAACTGATGAAATACACTGTCCATTTTATTATTAAAATTACTATTATCTAAAATACATATTTAGAATGATATATAAAGCACTACGTTTCATATTTAGCTACATGAATGAAATTGTAATGAAATTGTATAAAGTCTGCATTTCGACGCAATTATTCTAACAATGCAGTCAGAATTTGGCCAACTGACCTAAACCTATTCCACATTCTTACAAGTACACAGATACACACATAACACGACATCAAGTTTGGACTAAATGTAAAATCTCTAGAAATCAAAATGGGGTCTAATTATCCTACATTTTTCGAATATTTCAGAATACATTGTCGCACATAAATAACAAACCCATATTTAGTTACGTCATACCTATTGAAAAAAAGACGCTGTTAATGTATTCCTTAAAAATGTGTTTTATTTCTGTGGCCCGCCGATACTTTTATGCCCAGTTCCAATATTTGAAAACGATTCGTTCTAGTTACGGATAGTAATAAATTATACGAGGCGTAAGCTAAAAACGACCGACAGACGACTGATGGTAGCTGATATGGAAAGTAAATTAGAAATTAGAATTAACTACTCGTAGTCGGTTGAAGAAAAGCGGATTGCCATTTTTGACACATTACGAACCGTAAAATCTTGGAACCTGGCATAAATAGATTGTTTTGGCATAGAATCAATCTGGTCTGAACAGTACTGATTTAGAAGATGAAGAAGTAATTTGTTATCCATGTGCTCGATGTAATATTTAATAACAACATAAATCTAGAAGTTGACCTGCGGCCGGTAATGCTTTTGGAACTTGTTATTCTTGATTGAGAGCTTCATCTGCCACTTGGCCTGCATCCGCTTCATGAAATGAATGTCTCGTGCTTTCCTGTGTACAATAAATAAACTGTATTAATAAACACTATCTACATACCGCCAACAGCACGTCCAGATATACCTACACTTACATTACAATATTAGTTCTTATGCCAACGAAATAAGGTTAAAGTGATAGTTTGCCGTGATTTTGATACAGCGGAAGCACATCACGTAAAACAGTTATAGTTCGATATTAGAACTTATCCCCACAACATAAGAGTGGTATCAGGTCACAAAGTGTAGAACCTGACGTGACCATACCTACTATTAAAAGCAAGAAAGTTCATTTGGATGGATGTTTCTTGATATTTTTCCAGGCAAAAGATAATTGACATTCGACCTTCATTCTTAGCCCTTAGAAAATTATATTAAAATCCGTACACTCATGGTGTCGTTAGGTTTCAGTAAACTACGTAAATAATACGGAATTATATTATTATATCGTTTATGTAATGTAAGATCTAGACTTTAATACTGGATGTATTGTTCCCAAGTAATAAGTTCAAAGTACAGAGTACAGTCATCATAATTAATAGCGGCATACCTTAGTACCTTTTCAATTGAAACCTCTAAAACGAAGTAAATGAAATAGACATTTAATTTAATACGACAAGATACTCAGGTGTGCGGCAACTTATGGCATGGCGATCGTACAATACAAACCTAACAATTATAATACAAAATTTACGGAATGTCAGTAAACTTGCTTTGTTTATCAAAAGTAAATAATGAACTTCACAGCAAAGCGTTAGAAACAAAGTGCTTTGTAAGGGCAAGGCTTATCTACCTAGTATTACGTGTTTATACATAACAACGCAATATCAGAGATAAAACCACGAACATGTTTAATGCGCAGTACTAACGGTATTTTCTATGGAAAAACATGTTTATTGTTCAGTATCGCTACAGCTGCACTATCGAATCAAGGTCACCAAATGTTACCGCTAAAACTAGCCTTATTTAACATAATGGTAAAATAATCTTTGTCTCATATGTGTACTTTGTCCGTCATTGTTATTTTAGTTAAAAAAAAATAAAAAGGAAATCGTTCACTGTATGTTATGTTTTTGAGAATGTTTATAAGATTTTCACGTAATTTAAAATAAAAATAAAATAATAAAAATTATGTGTAACTGCTGCCCACGTTTTATTCGCGTTATTTTGATCCAAAATTTCATTCCAATCCAGCATCTCGGCTGTATATAAACTATTAATGAAAGAGAAAATCATCCATAAAAACATTCATTTATAAAACATAGCTGTTGCCCAACACGTTGTTTGTTATATGATAAATATATAATATATGTTAATTAAGTATTAATTAGCTGTCTAGCGTACGATCAAAGATAATGTAGCTGCACAGTAGCGACCTAAATAATGGCACAGATTTAACTAGGCTTCAAACAGTATTAAGGTTCTTTCACTCTCATTTGCTGTGTAGTCGCTCACGTGACAATATTAAAAATGATTTATTTTCATACTATCTCAATTACTTAAAAATACACAACAAAGCTTGTATTAGTATACAGATACCTACATAACTGTGGAACTGTGAATCTACTAAATATAACTAACATGCTGCATAACCCAAGAGCCCCCTGGTGGAGAATGTATCTACTGTTAAATCCACCTTTTGTACTTTTTGTTCAATAATGTTTATAAATATGTTAATAAAACCTTTGATTGAAGGATTTATAACTACTTGGCAAGAGTGATAAATATCCATACAAACTTTCACATTTCATTAGAAGTAGGAATTTTTTCATATTCTTGGTGGAACCACCATTAATTCTGGTTTCGGTAACACACGTCAAGTTCCCAATAACGCGTTAACTATTTTAGTTGTAACATGTTCATGTCACAATTCTTTTATCATCCTTGAATGTATAATACTTACTTAGCAGCTAAAGCTTGCTCCTTCGGCGCCCATCCGAGAGCTTTGTACACTCCCAGGAGCCTGTGTAATTTACGATCAGACTTCTTTACTAAGGCTTGACTGTTGTGCGTAAAGTTTTGTTTATAGTACCTGTAAATAAATAAGTGTTTTAATTTAGGGCTTATAAGAAAAAAAATTGCAAATCAGAGCTTAAAATACTATGATTCAAATATATTATAATAATTTTTAGGTAGGTATCAATGCCGTAAAAGAGTTTAAAAATCAGTGTGATGATTATTAAAATTGTGACATCATAGATTAATATCTATTTAGAAAATCCATGAAAGCATCTTGTTTTGACAGGTTTTTAAAGTGTCTCAGTTGGCTATCCAGTAAATATCCCTATTTTTTTTGTCCTTGTCCTTTGATGGAGCAAACTGCTACGTGAAGAATGGGAACTAGCCCGCTTAGGATACGCCACATGTGTATATTTTCTCGTGCTTTTGACAAATGCCAAAATCGATAAAATTCAGTGTGTTAGCTTTTTATTGCCAATCAACAGTATAGAAACTTTAATTGGCTACTTGACAGTGTTAACAATAAAATATGAAAAGTGTTAGATATGTTAGCTTACTAGTTAAGTAATCATTTTACATTTTTACTTTTTGATTAAAAGCATAGTTAGTATTTTATTTTTGCAAAATAAATTTTAGTTTTTTTATCTGTGGAACAAAAGAACCGAAACGGAAACCACCATTGCAATTCGGAAATGACAGCTGTCGCCGAAAGTTATTTATTTTAATGTGGCGAAACAATGATTATTTTACCGATTAAATTGAATTACTGTGTCTCTAATCGTATAAAGAATTTATTGAAACATTTTCCGTTTATCTTAATTAAGTCGTTCTTATGCGTATCGGTTCGTTGTCTAGGACGTTGACGTCATAATTGCAACAGTGACGCGACTAGGCGTTTTCGCGCGCTTTTTAAATGTGTTACACAAAATCTTATTTTTCTCTGGTTATTTAGATTATTTCCAGATAAATCGAATTGCTTGGGATATAAAATGAAAGGGCGCACATTTTACAATACTTTTTCAAAAACTGTCAAGTAGCCAATTGCGTCGTGCGAGAAATTTAACGTAGGTATTGTGCATACTAGCCCTATAGGTTCGTTTGAGGGAAACTTCCCAGTAGAACCTCATCACTTGAATGGTGGCACCGCTGGTCTCTGGGATCAACCCCGGACTACGACAGCACCACTGATGGAATAGCCGCTTATTGGCTCAAACCTTACGAAGGACTAAATTTCTTTGAATTACGAAACCATACGAAACGCATTAATATGGACTTAATAATACGAATTGATTAAAACATTTCTACATAATTTTGTATGTAAATACTAAACATGTGACTGTCAGTAAACACATGGTTTGTAGTTTAACACTAATTTATAGGTAGGTACTTCAAATTAGACAACGTAATAATAACAGACTTCCTACAATTATTCATCAACGAATTCCTGTAGTAAATATATAGTACTTAATTGGATATTTTAAGATCAATGAACTGCAAAGTCGTATTAACGTTTTATTGAACTGATTTCACAACATAACCTTCGTAATTACGTCTAATTAACAAACAATTTGTTAGTGTTTTATTACTGTTGGTTTTTGGCAATGATAAATCAGAAGCAGACTATGCTATTATAAAATAAGCATTTACTGAATTTGGTTAGGGTCGACATCCATCCAAGTTTTCCCAGATTTGTCCTTGTTGGAAGGACAAATCCGAAAAAATACAGTAAGGATAAAATCTGTGACAATTTCGAAAATTTTCTGGAATTTTTTTATAAACCTTTGTGGTAGATTTTGGTAGCAGTTAATAATTAGATGATATATTCGTTTTGTGGCATTTTATCACATATGTTATACTCAAAACTATTACAAAAGGTTGTTGAACTAACAATGTGGTACTTACTTCATGAGAGATCTATGCCCGACCACAACGCCCGAAGGCAGCACCAATTGGAAGTCCTCACCCTCCAACGTGGCCGGACCCTCGACTTCTTCATCAACATCCATATTTTCATCCACTTCCTTCTGATCAGGGTATGAAGTGCTAAATGAAGAAAACCAGAAACAAATGTAAAATTGTCATAATTAGTCAAAAACAATGGCTTCCATTGCACTCAAAGGCAATGGAATAATAGATCGACCTTTTATTTATACAATTAAATATATTTATTACACAAAAATGCTGATCTGATATTGATACATTTATAAATAGAATTTGGACCTCTGTTTCATCCCCTAGGGAATCAATTTTGAAGAATCCAATCTAGTCTGTCATAATAGCTATCTGTGTGCCACCTGTTAATAGTTTAAGCTGTGCATTGATAGATCAGTTTGTATGGGTTGGCTTTTATTTTGATGTAATGAAGTCAGTTAAAAATAACAAAAATCGAACATAAATAAATTGCTATAGTTTCACCACAGCTAAAAATAAGTGTAAACATAAATAAACTAACCTGTAATCATAATAATCAGCATATTCTGCTAATGCTAGTCCTTCATGCAACATTTTGCAGTGGCCTTTGTCAACCATGTGACCACGAGCTGCCTCCAAAGAGTAGAATGTTCGGCCTGTCTCATTACACCAAAGGCACATGTATCCTTGTGATATCTGTTAACAAATTGGCAGTTTTTCAAGCCAGAAACTATAGGAAATACTGAAATATTTTTGCTTATTTGTTTACTATCTATCAAAATATTGTGGAATAAAAATTGTATTCTCTATTCAAGGACCTCATCCATGTACTAAATGTAACAAACCTCCATAAATAGATTGCATTGCAAATTCCTTTGCATTTATAAAAATATCAGAGATGCAAGTGTGTGTGTGTGTAGTAGTAACAATATTTTTAATTTGTTTAGTTTTAAATTATTTTATTAAACAATATATTCTAAAATGAGAAGCTGAATTCAAATTGGACATTAATGTGAACAAAAATGCAAAGAGAAAATTATTAATATACATATGCTGAACTCATTTATCAAAAATAAGATTACCTTTTCACCGAGATAGAGCAAAAGCCCCTTTACATCAACACAATATTCCACATCAGGTATGAAGAATGAATGCGCTTCGGACATGTGTTTCAGGTTTTTCACCATATTCTTACTATGATGGCTGCAGAACAGGCAGTCTCTGGGCTTGATAAGGGAATCGCTTCCCTTAATTCGGCATTCTTCCCATTCATCAGAGTCGAGCTGAAAGAAAAAAAAAATATTTATTGTTAAAGACTTTTTGTGTTCATTTTGAAATACTGTTGAATGTAATAGGTTGATTATAAATTACAAAGATATTGGATCATAGATTATTATAATTTTTATAATGCATCATGGCAACAGTGAATTTCAAATATTAAAAAAAAACCACCCCTTGCAGTGTTAAAATTGACCTCCAACCTTCAAGTATTGCAAGTGCTCCTCCGGGGGCTACCAATCCCCGGTGAGTTTGAATCCACAGTGCAAGAAGAGATGTAATTTTTTGTTTTAAATATTTATTGCAACATATTATGCCACCACAACCAAAAAGATAATACACTGCTCCCATGAAACAAGTTTACATTATAGGTAACTAAATACTGTTCCTGTTATAAACACTTCTACAACTAACTCTTCATGTTATGTTGAAATTAACAATTGATATCCTGGTTTAAAGGAAACAAACATTGTAAAACTATATAAAAGGCAGTAATAGAAAATTACCTCTTCTATCTCAGAATCTGTCTCCACATCTTCCTCTCCTGAATCATTTGGATTAACCACCACAAACTTTCCAGGGTTAAGATTAGATTGACCAGTTTCCACCTTCACAAAGCTGTCAGTGTCCGAATGATTGCTGTGCTCCTCCTCCACATACCGTTCCTGGGCTAACTTGTGCTTCTTACTATTCAAATGATTATTATACGCATTTTTAGTATTGAACAACTTTGAGCAACATTTACAAAATTCAGATTCACCCTGATTAACGTTTTCAGCCTGCTCTTTGTGCTCTTTAGCCCTTTGTTCGAACTCCTCGAGAGACACGGGCGGTATAGAAGCCACTTTCCTCTTGAGGTTATACCTGTGCCAGTCTAACTTGTAGTGCTCTCGTTGCAGCTCAGGCGTTTTGAATAACACCTGGCAGGTAATACACGTGAAGGTGTCTGGCATGATGAATGGTTCCTATAACTTGATAATAAGTATCACAGACTAATGAACACAAGAAAAACTGACTGGTTCTGTGGAATAGGAATTCTAAACTACTAAATTATTGGTTCACTGTTTTACAGCAATAATGTGGTTGAAAGATTGAAGGCTGGTGTGTGAGTGACTACTGTGTGTGATAGTGAGTAGGTATTGATAAGAATGAGAAAATGAAAGAGCAAACCGTGAGCTCCATACAAATTCAAAAGTGTGAAAGAGAAGGACAAAGGATAATTCGCTCGCCATAGATTCTGTAAACCATAGATATAACAATATTTTGACAACTGTCAAATCTTGGCTTTACGAAAAAGTCCATCAAATTAGATCAGGAAGAGAAAAGAACCACCATTCGTACGAACTTCATGTTCGTTTTATCACAAAATACAAATATTCATCAAGGGTCTCGGGAAATTCAGTGGAGAGTAATGGAGAGGATCGTTGGTCCAATCTATTGGCTTTTATTTATAATTTCTTAATGTAATTTGGTGTGTATGAGAACGTATTTACGAAATTGAATAATAATTAATATATTTCAAAATATGTAAAGGAGACCGTATTTAAATGCATCGTGTATCGCGCACTTGGACAACTGGCTTCAGACCCGATATTGTGCCTTAATACGAACTTAAACCGGCAATTGGTCGCCACAGAATCCTCAGAAAGCTATACAGTAGAGCAGCGTATTTCAAGAATAAAAAGAAAAAGAAGCAGATCTTTATCTCAATGTCATTCAAATACGTCAACACGACAGTGTGAGTGTTAATTTCTTGTCTGTGACGACAGCTGATTTTGATGACAAATCGGGCAATAATGTAAATGGAAGTTTTCACCACTAAATAATTTGCTATCTTACGAAGGTACCTAGTTTACATGAAATTGTTTGTACTCTGAATTCAACACCCAGCAATACATGTATTTCTAAAATCGACGAAATGCTGGAAACCGAAGACATTGACGACGATTATTTTACTCCAGCGTCAAGGTAGTACAAACAAAAGTTTATGTTTACATTAATCTGCAATTCATATCTCTAATTAATCTAATTAAGATTATGATGTTCAAACATTTTGATCACCTGGGAATAATCATTTAAATTAATAGTGGGCATGTAAGAAGTTAGTGCATACTGTAACATAATTTCATCAATTACTTGCCTTGGTTTTGTATTACAGTGTAGGTTCAATCAATCAATTATTTATTACAAACATGTTGTAAATTACATACAGTTGTTATTGTTAAGTAGGTTCAACATGAACCCTGTTAGGGCACAGCCATATTAAACTTAAAACTACAAACATAAAATACAAAAATAAAAAACAATTAAATATGGCACCTAAAATAAAGATAAGTTATCATAAACGTAAAAGCGGGCGAAGTCTGGAGCACCAAGTAGTTGTAAATACATTTTTAAAACTTTATATATCTTTTCAGCACATCATTAGCCAACATTTTCGGAAAACCTCGGAAAGGTGATGGAACAGAGAATGAATCTCTGAAGTACACACCTCCCAAGCCCACTAAACCAGAAGAAACAAAAACCACTCAATGTATTCTTGCTTGTGCTCTATTGGGATATGAATGGTAAGCCAATTCTAAAAGGTAAAATTAATTTACCCACTGAAAAATGATATAATTAATCATTTTATGGTATTTTTAAGGTATAATGGTGCATATGATCCCAAAGGAAAATTAGGCTTTGCAATATTAAAAATTACAAAGACTGGAATTCATAATATAGTGTTATATGACTCTAACAAAACAACTTTATCATGTGCCACTGTTTCTTCAGAATTGGAAGTAACAGTAAAAGAAAATGTTTATTTGTCATATCATGACAATTTAAAAAAGTATTGGAGTTTAAATGCAACTGAAGATGAAACAAGAAAAATTGTTGATTTATTATCAAGTTTAAATGTGGCCATTAAAAATGTATCTAAAGATGACAAAGACCCACCCCAAGACTTTAATACTGAAACTATTAAAATAATCAATGAAATTGGAGCTAGAGAGGAAAAAGAAAGTGATACAGATTCATCAGTAAATAGGAGAACTAAAATTTCAATTTTAAATAGAATGGCAAACATGGGCCAGTCGGTGCTGCCGCCTCGAACTTTGTCTACAGAAAAAACGAGTGATTCGTCAGATACTAATGACACTAGTCATTACAAAACAGTGAGACACAAGCCAATCAAAAGCACAATAAAAAGACATAGTTCAGATAAAAACCTTTCAGAATACCAAACCCTAGAACTTGAGAAAGTGGGGAGCTCAATTATTGAACATTCCAATATAAGTGTTCCATTATTTACATATGTAAATAGTCAGCTGGTGCCAGTAACAAATACCAGTGTTACTAGTCCTAGCAATAACACTAGTAATGATATGAGTATGTTTGTTTCTGAACAAAGAGTAAGCAATAGTGAAATAAGAATAAATATTAATAGAATGTCTGATAAAGTTGAACAAATACTAGGAAAACTTTCAAACATTGAAAACAAAGATAAACTGGAAGTTTCCAGTAGTTTCCAAATGGAAATACTTCAAAAGTTGTTGGGTGAGTATGAAAATAAAATAAAAACATATGAAGGCATTATTAAATCTCAGAACTTAAATGTAAGCCCACAATATTTAAATTTTGTATCACAAATGACTTCAAGAGATATCATACCTCAAAATGAAATACAATCTGAGAAAGTCCAAAAACTAGAACTACTTCACAAAGAAAAAGATGACAAAATTATTGATTTAGAAACAAAACTCAAGGTGCTACAGGATAAATATGATGAAGTAGTTTCCAATGAAAATAAAACTATAGAAAAACTGATTACGGAAATAGAAATCTTAAAACGAGATCTTGAAACAAAAAACGACGAGCTAATTATCAGTCACAATAAAAGAGAAAAAGCATCTCATAGTGATGAAGACGAAAATATTGGAAGTAAAATAAAAAACATAATGAATGACACATTCCGTGCTATATCATCAAGTTTTGAGAATGAAGAGGAGTACACTGGCGAAAGAGTTAAAGCTGTGACTGCCATAATCATAAAAAAGGTCACAATAGAGTCATTAAATATGTTGTAGATGTTGTTTAAAATAACATTTAAAATATTTTGATTATGTTCAAGAAATCTGATTGTCAATTGTATGCAATAACCATGTATTCAATAAAATTTTACTATTAAAATTTAGTATATGTACTTAGTTTACAAGAAAAGCAAATAACCAAAACTGTCTGCGCTCATAGTGATATTAAATTATAATCTTTTAATTATCTATCGAAAATAAAAAATTCTTTCTTTCTTTCAATATTATTGCAGAAAGACTAAAAATGCAACGGCTAAAAAAGCTATCCAAACGATTACACTGAAAAGTTTGTTTCGGATCCCAACGTTTCCTACCTTAGCCGGTTCCTAAAGGAACAAATTTACAAAAAAAAAAAACCAACGTTTCCTACGTACCGTAAAACGGGGTGAATAGTAACAGTTTTTAACTTTTCAGTAGATTATCTTATTAATAACGGTTACTTAGTTACCACTGAATGCAACTATTTTGTGACTCTAGGTTAGAATTACTCAATAAAACAATGAAAAATATATGTTTTTCCTAATTTTGTTTAAAAAATGCAAAAAACTTAGTGGTTTCTATTTAGCTTTCACTTAGGGTCAATAGAAACGCCCTATGGGGTGAATGGAAAAAAATGCTAGGGCTGCGACATAAATAATAATTATTTTAGCTTGTTTTTTTGTAAATTAATTGAAAATAAAACGATTTTTCTTAAAGATGTCTGTTATTATTTATGCTTTACTAACATTTTCTAAATAACAATAGTAGAAATTTTAAGCGACATGCTACTTAAACACTGTACTTATTTAATAAATCTTGAATATCAGGTCTCAGAATAATCATTAATTGCACATAAAAAATCAGTAAGTTCCTAAGTAGGAACAGTTTTATCTAATAACTTTACTTAACATAAATAGACAAAAATAGTATAAAACC
The DNA here is from genome assembly GCA_037074685.1 of Glyphodes pyloalis. Lineage (NCBI taxonomy): Eukaryota > Metazoa > Arthropoda > Insecta > Lepidoptera > Crambidae > Glyphodes > Glyphodes pyloalis. The sequence goes on along the minus strand of JAYKKO010000015.1, from coordinate 4,699,985 downwards.
AACGAAACACGTAGGTATCTAACTCACTCAACGTCTATTAAATCTCTAGAAACATCTAAATTATCAATTCCACATAAAAAAGGAATAAGTTTTTAAATTACGAACAGTTTTATCTAACAACTACTTAACATAAATAGAAAAATAGTACAAAACCAACGAAATATGTAGGTAACTCAATCAACGCCTAATAAATCTATAGGAACATGTAAATCACAAATTGCACACAAAAGAGCAAAAAGTTTTTAATTAGGAACATTTTTATCTAATGACTGAAATGTAATAGGTATAAAATCAACGAACGTAACAAAACACTTAAATCGTCTAATAAAAATATGCAGTCTTAGTCTCATTTTTTAAACCATTAGCAGCTAAATTTACTTAAATTATCACGAACGTACAATTACTTTGTTTAAATACTATCATTTAATAAATCTTTAAGAATATCTGCATCATTTTTGTAATAACTTGGTCTTCGAGAAGGGTTCACTTTCAAACCGCTTGTACTTGGTTGGGGCTCTTTAATTTTCTTTAAAGTCGTATTTTTGGAAATTTTAATTAATTTGTTTGCTGCTACTTTAGGTTTCTGGGATATATCAAATATATTTTCGTTAGAAAGAATTTTTATTTTACCCGTTTTTTTTTCACTGTCATAATATTCTTTATAATTTGGATTAATTAAAGTTTCTTTACCAACGCTTTGAGGAATATCTTCTTGAGTAGCAGTCGGTTGTAAGCTTAGTGGTGATTTGGCATCACTCGTCACAAGATCTTCACCATATAGTAAAACTTCTTCAAAAAGAATAGGCATTGTTTCTATATCAGTTAAACCGGCAATTCTGTCTAAATTAATATATTCATTTGTTATATTTTCTTCAATGGCGAAATGTGATTCTCCTTCTTCCTTATCTTTTGTCTCTTGGTTTGTTTTTTCATCTTGTAATGTATCTTGTCTTTTATGTAATGTTGAATTCTCTTTTCCATCTGATTGTGTTTTTTCTTGTTCCCTATTCTTTGTTTTTTTTCCTTTTCCTTTACCCTTTTCATTTGTTTTGCTCCTTTTTGCAGCTTTTTTATTTTCTTTTTCTGCATTTCGTGAAGTTTCTTCCTCTGTTTCTACGTAATCTTCAGAATCATTGTTACCTACGCTTTTTCCAGGGATCACATTTAATTTTCTTTTTCTTGATGGTTCTGTTATATTAATTGAGCCATATCTCATCTCTTTCAAAATATCCAGGACTGATTTATCCACAGCATCTTCATTTTCTTCGGTATTATTTTCTTTCGGTAATCTGCTTAAAACCTGATTCTGATCAATGGGACATATACCCGTTTTTTTAAATCCTGATAAAATATTGTTTTTGGCATTTTCATTGAGGTCCTCAATTAGTTTTTTCAAAAGCTTTGGAAAACATCCCTTAGGGACGGATGCTTGTGTTTTACCATCTGTTTTCTTCCACCTTACAAGAATATTTCGCCACGCAATTTTCACCGGCCGGAAAAATGCGACATCCAGTGGCTGTGTCAAGTGGGTGCTGTTTGTAGGCAAAAACACAAATGAAATATTTTCCTCATGACATAACTTAATTAAATCTATTGATAAATGTGAAGATAAGTTATCGCCAATGAGGCATTTTTTTCCATTTTTATTTCTGAAATAAGGCAAGACGATTGTTTTCACCCAGTCTTCAAAAGTATTTGCATCAAACCATCCGCTTTGCGTACGATTGTAGCGCGCTCCTTGTGGTCCGTTTTCTCTCCAAGTGTCATACATGTTTTGTGCTTTATACACGACATATGGTGGCAGCAGATCTCCCGCGGCAGTTGCAGCCATCATAATTGATGTCGATGCCTTGGAGTGATTCATCACCCTCTCCGGGTACTTTGTTCCTCGCTTTGTAATTATTTTTTTACGACCAGGATCGTCGGTAAGATTTGTCTCATCATAGTTTATAATATTAGAGGGGTCAATGCCTGCTAACGATATCTCCAATTCCCGAAAATAATCTTTTACCGAGTCTGCTGAAATGGCCGCCCTACTCCTTTTTATATTTTGACAATTTCTTTGCGAAATTTCATCCTTGTGTCTTTTAAGGAAGCTTGCTACAAAATCTGGGCCTGGTAGATTGCTTTTAAATTTAAGAACAGTCCTGCCAATTTTGTCTAGATAATTTTTGACTATATATCTTAAATCCAAAGCGTCCAAGGGATAGCCCCACTCAGCACATATGTTTATGTACCTTATAATTTTGTTTTCTGTATCTTCAGACAAAATTGTCTGTCCGCCATGTTTCTTCATAGTTCTTGTTGAGTGCCTATAAATGACCGATTTGTTGATGTTGTATTTATCTGCAATCATTTGCAAGGATTTGTTGGATGAGTTGTATTCTTCGACTGCTTTATCAATATACTCTTGACTATATTTTTTGTACCGTGACCCTCTTGGGTCTGGTTTATAGACACGAGGCATTATATCTTGCGTACCTAGAACAATTATAAAAATGTAGAGGATTGATCATGAGAAAGTAATACGAATGTAGTACGTACTGATGTTGATTAAAAGATGTTTACCAGGATACACATAATGCACACGCATACATTACAAAAACACATAAGCACACACATACATACGCGATCAAGCCTCACGTTATGTACCTTACCTGCTAAGTACCTACGTGATGGTGACAACCCTACCTATTTTATTTCTATTGACCCCCATTCGTTTCTATTTAGCCTTTCCTGTTTCGATTAACCCCATATGACGTATCTATTGAACCCATACTTCGTATCTATTCACCCCTTCCTTGTTTCTATTAACCTCAAATTTTAATTCGATTCTACTTGCATTACTATTTTATCTATATCATACAATTTAATTAGATTTGTACTTACTCTTACTTTAAAATGAATCCTGGTAAGTTAACGAAGAAAATAAATACTTTTTACTGCACACGAACACGTTTTTAAAATAAATATTGACCAAAATGTTGACACCACTCGCACACGTACTTTAACGGATGACGTAGAAACATTTTTTTTTCCACTTTTACCTAACTTCAGTGCGTATCAGTGTTGCAAGAACAGTAAACAAATGTTGCTACTTTCAAATAACAAAAAAAATGGTAGTTTTAGCAATGTTTAGAAATATGTAAAAAGACAGAAAAAACTTTACTGTTTTTGTGCCTATTCACCCCGTGATTTCTATTAGCCCCGTTTTACGGTACCAAATCTGCTGGACCGGGTTGGGTTGGACGCAGGGTTGCCGGAGCCAATTCATCCAAATCCCCAAAAATCCTGATCGAATTCCCCAAATTTGGGGATAAAAATCTGCTGATTCCCCACAAATTCCCCTCAAAAGTTTTTTTTTAACAATAACAATAATAACAATAACATTTATTTATTTGCATTAAATACAGTGTGATACAGGAAGATGTTACAAGTCGTATCTTGAGTTGTATTTGACCTGCAAGCAGGTGTGCAAACAATAGTGTCATTTTAGAATTATCTTAAGTACCTACATATTTAAATTTAACCATTGATATATTCGTTGACACTATAAAAGCATTTTTGAAATAGCCACAACGTTAACGCTTTTGTGAAAACCTTACCATCTAATAATTTAATCGAGTCAGGTAGTTTATTAAAGAGGGTGATCGACATGTTATATACATTTTGTTTATATATGTATGCATGGCAAGGGGGCTGATACATCAAATTTTGATATTTTTGCCGCAGTTGTCTAGAAGAAACCTGCATTTGTTTTTTAGAGTAATTTGGATGTAATTTTACAAAAGAGCAAACTTCTCGTATGTACAAACAGAGCAAAGGAAGAATATTTAACTCCTGGAAAAGCGGTTTGCAACTGTCTAAAAACCATGCGTTACTAATGGCTCTAATGCATTTTTTCTGTCATCTAAATGCTCTATCGACTTCTACTGAATTTCCCCACAGTATAAGACCATAGCTAAGATTTGATGATACGTACCCATGGTAAGCTATTAATGCGGCTTCGGTGGAAATTGTCTGCCTTAATCTTTTAAGCGCGAATACGTAGCGGTTTAATTTGTTGCAAATTGGCTACTTGACAGTTTTTGAAAAAGTAATGTAAAATGTGCGCCCGTTCATTTTATATCCCAAGCAATTCGATTTAGCTGGAAAAAATGTAAATAACCAAAGAAAAATAAGATTTTGTGTAACACATTTAAAAAGCGCGCGAAAACGCCAAGTTGCAATTATGACGTCAACGTCCTAGACAACGAACCGATACGCTTAGGAACGACTTAATTTAGATAAACGGAAAATGTTTCAATAAATTCTTAATACGATTAGAGACACAATTATTCAATTTAATCGGTAAAATAATAATTGTTTCGCCACATTAAAATAAATAATTTTCGCCGACAGCTGTCATTTCCGAATTGCAATGGTGGTTTCCGTTTCGGTTCTTTTGTTCCACAGATAAAAAAAGTAAAATTTATTTTGCAAAAATAAAATACTAACTATGCATTTAATTAAAAAATTAAAATGTAAAATTATTACTTAACTAATAAGCTAACGTATCTAACACTTTTCATATTTTATTGTTAACACTGTCAAGTAGCCAATTGCATCAATGTGGTCTTTCCAGTTTAAATGCTCATCAAAATTAAGTCCCAAAAATTTAAATTTGTTTACTTTTTCTATCGGGGTTTGATTGAAGCCCCCACATCAAGCCCCCACATCATGCTCATAAAAATATATAACCACCTACCAAATACAATTAAAAACATAGAAACCCCTAAAATGTTTAATAAACATCTAAAATTGTTCTTAATTAAAAAAAGCTACTACAATTTACAAGAATTTTTTGATGACAAATTTAATAATTGAAACCCAACAGGTTTGGTAGGCTGACCTGACCATTGGTGATCGTATAGGCCGTTTCTAGGTAGATATTTAAGTGTCTAATTCCTTAAGTTCCTTTTGTTTAGCCTGTCATACTTTGGTTTTGTTTTCTTTAAGTTTTATTAGTTTTAAGAAATTGCCATGCCCTATCAGGGCGTCACATGTAGACCTGTATTATGTAAGACCTTATTAATGTAATGTGATATTGTGCAATAAATAATTTGAATTTGAATTTGAATTGTATTTTATTTCTAAATTTTGTGTTTTAGTGTTATATGAACGGTATTCCATGAGTTTAGTTTTAACTATATTTATTTCAAGATTGTTTGATTTCATCCATTGTGCAATTGCCGATAGAGTTGTGTTTATAAAATGCTCGTAAAATCGCTACTTTGACAGAAACAAACACAACTTTTTAAAACTTGGATCTACTAATTAAGTACAAACAACAACGAACGAAGCCAATGCATGCATTACATGTTCAATCATTCATTTATCAGTCACAAAACAAAACATTTAATAAAGAAGAAAAGGAAGGGATGTGCCGTCATATCATAAGTACTTGAGCATACTTAATAATTAAAAAAAATATTGTTATCCCTACTATACTCCGTAAAATATAGCTTGATCTCTGCGACATAAGTCAAACTGACATTCCTAGGGTGGCCATGATATAAAAAAGTCGATAGATATTATCGACATTTCTTACTATTATCGATGCTAAAGTAACATTTAATTGGGTTTAATTTAATTACAAACGTTACTAAATAAAACGAATATTTGAATATAAATTACATTTATTCTTGTAAAGGAGTAAACCCCAAATCCATATCTGGATCCGTTTCTGAATCGCTAGAACAATCTTGTAAATTTACTATAAACTTTTATTCGCATATATTATCATTATGTAAATAATGTTATGATATTAAAATTAAAACATACAATAACATTAAAAAAAAATTAAGTTTTATTTGAAATACCGATAGTTTATAGTCAGTGGTCACGTTGATTCACCGCCCATCATTATGTAGGTCGGCATGCCCATAAAGTATGACATTTACAGGTATTGTCTGTACTACTATTAAATTCAGAACTTCTTAGGCGTGATTTAACTGACAGCTGTCGCAGAGATCAAGCCATCTTTTACGGAGTATAATATTTTAGATGCGAAAGTAACTCTGTCTGTCTGTCCGTCTGTTACGCTTTCCCGCTTAAACCTCTCAACCGATTTTGATGAAATAATAAATGGCGAAATATTCTCCGATGAGAATATGATGTCAAAATCCCCGCATTTTCCCCACATAATGCCAATCCCCAATAAATCCCCAACCATCTTGAGATTCCCCGCAGTTTGGGGAATTCCCCACAGATTGGCAACCCTGGTTGGACGGTGGACCTGGTACGTATCCGAAAACTTTTATCCGTTGTTATATTTAGTCTGTGTCAATTGCGAGCCGTCGAAATAGTACAAAGAAGATGTCACTTAATGTCATTTTGGGGATCGAAACAATCCGGATTTCTCATAGAAGCTGTTAATTTCCGAATTTATTTTCGATAACTGTATATAAGAATTACAAATAATATATTACGAAATGGAAGACCTTCAAAATTCTTTAAAACAATATAATGATCAAGTGAGTAGGTATTTCTTTGACTGAACATGTCGTGTCTCCCCTTCATCAATGTTGATGCTGATCTGTTCCTGTTTTAAGCTTTCCATGGTAAATGAGGCTTTAGCTACGGTCCAAGATGATAATGAACGTGAATCCCTGCAAACTCTACAGTCGGAGTTGATGGAGCTTATCCAACTGACTCAGGAAAGCTTAGATGCCCTTAATGTAAAAGAAAATGAATTGCAGCTTAAAGATCAACAAGCTACTGCTACTGAGTGTAATAAGAGTGAGCTGGATGATGAGTATGCATTATTTATGGTAAGAAATCCGTATTCAGAGAGATAATGTTGCAAGCATATTAGTTTCCTTATCCCAGGGACTCTTTTCAATATACTTGATTTACTATAATTATTTTATTGTGTAGTTGGTAAGTTAGTATTTTTTTGTATTATGTATGTATCTAATTGATTTACTTATAAATCAGCTAAACTAAAAAATATACAAATTATAAAGGGTTTAAATAACAAAGTTAGCAGTAACAAAAATAAATAAAGAATTTACTACCTACTTGTATAATTCAAAAACAATTTAATATTTTAGAAAGAAATGGCACAGAGTGGAGCTTATGATGGTAATGATCCAAGCCAACCTGAATGTTCTAAAGAAGGTGACAAAAATTCTGATAAAAAAGATGGTGATAGTGACATTGAGGTAACCAGTTTTGTAATTAAAACTTTCCTTACATGGTCAAACCAACAATTTGATTTGCTTGAACTTTGTCCCCTGTATGATGAGTTTGCTTTTATTTTCCCCATTATATCATAATAATCATATTCAAATAGTTTCATATATTATTTCTCATTTTTTAAATACTTTATTGCACAAAGACTTTACAGAAATAGGTTTTACAGATTAACTATAGTACAATTTAGGCGGTCTTATCGCTAGGAAGCAATCTCTTCCAGACAACCTTAAGGTAGAGGAAACAGTTGATGTTATAATTGTCCAAGTACATAATTCTGAAGTTATACATCAACATTAATATTCATATATGATTTTATATATCCATCTATGTGTATGTATTTACAATCAGCCTATCTGCAATAAAAAGATGGGATATCAGGGTTTAGTTTTCGGAGGATGCATATCCTGTGATGTGACACCTCCTACTTTTAGTATATTTTTATATTGAGTGGTTGAAAAATGTATTTATATAATAATTTACAGGATGAATTAGCCACTTTATCAGGTATGAAATGTGCTGTTTACCACACACACAAGTGGGGTGGTCAACCAACTCTTCATAATGCTATGGTAAGCGAAGTGGTGCCCCGACAAGACGATGACCAATTCAAAGATCTTCAGGTATATTAATGTTAATAATTTTGTTATTAATAATTTAAAAGTATACAATCATATTATGTATGTGTGTTTTAGGTGCGAGTATTGTTCACACACCCAACACATGCTGAGATGCTACCTTGTCCTTTCTATCTTGATGGAGATTGCAGATTTGATGATGAGCAATGTAGGTGAGTTTAAGTATCTTACAATATTGAGTTCAAATTTTCAAGAATAATACCTCAGGATTCCTCTAGCAGGCCTAGCATACGCAACGCTAGTAAAATTTATCACGCACAAACGTCAAAATCGATTGACGTCAGCTGCTGATTGGCTGGACATACGAGTGCGCACTATTGATTGCAACAAAAAATTAGATACTGTTAATTGCAACAGTATCTAAACTTTTGTCGTCTCATGCGATAAATTTGACATATTATTGCATATGCTAGGCCTGTATGGAAACAGTTGAAAGTATGTCAGCTTACACCCTAGCCCTAACTTCCCAGGCATAAGAACTAAATTGAGCTGCAAGTGTTTACCTTCATGTGCTTATGTTGGTCTAGAATTCTATAATTCCGTTAAGTTAGTTTTTAATACTTTGTAAATGTGCTTTTTTACTTCTAGATATTCCCATGGCGCAGTTGTGCCTCTATCTGATTTGAAGGACGCTCTTGAACCAAACTTTAGTGCGATAAAAATTGGCAGCAGAATACTATTAAAACTAAAACCACCAGATGGAGAGGTATTATTTTATTCTAAAACCATAAGATGTAACAAAACAATGAATACTATTGTTAAAACATGATTCCAGGACATAAATCTTACCAAGAAATCTTCAGAGAAGTATCATCTGTGGCATAGAGCTGTAGTAAAAAGTATAAATGTTGATAAAAGAATTTGTATTGTTAAATTGGAACATGGAGTGAAAACAGGGGAAAAAAGGAAATCTGGATCTGAAGAAGTACATGTGAAATTTGAAGAGATATTTCCCCTGACTGGTATGTTTTGATTAATCATAAGAATCAAAAGAAAAATATTGTAACCATTCAAACATATTTTGATAATAAGTAAAATTAGTTTGATGATTTAAGTTTCGTATAAATGTTTTGTTTTATTTTAGCTGAAAATGATGAATCAAGTGATTCTGACGACAGCATTAGTGACACTGAATATCCTGAAAGCAAAAGTATCAGATCAGAAGACAATAGTCATGAAGGCAGGGCTTTACTAATTGAAAAGAGCCTTCAAAATAACAGCCCAGCTATGGGTGAATGGGAACGTCACACAAGAGTGAGTATGTATTATAATTTTTATTTCTTAATAGCTTTCACCCGCAATTTCGCATGCACGGCGTTTAAAATTAGCATTTTTTCCTTTTTCTGGATACCAAAATAAACAAATAAAAAACACTTCGTGTGACTTTATCCCACTATTATTAAGAGTAGGAATCAAGATAATATTCAGAAGTAGTCATGATTTAATTTAATAAAATTAGTATAAAATAACATTTACAAAAGACATTTTTGAAAAGAGACAGCATTTTAGGATTTAGAAAATGTATGCAAGTTCAATAGTATTTGTTTTTCTTTGCTGCAACATATCATACTTAATTTGTTGAGCGGACTGGAAAATTCTCTTTGATTTCCCATTGATATAACTTTGTTCAATCGGGAATTCTGTTTAGTAAAAAAGGCTATGGTGAGCTTTCAAGGTTGGCCAGCCACACTGAAAGTATTTTTCAGATCAGGATAGTAGTTGTTGAGATAGCAAACAAACTCTTTAGCTTTAATATCCTAATAATATTATAAATGTGAAAGTTTGTGAGTTGGGACTTTCACACAAAAACTACTGAACGGATTTGGATAAAATTTGGTAGGAAGAGAGATGGCATACTAGATTAACATATAGGATATTTTTTTGCGAAGAGTATCAATATAGATGACAGATCTGATATTAGTATCAGAGGTCTCAGAATATTGGCCATGAAAATTTCTAGTTGTGCCAAGACGCCGGTTACATATGTTTTCAGCATTAAACTTTAACCTTTGTCTGTGCAGGGTATTGGTTCGAAGCTGATGCTAGCAATGGGCTACGTGCCGGGTACGGGGCTGGGAGCGACGGGGGACGGCCGCGTGCAGCCAGTTGAGGCACGTGTGTTGCCAACGGGCAAGAGCCTCGATCAGTGTATGGCTATCTCTGAGAAGTTTGCAGGGCAGGATCCGCTGAAGGTAACACTAGCGAATAAAAGCCAAAAATTGTTAAAATAACCCTATTGGCCTCAATATCCTGGTTAAATATCAGTGTCCTGCCATTTTCATGGCTCTTGTAATTTTCGAAAAATACAAAAATAAAATTCAATCAGTTTACTTTTTATTTCTGTTACAAACCATCATTATTATTAAATAAAATCAACGACATAGAACCAACACATGTGTTCACCTCATGAATATTTGACCTGAGTTGGTAATTTGAGACCACACAACTTTTAACACCACCACTCTAACTAAAAAGTATTTAAAATGTTTGTAATACAAATTGTATTTTTAGGTGGAACAGCGCCTTAAAAGGTTACAAAAAAAAGAAGAGGAAAAGAACAAGAGGGCGTACGATCGTGAAAAAGAGAGGGAAAGAAGGAATGTATTCAATTTCCTAAACAGGACGCTAGGAGACTCTCAAGAGGACCAAGGGGCAACAACTACTTCAGTTGATATAAAGCAATCTACAAGCAAAGATTTGAACATTGAACAATTCAAACTAACAGAGGACACAAAGAGAATTGAGAGAGAACTGACAAAACTCACCAGTTCTTTGTCTAAGTACTCCTCAGGGTCAAATGGACACAATAGTATTAAAATGCAGATTTTAGAGAAAAACAAGGAATTAAATATAGTTAAGAATAGGGAACAACAGATCACTAAAGAACAGAGACATCGGAAGGATAAGCAAAAAATGACTGTTTTTTAATATTTTCATAAATCCATGAATTAGATAATCTAATGTTTTTTTTTGAGATGAATTGATGTGATGATCTTATTAAACAACATTGTTGTTGCTATCTTTTAATTGTTTTACTAGTTATTCCCGCGACATCGTTTGCGTTGACTCTATACTTTTAAGGTCGGGTTTACCCCGATTTCCCCTAATATTCGAAACAAAAGTAGACCATATTTTAATCCAAGTTTCGAGTTATATTTTTGACAAATATCATATCTAACTTAAAAAAGAAACATTTTTGCATATAAACTTTCAAGGGCTATATTACCCCCACCTACATAATAATGGGGTTATAATAACATGGTTATTTGCAAAACAAAAAGTAGCCTATGTCCGTCCTGGAGGTTCAACGTATACCTATACCAATATTTTTTTAAATCGGTTTAGTGGAGGCGTGAAACCCGGACAGACAGAGAGTTACTTTCGCGTTTATAATATTAATATGGATTTTGCGATGTCTCATTCCTGTAATAAATATTTATGATGGACAAAAAGAGGAACAATTTGATACATTTTTTTATTAAAGACATTAATTTACTTCAGGACATACATACATAGTTATCCCATTTTTAGGAAGAGAGTGGTTCCATTTTTTTCTAGTAGGTAAGTGGTCTTGCAGAGACGAATTACAGTCGAATACAAAAGCTTATATCCGAGTAAAATTCTACTTAAATTAGCGTAGAAATTTTCATCGTACCTAGTGATGCGTATAAGCAGTACATACATACCTAAAAATTGCAGTATAATAATGTATTTTTAGATAAAGGTGTGGCAGCAACGTAGAATGCTGTTGTGCTTATTCCACAACTTACATATTCGATTTTTTTTTAACATTTTCAGTCCGAGTTTGTAGTCTGATGTGCTTTCGACAGTACAAGAAAGAAATAGAAACGGGGAGTTCAAAGAAAATACTAAGTAATACAAAATTTCCTGAGTGTGTGTTGTCTACAGTCTATTTTTGTGACGATGAGAGTGTCATACGGGCCTAGCATGCGCAATACGTCAAATTTATCGCATGAGACGACAAAAGTTTCTATACCGTTTATAGGGTGATAGTAAACTGTAGTCATAATTTCAGCCAATCAGCAGTTGACGCATGGATTTAGACATATCATAAGAGCGCGATAAATTTCATTTGCGTTGCGCATGCTAGGAGTGATAGGTACGGGCCTAGCATGCGCCACGCGAGTAATTTTATCGAGTTCTTAACAAATGTCAAATTCAGTGCGTCAACTGCTGATTGGCTGAATATACGAGTGCAGTGTGAATATACGAGTGCAGTATATTTTCCATGTATGGTTTACACACATAGGAAAAAATTGGGATAAAAGGAAGACCTTTTATCCCAAGCGTTTGATGTGCTACTTTTATAGGACATAAATAATTATATTTGTGAATCGTTCTGTAACAATTTCATATTTGAGGACAGTTTTTTGTAGCATTAATCTTAGCACTGTTTAAAATACACAGAGCTGGCAATTGAACAAATAAAAATATGGGGATTTCAAACAAAAATAAAAAAACAAGATAATTACAAATTTCTATATTTACATATGTGATGTTTTTAGTTTAAAATAAGCGTACATGGCATAAAATTACAATTGATATACATAAGAAATATTTTTTTCTATAAATTAGATATTTGTACTATCAAACAATATAACAAAGTACTTATACATGTTAATGGGTAGTGTGACTAGCAAATATTATTTGCTGAATTGAATAAAATATATTTTTAGCGACAGTGGGTCAAATATTTTTATACTAAATTACCTAATATTATCTATTCTATACCTAAATTAGGTATGGAATCAAGGCTTCAAAAGCCTGATTTTAGTTATATTTGCAAGCAACAACTTTATGTTTTTGCATAATGAAGAAAGTCTTCGAAATCTACTTTTATTTTAACAATTAAAATGAGTATAAGACGTTATATTAGAAATTGCATAAAATAATATACAAAACACGACAACATATCCTTAAATTTGCTACGTGAGCAATACATTTGTACTTTTATCTCCGAACTGTTCGGCCAGTGATGAAAACCCGCGTACAAACACTACGCAAATATTCTACATTAAGATCTAATTTGAGAAAATCGTCTAAAGACCCACTGTACTATATAGATTGTACATCCCAAAACCATTTGCAAATGTACGAATATCATCGTCAGTGAATCATGACTTGCGCTATTAAGTATCTGATTCAAGTGCTACAAGAAACGTGATGTCAATCGTGATGCTAACTACATTCAATCTCTTGTATGCATTTGAAGCAAACTCTGCCGACATGTGCAATTGTCATGTTAAGATTCAGTTAAAAGTTAGACTGCTACCCGGACCTGCCCGTAACAGGACATCTTACAATCACTAAATTAAATAACTATGCATTGAAAATTCACGAACATAAAAATTTTCTAAACAAATTCATCACAGAGAGTTGTTATATATCCTCGTCACGAATCATTCGCCGCCATCACCTTCCACTCTCGCGCACACACACTTATACTTGAATTGTATTAAAATTTAGTGCCTAAACTACGTTAGATATATTACATTAGAGAGTGATGAATTAAAGAGAGACATTCTTTGTACTAAACTAAACGTCTTGAAAAATAATAAGTACACGCACTATTGAGACTCCATGCCGCGTTCACAATAAAGTACTCAAGTTCATTTGTGATGTCTTTATTGCCTTTGTGATAAGATCGCTTACTTCGCGTTGGTTTCACGTATGTTTTCATACACGTTTGTATAACAAACAATAAATTAAATGGTGAGATTCGGTATTAAATTGTATTAAAGAAAGTTGAATTCACACTAAGTAGATGCGAAGTGACCGATTTACAATAAAATAGGATTGTGATAGGGAAAAGTAGATTTTTCCAGAACTACGGAATCCTTCTAAAATTTGAAGTAGAAGGAGTCCTACAAGAGATGTATATTGAAATCAGGTCCAATTGAATAAGGGTGTTTGTTATCGAAAAATGAACTATTCAGCGTAAAGTCACGTCCAAACGTGCTTTATGAAGTGGCGCTTTGATTACGTCGTGCCATTTATTATTCTTTGAATAACATACATCCTCATTCCTGTAGGATCCTTTCTCATCTCTGTGGAATCTAAATGACTGATCCTTTCCTTTGAAAAGTGTGGTAGATTGGCGTTGTAAATCTTAGCACTATCACAATGGACGTAGGGTACCGCTACGTAGTGGACTGCTGCGACTTCAGCCGACCGATGACGAACGCCATAGTGGAGTCGACGTCGTCGAAAACAGGCACACCGGAACGTCGCGCGAGGTCGATCAGATAATGCCGGCCTCGGTTGTAATCTTTAATTGCCGCTTCGGAGTACTGTAACAAAATTTAACTGGGTTATTTACGAAAAAAGAGCTATTGGTTCATTTTTTTTTATATTGCACTTCAAGATTGACCTCATCCCACCTGATGTTAAGTGGTAATGAGGTCCTAGTTTAAGGGCGACAGGTACAGTACAGTACAGTACAGTACAGTACATAATAAAGCTGTTACTGGACTTGTCGCCCTTACCATGAAAGCTTGACCCCTGCTACTAATGTAGCATCCCTCCAGTAGCTCTGGAAACATCACTCACACTCACACAACAACACCAAAGTGATTGTTATTTGGCTGCGGTCTTCTGTAAGGCGGAGGTATTTAACCAATCGGGATGCTCCAGTTCGAACTAGAAATCGCTATGCCCTACCTCTCAACTACGAAGTTACCACAGGGGCAACAATGAAGTTCGGATCGAAATTGCTAGCGAATATGCACCATGAAAATTCAACCAATAGTGAACTATTATATTCCATTCTCTTATGAACTAAATCAATGGTCCTTGACTGAAAATTTTAATATGAAAACCTACCCAGCGACATTTTTATGGTTTCTGAACGTTGCAATTCATGTGCACTATTTAGAATGTTAAGTTTCTTTGTAGGCCTTCTTAAATTCAGTATGGCAAAAGAGCTCTCATGATCCGATGGGTGGATGGAAGAACGAGTTAAATCAATACTAAAGCTGAAGAGTTTGTTCAACTGGTGGGAATTGGAAATTATTTTTGTGTTGGATATTAGTAGAGGAAGGCTTTTGGCTATATAACATTATGCTGCGACCAATAGTATTGTAGAAACAGTGGAAAAACGGGGGAAGTACGCGATCTTAGCCACGGTGGGTCAAAGGGTCAAAGGAGCGTGAAGAAACATCATGCGGGCCAGTATGGCGATGATAACGGATAATCCGTTGTCATCGCAATGTGAGGTTCCCCTCTTGCTTACCATCAGGATGGGAGGAGCCAATATAATGAAGTACTTAAGTAAAAATTTTATCAAAAAGTTAATCATAAAGGCTACTCACTGGATGGTCGGGCGTCGCATTCATTGTTTGCACTAGAAGTACGATGTTCCCGTGCTGCAGACCCATGTAGTGGGCAGCGAGCACCATCGCCGCGAAGCAAGGCGCCTCCGCGCTCAGGCTGAACACCAACATACGCGACCCGAGCAGCAAGTCTTCATCGTACATTCCTGCATCAATATCCATTATTATAAGAGAGCTGCACACTTCAGACCTGGTACAGTACGGAATCGAAAGCCACGCTATTAAATGATTAGGTATCCTACCTACATATCCCATATGAAACATATATACACAGTTTTTGTGCTACACGTTTTTGAACTTTTTAATCGCTTTTACTCGAAACATCTAATTTTGTGTTATGACTGTATGTTTTCATGTGCGATATATAGGTAGTACGCGCCAGATAAGACGAGACTCGAGTATAATTGCAAATCAACCGTATAAAACGATTAGAATGTGATATCGTCTGGTTTGTTTTTTTATGGCATAGGGACACACTAAGGGCTATTAATAATAAAATATATTATCTAGGCTATTAACTTCCCACACCGACCAATAGATCATTCAAAAATTAGGAAAAACGGAGAAAGTACGCGTGCGAAGCCGCAGCTGGCCACTAGTAAATGATAAATCGTAAAGCAATCAAAATAATTTAAACCGAAGCACCAAACAGAATAATGCTCTTTGAACAGATACAGTCCCAAAGCACGTCAGACTACTTATGTACACCGCCTTTATGACGTCGCCATAACAACTAATATCGAACTACTACTTTTTATCGTAATGTGATTTTAACCATACATAATTTTTTTAAGTAACTACTATAGGTAGGTACAAAGCAAAACAATTTGCGCTGGCGCGTAGTATCCTGCCCACCAATGACGTTTGCAAATTCTTATCTTTCGTGACGCGTATTATAACAGCCATGACAATACGTAAATTAGTGCGTGATAATTCATTTTGACGAAAGAGCCATTAACGTGCATATTATTTTTCGAGTCATCACATCACACATTATTCTTTGTTAAACTCTATTGAATAAGTACCCACGGAGCCCTACGCATAAGTAGATTGCGTTCTATAGATTATTAAACATTTCGCTTTAAACATAAATATGCAAGTACACTTCAACCCAATTTAGCAGAAGTTAAGTCGTTTTACCTAAGGGGCACGCAGTCCCAAGCACAAGCAAGTTTTAGAACTAAATGGTGCAGGTAGTGGACATGTGTTTCATTCGATCATATATAGATCCACAATTCCATGCAGAGTAGAAAACAAATTAATGGCCCTCGTGTCGTTACGTGCATATTACAAAAAAGGTCTAAATTGTCATACAATTCAATCTAATTCAAGTGAGAGCGAAAGAAGGCAATAAACTGTATAATGCATTGTTTTGCCTGTGCCATTTTTTTAGGGCGCAACTATACATCTATAAAATGTTTGATCGATGCATATATGCGTTAAAACTTACTTTACAGCGGCTAAGTTGTACGTCGAACACCTTACTTTTGAAGTCCAAAACGGTATGTTTACGCACCTTTGAAGGGTTGCGGCGTCGAGTCCTCAGTGACGGTGTAAAAGTCTGATGCGCTAAGTCTCTCGGCGGGGTCAACGGCCGCCGAACGTTCACGCAGCTGCACCTCAGGCGAGGTGGGCGTGGCCAGCGGCGAGGGGCGGGGCTTCTTGTCGTGCCGCGGCGACTCGGGGTGCGCGGGGGCGGACCGCCTCGCCGGCGCAGAGAACATGCGCGTGTAGTCGTTGGCGCGCGGTATCACGTACGTGTAACCCTCCCGCCGTAGTATCTCCTCTGGCCGCGTGCTGTTCGACTGTGGAAGAAGAATATTGATATATTTTTTAATCGAACATAAGTTGACAAAATATTACTACGAAATATGCCACTTCTGGGGTAAATCGGACATTTGTACCTACTATCGGATAATGTCAAAGTGTCTGAAATTCAATAACATGCAGACTAAAAATCTTCCATGAAGTATCTTCAATGAATGGTCCTCGAACGTAAAACAGGAAAAATCATGGCTGTGCTGTTATTTATAACTTCTAATCCGCTTCATATCCCCGATTCCGACATTTTACCACTTTAGAAGCGTCTCTCTCGCAAACTGGTAAATTTAGAAAAATATGATATTACAAACCTCAATATCATTGTTTAAGACCTATCCATGGATACCCCAAACGCATTGTTTTGACAAATAAAAAAAAATAATTTTAGCTACGGAACACAAAAAAAAAGTAAGTATTACGTATTTAAGTAAGTAGGTAACATACAGGGAAAGCTCCGGAGAGGTAGACGTCGTGTGTGGGCGCGCCCAGCATGGCGGGCAGCCGCTCGAGCCGGCGCTCCGTGCCCGGCGTGAACACAGAGTCGTTGCTGCTGTCAGAAGTAGCCGCCGTACCGGTGCCCCCACCCCCGCCCTCATTCTCAGCTCCCGTCCTGTTGCCGCCGTTCTGCGAAAGACAAATTTGATACCACTCACTTATGTGCATGAACACTGCAAACGTTTCGCCACATAAATAGACAGCCTGAAAATGAGCTACAAAAAAGGTACTAGCTCGTTTGAAAAGTCTAATACATTCCTTACTAATATTATAATGGCAAAAGTTTGCAAAAATGTATAAATGTCTGGATGTACTTATGTTTGTTACTCTCTCACGCAAAGCTATTAAACGGATTTGGATGAAAATTAGTAGGAAGACAGATAATATACTAGATTAACAAAGGGGACGCTTTTTATTCCGAAATAACGTGGGCGAAGCCGCGGGCAACAGCCAGTCTTGCTTCGTGACACTATTATTTTTTGTAGTTAATACGAAGTACTTACTGCCCGATGTTTTTGTTAGGTTGCACCGACTGTTTTCACGAGCTGACTGACTTAAATGTTTAAATATGAACGAGAAAGCCTTAAATTCTATATTCCTAGAGGGATTTTATCAATCAAAGTGTCAGTCAAAACAGAAGGTGGGATGATATGGCGACCATTTATCATGACTCTGAGACAGGGAAAGTTGTAGAAGTATGGGAAACAGATATTTAAAATTATCTTTAATAGAAAAAAACACACTGTTGAAAAACATGAATAAATAGGGTACCAATTTCCAAACAACATATTTTCTTACAGTTCGGAGTTTTTCCAAATTAGTACTTTATCTTCAAAATAATATCTTATTTTTATTGGCTGATGGCTTTATTTACAGATAAATGTTATTTACAAGACTGACTTGTTTACTGAATCCAATAATTAACTTGTTTAAACTGCCTGTTATCATTCAACGGACGAAAAAATACAAAATATTTGTTTACTTTATTTGTACACTTGAAATAAAAAGATTCCAATTGTAATCAATTTCAGTTATTTCTATACTTCCGATTAAAAATCGGAGATCGATCACACAGAAAAAATATCCACAATTATAGAAAATTTAATCTCTTCGGTTCTGTTGACTCGATATTTTTTCTTTGCCTCGGTCCTAGGCATGACTTATCATGTTAGAAAAGTAATTGTATTTATTTTAAATGAGTTCTAAAGCTACGAAAGAGGTCAACAGCCTGTCGAGCTTTTGTCAGAATATAAAGAGTCCCATTTGGTAATATAAGTACCTACAGAGTGCAATCGTGATCACACGTGCCTTATGGGGTGACGCAAACATGGATGAACAATGGGGTCAATATCTTATGGTAACTTCAATGATTACGTCACCATTAACAAATGCCATCAAAAGCCGTCACGCGCCGATACACTCATTAGGTATACATTGACGCGATCAAATCACATTTGAAAGGTTAGTAACGATTTATGGCAGGTTTCTTTTATATGATAAGAGAAAACAGAGCTCTACTACTTTTCTTGAATGTATATTTAGTTAATTGATTGACATCGTGTATGCTGCTAAGTTGGCTTTACCACACGTAATTGAATATTGCTCTCTACATGACAACCAAATACAAAGGCTTTATTATTAAATTTACGAGTAATGAAAGATAATATTTATTATTATTCAGCAGTCTAAGCTCAAGTTCCCAACTGTTTTATTTATAGGTCTCAAATAAACTTAGGCACACAATAAAGCTTGTCAATCGATCTAATATGGTAAATAAAAATTTTCCTAGTGGACGTTGTGCGCTTAAAAAAGTCGAGATACATTGACTAGCGCATCACAAAATTGTATGAAATTTAATTTATGGTTTTAGCAATTAATATCTACTTAAAGGTTAGCGAAACGAACGGCCCAGAACATACATTTCGAACTCAAAAATATTATCTTATTTACTCAGTAGCAGATCCCTACTAAAATAAATCATCAAGTCATCGTAAACATACCTACGTAAAAGATCGGGAATAAGGAATTACCTACGTAGATTCAGTATAGTTTTTGTAAACTCGCATAGTTACGTCACTTCCTGTTTACACTTCTCACTGTTTTCTTTAATGTATGTTGGATTGGAATAACCTTATTTACTGATAACCGGGTTTACTGAGTCAGCGAGAACTTGAATGACGATGTATCGTTATCTGTTTTTAACGTGTGTGAATTGTGTTGGAGATCGTTAACATACACATTTTTCAATGAAGAAAGTGTCAGGTATTGTACCTACAAAACGCCGCATATTGGTTGAAAAAATGCGGGATCTTCTATATTATCAATATGAAGTAATAATCTCTAATCTCTGTAGGTATGACTATGTATGATATAGTTGACGCGCTTGCAATACCTACCGCGTAAGTAGATTTTTCCGTAAGTTCTAATTTGGATTGAAATTATATGTAAAAACAGACAAAATTAATCTTTATGGAAAACGGTAGATACGCGGTATTGCACGCGCGGCGATGATATGATACTACTTATCACGTCACTTTATTTGAAACGATAGAGACATTAGCACTTGATTACTAACAAAGAAACTCATTTATTAGGAGTGCATTTTCTGATTACGTTTAACGGATATCGTCTTTAAATTTAATAATAATAACTATATGGTTGAGAGGAAATATGTCATCTTTCCTCGTTTTAACATTTACGAGTATACTTACTTGGAAAACGCTTATCTGATGTAACCTCTATTTCCTTATTGTAAATGAAATACCTTAATCAAGAAAACATCATATACTGATGTTTTGAAAATAGTCTTAATTTTTATGGGATGTAGGTATTTGTAATTCATTTTAATACTGAGAAGGTAAACACATCCGTCTTGCTTATTGAGAATACTCACCTCAATAAATTACATCGTTATTATTTACTTAAGATATAATTAAACGTACGTTCATGGTATATAATTAATTGTGATTTTAAGAACAAAGAATTTAGTGAGTCACTATCGGTTTAACCTTAACAATAAACATTTTTAAAACACATGGTACAATAAGTGCCCACGCTTTCGTTCGAAGCATGCCGAAAATAACTGTAGTTGCTCTTACCTTTGGAATGAATAGACCGAGTTTTCTCCCGTACGCCTTTAGTCGAGCATTGGATACGTGGAGACCATTATTTTCCCGCGGTCTATCTGTAACCCGGTCTGAGGAGTTCCGGACGCACTGGCTAGGATCCCGAACACCCGGATCAGTCCGCCCGTCCCCGTCCGGCCCGTTACGGTCTTGACATTCTGTTGACAAACACGAATAAGTCACCACGGTAACCAAATCTTTGTTTGCTATCACAATCTAGAAAATACATTACGTAAAGTGTTATGAGCAAAACAAAAAAAAAAAAGAGGAATCCTTCACTCAAAACACACCATTCACGGAACTGATAGTACTTCAAGGAACGAATGAGGTATTTGTGACAAGATAATGGTTATTTACAGTTGTCATCTCGTGACGAATGTGATAACGCATAGAGGAGTATGATAAAATAAAAAAAATTTTAGGACACTTAGGAATTAACAAACTAGAAAAATTGGTTTAGCGAATTAAACGAAAGCAAACAAAGCTTAGCGATGATATTAACTTATCTCTAAAAATCATGATATTTATTGCAAATTAAAATTAGAGAATGACGAATCAAATAAATAGGGAAAGCCAATAGATACGGATGGAAACGAATATGACGTTACGTATGAAAAAACAAAACTGATTTTAATAATTGATAAAAATGAATACGCAAGCGAATTAGTCACAGATTTTTTTTTTTCAATAAAATTAATGACGAATATTTATTTTATCTTGAATGATTCACGCTTAAATAAATGCGGAATAAACTGGTCAATCGGTTAGAAACCAGTTTCGCATATATGACGTCATTCTAAAATTACAAACGGAATGGCTATTGGGTAGGCCGTGTCCAGATGAGACGATTGACGTGCTTTTCTAGGCTTAGGTACTTTACGTGCGTAGCTTAAACATTCCTACAGGACTTAACAAATCTTCAAAACCTATCAATTTTCGAATACTTACAATAAACCCGTAAGAATACATAATATTCGAGGTTCGTTCATAGGGTAAAAAAATTTAAGAGACGGTATTGTGTATGAAAAAACTTCTCTTTTCCTTTCCGATTTTTTCTCGATAGTTATTGTCTGCGTAACGTGGTGTATGCAAATTAATTGTAACATAACAAATGCCCAAGCGTTATATAATTACTTTGTATTCCGCTTGAATTATTGAGTTTGGATTAATTGAGTTTTAAAGTCACGAGTCTCATCTTAAGTCCAAAGCGAAGTCGCCTCATCTGTACACTAGAAACGATTATCTGGTCGCTTTCGCTCAAACGCAACACCAATCTTACTAGTGCAGGCGTGGTAATGGAGTATGGTATATGGGTGTGTATGTGCGCAGACGCACCGGGAGCGGGGGTGGGGGGCGCGAGGCGGTCGCGCAGGGAGCGGAACACGCGACGCACCGCGGCCACCACCCCGCCGGCAGGGCTCACGCCGGCAGACGCTCCGCCCCCGTGCGGGAGCCCTTCAACAAACACCGCCCTTACCGACACAGACCACCACCGAGACATCTAAATACCATTGGTTAGACACGATGATAGGTGTCAGTGCCGGATTAAGTAAGTAATAGACTCTACTTACGAATTAAGCAGCGGTCAAAATGGGAGGCCAGACTGTTAATAGCAAAATAATATTAACAGATTTACGGAAGCGCGCCACGTGCTTATGTTTTAATCCGACACTGAAGTACGTACCTACACATTTATCAACTAAACACTTACATAATTCAACTTACGTAAATATACAATTTTGTTTTCGTGATTAATCTAAGTCTTTTTTTAAATCTAAATTTAAGAATAGCTACCTACTTACTTATTTTGAAATAATTCCATTTATAAAGACTTTAATTAAAATCTATTAATTTTGTCATTCAATAATGTAATGAAAACCGGAAATTCCACTAAACTGTTGCGTCATCAAAACAATACCTACCTGTAAATAAACACAGAAGTGCTAACCAAACCTTCCGTCAGCTTGTTTTTATAAAATTTATAGCAAGCAAGCAAATTCTTGCAAATCGCTTATTGTTGCAAACCTTGATAAAGTGTTGCTACTATTACAGTATGATGTAACACGTCTTAGATAACACAAACCATTCCTTTGACCGATAACGATTTTCTCACGAGCGTTTAAAATGTAACGTGTCTGAAATTTGATGAAGTGTGTTGACTTACCAGGATCAGCTGCTAGATCCGCGACCGCAGCGCAAAAGGTTTCAAAGTCGACGGCGTCAACGTTAGGCAGGCAGATGTCGGCCGCTTCACGGGAACACTTCGTCACCTCCTTCAGAGTATCGACTGTTATCGTACGCGGCAAGAAGCCATTACGCCCACCAGCGGCATCGTATGTCCTCTTCAACCGCCGTATGGTGTACCCAAGCAGGTGCCTAGGATGCGTCCGGGCGCCGCGGATGACCGACCGAGCGCATAGCAAAGCTTTGGGAATATCCGTGAACACGGGCAGCCCTCGCCTCTCAACGGCCTCTTGCAACGTCGCCCGCGCACGCGATAACTCCACGTATTCGCTGAAACAAACAAATAATTCATTAATAAAAGTAATCACTTTTTAGTAAATGTTGTTACTCAAAAGGGCATCTTAATCTTGTCTACATGTCTCAAGTCAGGTAGACAGGCGTATTTTCACACTAGACTAAGTAATAAATACAAATAAGTAGTAACTGCTTAGTAAGAAAATTAGTAGTAATTCTTGAGTTGAGTAATGGCAATAAATCTGTGTAAGCATAGTTGTTTTTACTTATTGAATCATTATGAGATAGTATAAATGCGCATATTGTTCATGATAATTAAAGATAAAAATAATTCGTATATCTATTGTGCAGTATTCCCCTCGATTTTTTCGTTTTTTATTAGCCTCTATATCGAGGATGCCTGTTCCTAGACGTGGGACAATTTGAAGGCCATGAAAAACTTTCGTTCATCATATTTTAGCATTAATTTAATTTTGTATAGGAGCACTTAACTCCACTTTGAGAAAATCATATTTCATGAAGATTACTCATGTTGTTTCTTAATCTTGACATTGGTATGCATATTAATTGATCAAGATTGATGATTTTAACCCACATATCAAAATTGCAGACATTATTAAACATTGATTAGTTGAATAGGTAGATAAATTAATCAATTGCTTAAATTAATGTTAAACTATGCAAATATTTTGAACTAAGAGCAAAAAAATAAAAAATTAAATTAGACTACACTGTACCTTTAATTGGTGGTACATAAAATTCAAATTAGTTAAGTAATTTATTGTAAAAATCTCACCGTTAAAGGGGCACTTAATACAAACTTCTTTATTACATTACAAACGCTAAAGTTTGAATGGGTGGAAGTTTGTTAGTTTCTTTTGCGCATTAACTACTGAACAGATATGAATGAAATTTAGTAAAAAGATAGATGGGATACTTGATTAATATGTAGGATGCATTTCACTCCGAAATAATGCGAACGGTATTACAGTAAATTCATATGAAATTACACACGACGAGACATCTGTGAAATATTCTTAGTCAATTTACGATATCATTTTTAAGAATGTAAAATCAATGAAAAATATTGGGAGATCGGATTAGGTTAGTGCGTTCGTATCTACGTATGTACGAGCAGAAGATCACAATAAACAGTTAGATATTCGTTATTTTTCCAGGGTACCTACATACAAAAGCACGTCAGACAAAACCTTTTGGACTTTGAAACGTCGTTATGTTCAGGCCATAAGAAGTAAAACCGGACTGCAAGTGTTTCTCTTGATGTGCTGTTAGTACAGTAGATACATTTCGTTTATGTTATGGTCATAACAAATTGCGTTTACCGTAAAACGTCCGTATAGTCTGACGTGATTTTGACTGCACTTATAACAAAAGTAACGTTAAAACAGAACCTTGACTGACCTCTTCTAAGCAAGCATGATTTCATCTCGTTTTTAGTCATTTTAAAAATGACTAAAAACGAGCTTGCTCCTGTTATTACTCACCTGTGTACATTATGCCTAGAACAGGGAATCTTCCCATCAAAACTAAAACAATCAATCATTCATCCGATTTTTAAGAGTGGGGACCGGGGCGATATAAATAACTATAGACCCATTTCTGTCCTACCAGCTCTCTCAAAAATTTTAGAAAAAGTCATAAACACTCGATTAGTAAAATTTTTTAATGCAAATAATCTTCTCTCAAAGTCACAATATGGTTTTCGGGAGGGTATAAGTACTGAAGATGCAATTAGCACTTTAACTAAAACTATCACTACGTCTTTAGACAAAAAAAGAAAACTTTATGCATTTTTTTAGACCTACAAAAAGCGTTCGATACCCTCCCCGTTCCCGCACTTCTTCGCAAACTTGAAAAAACCGGCATAAGAGGCACTTTTCTAAATTTAATCAACGACTATTTACAAAACAGAACACAATGTGTTAAACTTAGTGACGAACTGTATAGTAATGATAAAATAAACTCAAATTTTGGCGTCCCACAAGGAAGTGTCCTTGGTCCGACACTATTTCTTGCGTACATAAACGACCTTACTGAACTAAATCTAACCAATGGCAAGATTATATCTTATGCTGATGAT
The DNA here is from genome assembly GCA_037074685.1 of Glyphodes pyloalis. NCBI lineage: Eukaryota > Metazoa > Arthropoda > Insecta > Lepidoptera > Crambidae > Glyphodes > Glyphodes pyloalis. Next base: position 4,674,739 of record JAYKKO010000015.1, on the reverse strand, counting down.
ACAGCTCTGCTATTTTGTGGCGATAGCTGGGCTGAGGTATATACCTCTGCTGAAACTGGTCTATGCGAAGCTATTAAATGGTTAAATATTAATTTATTATCTCTTAATATCACTAAAACAAAATACATAACTTTTTCAATTCGTAACTCTCAACAACCGGACCCTCGACTCAGCATTACAGCACATCACTGTGAAAATACAGCCTCATCATGCGAATGCAAAGTATTAGATAAAGTAAACAATATTAAATACCTAGGAATAAATCTTGATCAAAATCTATCATGGAAACCGCATCTCGAGTTAGTTGCAAACCGCGCCAGAAAATTAATTTGGATTTTTAAATATCTAAGAGATATCACTGATAAAAACCTAATAACATACATATACAAAGCACTGATTCAATCTATACTCCTATATTGTATATCAATCTGGGGTGGAACCCACAAAACAAAATTTATAAGTATTGAGAGAACACAACGACCTATCCTAAAGGTAATGCATAAAAAGACAAGACTATTTGAAACAAAAAAGCTGTATTCCGAAGCAAATGTCCTTACTGTTAGACAAATATATATACTTCAATGTGCACTTAAAGCTCACAAAAATATTACCATTGATCCAATAACTATTAATAAGCGTAACAAATATTCAGTAATTAAACAAATACCTACTCGTACAGTATTTGCGTCTAAACAGTTTACTAGCCTGTCCATTAAAATATACAATAAATTAAACAGGAAATTGAACATTTACACAAAGACTCTAGTAGAATGTAAAAAATATATAACTACATATCTACAAACACTTACTTACACTGAAACAGAAGATATATTGTCTTTTGGTAATTAGACTATGCAATATAGATAGACACACACCCTTAAACAATTCCAATATACTCCCAAAACAAACACTCATACTCATATTTAAGCACATGCACAAACACTCACACACGCGCCAACACTTACACACAAACACACACACACACACACACGAAATAAATAACTAATTTTAGGTAACACGCGCAATACGTATTTTTATTATTATTAGAATTTTTTTTTTTTTTTAACTAAATTTTAAATTTTGAAAAACTTTATTTGGATTTAACTTCTCTCTAATTAATATTTATTAATCCTTAATTGCATGACAAGTCCCGCAGCTAAGAGGGTGCTGTTCTAATACAAGTTATTTTAACTTAAAAGAACTAGCACCAACCCTTGTAAAATTGACTTAAAGGTTTAATAAAGATTATTATTATTATTATTATTATTTATTTATAAACTTTTTCTCTCTATTTGAGGTAATATAAAGAGCACGGGCCTTAGCCAAGCGCATCCTTATTCAAATTTTTTATAAATTAAGAAACTTACGAACTATTCTACACGTATTTAAAACTACAGCTTTTTGAATGAGGATGTATGTGGATGGGTGAATGTCTAGTGTTTGTAAACCTGTGTGCAATTCTTTCGGTATTACTCCTGTCGTCGATATAACAATAGGGACTATTTTAACTGTTGTAACCTGCCACTGTGTTTTTATTTCTATGGAAAGTTCTCGGTATTTTGCATTTTTTTCTGTTTGAGTGGTTTGTAGGTTATGAGTGTTACATATTGCTATGTCTATAATGATTACAGTTTTGTTTTCCTTGTCAAGTAATGTGATATCAGGCCTGTTAAAATGTATCGTCTTATCTGTTATTATTGTCCTATCCCAATAAAGTTTGTAAAACTGGTTTTCTAGAATAATTTCAGGTTGATATTTGTAGTATGGTACTTTCTTTTTAATGAACTGAAACTTGTGAGCTAAATGTTGGTGTATGATCGATGCAGCTTGATCATGCCTGTGCTTATAGTCAGTCTGAGCTATGGCTTTGCATGATCCGGTAATATGTTGGATGGTTTCCGTAGCAGAATGGCAGCGTCTGCAGATATCTTGAATTGAGGGGTTCTTCACAATATGCTTTTGGTAATTTTTGGTGTCGATAACTTGATCCTGGATGGCCACCATGAAATTATTATTATTATTATTATTATTATATCTTCCGAGCTTTTGTTTGAGCCAGTGCAATTTGCAAACTTTTGTAAGCAAACAAACAGTGCCATGACTTTGCATTTCTGAACAAATACGATTTTATCTTTCGACTTCTTATTGAGCTAGAGGTCGGAAGATAAAATCATATCATATAGCTAAGTTTCTAATAACTAACTTAATAACAAAAATAACTTAGTTGAATTCAGACCTAACTTAAATGGAAGTAATAAAAACGTATATTTTTTTAAATTATACAAACTCGAAAGTTTGTATGGATGTCTGTATGTATATTTATTACAACTAAACGTAATAACTACTGAAAGCAGCATTCTATATCTTAATTATAGAATCTTTTTTATCCCGTGGCCAACAGCCAGTACCCATACTATATAAAGTTTTATTTATTCTTACGCGTAGGTTTCTTCTGATTCTTTAAGTCGTAAAAGCAAAAAAAAAATAGTAAAACTTCTAAAAAACTTACTGGTCAGTGATCTTCTCTTGACCAATGGTCTGATGCCGCGAGTAGGGTCTCAGCACCAGCAGCAAGGCAGTTGGCACCGCGGCCGCTAGGTGGGCCGCCTCCACGCTCGCGGCCACCGCTCGAGTCTCAGAGTCCAACACGAACAGAAGAGCGCGCGCAGCCGCCTTCGCTCTGTGCTCCACTTCTATCAGTTCTGTTGACCAGTCGTCTACTTGCTGCAAGGGATAAATATCATTACAATTCGTGTCGCAGATATGTATGCTGTAAGAGAAAAAAATATCTAATAGTTTCCATGAAACTGATTTTTATTCATTACACAAACATTAGTATGGTAGACTCTTTTTGGTATAATACAGTTCGAATGGTCATGGGGCAGATTCACAAACGTCAGAAGCGATTCCGATTCGGAAAGTCAATACCTGTCCAATATTTTATGTCAATGAATATATAAAACATTCTGAATTCCGATCCCAACGTTCTGTAAATAAGTACGCAGATTGTGAGCGTAGAGATTACCTACACAACGCTGACATTTGTAAGGCAATAAATTAGGCTGATAAAACACTATTCCTTAGTTGGTTAACGGAGTTCTAATTTGTTCATTTTTTGAGAACTTTAAATTACACATAGATTGAATTGAAAAAAAATCTTTAAGCTATAATTATGATTGAATGTAATATACATATATGCAAATAGATGATTACAGCCCATGGATACTTTAAATCAGATAACTAATCAAGACGTTGATGACATTTATCTCATAAAAAGATAAGTGATTGAATGATTCGTGAGATTAACCAAAGTGTGGTATGTTTGTCACTGTAAGTTTTATAAAAACACGTTCTATTTTATCATTTTTAATAACATGCATTATCGTCTTAGATTCCACGTATGTCAACAAAAGTAAGATTAATTGAAAAATTGTATATTTCAGATATTAAATTCCAATTTATCTTAGCTCCAAAAACTAGCTAAGGAATGTCGTTATTGTAATTAGCTGATTATGAATCCACCCACATCACGGCACAGTATATTTGGTGATTGTCGCCGACAAACGTACCTAATGCGCAATATTTTTTTTACAATAGTAGTTCTTGCGGTTATCTTCTTTATAAATATATCTCATGTCACCCAAGAATAATGAAATGATCGGTCAAGTAGTTGTAATTAATCCCTATTTCCCTTGGTCACGCAACCACGCGTGAACGGCGGGACCAATTTCACTTTTTTTTGTTGTGTTTGTTATTGTCAGAAGGTTATTATGAAAGAAAAAATGTAAAGACAAAAGAACTTATGTTAGGATATAATATCGGATTCATCACAGAAAGAGTTTACCGACACCAACCAAGCATTCTCGCAAAAGAAGAAATAAGTGTGACGTGTTTCAATAGCTGCAGTATTCACAAAAATTACATGTACCTACGTAATGCGCAGTGTACGTAGAACCGTAGTTAAATAAAAACACAAAAGGTTTCATTATTGCACCGCATCGTTGCCTAACTCATTTAATAATTCAAGGAATTCGTCTTTGAATGGCATACATTATTTACTTTCGGATAACTTATCTGTTAAATCAAAAATGTTCTTATCATTTTTATTTATCTTCGACTACTTAAACTAAAATTTTTTTTTTTTTTCAAATACCCTGTTTCTCTTTTCAGGGTTATGTTTTATATTAGCTGTAAGGTTATTATTTTTGGATTTTCATTTACATCTAAATCTTGAACAGACACATTATTACGAATAGAGCTAGGTCATAATTGGAAATGTCGAAAAGATATTAATAGTTCCAATAATTCAGTTAATGGTTCATTTTGACATAACATTGATAGTCAAATTGACGTTTTACCCGTTGTGTCAATAATCACCAATCACGTAGCCATTTGGATTGTATGCCAACGAACTATCTATATGTTTTAAAGAGCCGTCGTATGAAGCATACTTAGTAAAACCATAAATTAAATGAACCCCACCACAGTTTGTTAACTGATTATACAATAATTATTGAGTGGGTGCAACAGGCTTGAATAAGTAAGCGTTTAGAAGAGGTTCCCTCCACTATACATAAATGACGTATTGTTAAGTGCGATTAGAGCAGACAATAAGCCGTTATGATGTATACATGACTGACAGTTAGACGTGCAACCCACACTACACGTGGTGCACGTCAGCTACGATACTAAACTACGCATTGGAAATCCTTAAAGGTCTTCTTGACGTAATAGTTAATAGAACATTGGGTAATTCAATTTGAAATAACACAACTTGACAGCTACAGTTTTGTTTATGTTAAACTGACATGGGCAGCGTACATTTTTATAATGATATTTTGAACTTAGTAAGAAAACTTAATTGTGGGTGATGACGGCATTCACGTACCTCAGCGATATACTTAAGAATGATTAATGTTACAGCATTATAATGTTATATGCTTACTTAAAAATATAAATTCAATTTAGTTAGTTACACTTTCAAATTGAAGCAGTCATTCAGACTATTTAGAGAAAGAAGAACATAGAAGTACTGACGGCGAATGTAGATACATACCTAAGTTGTGCAATATAATGCAAAGAAAATAATTGAAGGTAATGTCATCGCCTACTTGTCGAAACAGTTCTATCGCTTAATTTATTCTGTTCTGTCTCTATAATGGATCGTACTAAGTAGTCGTTTGTAGGTAAATATACATGCATTAGCAATACGAGGAATTAAAAACGATGTTGCATTATTCATTTGAAACAGGTCCTATATGTAATCATGGTATTAACACCGATGTATCACATCTCACCGTAGAAATGATACAATATCTTATTGAATCAGATGTTGGTTCATCTCTTTGATAATGAATTTGGAGGAATCTGGGCGGAAATCGGAGATTCTTTGGTGAGTCAAGGAAGATGATCCCTTCGCATAATTTAAATGTTGATTCATTTCTAAATTAAGTTCAACTTATCATACACGTTCAACAGAAAGGTTTTTATTGTTGCCCCAAAGCTGTAAAATATTAATGGCTCAAATTAAAAAGATTCTTCGCCTTCGATTGGAAGTCAAGATTTGCGTATTATTAACATTACCATCACTATGTTAACCGTAACGCATTCTTAATTACAGAATTAAGAATGCGTTCGAATCGAACGTGGATTAGATCTTGAAATTGGCTCATGTCTAAACATAACGTCGGTGGGGGCCTGCGGTCGTCCGTATTGCGGGATACCGACCCCCACCAATATAGGCGTCGGGGTGAAAGTAGTGGAATTTTTAGTAAATTAAACGTAACGAGATTGATTTGCTTGAGGTTTATGGTTTTTGGCAAAACAAATACTGCAAAAAGTGTATTTAATATAAATTTGATGATCATTACTTACCGGATTGAAGTATGTTATTCCCATCTTGTTCAGCATCGGAATTGCTATGTCCGATCTCCATGTGGTGGGGTTGCAGGAGCCTCCCAGGAACACCTCATATGACGGCGGCGTGGCCTCGCTGCCTGCGCAATGCAACAAGTCAACCAAATGCCAATATTTAAAATCAAGGGTCAAAACGCGACAATATTTTTAGAACTTAGTTAATACTAATGAAACGTCGGGCCGTAATAAATTTGTATTAACTACTAAAACATGTAGTCGCTTTTTGACCCGTTAATTAATTTTAAATGTTTAAAATGTCGTATGTAAACGAAAGTCTTAAATTCATATGCCAATAGTACGGTCAGCAGTTGCAGTTCGACATAAGTTCTTATGCCAACGACATAAGAATGGTGCAAAGATCAAAATGTCTGACGTGCTTTTCATCGTTCATACTTGCGTGGACATTAAATGTTACAGAACAATACATAGAACTATACCCTTAACATGTGGATACAGTCAGCGTATAACAATTAGTAACACGATATTAAAATCATTAGATGCAACCAATAAGTCAATAATATGGAAGCAAATTAATGACATTACAAATGTTTCGCGAGCGACTATATTGTCGGAAACAATATGGAAAATTTGTTTGCACCGATATGAGTATTTGATTGCGTCGAATTATTTAATTACCTTAAGTGTCACTTACTGATTCACTGTAACTGTAATTATTATAACTGTGATTGATGCATATGTTACGTCATGGGGAAGGTTGTACAATTTTGATTTGGTACTAGAATTACTCAAACTAATAGCAGGAAATTCGTCGTTCATTTAAATAGGGTACGAACTCGACCTAGTTCACCACCTTCCGAGGTTATCACGTATTTTTATTTAATTCAGTATATTTAGGAACTTGCCGATCGACCTCACAAATCTTATCAAATTTTCTATACAAAATCTAACATAGAAACATTTTTCGATAGTCTACCTTAGGTGGGCAGATTTACAAACTACGGTCGAAAGCACGTCACACAACAAGCTTTGAACTTTGTACCGCCCTTATGTCACCGGGATAAGAACTAATATCCTATTGTAAGTGTTTACTTTGACATACTGTTCACCGTAACATTTAAACCACTAGCTAAGTACACGCGTAGGTCGCAGTTGTGTATGGCTGAGTTACAAGATTAATATGCTACATGAACGTTCGGTGTTTAAATGAAGGCTCTAATCCAACTTTAATAGCCACATTATGGTAATTCACGAAACTATTTGTCATTATAATGTTTTTAATATTAATATTAGATGTATCCAATATGTCAAACAAATATTCTCGTTTGTGCATAAACTTTAAGACATTTAGGAGTGGAAACCATTATTTGATCTATACAAAGTTTTATCACGTGTACAAAAACTGAAACCCACGCCTTTCTTACTACCGTATCTAATGTTGCTACTGTCTACGTCAATACTATACTCCGTATGAATAATTCCTTAGCTTCTCACTATGGTAAAGAGAAAACGCTGCATTCTAGAGCAGTGACATTTAAAGTCGGTCATGAAACAAGCGACAATTCAGAAGAGATTTTGAAACCACATTGCTGTAAAGGATTCTTCTAATAAGTCTCAATTTGAAATACACTGAATAGTTGACCCTATTTCCAAGATGTAATCGAGGCACGCAAAAGAACTATGGTTAATTACAAACAATTGTAGTGCGTTTGAGCACGCAATAGTGCGTGAGTTGTGACCGCAGTAATTTGACAGCGATGCGGGAATAGCTTCATAAGACGATGAAAATCTATAGTTTATCAACAACAAAACGACGAATAGGCGCTTACCTCTAATATGAGAATGAAACATGACCAGATATGCTGATAACCAATTTATATGCTTATTAATTTTTTAAAGCAGATATTAATATAAATACGAGAACTATTAATAGTAATGACTCAGATAACTTCGATTAGAGAGCATCGCTAGGTAAATCCAAATAGGGCGGTCGGTTCGTTCAACGAGCACCACTCTTCTTTAATGATTGATGTGTATCGACAGCGTGGGCTGCAATACGTCCGCTATGCTTCGTACTACTTACCGACACCCACTTCGGGTTGATGCCATAAACATGATCATGATGACAGACGAAGACTACTTTTAAGATTTCTAATCGTGCATACAATTATATATAGATTGGCACTTCGACTATAGTGTGACTATTTCTTTTAAAATGGACTTAATCTCGTGTTTTAAGACAACGCGATGATTCCGCCATTGTCATATGTTTAGAGAGACACGTTTTTTTACGTTAAATGCGCGATGATGAGAGTTAATTTATTTCTAAGATGAGATCTTCATTCTCTCACAACACCTAAAGCAGACAAGTACAACACAATATAGACAGCACAACTTTAGTAGAGGAATAGAGAGAGAGTATAATGCTTACTACTATAGACTACTATGGGAGAGGTTAGATACTTAATAGAAGACTCATTCATTCAACCTAAGACGTAGCCAACACAACAATCCAATTCGGGAACCTCATTCAATGCCAAGCCGAGAACGTAAACAGCGCTGGTCAACAAACGCAGCGAACATCCCCTTCCTTCGCTCGCATCACTTATCCAAAATACGTCCACAGATTTACTAATTCCATGTGATCTTTACGACACAGAACATTTGCCAAAATCCATAGAGCAGTTTGCACATTTGTCACTTTTATTAACATTTAAATCCAAGGCGTGGGTTTTGCGAATATTAATGGATGTTTTGTATTTAAAGTAAGACGATTATGAACGAAAACAAATTTTCACTATAAATACACAGATTAATGTATGATTTTTTTACGTGAGTGCAAGACGCACATGGCACTATCATAGTCGTCGGCGGCATGATTGCGGTCTATCCGTGCAGCCAGCGAACGCGGCTCCGCACGCTGTCCACAGTCGAACGGTCGACGGCCAACTGGCGTCCGCGCTACTCAACACTACGCCCAAATACTAGCCAATTCCGCATTTTAAAATATTCCGTTATTCCTACAGCGAAGACAACGCACTCAGATTTATGGTGGTGTTAAGTCCCAGAGTTAGACGTGAAGCAGTTAGCGTCTGTTAATTTTGCAATCGACATGTAGGTGTCAACGGTCATACTGGGACACATAACTTCGAAGAAACTAATGAAAGCGCAAAACGTGAACTTAATGAGCGTGCATAAATTGACTTAGTAAGATGACTTATGCCCGGTTCTAATATTTTACGATTCGTAATGTATCAAAAATGACAATCCGTTTTTCCAACTAACTACGAGTCTGGAACGGTTTTAACCTACGCTTCGTATTATTTAATACTATCTGTTATTAAAACGGATCGTTTTTCAAATATTATTATATTTTTATGAGCTGACCGTACTACAACTCTGATATAGTTTATAGTATGATAATCATACATTGACGATACCAATAATATTGATAACGCAATTACCACTTGTTTCATGTTCATTAATCCTAACCGGTTAAGAGGCACAAACAAAGTATTATTTTGATGTTGTCGTTATACGGAAGTATTTGGGCAACAAGGAAGTAGAGATCATTTACGGTCCGGGCGATTTGTTATTTCTAAAAGAGCTTTTGTCGTCCGTCTATTTTTCTATGTTCGTATTGGTCACAGAAGACGCGTGAGTCGGTCGCATCGTACATACCAATACTTCCGTACTCCGTTTATAGTTTAAGCGGAAGAGTTCGGAAGGACGATCAACGTATTTACTTTAATGTGTTTAATCGGCCATATAAGATCTTTGGAATCACAAGAACGAAAATCGATTCCACTCGGATCGATTTCAAAGATGTCTCTCCTATAATGAATTTGTTTGTTCCGTGATGTCTGAATGTTTACGATTTGATGGAAATAGTGAGACGTTAGATATTTTATTTTGCATAATATATACAGTGTGTTTATTAGCATCTGTTTATACCTGCAACTATTATTACACGTTAGTCAGATGCGCAACGGATTGACGCAAATTCAGCAAGCAGCGAGTGCAAAATACAAACGACTATTTTTATATTGCATAATATCCAAGCTAGGACCAATTAAAAACAAGTGATGACCGTACACCCTACGAATGTACTACGGGCGTGAGTAGATTCACACCGCATAAAACGTGACCCAGTCGTCACAGTCATAGTAATAAATAAACATAAGAATAGTAAATCAATTGTTTCATATTAACGTTAGCTCTAATAATAGTAGGTAGGTATATGTTGGGTTCTGTCAATTTGGCAATCATATCGTTTCCCAAAGGCGATGCCAGAATCGGCACTTACTTTGTGAGGTATGCCAGTCTCGGTATATTAGGTATATTCTGTTTGATAGATAGGAAATGAATTAAACTTGCTAATCGTATCGCTGTACAGACAAAAGCACGTGAGACATATACAGTTTGGACTTTGTATCGCCCTTATGCTCGCAAGTATAAGGACGAATATCGAAATGCAATTATTAGCGTGCATTTTGAGATTAAATCCTGTAAAGGTATTTTGCAGGAAAGCTTCTAATTACCTTGATGATATAGTGCTTAGGACACGCCAAACAACATCACATGAACCTATGTATTATCTTAAAATTTTAGACTTACTTCATCTCTCTGAAGAAGTTTTGACAGAGTAAGGTAGATTGATTTGATACCGATTGGTTACATATTAAATACTATCTGTGCTAATTGGAATATAAGAGTGTCAAGTCGTGAGTTCAACGTATGCTGACATCGTTAGCGCACTGGCGATAGACATGGCGTGGGAAGCACCTATCGGAGACACTGGAACTATACGTCGACGTAAAGTGAACATATAGAGCGCATTATACCGCTCGCTGGGACTGCCGCAGAGTATTTCTGGATTGGTACCGTGCGGAAAGTTTAGTCACGATTTGTTTGATTGCGGGACGCTGTCTACAATCGACCTTCCGCATCGCGAAATAAATGGCAACATCACGTCCTCAACAACGAAGTAGCACGCAAATACACAAGCACGGAAACATACCGCAACTCGAGCTTGACTCCTACGTTTAGAGGTCGTTAAATTTTCACTACCGAATATTTACGACCGTAAGGCCGTACACCGAGGCACTTTCGCTTATTGTTACTAAGGCTATTTTTCTTACCGTTCAAATGTTTGATAGATTCCTTATCCCTTAGTTCTTTTTCTACGTTCCACAGCGGCCAGTCGGTCTTGTTCGAAGTCCTGCGAATGAAAACTGAAATTAGAAACAAAACACAATCGTTTGTGAAAATGAAACTGAGTAGGCGTTCATAATGATAGTAGTCCAAATAAACAGTGCGGTTTTTTTAAACGTGAAAATAAATGCATGCCATGATTCAATGTATGACAAACATCTCATTGTGTGGCATTCAAGGGTCAATGCACGCGTCAGCGGTGGCGCAGCAGCCTCAGGAGTCCTCGGTTCAAGACCGGCTAAGCGGCGGAACGTTCTAAACGTCACCGGGGAAATTAAACTGATTCATTTTGTGGATTATATCTTACAGTGAACACGAAGGGAGATTCGTTATATTGGACCCTTAACAATACTTCGTTATAATAAATCATGTGTGTAGGAGTGATATGTCAGTCGGACGTCAAGGCCTGTCCGTTGAAGCTATTTATGTTTTAGCCAAGACAACATGTCAACGCTTTTGTAGACGCATCCATCCAATTGCACTTACACAAAGCAAACATTAAATATTGAATAGAAGGGAAAAGTTAAGATCTATTTAAACAAGGCGTAGTTATGTTAAACTGCACAATACAAAGTCGTTTTACTTCCCGGTTCTGCTATGGTGACGTAATCACGTCACGAACCCGTGATACTCAGGACACGTTCTCGACGTTATAACATCGTGCACATGGCGATATTAAATCTCTATATTAATTGTAATGGCAGGTTAAGAACAAACTCGATGCTACATTTGCTAATCCATCGATACGTTTTATTGCTTATGCGTGTAATTGAATTTAACCAGGAGTAAAACATTTACGTCAAGATTTGAATGATTTGATTTAATTATTGTATTAATAACGATGACGTATATTAGTTAATGACAAAAAGGTGAAATGGTGTTACTTATTATGTTTGTAATCTGGTTTACGAACAATGCGACTCTACTGTAGTGGTCTTGAGGTAGAGTTTAGATTTTTTTCTTTTGGGACAAACTAAAAACAGTAGATTTGGGCTTGAGAATTAGTCTAGCGCAGATGAAACAAAGGGCTGGCTAAACCTTTTACTCTTTATGATATGATAAATTAATCACAGTAGTTGAAGTTGAATGATAGATCACAGTGATTACATAGGACGACACTTCATGCGAAAGTAGTACAAGGCTAGACAGGTGCAAATGAATCTGCAAATGTGTGTACGATTGCGTAAAAACCAGTTGTGTAGTCTAAGCTCAATGAATGAAAAGAGACGGTTATTATTTTAGGTGTCCTCAAACTATTTGGAGTGAAGCAGACAAAGCGGCAGACGGCCATAGTTAGGGTGCATACTCACTGCCTGGCTTGCCTCGAACACCGACGGAGTTCGGCGGCGAAAACGCAGAATTCGCCAAACGTAAGCGTGAGGGACTTGCGTCGGGCGCATTGCCGCGCGCATACCAGCATTTCGAACACTGAAACCAAATTAACATTGAAACTAATATTCACATCTTCTTACTTATTTATGATAGAAACTTGGAAAGGTGGGTCAAACGGAGTCTAAAAAGCAATAAACACCTCAGTCGCACAGTTTTCCAACACCGAGATATCGGACACAAAACGCAACACTGAAACGTCTGTACATCATTTAAGTTGATTTACACTTCAGTACCTTACCATATTAAAGTACCTTATTAGACCTTTTCTTCTACGCTACATAGGCACAGGAGACATTAGGTAGGTTTAATGTAACAAAGTACTGAAATCTGAAGCCACTTATGTTTCTGACCTTACCATTAATCTATTAAGCTTTTATTTTAGCATGATTTCTAAAACGATACATCAGATGGCTGAATCAGAAACTCCCAAATGTTATTTAAAGACGACTGAAGTAATGTTTGTACTTGTACTGGTTTGCACTTGATCATAAAGGAAGGTTAATATTTAAGGCAGTCCTCGTTTCACTCACTTTCCATAGATATACCGTACCTGACATATTTCAAAAAAATTTGGACAAAATGAAAAACAAAATTGGATTAATATGCCCACCTTAGCTTACGCCTTTGCTAAACTAGAGGTTGATTGAATCAGGTGTCGGAAACTTTACTATAGGCAAGTAGCAATTACGTGCAGATTAATGTTTACGAGTAGGCGCACGCGCAACAAAGACAATTAAGAACATTAACAGCCGCTCCACGAGTCATACGCATTAATCAACAAGTTCATAGTGAAATAAAAATAGAGGAACAATAAGATGAAGCGTAGATAGCGTAGCGTAACAATGTAATAATTGTCACAATCTATGAAGATTTATATATGCTTGCGGTAGTGTAAAACGCCGAGGTATTGCGAAAATGTTTCATTGTCATGTTTTATTCGTTTATCAACAGGAATAGTTTAAGAATATCTACATTGTAAAATTGTATTCTTTGTTTAACCTTGTTTGATTGCGAGTTACAATTGGGAAATGAAATGCTTCCTTACTCCATCCATACAGAATCTAGAATTCAATTTAACACACTTCTCCTTGAATCTGAAATGATATAACTACGGATAAAAAGCGTAATATATTAAATTAAATAAAGTACTATATTGTTAATTTGATGGAAAAAGATTACTGAAAATATTTATGAAATGAAGAGATAAAACGTTTAATAAACAAGATATATTCTTCACTGACTATGGACAAGTTTAATCCATTAGGCACTTGTTACATCGCAACGCCGACAAGAAAACGAGAATCTAATGATGGTTAGTTGCATTCAGCGAGAAAATAGCCGAATATTTTCTAGTTCAACAACGCGCAATACTCACTTTGTACATCAAAAACATCAGTATGTCCATCGTACGTCCATATAAATTAAATTCAACAAATAACCCTACTTTTCACTATGAGAAACGAACTGAATTATTAGACAAGAGTTCAGTTTCGTGCATTTGATACCACGCGACGACCGCGCTGCTCAGACTAGACGCAATAACATGAGGGTACCAACACTGCGAAGAGAGTGTATATTTTAGCGTACTCCAAATTGCGTTTCGATCTTGGTGGTGAAGTCAGCTCGGTTGGTCATCGCTCCAAGTGAGCAATGAGGTGAGATCACGCGGGGTCGTATGAGAACACCTGTCGCAATCGGCAACAATGCCTCCGCTACGCTATAACGGTGTGGATCACGTATCACGGATCAAACAAAATCAAACATTGTAGTAGGCACTCAAGAAGCTTCCGTTGTTAAATCTACGCGACGTTAATCATCGCAATCAACTTCTTCAGTGAAATACATGGCGGACTTTTTTTCTATTTTGTTCCTCATACACATGTTCAAAATTCAATGAAAACGTACATTTTTTCTTCAACAAATAAGTCAATAAAGCCGATTATTTGTTAATCTTTTTTTAAAGTCCATATGCCTGACTGTATCTTACACATAGGATAGACTAACAAAATAAAAAGTTTTCATAATATAATACAACATCAAATAGAAAACTAAATTGTTTACACATACGTAAAGTATGTTGCATGCCAAATTCTTAGAAACGGAACAACAATTATTGCACCTTTATTACAATTTACCAACAAATGCCTCATCAAGCGGCTTTGATTGATGTGGTAAGTGCTTACAAGTTCCGACTAAATCATCATGACATATGCGATCCAGTGGTTGCGTACCCTTTTTATACCACGTCAGAGTTTGGACGAATAAAGTAGTACTGGTGACTGTCGGATGGAACAAAGGATATACTAGGCTTAATAATAGGAATTACGATCGAAAATGACTTCATGCCCACCGCGGCGTCTTTGTGTCTGTCGCGAGCGAATGATATAAAGCTATGAACCAATAAATCGACGACTTCTGCCGAGTGTTCAGTAGGTCACCTACTTACATTCTGGTTTGATAGGAATCGATGTTAGTGTTGATATAGTTTGGCACGCCTATTTATTTATTAATTACATTAAAATAACAATTTGAACGGTTCTTACGAGTATTGTTTACTTCTAGGTTATCCATCCTTAATCAACGTGTTCCTCCATATTCGGTTTCTTGCTTCTTAATAATAACATCATTTTATAAAAACGACCAGTCGCCCACCCAATGCTCGCGCTATTACTACACATAGAAGAAAACAGCACATGAAGCTAATAAGCCATTTAATGAATGTAAACATTGTTACATGAATCCCGTACCAATACTATCCGGAGAAGTGTTTTTTCCAGACTGCTCAATATTAAAAGGAATGCATATGACCTGACCCTAGTTACCAGGTGGGTTACCTTGATCTTAAAAATTGACTGTACATATTTGAGATTTCAAAGGCTTAGTAAATAAAAAAGCCTTCAAAACAGCCCTACGCAATGAAATAGCATTACAGTAAATGAACGTTAGCGATTTATTAACAATTAAACGGTCCGTGGGCTGACTGCAGCCGAGCGATTTACTGTCGGCTAATAACAAAGAGGCGGTACCTACACGGGCCCGTATATTGTTTTATATGACAGGGCCAATCGGCCAATACATAGTGTTTGTAAGATACCATCGCCGCTTCATTGACCGCAAATGTCAGCAGCCATTTGCAGGTCAATCAATGCTTTACTGTGCTGTGACTAGCTTTGAAAAACCTTTGGAATAACCGGCCGATCTTACCTAACCTAATATTTATTTATTAAAGGATCAAAAACATAAGATAAAACGGATAATGACTGTTTGAAAAATGTTAATATTCTTAAAGCTATTTTTAATATTTTCACTCTTTTCTATGTAAATTAACAATATATATTCATATAACAAATACAAATAACAAACAATCCCGATCGTAACAGGAAAATATACAATAATTTATTATATTTAACTGTGAATAACATTTCATAACATATTATTACATCACAATGCACTGTAATATTCTTATGATGGTAATGTATGTTTCAATATTTTAACCATTTCTTGGCATAATTAAATTATTCCATAGATTGCGATGAATTTTAGTAAGATCAGGTAAATTAATATTTCACAATTGAATAAAACTAATTGTTGCCCACGCTTTGTTGGTTTAATTGTGTTAATCTAGAATCTCATTCAAATCAAAATACACAAAATTTCGCGTTTACAGTACCTAACAGTAGGTAGTTTGTCTAGCCGCTGCAGCGCGCTGGTGCTGTGGTGGTTATGGCTGAGCCGAGTTTCCCATAGCATCACCTTAACGATGATGAGGTCCAAAGATGGAGGGGGGGGGGGGGGGGGTTTAGTGGGTAGTCCTGCTCTTCTTAGGGCGGGAAGTCCCACACACGCCGTCACTTGCCTCGGGTGACGGTACGGTACATCAACGTATTTCGACTCGTAAAGAATAAAAAAAAGAAGTCTTTAGTTTGTACATCTATAAAAGGGGAAATATTTGTTTGTTTGCATTGAATAGTCGAAAGTAGGTATTGCACCAATTCGAAAATATCTCCAGTGGCGGTCTATAACTATAGTATTTGTATTTGTTACCAATGTAAATGAAAGATAAGATAGTTACAGAATTGTACGAAGAATACGATACGAACATTATTATACGTTGGTCTTGCTTATTTATTGACAATGACAAGTAAATCCCCTATTTACTTTTCCGGTACTTTATAATTAGACAAATTTTATAATAATAATTGCTGTCTTCAATCAAGCATAGTATGTTATTACAGGCAGTTTGCTGCTGATTCGTAGATCACAGATAGTGGGCAAAATGCAATAAATTGTTATCTGTGTAATGCAACAGTTGCAATGCATCATTCCTATTAGTTACAAGCAATTTATGACATGCGGAACCAGCACGAGTAATTTTTAATAGCATATTGACATTTTCTGTTGACTCAGCCTGACTACCGACGATGACGTAAACGTGTTATCGTTAAATCGGTTCATTTGAAACATTCATCAAGTCCATTTGTATGGGCGAGATTGTTTCAAAGACAGTTTAAGTTTGACATTCACAATATTATGTTATGTCACTTTGATTGATTTAAACAAAAAAACAAACTTATGGTAACATATATCTCTTATGCAATATAACAGTATTTGAATTTACGAACGCTACAAGGAAATAACAAAACATGACAAACGGCGCATATTCCGTCTGAAAGTAAATAATGGTATAACGTTATCCTTACTCATGTTCGGGACGAATTAGGTACCTATATGGAAGAATTATGATTCTTCAAGACGCAGTAGACTAACAAAATTTAAAAAATGTATCACACTAACTTTCAACACAATACTTCACATTTATCGATAGTACACTAACTTTAGAAATTCAATCAACTTACCCTGATCTAGTTTTTGTCCTGTCTATTGATGAAGGCTGCCTATCTTCATAAAACCCATCACCCTTCATGGTGAAGAAGATTCTTCACCTAGTCTACGGGGTGAGCAGAAGGCTCTCAACCCAAATGAATTTGAGCTACAGCCTGATCTCAAAAATAATTTTGTGGTAACTATACCGGTCCCCTCAGTTTAGAGTTTGCAAACCGGTACCCTTTTAGACATACATATTACACTTTCTACAAGTTGGGGCTTCTGTAGCGCAGTTTTTGTACTAACGGGCCCGATCACAGGGCACGGTATGAATGGCGGGGCCCGGTGGATGTCTAAAAAGGCACCGGCCTTGGTTTGCAAACTCTACCGCAGAACTAAAACGCAAAAATTGGAGAACATTTAAAATATTCCTCTAAGATTGGATCTCCCAACGGAATGTAATTTAGCTACGTTTAAAGCAAAAACTCCATAAGCATTCATTAAAAGTTGAAGGAGGAGAGATCTCACACAGTGAAATAGCTAATGTTATTCAGGATTTCAAATACTTCATTATTAAATTATAGTGTTACACTATCTATACTAAAAGTTCAGTGAAATAAGCGGATAGTAAGGGTCAACATGTATATGAGGAATAATAGGCAGAATTTTTGCACAGAAGTTGTGTCAAAAGCCTCATAGCATCCCGTGGCTCGCGTCTTATAATATTAAAGGTGAAATGTCACAAAGGTTTTTTCGCAAATATCTCGCTTCCTAAAGGTCCCCCTGCAGTGTATGTAGATTATTATATAATAGTAGAGAATAGATCTCACTCATAACTTCTCCTATCTAACCTTTTGTATTCGGAAATAGCCGCGACCGTCTCTACCGAACACGAACTTTGTCAAACAAGTCATTTAGATTTTGAGTATAAGTCATTTAAATTTGACAAAGTTCGTCTTATTGTATCTTATTGCTCCCTATTTCTACCCCTATATCATCCAGAAAATCACCAATGGGTATCACTAATTATCGATTTATCCACATTTGGTATTTTGAATTCATAATATTACAATAAATTAAAAGATGAAAAACGAAACAGAAACACTTCAGCTAAATAGCACTAAGCATAAACCACAAAATTGGATTCATACAAATACAGGAAGAATCAGTGGATTTCCCACTATGGACTGATGGAAATTATATACCAAACTTTTGTCCCTTCTGGGACGTGACTCAATGGACTAGAGGATTTATGTGGTGGTGTGGCTGGAAAAGTGAGCATGACTGGGTCAGCTTTATAGATTCTCATTTAAAAAAATTGTGCTTCTATGCGCCTGCTACATACAAATTGCAAAATTATGTTTTCTGTGTACAGCATAATTCCTTGAACAAAAAGGCTTTAAAGCTTCACTATTCAGTGTTCATGACCGAGTAGGAAATGAATTCAGCATATGACACGGCCTTGCATGTTATGGGACAGCTCATAAAAAATTAAACTGACTTACCCTGAGTCTTAGTTGGGTAGAGTTCTATGTCGTTGAAGAGGCTTTGTATGCGGTCCGCGGGCGCCGGCTGGTCGGGCGGGCCCACGCGGCAGCTCCAGGCACTCGCCACCTCCCTGAGGACAATAAAATTATTACTTCATGGACAGTCCATTCATACACAAAGTATAAGAGTAAGGTGTGAGTAAGGTTTCCAGAGTTTTGGGAGGTGTTACATTAGTAGCAGGGGTCAAGCTAGCTAGGGGGTAGCTAAGGGCGACAAGTCCAGTAACAGATTTATTATGCTGTACTTGTCGCCCTTACGCTAGGACCCAATTACCACTTAACATCAGGTGGGATGAGGTCAATCATGAAGTGTATTATAAAAAAAAATCATAATTCAATGAGAAATTAGATTTCAAATTAGTTGCATTAACTCAAATATTACAAGCGCCGCGGCTCGGCCGGCTGTTTGAATAACCGCTAAGCGGAATATTTTAACAGAAACAAATAACAATAATTAATTGTAAATTAAAAAAACATCTGAAATAAATATTTGATTTAAATCACTCTTGGTTTATAAAACAATAAATGCAATAATTAATATAAGGTTCACGATATTTCTACAAAACATTTTCGGACGACACTTCTATGTACTATGCTATTTGTATGGAACGTTTTTGGGCAAGTGCAATTCGTCATTCTCGGGAAGTTTTGTGGTAACATAATTGAATCCATTACTTAATGTTTACTGTATTGATATGTGCTATAGAAACAAAAGAAAATAAAAATGAGTCAACTGGACTATAATATAATCAATTTTAATGATTATCTTTGCTAGTTTCTTTCAAGCACTTTACAGGGAAATCCCAGCTTGTTCAATTAGTCAGTATAAATTATACGAACGTTATAGCTAAATTTATGATCCCCCTTAAGTCGCTGTTTTCATGATTTTCAGCTTGGTCGATAATGATCAATAAGTTATCCTACCTTGATCGTTGCAAGGCGATTAGTTTAAAGTATGGAAACAAACATTAAACTAATCGCCTTGCAACGATCGTATTGCTATGTGACCAGTGATAAAATTAGTTATATGTGAGATGAAAAACAATACAAACATTATAATAGTAAATAAACGTTATACAAATAAACAAAAAAAAACAATATGCAACTTACACAAAAGTCTCAAAAACACGTAAATATCTAAACATACTGTACAATCGTCCGAAAACTTTTATATAGATAGATATATACCCACAGGTAGATAAGTAGTATAGTTACAACTGAATTACAAAGATAAAGGGAAGGCTTTATATTGAAACTGACAATCAGTTAGTACCTACGTAACACATGAGCTACAATAGTGACATTTTCGGAAGTATTTCTTGAACTAGCATTGAAGAAAGTCGATTGTAAATATCTTCATCAATAAATTTAGCTGTTACTCCGAACCGGAGGTAGCTTCATTTGCATTGTATAGAGACGATTCATAAGTATTACAAATGTAATCTACATGAATAAAAAATATTGACTTTGACTTTGACTTTGAACTCCTTACGTGTGAAATAGTTACTTTCAGCGCAGCTTTATTTTTGTATAGTGCTTAACGCTTAGCATGTTTGTTACTTGCACTAATTTTGAGTTTCATATTTTGGATTGACCTCGTAATTCTATGTAATAAAATTATACTATGGTCCGAAAGTTTTTTGCTGACCCTTACGTGTTTTTCACACATAATTTTCATCCTCTATTTCAAACCCGTGTAGTGTTCAATTTCTTACATTATAAAGTAGCGGCCTACTTTCCTTCCTCAGACTCTGGAATATATTTGTACCAAATTTTATGGCGTGATTGCTTTATTTTAGTATTTAAAATATGGTTTATATTAATACTTCGTTCGTGTGGACTACAGGTTTTTCCATGTACATGTCGCAGTCATCTGGTTGAAACAGCTATTTGATTGAATCACTAGCGTGTTTATTAAATGACGATGTTTAATTGAATGACTAGGCCGAACGTTCAATGAATAAGACTCACTGAACGTCCAACAAGTTAGCGGATTGTAACATAGCCCTTTGAACATAGCGGACGTAATCAGTCAGGTGATTGTAATTTAGTTCATTTTTTTTCCACTGCGGCGTTAGTGCTCATCAAAACAAAGATGGCGTCAAACAGCTGGTACAGATATAATCGAATAGCACTGTGTTGATAATTTTTAGAGTGAAATTGAGATATAAAGTGACTTATTCGTAAAAAAATATTTTTTTAGCCTAATTGTCTTAAGACTTAAAATTGTTAAAACATATTAAAGAATCTTATTAAGGTGTGTTATGGCATGTCTGCCAGCTATATCCCATTCAACGACTATGCTAAATGACGTTCAGTCAAGAAGTTGAACGTTATATTAAACAATTTGACGAGTTGTCCTTTAGTCATTCAATTAAACGTCGCCATTCAATGAACGCGCTAGTGATCCAATCAAATAGCTGATTAAACCAGATGACTGCGACATACATATATCCTGCCTCCCCCGCTGAGACAGAAAACTGACATGAGATGGCGCAGAATATTCGAAAGTGGCGTTTTTATATAAGAGGCAGACTCATTTTCGGTCATTACGCCATCAAAAGTACCTGAGTAAACCATAGTTTATAATAAATAAAAAAAACTACATATAAAAAGTCAAATGAGAAGTTTTTTGTTAAATTATGGTTTGTGTAGAGAGTATTGAAACAAATATACACACTTATACCTATTAAGTAATTAGAATCACACGAAAACCTTATCATTTATAAATGTTAGCAATAAGTATATATATACTGATTGATAGTATTGATAGATCTAAGGCAAGATCTTAAAACGTATTGAATGAGTCATTTTATCCGATAGGACCAAAAAGCAAGTGCGATGGCAAGATGATTTTATTTTGTTTACAATTTGAAAATACTAGTTGGATGGTGAAATCTAATGACGAACTAGTAAAAGATAACAAATGACACTTACGTGACGCATAATGATGACTGGTATTAGAAAAAAAAACATCAATAATGCTCCAGATCGTTTTAAATTCAATTGTGTCATTTCGATGAAGGTTCGTGATAGACACATGCGACGCGCCTTGTACCAGGTTCTTTTCGCTCTACATACCAATAAAATATTAAAAACCAACTAGTAATGACAGTGAAATGTTTCATATTATCTTGGTGCTTGTTTAAATAGTGACGTGTTGTCAATTATCAAGCAAGGTATCTCTTATCAATTACAAGTACCATAACTCAAAAGGTAAAATGATTCACAATCCTGGTTACAACACTGCTGCTTGCCTCTTATAATTCACTAGCGGTCCCGGCGAACTTTGTTTCGCCTTAGAGGATTTTCCCGCTTTTCTGTTGAAATTATTCCTGAATTTTCTTTGCTATAAACCTCACGGGGTCCGAGACCTTTCCAACGTATGCAAAACCGTGGAAATCGGTTCGTGCGGTCTTGAGTTCTAGCGTCGGGGAGGAAAACCCGACTTATTTTTATATTAATTCATAACTAATAAGATTTGTCCAAAACTGTGTAAATCTCCGTACGTGGTCTCTCCGCTCCTCAGACAACATAAAGTTAAACATTTCTCGACATTATTGTGACTACATCTCCAAGTTTTTTACTATGCAAGCCGTCCGTCCGGCTTTGGAACACTTTGCCCGCTTATACTCGACAATACCGGACTAAGAGAATTTTTACATGATAGTTCGTGAATTATTTTCCTTTCTCCCTAATAAAATCTTAGTCATTCATTCGTCAATTACTTTTACCACATTCATAATCTATCTACATGACCAAGGGTTTAGATTAGGTGAGATGCTCCTAGCATAATTTTTTATGCAATACAATTGTTAAAATAAATTTTCCATTAATACCTGTATCAAAGTAAATAATAATGTGTGTGGTACGCGTAAACAAATTTGGTAAATTATTTTAGTCTTGCTTGTTTGAGGTCCACAGACCTTTGTTTTGTTTCTGTAGTTTCTAACAATATTTTTGCTTAAATATAACAAATACATCGCCATAATATTATTTAAGTTTTATATAAATAATAAATATTCATGCATCATTTTTAAGTTAGGTGACTAGATTTGAAATAACCAAATCCATCTCCTTTTTGGTCTACATTACAAAATAGCCTTTGTAATGGTTTCGTAACGAAAAGTAATTACATTTCAATCCATTAAATCAGAGACTACTCTGTTTTCAGCAGTGAACAATCGTCAGACCTGTGGAATTTGCAAACACACATTTCCGGACACATAGGCAGCTAGACTAAATAAACCTTCATGCCAGTAGTAGCCAATGGCGCGTATCGTGTTACCGATGAATTAAATTGCGCTACCTGTGAATGATGCATATTCTCACGTGAATGACGGCTCCGCTATCTGGTTACGGAGAAATCTAAACGAATCATTTCGGTTTCTGTGCTGTGACACCGTCCGTGTCTTGTGATGAGACAGTAGTTTCCGTTTCTTTGGCAAAAACTATAGTATAGACTATATTTTTGTGCAAATTCTTCAGATATATAATAGATTAAAGTTCTTTCGCGAAGCATATTTATGTATTTACATTTTACAGATGAAAATGCATAGCCGCCAAAATAAAACATTTTTTTGTTAGCATCAAAGATGTAATGATTTCAAACTTACCTATTTCCGTCAGGTTTTATATTTGACTCGAAATTCGTACAATCACATGCATCTAAATCTAAGGCAGTCACAGAAAATTTCAAAACACAATAATAACACATTATAAATGAAAAACAAACGAGTATTCTTTTCATTACTTTTAAATTTGTCATTCGTGTACCGAACACTACGCACAGTAGTTCCTTGTGAACTGGCATAACTGTACTGATGGAATGAGCTCATGAAAATGTTTTAAATATGTTTGTCATAATAACGACAATACCTAATTCATGTCTCGGCTGGTCACCTATAAACAACTCAATAAGTATGACGCGACTATTGAGAGACAGGGCATCCGTCATGACCCAGCCGATAACCTATGGGGCGCCAATCAATAAGTCTTTGAATGTTATTTACTGATCGACGCATCTTTACCACTAGTTTGTTACTGCGACATTTCCCGCAATTTATTCGGACTATTACACTTAATTTTATAGAATTATACATCTAGGTCCCAAACCACCCTAAAGAATCACTTCCTGTAATTGTGGGATCCGTTCTACAAAAGTCGTGGGTTTTTGATTGTTTTGTTTTAAACACAATACTTTTTTTTTAAACGGAAACTAGACTTCTTCAGCAAAGTTCATATTACCGATATCGTGAACCCTGGAACAATTTGAAGATAGAGCACAAGTGCCCTCCAAGGATTCTGTGGCGGCCAATGATCCATTACGCGCTAGTTTCAAGATACAGTCGGGTCTAAAGCAAGTTGTATTCGTGACAAATCGCTTGATACTCGATGCGCTCCATTTCAAAGATAACCTATCCACTATCTAGAAAATGTACACGCTAATTTACAAAATAAATACTGAATAAAAACCAATAAAACAGCTCGACCACGCTTTTCCCTCCGACGAATCTGCACAATCTTAAAGTATGCTTTACTTGACAGTTGAATGGTCAGTATTGTATGGGGCACGTATAGTTGAACATTAAACGAGAAAATTGTGCGTAGTAAATATATTGCTTTAGTGGAACATTAAAATACGAGCACCTACAAAAAGGTAATAAATTTTAAACCATCAATCATTGACCATAATGCACCCAGGTATATAGGAAGATTTCATTTAAATTATTTAACTGATGGTGGCATCATACATTGTAAACTTCATAGTTTAGTTGAAGTTTGCTTATCAATAAATCATATACATATAGGTACATATCTTTTTTCAAGCAGTTTACATAAGACTTTTGAATAGTCTTTGAACGCAGTACAAAGTGACCAGTACCGGTTCGGAGCCTAAAAAGGAAATAAAATGTCATTCTCTACTGAGTAATGTAATGACACAGGATTTAAAAAATGACTGACCATTCAAACAAATTTATTTTAGTAAGTGAAGAGAACTTAAAAAAGTAAGTAATATTAGAAGTAATCGGAAGAAGACATAGAGGAAACAGACATATTTGGAAAAAATACTTTCATTTTACACCATACAAATATTTAATTATCAGTGTTTGTTATTTATAATAATACGGGACAGAAACGTAGTGCCTTACCATAGGCCTTCATCGAAAGCTCAAAGTCATTGACCGTGCGAAGGAGCTCTCATTTTAGCATAGCTCTTATGCTAAGAGTTTATTTACACGACAGACTCTTTTGTAAATGGGGATATTCGTAGTAGAATTAAAAACACAGAAACAGTTTAAGTGGCAAAAGGCTGGCCACATAACTTTTATCCCAATTAACAACACAACGGATTTCTGATAAGTTTTTCACAATGACCAAACGAACGACGAGAAAATTGAATGAGGATGTTTTGTATTTCATACTTTCGTTCATTTTATGTAATTGACACTGGCCATCAGTTCATAATAAAATTTGCTTTAATAAGTGTGCCAATGCTATGATAACACTCCGAACCTGTGGTAGATGTACTTTTAGTTTAGTTATAGCACTTTATGACACGTAAGTAAATCCATACTAATATTATAAGGGGGGATGGGGTTAATACTGGGGGTAAAACTTACTTGTGTACTTATTTGTTTCATCACTCATCAAAACCAAAACTATATGACTTGGTCCAAAGTGAGCTACACATAGCAATAAGTAAGATACTGATACTGTAAATGATCTGCTGAGTTTCTTACCGGTGTCTTCTCGGTAGATATAGGTTCCGAACCGGAAGTAGAATCACTTTGCATTGTATTCAATGACGATTCAAAAGTGTTATATGTAACCTACTTGAATAAAGAAATATTTGAGTTTGAGTTTGAGTTTGAATACCACCTTTGAAAGTTTATATGGAAAAATGTTTATTTTTGAAGTTAGAAATATATAATTTGGCACAAATATAGCTCGAAACTTGGAATAAAATATAGACTACTTTTTGTTTCGAATATTAGGGGAGAAAGGGGTAAAACCGACCATGAAAGGATGTAGTCCACGCGAACGAAGTCGCGGGCACAGCTAGTGAAATATAAAATTACAGTGTTATTGTTAGAATTTACACAAAACAAAAAGTCGACTTCGGACTTATCTCTATTTACCCTATGGCACTGAATCGTAGAAGTTACACCTAACTGGTTCCACACAAAGGCATCATCTTAATAGATCAACTTCTAAATAAACCAAAGTTAGTCACGTCTCAAGTCAGTTGGACCCACATGATCATTACCTAATGACTAATGCATAGGGTACTTTTGTTATTTGTCACATTCCGAGAAGACAATTTAAAATTTACTCGAATAATCACTCATAAAAGGGTGAAAAAAAAACAGGAATTGCTTCACAAAACGACAAGAAAATGAGTGATGAGATCAGTGTGGCAGTGATTCAAGTAAACCGGGTTAATTATCCGGTAAATAATTTTAGACAAGAAAACCGGAAGACATCGGCTTCTGATCGAATCACGCGGTTACTAACGCTTTTATTTTTGCACTGATGACTGTTCAGTGAACATTACCTTATATGGTGACAGAAATTGTTAATTAAATAAACCACATCATGAACGTTTTATTGTGTGTACGTTATATCGGTTTGATAAAGAAAACAGTTTTATTGTATCAATTTTGTTGCGAATAAATGTATCTCTTTGTATCAAAATTGACAAAAACAAGGTTATCTTTTGTTACCTACACACCTATCAGGTGCAACCAAAATGTACATTTGGATTAACCTAATATTTTCTAAATTGCAATCAGTTGTGTGTATAAAACGAGTATGTGGACTCGTCTATCTTAATAACGTATTTTTTTTATTAAAATGAACGTAGACGGTATTTTATTAAATGGTATTCAATTCAATTCAAGGAAATTATTTTATTCAATGAAATTAACAAACGATTCAAGTTATGATTTGTTACAATATTTACGTCAAAATCTAGTGTTTTGAACAACTGTTAAGTAAAACCGTGCATTGAAGGTTAAAATGTAGATTGCAGATGTAAACATACCACAAAATCTAGTTAGGTTTATTCGTATAAACATTCAATCTTACACAAAGTTGCAGCAAAAAAAAAAAACAAAATAAACTCCGTCAACATGTCTACCAAGTTATAACGGAGACAATAACCGTGTACCGTAAAACAAATACCAATAGTAAAATTACAAACGAGCGATCTGACTGTCGAGCGTCTATAAAAATATGCCATGACATCATGGTGCACGAACGAAACGGCATTATCGCCGCGTCCCACTCGCACTGGGCACGCTTATAAATACTCAAGTGCAATTTACTTCACTCGAGTTCGATTGTGTCTGGTGACGACGAAGCCTGCTCGTCCGTTGAGGACAACCGCGTAACATCGATCAGAGAAATGACCTTTACAGTACATAGCCTTTGACGTCCAATTTAAGAGAACAGCTATTAAGGAAAGCTTGAATATGTTTAATATAAGGAACGTTTTAAAGCCAAATTACTTTTATATATTTTGCATTTGTGATATTTAAGTACAAGCACAGAAAATACAAATATATTTCAATTACAAATTTAATAAATATTACAACAAGCAACCAGGCTGTCAAATTGTATGAAAATTAAATTATGATAATTTATATCCTCTGTTAAACTGATTTTCAAGTTTTTATTACTTTATTAAATTCTGGTAGGTTTTGTAACATTGGTCAACATGGTGATCGATATTTTTGATGTATTAAAATCGTGAACCTTGTCATATTATTGCCATGTAAAAAAACAAAAGGTATAAAGTAGGTTGACATTAACATTATTTTTATTGACATTTGTATTGCGTACTTTCAAATAAAATTTTAATGCAAAGCCAGTACATTGATGTCTTATATTAGTCCCATTGTTTGTTTAATTACTTAACAATAAACAATTGAATTAATGCCAGATAAAACACTAATATCGGAAACGAATAAATAGTCGGAATCATTATTGTTATGCATGTTCTATTTATTATTTGGAAGCGTATCTAATGTCCCTGATCTGAAATGGACGTCGTCGCTACTTCCTTGATAACTGTTTATAAATAAACGACAATCATGACAATGTGTCGATACATTGTGAAGTTTAGCATGAAGAATATTTTACGAAATGAAGACCTAAAATTCTCCCAGAGAGAGATCATACAAGACCACTGCTTCCCATGTTATTTTATACCTATTTGAATATTTGATATCAAAGTTTATAAAATATTTTTGTTTGACGACTAACCTTTATCAGGCAATAAGTGCCTAGTGTATTCAAATTCTAACTGGTAACTGCTAAAGAAACAAAATTTAGTAACAAATATAAAATGTTTGCTTTAAAAAAGAATAAAAATTTTATTTTGCACAAAGAAGAATAATAGAAGTAAAACATAAAAAGCGAGGTGAGCTTTTAAGATAATGACGTCACGTAAGTTAAAGTTGTTGACCCGTGGCGCTGCGAACCAGTCATACATGTACCACCTGTAGATTCACCAACACCTTTTTAAAACACATTAGAATTGTTAGGTTAGTTAGTCACTGTATTTAGTAGAATTTGACTAATAGCCATGACCTCATTGCCCTCATACCTATTTCTGACCAGGACTTAATGACTTAAATACGATTTTACAATAATTATTCAAAATAAACTTTAGTATCTACAAACAAAATTATCGATGATACATAAACTTAAGATGTTTCCCAAAAGATATGTCCATTAATAAACGTAAAGTGATGCCACATCTATAATTAGGTATAGCATAATTTAGTTTGTTCTATTGTTATAAAGGACAAAAAGAAGACATGCTAGTTTAATATAATAATGCGCATTTAAATCAACAATTGATAGTGCGACGTAATTAGCGACATCACCTACTAGCGGGGGATATGGGTAAACAAGGCACCATGATGTCATGCGAGTGCTGTTGACCCAACCAATACATGAGTGACTGCCGTTCATTTCCGAACAAACGCTGCTTGCGAAATGGTGCTAAAACTCTACGTTTTCACTTATTTTAATAGTACATTCAATTTTGTATTAGCTAAGGCAAACTGTGTTTTATGTCGTTTTAGAAATTAGGGCGAACGTAAATTTATAGTTAAGATTGAGTCATTTTTACTAATCTCCCACGTAGGAAAACTAGCCTATTCTTAATGTAAATACATTTTTGAAATTGTCATATTATTTGTAGTTTACCTTCTTAAGCATCTTATGCAGTACATAAGAAAGAAATTTACAGGTTAATTATAGGTTTATCAACCCCTGTTAAAAGGATAAGTGATATGACCACTGCACAGCAAACTAGGACGACGATTACATTATTTGTTATCGTATAATATATTGTATCAAGTGTACCCAGGTTCCAATGTTAAACTAAGGGCACTTTACATTCTTTGACAATTTACACTTAAATTTAAATTTAATATTTATATTATTTTTTGCATAAGTAAATAATGGCGTTACTTGTAATATCTTAAAAACTAAAATATAAAGTTATGGTCCCTGGTTGGTACGGTAAAGACAAGGGAAAAGGGAATTTTTTATAAATGTTATTTATTAAATGCCGAAAATACTGTCACTCACAATTAAAGGCATTTATAATCATTGCAATATTAATAAATGTGCGAATAAAAGATTTTTAATTGTCAAAAGCCGCCTCATGTCGTTTATAGAGAAATAATTTCAGAACTCACCTAGCCAATGTTCCTTTTAACTTGACTGTTCCATTTGGTCTGTTAGGCGTGAGGACCTCGACCACTTCGCATTGCATTGGTGGCGGTTGCTCCACTGATGTGGCCTGCTGGACTGAGTCGCAAACGAGCGGCTCCATGCGGCAGGAGATGGCCGGCCGCTTGGGGGTAGTAGCTCGAGGGTAAGTGTGGGGACGAGCTGTGGTCGTGGCCACCACTTCGGCCCGCCGCTGTTTCGGCAGTGTCCTTGCGCACAGAGCGCTAGCGGCATTCTTAAAATGATTTCTGAATCTGTTATTACTTGCGGTGCTGAGTATAGCACCCTCCATTCTTGCTCCAAATCACTTCACTCAGTGTATATTAGAATCCATGGTTGCGTATTTTCACTGCACTCTTAAAAACCTTTGTCACCGTACGAAAAACATTTTCAATCGCTATAAGTATTACTTAGCCTTCTTCTCTATCGAGTTATTAAGTTTATTACTTGTATCCTTTTTCACTTTAAATATCACCACACTGTACATTCTCTATAAAATGCCTGGAATCAAGTTCAAGCATTGAATCACAGGTGAATAAAATAAAGTTAAGTACCTACCGATCCTTATAATTCTGAAAGTTACGACAATGAATGAAGGTTATATTTTTTGCTTTACATTAGTTAAGCTCGTTGTATTACTTTACATTGCTTTACTCTTAGAGGCGCCAACCTAGTTAAAATTCTAGTACTAACGTCCTAAGATCTAATTTGAATTTAAAATAATACAGACAACTCTGCAAGTCACCGGGGACTACGTCATCCGAAGTCATTTACTTTGTTCGAGGTTGAGGTTCTTGTCGGTAACTTAAAACATTTAAAAGGCTAGATAACGAACCGATTATAGACTAGTTCGAGGATAGATATAATTAGAACTAATGGGTATCATAGGTAAAGGATAACAAGAGTAAATTAGTTTTGTTCAATATTAGTCGCGGTCTAGTTGGTGAGACATGGTCGACTGCATTGCGGCAAAGATTTCGTGTAGGCACAGCTGGTCGCATGGTTGCAGTGTGTTCAAATACAGCAACACTTATATTTAACCTACATTTAACACCTTCGCTCAAGTTACATTAGAGCCTTCGGAAAACCTTGGCTTAATGCTGGCAACCAATTCACATTTGTCAAACAATATAAATAATAACCATTAATAGCAACAAAATCCTAGTAATATTATAAATATGAAAGTTTTTAAGAATATATGGATTAACGTTTGTTACTGTTTCGTACAGAAACACTGTAAAATATACTTTTTATACCAAAATAACGCGAACGAAGTCTTGGTAATATATAAACTTTTGAATAGGTATATCGATTTTCTAACATCTAAAAAATATTTAGGGCAAAAAGGTAGATGAAAACTAGATGGAATATTTACCTGTAAATTTCCTATACATTTTTGGTTAGTTTATCAAAATATAAAATTTACGCCCACTCGTGTTTTTCGTAATTTTAAGAATAAAGAGCGGTGTGAACTTCACGCTTCCAAACGAGAATTTTAATTACACACAGTAATTTGATTCGTTCCGCGAGTGAGTTCCAAGTTTGAAACATATGACAGGCTTGCGGAAGGCTTGACGGCGCGGCCGCGGGCCGAGTGTGGGTGCTCTGACATCACCGCTAGAGCCAGCCGATCTTACATCACCTCTGCCTCCCACTGCCCGAAAGGGCTGCCAGGCTTTGCAATACAATTCGGAATCTACGGTCCTTTGTGCAAAGTCATATTCAAAGAAGGTTCCAGGCCAAGTAGTTTCAGCAGTAATGAGGGTGTTCTCGCATTAAAAATCCACTAGACGGCGATAATGTGGGGTGGATTTTTCGAACGCGTATACCCTCATTAGAGTCAACATTTGTTTGTTCCGGAAGCAAATTAGAAAAAGCTCTTTAAAAACCTACGTTTGTTACATGTACTGTTAAATTATTTTACTCATATTTTACCATAGTCAGTTTCAACATTAAAAATAAGCTCAGTGTGAAATTTTATCTAAATCGCAATGAGCACAAATTGGTCTTTTACACGCAAATGAGATCGATTCAATTAGCTGTTAACACAATTTCGTAATGAATGCTGGAACCTAACATTTTATATTTATTTAAGCCAGTTACATCAGTACCTATAATTTTGCTTCGTTTCTCGTGAATGGTAATATGTTCAAGAAAAGGTGGGCAGGAAACGACAACTATGAGTTTGAATACTGACAACCCTACTCAAGACGACGGCGACCTCTCGCATTTATCGACAACCGATAGTCATGAACACACGTTTACTAACATTGCTCTATGTACTTAATTACAGTGTTAGTACCCAATTACAACAACTGCGCTAATTGAACGTACACCTCCATTAAAATAAGCTAAACGTTTTAATAGTCCTCGTCATTAGCGAGCTTAATAAGGCTTGCTCTCCTGCCGTTTATGTGCAAATTCAAAACGTGCTTGCTACAACTACAGTAAAACATTAAACCATATAAAATTAATATTTTTTGCACGAGAAAGTTCGTATTTCAAAATATACAAACTTTTTTGCTAGACCTTACACAACATGGTTCAAAATTTTCGAAAGAAACCGTATGAGCATGTATTTATATATGATCGATCGATACGATATACCGATAGGTATATATAATCCGATGGAAGGAAAATTTCCACTGTTACCATACCTTTTTCGGTGTGGTGCGACAAAAACACAAGATCCAATAAAGTACATCCACAGTTCCTTCAAGGTTAATCTACGCCCACATCCAGCTTATTAACCGATTTCACGATAGTTAAATGCGCCGTAATTAATTAATAGACAATTAACCTTCGCCTAACAAATGCAAAATTAAATGACAGAATTATTATAGTAACGAAGTTAACCTGTTGATCTCTCCTTGTCGTCATGGGGAGCCCATATTTAAACCTTTATTGTACGGTAGATAAGTAGGTTATAGATAAGCTCCACAACAATAGATTTACTCATGAATGAAAAATCAGATCCTACCTAGCCTATCCGGAGGAGCATCGTTGAAGCGAAAAGCGCGTAGTGGCCCACATTTCCCACGGCAATGATGTCAAATTGGCTTATCAATCACTGCGGGACGGATGCAAGCCGGTGACGGCGGCCGCAGACCGCCTCGTTGCGTGGGTGGTGTATACCAAGCCGTTCAGTTCATGACGCGATAGTAATCGCAATGTACCAAGCAATTTATGATTTACAAAAGACGCTCAACACTTAAAATATCTGATACACCTTTCACAAGTATCAAGACTTTCATCTACGCGCCGAATACATTGACCGTTCTGACGATGCGAATATTCCGAATACCGTTAGGTGTTAACAATAACTGTAATAGGTGGAGCAATTTTGACTGAGCCTCGTGATGGAAACACGGATGTGGTTGGTAATTTAAGAGCGTTTGTGAGTAAAGGAGTCGTGTCCATTGCCCGGTAACAATGGAGGCGCGAGGTCAGGCTTTGTGACTCGGCCGCATCGATTGTGTACTCGTTTACAGAACGGGTTCAAGACATCCTCCCAACGATGTCGTCTCAGCCAACGAGATCATTGCTGTTGTAAACGGCGAATAAAGTCATGGAA
Organism: Glyphodes pyloalis; assembly: GCA_037074685.1. Lineage (NCBI taxonomy): Eukaryota > Metazoa > Arthropoda > Insecta > Lepidoptera > Crambidae > Glyphodes > Glyphodes pyloalis. Next base: position 4,641,562 of record JAYKKO010000015.1, on the reverse strand, counting down.
GTTCGGGAATGCACATATGTCTACTGTGTATCGCATCATCATATTACTATTATTTTTAATTTTGTCATCGTTACTTTGGAACAGCTAGAATATAATCAATCTACGTCCGCGTACAAAAACTAATTTTGGGTAAAGTTGAGTAAAGTTAACTTGATTTTTCTACGGCAAATCAATCCCAGTCATATTGTTCCCATATAATGTTCAAAGATGTTCATTAAATACCCATATAATGTTCAAAGATGATTTGAAATTGGTAAATGTTTTTTGTAGAACGATCAACAGAACATCAAATTACACATTTGCAGTTTGTTATAAGTTCTTATACCTAGGACATAAAAGGCGGTACAAAGTCCAAAATGTATAGTGTGATGCGCTTTTGACCATACAATGACGAATAATACGAAAGAGATATGAAATCAAAGTTATAGCTGGTCTAACTATTCTTACACCGGCAAATCAAAGCACGACAACAATTACAAAGTTATAAAAGTACTTAAATGACCAGTTTATATGTTTTGTATGACTTCATTACAGGACGATTGTTGATGAAACAAATCACTGTCGCTCATAAATCTTAGCTACTTTGGTGAAGAACATGTCGCATTGAGCATTGGTCATTCAACTCGAATTTGTAGTGTGATAAAGTGTAATTGGATCATTCGCTCGTGTGAAACGTTGTCGTACAATTCATTGTATACGACCTCACTAAAATGGTACAAGCTTTTTGATTTGTTCCGTACAATGAATGTGGTGCACTTTGAACACAATCATTTAGTGTACGCTTTATTTTCATTATTAACGAGATAGTAGATATCCAGTGGTATGAGAACAAGTCGAAATGACACCGCATTGTATTTAAAAAACATGAATAGTAAGTCAGTAAAGTTATTAACCTAGACGAAGGATTGAAATGTCAGTCCAGTTCTATTCTATATACGGGGATACAACATAGGCAAGATTCGATTTGTACCTACTTTACATTGCGATGAAACGGATTTTTAAATTTCTGTGCATGAATATGAACAGACAGACACATACACATATATTAAACAAGATTATTTTCATTTTTAATTTTTAAGACCACGAACTAGACTTTTGTTAATATGGATGATATATTATGGATAAAGTCAGTAATATTTTATTTTCAATTACATTAGGCCTCTTTACCTCTTTCTCATATAAAGTATTTATTTCTTCTACCTGAACTTTGACTGGAAAAAATCGCTTCCTAACGATACGGGAGCTCATTGTAGTATTAATATGTCTATAATATCGATTTCTGTAAATTTTCTGTACACTAAAATACTAATCTAATTATCTAATACTAGCTCGAACTACACGTTATTGTTTTGCTGATGTGGTGATATCTATTGAGTCTAAATAGTTCCAACAGATGACACTAACACAACCGAAGGAGGTAGGACTTCTTCTTCTAAAGTAAATGCAAATGTTCTTACACCAAATGCTTAATATTGAAGCTAAGCTACGATATGATGCACTGGTTAGCGAGATAATTGCCAATTATCGGTTGGCCTATTGCATTAACTGGAATAAAGATGGCAAAGCATGGTGTGTCTGATTACAAATTTAAATTGTATAGTGAACACACGTCCTACATCCACCAACCCTGATCTATCAAGATTTTCCAATTGATATTGAACTCTATCTGCTTTCAAATTAGGTAAAAAACACACAAGATAACATTTTATAGACATAGCTGGGCATTAACTCGTTAATCCGTTAATCGTTAATTAACGAAGTTAACATTTTGAGTAACGGATTAACTTTTAAGTTAACTCGAAAAACTGTTAACGGACTCATTAAATTCCGTTAATAATATTGAAGTCCGTTAATCGTTAATCCAATGCCGGAGCAGGTATATGCGTTTAGGGTGATGTTTGTGTGTGCGTTTGTGCAAAGTAATGTTGCCACCTATCTTTTAAACTAATAATCCGATTTGATACGGTTTTCAATAACGGGTTTGTGTTTGATGAGTTCATGTTCTTAGACAGGTGGTATGACTGTAACCGATCGATTGTAATCGATTATAAGATTATAATTGCTTAGATTAGACAATACTTATCCGGCAACACTAACGTGGTGCATGCATGTTCCCAAATAATAAAAATTACATATGTAACTCACGATTTCAAAAAATATTATAATCTCAAGAGTATTGGGGGCTGCCATTAATCTAGCTAAAGTTTCTAGTGACGTGAATACAATTATTGAAGAATTGTAGATGTTTAACGATGACATAAAATATACTTATGATAATAATTAAATTTTTGTTGAAATTTCATATAGGAAAGGCAACCCCTGGCGGATATTCCTCGGATATGTATTATGGTAAAATTATTATCTTATATATCTTATCTTAAAATTATTATGGTAAAAGTATATCTTCGAGAAACAGACACGTTAGGAAAAAACTGTAAATATCAATATTCATTGTTTAGGTACTTAAGTATATCTATTACCGATTTCTCGAGATATCAACCCATTTTTAGAAAGTATTTTTACGTCCATTATTATATTTCGTTACATAATAATTGGGTTCATAATAAATGTTTAATGTTGATTTGATTTCAACATGCCATTAATTACTTATAGTCGGTGTTTAGTTAAAATGACGACTGCTGTGTTTGCTTTAAAGGGAGCGTTCAAGTATTACGGAACGCAATTTTTTAAGATTCCCCCCCCCCCCCCCCCTCTATATAACGCACCGTTTTCCAGGTCTGGTCCATTTTTTAGATTTCGGATTCCATTATATTTTAACGGATTAACGTTAACTTGCGTTAATTCTTTCGAAATGTAACGCTTTAACGTTTAACGAAGCTAACTTTTTTAGTAACGGATTAACGATTAACGAAGTTAACTGTTTGATTAACGGTGCCCAGCTATGTTTATAGATTTGTGTAGGTATATGAGATATTATTTTGATGTTGTTCATTTAATAGAGTTCTTTATAAATCAAAACTCATGATGCCAGATGGTTATTAATACTATCAATTATCCTTAGCTTATAATAATGCCAATGAATACCATCTAACATAAACTACGTATTCGTAATAAAAAAAATGTAGTAGATATATAACAAGTATAACTAGGTGGGTTTATCATGCGTAAAAAGCATATTCTTATTTACACATGATTTATAATTTGTTTCGTTTTAATTGCCAATCTTATCGGAATTCCACATTCGGAAACGTATCATGAACATATCGTTTTCAATCCATTATTTAATTTCATGTACATAGCATTGTAGTAGGTAGGTTGGTACGTTTGTGTACTTACGTACTTCACACAAAGGTGGCATGTAAGGTACGTAGGTACCTAAACGTATGATGGATTGTATTATATGCGAAAATGAAACAACAAGCCGACCAACTCTTCCACTCGAATCTGAGATAAATAAAGATAAAAGTAAAGCTGACGTAATGTCATAAATATCACAGTGGATATTATTGATCGATAGTTGACTGTCACAAGCCCATTGGTTATAAACCCCTGTCATATTTGCCTATGGCACACGAAACACATAATCAATAAGTGTCAATGAACACATATTTCGCTATTGTTTGGGAAGTATCTTTCAAATTTATCCACATAAACACTATATTTAACGCAATGCGTTTTAAAAAAATCGTAAGATCAGTCAGTGTCCTTGGTAAACTGCCAACTAAAAGCGTTACTAGCGATAGAACTCACTAACGAAACAAACGAGTATTTATTGCATAAAAAAATATCTAATAATACGTAAAAGGTTACCTACTCAGATTATATCCGTCGAATTTCGTTACAACATTCGATAGGTAAATTTAACTAAAGAATCGGTACAATGGAAACAACACGTACTCATACATTCGTGTACCTCATTTTATTCACCTGTGTTGAATTTAAAGGCGGTTTTTCACTGACGTACATTATAAAGTCTCACTAAACGTCACTGTAAATGGTCTGACATATTATTTTAATGAACGAAATAGTAAAATGTTTGAGCGGCGTCGGCACACATGAACCATTCAGGGGAGTTGATCGCGCAACACTGGTGACCGACGAACGATAGCGAGCGCTCGACCCTATTGCCGCTACCACGAGACCAGTGTCGCCCGTGCTCAACGCAATCATCACACTAGTCAACTACATTCTCGCGTTATTCCTCGCTCGAAGAACTACTTAAATATAACAAGGGGCTGAGTAACTAATACTTTAGCACACTCAAAAGATTACATCAACATATAGGAACACTATGATTGACTCTCGAAGGATTGAAATTATTTTTTGCAGCGCGCACTTAGTAAGAGCAAGCGTTGCCTGGCCGCTGATAAGAACACCGTAAATATCAACGCGCATATAGTACTCGTAGTCGTATGTATAGGGCAAACAAACCGTAGTTGATATTGCCTTCATATAAAACGTAACAAAAACCAGTTACTATTAACTTCTGTTAAAAATGTAACCTATTCGTTAAATCTTGGAGAAGGGCTCTATTTGTCAAACTTTTACGCTTATATACGTATCTTAAGCCAGAGTTTTAGAGAAAATGAGTTTTGCTCTAGCATTGCTCTTCTTACTTTATTTTTCTTTTTATTTCTTCTTCTGTAGCGATGATTATATCTAGTGGATATACACATACATAAGAAAATCGACCCTGCCTATTTATAAGCAGAATAATGGTCCAAGTCCACAGCAGAATTTAATTGAAATAATATTATTGACATTTGTCTTGGCAAGCCATCAGATAACTAGGTACTTAGACGTAGCCGTAAAGAATATACTTTTGCCAAATAGTAAAGAGAAAAATCCAATAATTTATAAAAAAATATGAAACGATGTTGTTGCTTGCAATTATTAGATAATTCAATATTTAAAGGATAGTTAAGTGTATTGTGTACTTTTATATTGTGCTTTAGATCGTTACCTCAGTGTTCGTCACAACATTTTAAGGATTGTACGGTCTACAGCACATCAATATAAGCTTTCGGTTTGGTATTAGTTCTTATGCCCACGATATAAGGGTGGTACAAAGTCCAAAGTGTATAGTCTGACGTGCTTTCGTCTGTACACACGAATTACTTTATTCCTTCCTATGTTGCGTCTTTTGTGATTTACGCGTTATTTTTTGTCATCTGGTTTGCGTTAATTAATTCAGTTGTAAGGGATCTATCATAAAAGAAAAAAAGTAGCTTGAATTTGTCCCTCTTCTTATAAGATTAATTAATATTAACGATTGTTTTCTTTTGTGGCTTTTTACTTTATTGGTATCCTAATTCAAATTAATTGTGCTATATTATACTACAGTCAAAAGACACTTTGGACTTTGTATCACTCTTAAATCATCGGGATAAGAACTAATTTCAACTGTAAATGTTTACCTTGATGTGCTGTCGATCGAACTAATAATTGCATTTTATTTGAACTGGTCGGATAGGTGGTAATAAAATAGGTTACCTATCACATTACCGAATTATTTTTGACCGATGCTAAATTGTACTTAATTATGTCTGTAAAACCAATTTCTGTAAATTTTTCTGTGCAATAAAGTGTATCTATCTATCTATAACCCATAAAATGTTGTCAACGTAGATCTGTTGTGATATTCTATACCCCAACCAGCAGTCAAAAATTACCTTTTACATAATAAAGAGACAACCGTAACCAGGTGCTCAATACGAACTGAGATCAACACGAAGATATATGAAACGAGGTAACAACAATTACAATTATAATTCATTAACGATTCGTAATAGATACGAGTTTTCAGTGCTCTCCATTCCATAAGGACCATTTTATGTATATTCCAGTTTCATGGTACAATCAGCAAATGAATTTGGTCTATGAAACAAGACACTTGTTGCACTTTTTTTGTCGTTGGATGCCAGTTTTAAAGCATTTTAAAATAAAGATTCCATCATTTATTGATGTTTCACAACCACTACAAAATTGCGACAGCTGTTGACATTAGGAATTGTAGGGTAGTACATAAGTCAAAATAATTTGACATATTTCGATCGAAACTTAACCCCTAAAAACCTACGCTAAAACGTAAAACTACGACTAGGCACAATGATCCCCGATATATGACCGATAAACCAAAGGTGAACAGATTTAAAGTAGAACAAACTAATTATGCCAAATAAGCTTTCGTCAGTATCGATATAAATAGGGAGGTAGGAGTAATCAACAATATATTTCCGTCTTTAAAAGTATTTCCAAAAGAAAAACAACTAGAAATAAGAATCAAATCTTTAGTACGTATTAAGTTAGTGCTACTTCCGCGAAAAGCCCACCTATCGTGTTCTATTATTTACAAAACGTTTTAAGAGAGGTAGGGCATAGCGATTTATCGCTCGAACTGGAGCAGCCCGACTGGTGAAATACCTCCACCTTACAGAAAACCGCAGCCAAATAACAAGCACTTTGGTGTTGTTGTGTTCCTGCGTTAGCAAGGTTTTCAGAGCTCTTGCTATAGTAGTAGCAGGGGTCAAGCCTTCAAAGTCAGGGCGACAAGTCCAGTAACAGAGTTATTATCCTGTACTTGTCGCCCTTAAGCTAGGACATCATTACCACTTAACATCAAGTGGGATGAGGTCAATCTTGAAATGTAATATAAAAAAAAACGTCGGACACGGACTCTAACTCGTAAACTATGCTTTGTCTCTTTTCTAACCTAAACGATTAGATAGTAACAAAGCAGACTTTCCGAATCGGAAACGTTTCTGACATTTGCGTATAAGGGCTGTATAAAATTATCACCATGGTAAGAATTCGTAACGTATTGTTATTGGAATTCAATATAATTTGATCTAATCGAATACTTGAGAAGTAGTGTTCAAACTGTGACTAGGTAATTTGTATGTGTACTACGTTTTGCATAAGTTTTTTTGACTGAGAAATAGACGAAGTAGATGTAAGAGTTGCGCGTAAAAATTAAGTGGCTGCCTCATGCCTGAAGTAAATAGTATTTTTACGCATTATTTCAATTAAATGTTTATTGATAGCCGATGTGAAAAATATCTTGGCAAATTGGCAAATGATAAAACAACATAGAGACTAAAAAGAGAAAGCCTTTCGATTTACATATTTTTGGTTACAAACAACAATGCTTGCCAGGAATATTTTGCGGCCACACTTCACCACAGACACATTTGAATCATAAAATAAATCCTTGGACTTGTATAATTTCTGAAGCTATCCGTTGGCGAACAATGACCAAAATAAAGTTGATGGCGGGGAGCGTGCCGTGAATGCTGTGATATTTTGGCAAGTTGGCCGGTGCGTGTCGCGGGCGCCCGATGGCATCATCGCTGCGGAGGATCGTGACGTCACCGCGCCTTTTCCAAACGTGGCCGCCAGACGAAAATAGTCCCCTCCCCGCGAACCGCGGCCCCTCGCACCGTCACCGACCGATTTAGCGAACGGAGCACACCGCACCAGCGAGCGCAACGCCACTCCTCACAAACAGATGTTGACCTGGCGCCTGCAGCTTTGCAACTGCAACACTCTTTGTCGTTCGTTTAAAATCTCTTGTAATCCTGTTTGTCATGCTAATGGGCAAAGAAAGGCCTTTGTCATTCTTATGTATTTACTTGCGAAAAGACGTAGGTATAATCTAGTCAATTATTAGAAATCACTACTTTACAACAATGTCTTCAAGTCATCCGATGAAAGTTTTTGAAATTCAAATGAAGTCAATAGATATTTTCATTATTAGCTCAAGATTAGATTCATTAGTTCGTTACTTCTCTTAATGCAGGCACTAGGTATGAGTGGGATAGAGCCCAGAAGATAAAGACTTTGTCTCATTTCATACCAACAATATATAAAATTATAATTTTCGATGAAAAATCAATATCTTACGGAAAGTAGCTTAGTACGAAAATGACATCAAGAAACTGTAGGTCATGCGTGTCCCCCGCACATTGAATACAAGAGTTATAAATTAGCATGACAAAATAAATACTGTATAAATGACGTCACACCAAAAAACTAGACATGACAGTGTACCTAACCACTGAGGTGACTTAAATATTTATAAGCTAGATATAGATATAATCGACAGTTCCATTCTGTGCCAAGCACAAAGTGATCTTAGTTCGTGTTCGGTTGTAAGAATATGAAGAAAATACACGCTTTTGTTCAGGGACTGAATAGTAAATAAACTGTTTAGTAGACTCAACTTTTTATTTTTACCAAATACCTACCATGAAATTTTGTTTTCTAGCAATGAATCGTCACTAAGCCTTACTGAAGTAGTTATTTACTTAGTTACAAGTAGCAAAGTATGGATCGTGATGATCTAGAAAGACATTTCCCCCTGGAAATGTCTACCGCATTTCCCCTATAGCAGCGTCACTCTCTGGGGGAACAGAGAGTGGTGTGTCGGGTTCGCACAGAATAATACCCCCTCGGTGGCCAACGCTGCGCAGTTGTGGGAGAGTCGGTATCCCTTGCAGACTCTACACAGGCTTTCTCACTGCGCCTACCGCTAAGAGGCCCCCCTCGCCGCGCACTATCATTCGCCTAGCTTAAGAGCGTGGCAAAAATAGTACCTAAATGTTTTGTTTTTAGATCTACATCATCGGTCAGTTTAAAGTTGTAATTTTTTCAGAATAATATTAAAAGCTGCTTGAAACATGCTGTATTAAAAACCACATTTGGCCGAGTACTGATTAGATTTCCTCAATCAATGCGACAACACCGTCCTTTAACCCGATATACGTTCCTTTAAAATAACTTGGCTTTTTAACCAAATCAATTTTTGTACATGGTCGCAGTACTTTGAATAAACATGTAATGAAATTATTTTCTAATAAACAACAGTTTCAAGACACCATTTCGACGTTATTGGTTCAACTTCGATGTTAATTGATTAATCAAATCTTTATTATTACGTGCTGTTGCCAACAAGTTAATCTAGTTTCATCATCTACCGATGAACCAAATAACGTCAAAAGCCATTCAGTATCGTTTACACGAAAGCGTTACAAACATCTGTCATTCCATACAATTTTAAGATAACAAATACCCTTAATGGATATCAAATACATCATCTATTTGCTTAATTTCATCTTTTTCCATTCAGAAGTTTTACGTAAATCGTACAAACTTTCAGGCTTATAATATTAGTAAAATGAAGATTCCACATTTGACAATTCGTAGTTTCGCATAACTTTTTTCATAGGTAAAATAGATGAAAAATTGAGTGTAAACATAAGACACCAAATCAGTATTAGATTACGCGACTAATTTTTTTTATCACGCACTTGAGATTGCCGAATATCTTAATTAATTTTGAGTAGTAATATACGAGTAGGTAAAGACACCGAACCTATTTAAGATTACCGGACTAACTTCTTTTATAACCCACTTGAGATTGCCGAATATTTTAATTAATCTTGAGTGTCCAATCCAATTTTCTTATCATCGGTAACTACTACTTACCGTTAATATATTTTAAGTGGTATGATTTAAATATTGAAGAAAAAAAATATTTTAAAACTTTCGCGTTCTATTTTAACTTTACCAGGGATCTTTGAAAACAAAGTAGTATCTATGTAAATTTAGGGGCTTATTCCCAAAAATTTAATATGTCGGATTCGATGACGAATAGCAATTTTTAATTCTCATAATCACAACCAATTGACTTCGAATCCACATGAAGTGTTCCCAAAAATCAAAATATAAAATATAAATTTTAAATTCCAAACTTTTGATTAATCTTCAAAAACGAAATCTTTCTGTCGTTTCGTTTTTGGGAGTAGATCCTCAAGATACTACACAGAACTATCTTCGAAATCAGTGATTAACTTTGGTTTTAATTTTAAAATCCGATCATCCTTTTTCTTGTTGCTTTCTTTTTCGATTTCTTCCGTAAAAATCTGTGAGCTTGTTTGCTTTTTGACGTATATCTTATATTTCTTGATAAATCAATTTACACAAACACACATCAGTTGACCTCCTTCAATATATCATTTTATTCGATTTACTTACTCTTTATTCTACATTGTTTGACAATAATTATGTTACAGGCAACTAATTGTCTTAGGCATTTCATATAATTTTGAACCTACGTAAAGTAATATATGTATTGAAACGAGAGATAAATAAAGTAATCCCATGAAATTTCTTTAATTTATTTTAATGTATGGGATCTGACTCATCACAAATTTTATAAATCTATACTTAAAATAAATCTGTAGAGATATCAATTCTGTACATTAAATATATTTCCAAAATAACTATCAGGGGGTAATAAATAATCGATACTGATACCAAAAATGCAATCTGTAAAATTGATGTCTGTCTGTCTGTTTGTTTGTACTGTATAGAAACCAAAACTACTCGACGGATTTTAATGAAATTTGATACGATTATTCTTCTTACTCCTGGGCAGGTTATTGTATACTTTTTATCACGCTACTATCAATAGGAGCAGAGCAGTGAAGGGAAGTGTTGGAAGAAAAGGAGAAATTACTCCATTCTTAGGTATCCGTACCCAAAGGGTAAAAACAGGACCCTATTACTAAGACTTCGCTGTATGTCCGTCCGTTCGTGCGTCCGTCCCGTTTGTCCGTCCGTATGTCTGACTGTCTGCCACCAGGCTGTATCTCAAGACCCGTGATAGCTAGAGAGTTGAAATTTTCACGGATCATGTATTTCTTTTGCCGCTATAACGATACATACTAAATACCAATTAAAATAATTATATAAGTAAGGCTCTCGTAGACCAAACGTGATTTTTTCAAATTTTTTTGCTCAATATTAATAGAAACTGTTGTTGGACGCTTGAAATATTCACTGAATATTTCAATGTATATTTTCTTCAAAAATAAATGGTCCCATACAACAAACTTATTTTTAGCCGTTTTTTGCTAGATTTTAGTTAGAGACAGACTTCAGGTTAGGGGAAACTCATAAAGGTTTTAATATTGTGTGTGATGTTGAATAGATAATGGTACGGGAACCTTCGATTGCGAGTCCGACTAGCACTTCGTTGGGTTTTTTAAACTAGTTGTAAGCAGCTATACCGGTTAAAATAAATAAATTCAAACTCATGTAGTCCACGCGCACGAATTCGCCGGCACAGCTAGTACTTTAATATAATTCTCTAAAAGCCTTCAGAGCCAGTACACGCGCCTTGGTGATTTTTGTCATCGTGACGTTATAATTTTTCATTGTCTTTCGTAATTTGAAATTTTACATTGAAAATGTACACACTCACTTTCATGCACATGACTATCTTTAATATAGAATTAAATTTCGACATTCGATTTGGGAAGCTATTCACATGGGTGTAGGGTATTGTGCGGTAATTTATCTAAGTACATATATTTAAAATTAAACTGCAACCAACTCTTCAATAAAACAAACTAAATTTTTATCAGGTGAACATTTAATGGCTAAAGACAAAACAGTAATAAAAAGATAACCTTTCGATCCTTGAGAAGCTTAATTAAATAAATACAAGAACGATATCATCGAGGCTATTCCGACGTGCAAGCCAATTGCATAGATATAATTAGCTACAACTAGAGTGAGCGAGGACGGATGCTGACAAGATAATGTGAAATGGGTTGGCGGTATTCTTTTTGTGGGATTTTAAGAACGCGAGAGGACGTCTTGTGCCGCCATCGTTTCATTCATTGCTGAAAACGCGCGCGACAGTCAATATGTTCCGAGAAATCTACTCGCGATTCCAGGAACCGCTACTATAAGTCGCACACATGCCGGTGTCGTACATACATACGTGTAACGCACACAGCGCCGCCCACGGTTTGTGATAACGCGCAACCGTGACGAGACGTATCGGTGCTCACTGCTCTCATTAACTCACTCAGTATTGCGTGCCCAGCTCGCCTTACACCTAATCAAACAATTTGCTGCACAGGAGCTACGATGCCGCTGTCAACAAAGCTAACTAGGGGAACGAGCATCAGCTGATCACATACAACAACAAACAACACACAAATTGTATTAACTGTGATTTATAAACCGCTCACTAGTTGATACTTATAGAGCAACCTTGAAATTAGCGTTTGAATATACGTAATAAAAAACGTGCACGATCTTAACGTCTTAACCAAATTTAAATTAGTAATATTCAACAAAATTGCATTCGGTGTGCAAACGACTAGAAGACTTTTCAATGAATTATCTATATCAGATAGTCTAGCTATTTAGTCAGCATTTGCAGAACAAGAATGAAATATCCCAAATCATTTAAGTAACAAATGATAAAAAAAACTAGAAAGGATGCATTAATTAGTAAGTTAGTGAAACTAGTCCAAAGGAAGTTCTAATGAGGAACATGTCAGTATCTAGTTACTGTTTGATCTGCCAATGAGATGCTCAATAGAATGATAGCGGGCCAATAAGGTCAATGGGCATAAGGCAATGGTCAATACTGAGATCTTGACATACGATCCTGGAAGCAATGAATATCAATTACTGCTCTTGGTCGGTCACTGTTTTTGTTTGCTATCGATCGAATAATCATCACAAAAATCAGGATAAATTAATAAAGGGTCGAGGCAGTCGAAATGTATTGAAAGATACTGTATTTTATTATGACTGATAAGATTAAGTATCCATAATCAGTAGGTATCTACTCCGTTACATTCCATTAAAAATATATTTTCTTAAAAAATATTATTATTTTACATTTGAGCTGAGGCTACATATTAATCTGAAAGTAAACAAGATTTAAAACCTTTATAGTTATGTAGCTTTTTGTTCTATTTTTGATTAATAAGCTTCGCGTTCTCCAACGCACTCGCACCTTACGTCGTATCCTCCTATTATCCTTACTAGTAAATCGGAAAGTGAGTTTGTTTGTTTGTTCCGCTTTCATACCGTAACTACTGAACCGATTGCTTTGAAATTTTGCAGACGTAAAGTTAGAAGTTCAATTTAAATAATAGTGTACTTTTTATCCAGGAAAAAAATGATATTCCTGAGGGAAAACAAAAATATAGTTTGCTTGATGGATGATGCGCGGCGCTGTGTGTCGTTTAAAACAAGGGAAAATATTACAAACGAATACAAAAATGAGGAATTCCCGAGGGATAACGTACAATTTGTTTAACAACTAATCATATCCAGCGTTACATCGCGCTTCTTAAATTTTTTCGTGGAATTGAGAAGTTTTCTTATAGTTGTGCTTTATACCGCAATATAACCGAATTCCACGCGGGCGAAGCCGCGGGCGGAAAGCTAGTTAGGTATAATGCGTGAATGTGTAGGTTTTTGCTACTCTTCACGCGAAAGCTACGGATGCCCGGTTCCAATATTTGAAAAACAATCCATTCAAATTATGGATAGCAATAAATTATACGAGGCGAAAGAAAAACACCGACAGACGACTGATGACAGCTGATATGAAAAGTACATTTGAAATTAGAATTAACGACTCGTAATAGGTTGGAGAAACCCGGAAAGTCATTTTTGACACATTACGTTTTGTAAAATATTTGAACCGGGCATGAATGGATTTGGATGAAATCAAGAATCTAGACAGATTAATTAGCATAATAGGATACTTTTATCTCAAAATAACGTGTATGGTTCGTACGAAATACAGTTTTCATTCCATTTCGGAACCACTAATGATATTAGTTAGCACATACAATTGAATTCTTCCTTTAATTCATGTAAAGCGACTGGAACCTGGAACCGATTGTGAATACTTTTTTCCAGAAACGTTTTCACGCTTTCTAGGCTGTAGATTAAAAGCCATTATTTTAAGCAAAAATTTTAACTGTGTACGTTTAAAATGATTTCACTGTAAACACATGATACTCGAAATTTGTTCTTCTGCCTATGACATATCGTTATATGTACAAAGGTCAAAGTGTTGAATTTGACTGTTCCTTATTGCTAAACTCCTACTGTTTGAATTATAAACGCGAATTATCTTCACATATGAAATCCATTCTGCTGTATAACTGGAGGAATTAATGCAATTATAAAAGAAACCTAATGAATAGCGAACGTCCTCATTCCTGAGGCTTTATAACGACGTAATGAAACCGAACCATTTTTAAAGAAGCTGATAACTGGTGTTGAAAAGTGGATCAGGAACGAAAAGAAACCCATAAATTTATATAACAATAGGATCCTGTTCCTATCCACAAAATAAGAAAAAGTTTTCGTATCTACAAAATTGCACGTACACACATTAGTTAAATTTAAATAGGTAAACTCTTTCAAAGTTTTTTGAATTATTATACAAAATGCGAAGAAAATTTTCCCAACCAACTATTTCACATAAACTAATATACTTATAATATTAAATAGACTTACTATTAAAATATCTGATGTTCATCATCAAGCATTTTCTGGGTGACAAAATAATCGGTTGTGAACGAGCATAGCAAAACTTTTTTATTCAGATATAGGCACATAGGAATACTACAATATGGTTAGTTAAGGACAAACATACACTTGCGAAAACATTCATGCAGACTTGAACAACAATTCAAAATAATGCACGTTTCCCCTCAAAGTAAAAACTGATCAGGCACTCACTTGGTGAGGCTGGGAGCGGCATCGCAGGCCGCGGCGGCGTCCGGCCGGCGCTCCGCAGCCGCGTCCACCATGCCTCTGCATCACCGCGCCCGGCATCACTCGCCTCGCCTCACCCGTCACCACCACCTCACTACCACATCACAACGTGCGACCCTCGCTACCCGCCTGATACCTGATCGCTCGCGGTCGCTATATGACACCCCGATACCGGTGTGCGGTTACGATTACTATATCTCGCACAGTCTTTGATTATCCGCTCGGATAGGCTCTGTAATAATGAAAAAATGCTATTCAAATAACCAGCACCATAAGAATATGCGTAAAAAATAGATAGCAAGAACGGGAGCGTACGGGTGTTGTTTTGGCGTAATTTTTACCATAGAGCTTCTTATTTGGAAAAAAAAGTAAGAAAGGAAAAAAAAGCAATTAATCTTCTTGAAAAATACACGAAAGTGGTGGTGCCTTTGAGGTATTGTGCTTATTTCATAAAGCTAAACCTATACAATATTACCTATGAAGCTGAAGGGTATGTATGTTTGAACGCGCTAATCTCCGAAAAACCTGGTTCAAATACAAAAAAAAAATTGTATTGGACAGTCCATTTATCGGGGAAGGCTTTAGGATATTCTAAGTATTGTACATCACGCTGCGACCAATAGGAGTCAAGCATCTATGTAAAAGGTGGAAAAAACGGGGATAGTTCGCGTGCAAAGCCGCGGACGGACCATTGGTTTACCCATATAGAAAAATGAAATTTGTAGTGTCCGTTTCTGAAAATGCTATACAGTTAATATTATAAGGAATAAAATATTTTACATTTATATGTGTATGGTTTAAGCAAATACAGCCTCCTTGAGATTTAAGTAACAAGTAGGTAATTCGTAAGGCTTCCTAAAAATGTATGGCTGTATGAATAAATATGGTTGCGAGCCAACAACGATAGGCGTTCCATCGCTTGCCCGGTGAAGACGATCAAGTTAGCGCCGTGGCACTAACTCAGATTAGAGAGAGTGTGCGTTTACTCTAGGTACCAGGTCACTAGGGGCACCAAAATGTCATGGAAACGAAGAGGAGGGCGCGCGCAAGCATATTATCAGACAGAAGAAAAAACCTGTCATTGACGTGCATGTGTCGCAGGCATTTTGAATGAATCCGCCTTTTACAAATGGCGTCGTCTGTTTAAAAATGCTCGCTGTTATGTAATATGCCGAATGCGAAATCAGGCAAAATGACAACAGTTGGTTGTAGTTTTGGGGTGACCATGAATAAAATACTGTTTGGACAATTAGACTTTTCAGGTTTCGGTTCTTTTTAGATACCTACTTCATTAAAATAAAAAAGTAACAAAAAGTACTTTTATTGAATATTAATTACTTATTTAATCTAAAGTTAATTGAAGTAATAAACAATTCCATTGGATAGGTTAGATTAGTGAATAAAGTGAAGCGCAAGCCGAGCGAGCGCAGCGAGCGTGCCGCGGCAGCGGCCGGCGAAGCGCCACGTCTAGCTCATTTGTAATAATATTATATTCATTAAAAAATAAAACAGTAGGAAAGTCATTTACTAGGGATTCCATATATATTTGAAACATTCCATATTTATAACACTATTAAATTTACAGTTCTTTAGTTTTATAAATTTAAATAATACTGTCCTTTGCAAACCAAATTGTATGGTCACCATAGCTTTGTCAAGCTTTACTTCAATATGCCGCGTCATTATACATAATGACATTTTGTCCTCGGCATTTTACAAACCAGCATTCGTTTTTAAACTGACGACGGCGTATATAAACGGCGGATTTACTCAATATGCCTGCGACACATGCACCACGATTGATTCATGGATCAAATCGAAACTTGTCCAACGCGCGGCTTTAGATGCGTCACTGGTCTTTCAGAAAGTAATTTATTTTCTAGCTAGAGTATCAATCCCCTGTATATAAAAAATACATAAGTTCAACCGGAATGTAAACAAAGTTATTATTTGCTTTCCATGTTTTGTTGCGCGCGATGTGCTGTGTTGAAATTGAACAGAAGATTTTTACTGTAGGTTTTAGATATGAAGCCTGAATGTATGTTTCTCGAAAATCGATTCCATAAGCCAGATAAAACTGGAAGGTAGGTATTCCCCCTTCTAAATAGGGTGACAGTAAAAATTTAAACTTTTGAGATAGCTGTGTTGCTCCCTTTTTTTAACGTGGGAAAATGCATTGATGCACCGTACCACCACTCGAGGGAGAGTGGCAGTGTATGCGGGACTTCTCAGGGCAGAACAATCCCGACTCTGCCCTGAAAAAGTGGGGACTACGTTCGATAAAACCCCCGATCAACCTCATCGTCCTAGGTGGTGACATCGTGGAAATCGGGGTCATTCAACCTTTAACTCCTCAACATTACATAGCTTGCCCCCTGATCGACATAGAGCTAACAGAATTGGACGGTAGCGAATCACTCCCGTTCGTCAAAGAGAATCAATACAAAGCTGGCTAGGATGCCCTCACACCCGGAGCCAAGTATTCTTCGTCTGGATGGACATTGGCCTTGCAAAGAATCAATCTCTTCCGTCTTCGAAGCCTTGGAGCAAAAGAATGGTTCGGCCACTCCGGCTTAGCCGCCTCTTTCTGCAACTCAAAAAGCGGCTGCTTTCCAGGCGTCCTTACTGCCAAGCATGACTCGAACCATGCATTGAAGTAAGAGCAAGATCACTCCAACGCCCAAGAGTGGCACACCATGAGCGTGTGCTCGTACTTGTATCCTCAGACATACCACTGGGAATCTTCTCACCCTATATGGTACAATTACTTTAAGAAACATTTGTGTCTGGTAATTATCTGCACCTAACCAGGTATGTTTACACTCAAGTTAACTTTGAAAACTGGTACGAGCACATCAAACAAGCCTGATATGGAATTGACAAGTGACTGCATTCAATTTTGAACCAACTCTTCTTTGGCTTCTCTACAAACCCAGGTCTTCTGGATAAAATTTTGAAATTAGGTGTCCACACATTAATTCTGTCATAAACCTCACATTTAATAATGTTGTCACTGGATGAATGTAGTCTTGTGATTTGTAGCTACACAAGTACTTAAAACCGACACATTGCAAGCAATCAAAACTAATTTAAAAAGTTCTGTCTATCTGTGAGTGACAGAATTATGCAATCAATAAAAATCAAATAAAATATGGTATATGTTTTAAAGGGACTGTGTTCTCCAAAGGCCAGCCTGGACCCAGATTTAATTATTCCCAAGACTATATTATCAGAGCACCTGCAAAATCTTTTACACATAAAGTGTGCTTTTTTATGAATTTATCAATCACATCTCTTTACACAAATTAATTTTTAACAAGTTAATATATACAAAAAATCTACTATATTTGCATTCTGTTTTGAACTCAAATTTTGAGCCATATATTAAAACAAAACAAGGCAAATCAAAACTCAACTGATTCTACATGTAACGCAGACAAAGTTACTGGAAAAACCTAAAAAAAAAATTGTTTATTCAGCAACTACATATGTATAAAATATTTCCAGATGTCAGAGATCTCCTTTTAAGTATTGATAATACTTGTATCAATAAAACCTAGTATATAAAGTTATATTTTCCAATTTAGGATATTAATATTTACAGCAAAAAATAAATAAAATTTGACAGACCAAAGAAGCCTTAACTATAAAAGTAATTTACAAGAAGAGGAGGGTAATTAATTAGTAATTAAAGAGATAAGTACTAAAGCAAAAATGTAAATTATCGTCAAAACTAACATCAACCACTATCATTCTTAAAGGTATATTTTATACTATAAATGCAAAAACAAAAAGAAATAAAGTACGTAAAAATACGCCGCAGAGTTTTGTTTGAATGAGGGTAGATTGTAAAAGAATACGATTTCATGCATAATCTTTTAGGTTCGGAAAACGTCTAATAACTTTTAACACATAATTTTAAAGAATGTTAATGAAGTGTTCGCGAAGCGTATATACGTAGGTACTAATAATCATGAGATCATCGATACACAGCAAATGTAATAAATATAAATATGACTCACCCGCTTGAGTACTATGCTACAGAAAGACCGTGTAGGTTATCATCATTAACATAGTCTTGAACGCTACATAGGTACACAAATTCACAATACTTAAAACACGTCACAAGTCGCACACTAACATGATCAATATTATAGAAATTTAATCAATGGAATTGCTTTCTAGTTCATGTTGTTGGTAAAAAAAAGTTCTAAAACATTTTTGCGCATTTTAGAATGTCATTTTGACAACCACCCACCATAAAATCGGGAAATTTGTTAGGGAGGGGAGAAGAGAAACACAACAAAACAATGGCCTATTGAATTTCTGTAAATTAACCGTGTGCTGCCATCTCCCGCAATTTGCTTGTTTCACGTTGTTACGAAGTGACGTCAACTATGGATTATGATACTAGTGTCATGCTTGTAATGTGGTAATATTGCAACTTAAAAGTCAAACATTTGTTTATTTATTTTTTTATTTTATTTGCAGTATTATTTTACTACAAAATGCGATATCTGAACGGTATTTGATGCTTATCTTACTGTTTGTTAGCTAAAATTATGTTTTTAAAAATTTGACGTGTAATTTTGCCGTCTATCAAGGCCACTTCGTTCACATTGAACAACTTTTTTTGTGACAATGTCTGCATCTGTTGATTAAAATTTGAAACATAATAAGCTTCTAAACAAGGTCAACAGTTTTCATCAACTCACAGTCGACGAAATTAATAGAATTCCGTGTATAATATGTCTGTTGTTTGTAAGAATATTCATATTTGTGGTTACAACCTAAGATACAAGTGCAAGTGTCCGCGAAAATGATCCGTACTTTGTTTTTCGCAATCACAACGTTACATGAACATGGATGACCTAAAATGCGAATACGTGAAGAAAAAAGATGCTTCGGACTGTCACAAAAGCTACATAATAAAGATATTATAATGTTTTGTGCATCGATTAACGACAATCATGAACATATTTGTACCATCGCGTAACGATCGGTGATTTGTTGGATCACAAAAGTGAAAATGTGATGTGTCAAACTGATTGTTTACCTCGCGGACAGGTGAGCGGTTTGTAGAAGTGGTACGCGAGGGCGGCGGGAGGCGGGCGGCATGTCGGGTAGCACGAGTCCCGTGAACGGCGGGTACGAGGCCGCGAACATAGAGCCAGCGATGAGGCTCAGCGTCCGCAAAGACCTCTTCCCTGAGGTCCGCCTGCCCAAGATACCTGTCGACCCCGATGCAGCCGCAGAACTTGACGAAGACCTAGACTCAGTCTCTTGTGTGAAGCTTGAAACCGATTTCGAGCAAAGTATTGATGACATTGCCAATCAAAAGCAGAAACAAGTAAATGGGGTGGTACAAACTCCCAGATCTCGTCATAAGAAGCACAAGCAACATTCAAGGCGTGATGAAGATCACTCGAAACACAATGGATGCCTTCCTTCAAAAAGGAAACGCAGAAAAAACTCTACACGGGAATCCCGTCACAAAACCCCTCCATCTAATAGTACAGTGCGTAGGAAAGTGAAAGGTGGCAAAAATTTGAATTTAGTTAGTAGCAGTGAATGTCAAGAAGATGATGAGTGGGCTGAGGAAGAGCAAGAGGCGGAAGAAAGTGAAAGTTCTGAAGATGAAGTGCTCAAATACAGTGCGAAGTTACCATTAATCAATGTGCCTCGGCAAAGTGGCAAACCTTACAGTCATGAACTTAGTCAATTATCAACAAAAAAGAGTAAAAAGGACTCTAAAGAGAGAAGAACTCATGCCGTGACGCCTTGTAGTGGTAAACCGCGTTCTATGTTGACAATTTGTAGTTCTCGTAGCAAAAAAAAATCAAAGAAGTCTGAGTGTAATGTGCCCACATATCGAAGCCAGATAGTGGATACGAACGCTATTAAGCTTAAGATAAAAAGGACAAATATTAATAATGAGACTGTAAGTATGTTATGTGTTGTATCCATTTTACTAGTATTATGCATTTATTAGGCATTTGATGTCTCTAAATAATTTTCAATTTAATAAATAGTTTTGGGACATGTTTCTGTTTTATGCACAATTTATGTTGTATTTTTACATTTAAATATTGAGGATGAAGATCTAATATAAAAAATCTGTATCTATTATTTCCTTTAGTATTTCTGCCTCTTTTACAAATGAAAACTGCCAATTCAATACCAATTTACATTTTTATAATGACCTTATATTCAATTCTGTTAATTAAGTAATGGTTATATGTCAATGACACAATTTACTAATGGTTTCCATGTTGTTTAAATTTAATTTAATCTTACGGTTTGATTACTAAAATACAGTTTCCAAAACAGTTTTTTTTACTGTTAATAGCAAATACTAATGAATTACATAAAATTAATATGTTGTAGATAAAAAATCTGGTTATTTTTTTATCTTCAAACTCATTAGAATCATCAAATAACAAATATTTAATGTTTAAATAACTTTACAAAATAAAATAACAATTTTAATTAGTAGGTACCTACTAAGAAATTGTAATACACACCAAAAGCAGTAAAATTTAAGCAGCTTTTTACTAAACAATAATATCTTCTTGGCTACCTTAAGGCAGAGGAAATAATAAATAACAAGAAAGCCATGTTCATGGCCACAGATGGATATCACATAAAAATTTTACATTCACTTATTATTTATTGGCCTGTGTTATTTATTAAAGAACTTATGCATACCTGATGCAAAATAATTTCTAAAAACACAACACAAACAATTAAAGTTACTTTTTTATTTTTTGTAAAAACAGGCAACAAAGAATCAAGTCAGATAGGCTTTACCTATAACAATAATACCTATATTTATAAATAATTTACTTATAAAATTTCAATTTCTTTTTTTCAAATGAGGTACAGATTT
Organism: Glyphodes pyloalis; assembly: GCA_037074685.1. NCBI lineage: Eukaryota > Metazoa > Arthropoda > Insecta > Lepidoptera > Crambidae > Glyphodes > Glyphodes pyloalis. Next base: position 4,620,105 of record JAYKKO010000015.1, on the reverse strand, counting down.
TAATATGCACATTTAAAATATTAGGATTATGTAAAGATCTCATGGAAATATTATTGAAGTCTGAGAAAGACCCACTCTATAATTAATTTGTTGTTTTTTTGTCTGACTACTGCCTACATACAGTTTCTTTAGAACTCTGCTCTTATTTAATTGCAGTTGAATTCTTGAATAATCAAATGATGAAAAACATACTTTTTCAAAAAGAAATTGTTTTGAAATTTAAGTAACTCATTCTTTTATGAAACTGTCAATGTAACTACCATGAAAAACTAAAGTTCACCCTTTCAGTGAGGTGTATTTTAATAATTACTTAGAAATTTCCAAGTTCAGGCAAAGCAATAAAACTAAGCCAATTTTTTAAATAATGTTTAACAATTACCTAAAAAAGGCTGTAAATAATATATGTACTTAAAAAAGCAACTGTAGTATCAAAGACACGATTTAGTTGTCTACATTTTAATCCAAATTTCACATCTATAACTTAAAAAAGAAGTATTTTCCCATATAAACTTTCAACGGCGGTATTACCCCCATACTCCCTTATTTTCAAAACAAAAGTTGCCTATGTTGTACTATATGTTGTAGAGGTTCAACATATTCCTATGAAATTCATATTTCATGAAAAACAGTATAGTGATTTACGTATGAAAACCAGACAGACACACATAGTTACTTTTACAATTATATTATTAGTATCATAGTTTAGTTTTTATAATTTACTACTATTTATTTTGACATCATACGAGTTGAAAATCCACCATATTATTTTAATTTTAAATATGTGTATTTTTTCACTTATGGCACAGTTACTTTTACAAATATGTTCGATGTAAAATTTTAGCGCCCAATAACATTTTAAAATTAGCTACTTTCAGATCAACATTTAAATGAAAGTCACCATCATATAATGTACCTTTAGCACATTAAAAAAACAATAATTTAATATTGTTATTTGTTAATATAGTTTTCACAATTACAATTGCCATACTATTTTGTCACTATGTAATACTATTTGACCATCATTTCTTTATGTGCTAAGGGTTCATTTATGCTGAAGTCACGCAACCTAAACTTACCATATCCAAATTAAAACCTAGTCCAGAACATGAACAATTTGTGCTATTCATTAAATGTGAAAGTAAGAACTCCTCATTTAGTGAATAATAATTAAAATGGTTTATTTTGTTTAAATTAATAGTAAAGAAACTAAAGATTGACAAAAATCGTAAAGTGTACTAGGTACTGTACTAGAAATAATAGCTTAGTGTTTATTTTATATGTTTCAATTCAACATGTGGGTTCTTTGTTTTAAAAGGATGATGACTTAAAAAGTAACCTTATAAAATTGATAAAAAAATGTACCTACCATCTTTGTCTCAAAGCATGCTACTGTCACTATAGTTTGACCAATTAATTCAATCATTTAATCATTCCAGTTACAGGTTACACCTACGCCAACGTCAATCGCCGATATTGGTCAAAGGAAATCAAAAAAGAAACGGGCCGCTTCGCCAGTGGCGAGTGAAAGCTCAGGCGAGGAATACGACCCAAGAGGCGACCACACAGCGTCGATGAGCGTCGCAGCCCCCAAGCCGAAGCAACCTCGGCCTAAGATGCCTAAAGCATCTAAGACTAAAAAGTCAACTAAATCTAAAAGTAAGCATTTACAAAATTGTTCTAGTTTACATTATTTAACTTTGTCAAACTGAAGTTGATGCGATTGGTTTCGTAATGTCAGTTTTATTTTAATAAGTAAATGGTGCCAGGTTTGTAAGGGTAGTAGATGTGTAGAACACTAATTTCACTTCGGTCAAGTTACACCTGGAGCCTTGTAATCTACAACAGAAGACTGCACAGCACTATAAATATATTGATGTTTGTTACCATGCAAACTACTGAATTTGGATTTAGACTAAATTTGTAGATACAGTCAGCGTCATATAGTTCGTGATACTCAGGATACTCTAATAAATAGACGCAACCAAAAAGTCTATAATATCTGTACAAAGTTTTCTTATTGTTGTCAACAGTTTTGTCGCTCAAAAGGTCGACACACCTAAAATGTCATATAAATCGGCTCAGTCAAACTGCCATAAATATGGTTACAGTCTTCCCGCCAATGGTATCCAAACATTCTAAGTGTTCAAAAATATGAAACACATTAGAAAAATAAACCTTACTGATATACTTTTTAAATATTAATTTCCTCATCAATTACTTTCAAAAAATGTAAACTCAAAGTGAAAGCGATAGAAACTACTAGCTATCCTTTTCATTTTAAGCCCGACGTCATAGACTTCTCTTTTGTTTTGTATAGAATTTCAGAATTTCTTGCATAGCCATTTACGATATCTGGGGGCACGGCAGTGGGGAGGACCAAGTCAAGCAAAAAAAACCGGCACGGCCGTACCATCCTTTTCAGGCCATTTTCGATTCCCTATAGCTTCCTTGTAGACAAAACTAGAAACTTGAATTTTCAGTACGGACGTTATGTCTCAAGGTATGTTAAAAAAATATAAGCAATAAATAGCTACAGCTAAATAGATGTTAACCTCAATGATAATGAATATGAGTTATTAGGTATATATCGTATTTAATTTTACTTGTGTACCTAACTGAAATGAACACATTCCGTATTAACGATAAATTGAGCAGTTCTGATAAAGCTACTTTCGAACGTAACAAAAGACGTAAAAAATCCAAATCGCATAATAAACCTATTTTGGCTATTTCACTGCACTGTCTCTAATATTGCACTTCACATTGATGCGACTGATGGGTAGTTGATGGTTAGTTGACATACACTGACAGATAATAGAATTACATTCAAACACTAAATCTAGTGTGAAAATCCAGCCAGCATGAAACCTCATTACGCGGGCGTATTTTTCTAATGTGTTTCATATTTTTGAACACTTAGAACGTTTGGATACCATTGGCGTGAAGACTGTAACCATATTTATGGCAGTTTGACTGAGCCGATTTATATGACATTTTAGGTGTGTCGACCTTTTGAGCGACAAAACTGTTGACAACAATAAGAAAACTTTGTGTTTACCGATATTATCGACTTTTTAGTTGCGTCTATTTATTAGAGTACCCTGAGTATCACGAACTATATGACGCTGACTGTACTAGAATAGCATATTATATAATATTATTATGAAAAGTATAAACCATATCACTTTATTTTAACTATTCTGGTTCAGATAATTCAAACATAATTTCTTTGACTTAATAAATCTTGAAAATATCTAAATATATGTGAGTTCGAGGTCGAAAATCAAACAGGTTTCCCAATAATAATCTCGTTTATTCTTTTAAATGTAAACCGTCGTCGTTCAATACATCGTCTAAACTAATCCCATTCCTAACAGATTCAAATCCCTGTCATACTTCATCTATCTCACTCGTTCTCTCTCACTCGTTACTCGTTCAGAAATATTCATAATCCCACATATATATCTTTACTTTTCAGAAAAAAGTGATAAGACTGAACGAAATAGTAGAATTAGTGCAGCTGCAAGTAAAAATGGACCGCAAAGTCCATGGGCGACTATGCCTGAAGAAGTTCTCATGAAAATCTTTGAATATGCAGTTGCTTCACAAGGAACATTACCAACTGTTGTCAGGTAACACTATATAATGTAGATTATATATTTATTTGAGTAGCTGATCCAACAGATGTTGTATTGTCCTAGTGAACATCACACCATCTACTTGGTATAATTCAATAGGATTAATTATCAAACATCAAATTTTATTTTATATCAATATCAATATTGATATTTCAAATTATCAAAGGATCTACTTGTATATGTCGCAGTCATCTGGTTGAATCAGCTATTTGATTGGATCACTAGCGTGTTTATTAAATGACGACGTTTAATTGAATGACTAGGCCGAACGTTGAATGAACAAGCACTGAAAGTCCAACAAGTTAGCGGATTGTAACATAGCCCTTTGAACATAGCGGACGTAAAATCAGTCAGGTGATTGTAATTTAGTTCATTTTTTTCCACTGCGGCGTTAGTGCTCATCAAAACAAAGATGGCGTCAAACAGCTGGTACAGATCTAATCGAATAGCACTGTGTTGATATTTTTTTGAGTGAAATTGAGATTTAAAGTGACTTATTCGTAAAGAAATATTTTTTTTAACCTAAGTGTCTTAAGACTTACAATTGTGAAAATATAATAAAAATTCTTATTAAGGTGTGTTATGTCATGTCCTCATTTTTTTATCTAAAGTTAGTTATCTTTTAAGTGGCGAACTTATGGGCACCCTAATCAAACATTACAAAGTCAGCTATATCCCATTCAACGACTATGCTAAATGACGTTCAGTCAAGAAGTTAAACGTTATATTAAACAATTTGACGAGTTGTCCTTTAGTCATTCAATTAAACGTCGTCATTCAATGAACGCGCTAGTCATCCAATCAAATAGCTGATTAAACCAGATGACTGCAACATATACAATATTTTGTTTTTAAAAGCGATCTACTGTTTATTGATAATATGAATATGTTTAGTAGCTACTTTAATGTAATTTTGATTAGAGATAAAAAAAATATAATTTTATAATGTTTTCCTGTGGAAATGGCGTATTTGCCTACAATGTAGGTACCTATTAACTATTGTATATAAAAATCGCATCAATCCGTGACTTCTTTTTGACTTTGAGAGGATCAAAAATCTTTTGAAAGAAAAATAAAAAAATATCTATGTATGGCTGAACTATATTACAATATCAATAATCTCTTTTGTTTGACAATCAGGGTTAAAACAAAAAGATGTGATCGCACCCATAGATCTGAGAGTCGTAATCATTCAGCTAATGAGTAAAAAAATCTTACAACTTTAAATAATTATATAATTTTGTAATGAATAATGTATTTTTACAGATTGGGCAGAGTTTGCAAGTTATGGCATGTAGTCAGTTGTAGACCAGAGTTGTGGAAAAGCATAGATTTAGCGCAGTATGCTACAGAAAAATACAAAACTGATTACCGATTAGTTTGGATACTTGAAAATCGATTATCGCAATGTCAAAGTTTAAATATTGGTGAGAAACTTTAATTGTATTTAGCCTGCTAGCTATAATGAGACAACTGGCCAAGGACCTTCCCCATTTTCCTTCAGTATTCTTTGCAAATTACTTGATGACAAACTATGACAACTATGGCTTAATATTATATTTACGTTGTTGCTAACGGAGTTTATGTACCTATCTTTAAAACAAACACGACCTTCGCAGCCGAGAGGCGTGCGGGTCGGACTTTAGCGTCGCGCCAACGCTGAGGTCCCGGGTTCGATCCCCGGTCGGGTTTATACGGGAAACGAACTTTTCTATATTGCCTCGGGTCTGGGTGTTGTGGTACCGTCGTTGTTCTTTATGTAACACAAGTGATTTAGCTACTTACCACAGAATTAGAGCAGTGTAAGTGATATTGCTTAATATATTTATTTTCATTTCGAAAACAGTACCAAAAATGTGTTTACATGCTTATTGGATCATGTCATCATGTTTAATATAAAACCATAATGTTTCAGCTCAGTGGAAAGTGAGCAATGTGTCGTGGGTGCTGGCGTGCATGGCGGACTACTGCCCCCATCTGGTGGAGTTGAGCGTTGCCGGCTGGGTCCGAATCACGCCTGAGCAGCTGTTCGAGCTGGTGCAGGGCTTGCCCAAGCTGCAGCGGATAGATCTCTCTCTTACGGTATGTTACTGGATTAAGTAAAACCTTCCCGCTACACTTCGCACGGTATAATTAAAGTTTGCTTTGTATGTATCGTAACTATTTAATTCTAAATTTAATTCAAATCCATTCAGAAGTTTTTGCATGGAAGAGAAATAAACATATATATTTAAAGGTTTATGTAAACTCTTACATTGATAATATTATTGCGACATGGTTGGTGTCCAATGTGAAGATCGCGAAAAAGAAATTCTAGAAAATAAAATCTTGGCTTGCCTGATAACAAACTGCACTCATATTTTCATCCAATTAGCATTTGATTAAGAATTGGCTACTTGACAGTGTTAACAATAAAATATGAAAAGTGTTAGATACGTTAGCTTATTAGTTAAGTAATAATTTTACTTTTTTATTTTTTAATTAAAAGCATATTAAGTATTTTATTTTTGCAAAATTAAATTTTACTTTTTTTATCTGTGGAACAAAAGAACCGAAACGGAAACCACCATTGCAATTCGGAAATGACAGCTGTCGGCGAAAATTATTTATTTTTATGTGGCGAAACAATTATTATCTTACCGATTAAATTGAATTATGGTGTCTCTAATCGTATTAAGATTTTTTTTTTTTGTAGATTTCATCATGCAATCGGCTCAGCAAGCCCTTAACAGATGTTTTGTGTGATTTATTGACAGGAGAGAGCCGTTCCTCCAGTAAGGAAACTGTCTCATATTGGATTGGTATTTTGTTTTAATTAACAAAGTCCCATGTATGTGATCTTTTGAGCCTTCTGTAACTTATTGGCTCACATAGTGCTGTTGCCAGGGTATTAGAGTGTATTTTTATGCGGTCATTATATGTTCTTGCTCTGTGTGCGACTTCTTCCCTTACTGTTGTCATCTGTGTGTGCTCATGTAATTCACTGGTTTTGGTGAATAGAGGTGCGTCTGTTATCATTCTGAGTGCTTTGTTCTGGAACCGTTGTATGATCTCCACATTAGAGGTTTTAGCTGTTCCCCATAACTCAATTCCATATGTCCAAACTGGTTTGATTATGGTTTTATAGATGAGCATTTTATTTTCCATAGTGACATGAGATCTTCTGCCCATTAACCACTCTAAGTTTCTGAGCCGTATGTTCTATTCTTCGCGTTTTTTCTGAATATGAGTTTTCCATGTTTGCTTCCTGTCAAGGTGCAAACCCAAGTATTTAGCAGAGTCTTGATGGGGCAGGACATCGTTGCCAAGTCTAATTGCAGGACAGTTTGCCTTCCCCAAGGTGAAGGTGACATGTACTGATTTGCCAGAACTTGCCTTGATGCGCCACTTCTCCATCCATTTGTGGACTTTATTCAGGTGGCTTTGCAGAGCCAGGGATGCCACATTTGGGTCATCATGGTTGCAGAGTGCAGCAGTGTCATCAGCGAAGGTGGCAGATAGGACGTTTTCTGTTGTAAGTATGTCTGCAGTGAACATAAGGTACAAAGTAGGACCCAGGATGGAACCCTGCGGTACCCCGGCTTTTATGTCATAAAAGATGGAGTAGGAGTCATTGACTTTAATTCTATATATTCTATCTTCTAAGTAAGATTTTAACAGCAAATACAAACTATGTGGCAATTGAGTCCTCATTTTAAAAAGCAAGCCTAAATGCCAAACCTTATCGAACGCCTGTTGTACGTCGAGAAAGACAGCTGAGCAGTACTGCTTTTTCTCGAGAGATTCTCTTATTTTATTGACAACACGATGAACCTGTTCTATGGTTGAGTGGCCCATTCTGAAGCCAAACTGATGTTCAGGGATAAGTTCGTTTTCGTTGAGTATGCGCGTTAGCCTTCGTAAAATGATCTTTTCAAAGAGTTTTGACAAGGTTGGTAAGAGACTAATTGGTCTGTAGGAGGACACGAGGTGGAGGGGTTTGCCAGGCTTTGGGATCATGATGATCTCCGATATCTTCCATATTCTTGGGACATGTCCAATCCTAAATATGCTATTAAAAAGCTGTGTTATACCAACTATAGCTTTTTTAGGAAGTTGTTGCAAAATTTCGGCTGTTATCAGACAAAAGCCAGGAGCTTTATTTAACTCCAGTCCTTTTATTTCTCTATGAACTTCGCGGGGTGAGCAGCTTAGAATTGGGAGGCTTAGTTGTAAATCAGTTTCCAGGTAGTCCTGTATTTCTTTTTCGGTTTCTGCATCGCCGCCATTCGGAGTAAAGACATCATACAGGAATTCTCCAAATGCCTCAGCTCGCTCTTTATCCGTTCTAGCCCAAGTAGTGTCTCTATTTTTAATGGGATGCAGTGCAACCCGAGGAGCAACCTTACTACTTTTGACTGTTTTCCAGAGCGAGTAACCATTTTTTGCTTGAGGATTCAAGTTCACTAGTTTATCCTGTAGTGTTTCTTCTTCAATATCTTTAAGGTATTGTTTCAGGTTGGCTGCTGCTTTATTAAATGCTCTTTTATCCTGGGGATGTCGACTACAATGCCATACTCTTCTAAGCCTTCTCTTCTCTAAGATCTTTGCTTTTATATCCTTGGGTACGTTCCTACTTCCTTGGTTTGGTGTTGTAACCGGTGTGCATTTCCAGGCTGCAGTTTGTATTAGGTTTGTCAATGTTGTTGCATACTTCTCGATGTCATCTTTTGTTTTGAGTGTCACCTTTAGGTTGAGGTTTTCGTCAATATATTCTCTAAATGCATTCCAATCAGTGTTTTTTGTGTGTAAACGCTCCTTCACTGGTCTTTCAAGTATGGTAGTACTTATTGTGGCTATTACTGGTGTGTGATCTGAGCTGCTGTCTAGACAAGACTCCACACTTAAGTAATGGTTTGGTAGTCCTTTATATACAAAGAAATCTAGGAGATCTGATGTTTTATTAGAGTCTGTAGGCCAATAGCTTTTTTTCATTTCTCGGCCTCTAGGTAAGGTTAATCGTGATCCCCAGTGGACGTTTTTAGCGTTCCAGTCACCACCGCATAAGAACCTGTCTCCGAGAGTCTTGAAGTAAGTTGTGAATGCTTCTTCTTTTAGATTGTGTTTGGGAGGGCAGTACACAGCTGACAGCGCTACTGAGCTTTGTTTATCTTGCACCATGACTGTTGTTGCTTGGATTGGTTCTGTTTTATACTCCTTAAGGATCTCATGCTTGATATGACTTTTGATAATTACGGCTGTGCCCGCATGAGCTGTTCCATCCGGGTGAAATGTCGCATATGTGCTGTAGTTTTTTAACCCAATATTGTAATTTCGTGTTAAGTGTGCCTCAGATACAAGAAGTATGTCAATATTTTCGTGTTCCAATAAAGTTTGTACATCATGTTTGTGTCTACTCAATCCGTTTGTGTTCCATGTTGCTACTTTTAGAGTGGCCATTTTACCGGACAAGTTTGTTTATTACTGTTGTGAGAAGATTCATCATTGTTGACATTTGTTCTAATAATTTATCTAGCTTTACAGCTTGTTGTGTGAGTAATATTTCTAAGTTATTATTATTTGTTGCGGGTGGCATTTTCAAGGCATCTGAGTAAGATTTTGTTTTTGAATGGTGGTGCTCTGAGGTGGTATTTGGTGGTCTTAAATTGTTTGTTTTATTTTCTGCAGTAGCTATGTGTATCTTTGGCTTAGGCCTACTTGTTTTTCTAGACAGAATTTCTTTGTACACTTCACATCCTTTGTAGTTAGCAGGGTGTTCTCCCTCACACAAAGCGCAGATAGCAGGGGTGTTTCTATCTTTTTTCGGACAATCTGATGTTCTATGAGCTTGTGCACACTTAACACATCGGTAAGGCCGCATGCAATAATTTTTTGAATGTCCATATTGTTGACATCTCTGGCATTGAGGTATCGTGTTTCTTTTTTTGGGTTCTTCAATAATAATGATTTGGTTGTTAATAGATTTTATTAATTTGACAGCACTATTGTTTGGACCAGGCACAAGATTGATAAAAAAGGTAGACGTCGGTATTTTATCTGGACCGTACTTTATATTAATAATTTCGCCTTGTACTTTATTACCAGTTTTTTCGATTTCCTCAACGATAGCATCATGTGGTGTTGAAAAGTGGAGCTTTCGTACTACTATGCGACAGCAGCGTTGGTCCTTTCTATTAAAAGTGTGACCTATAAGTCCGTGTTCACGGACTTTGGTTATAATTTTCTTGTATGTTTCCAAATCTGCTGAACTTATTCTCAACTGATTTTTATTTATAACTTTTAGGAAGAATTTTTCTTTATCAGCCACAGTGTTCATTCATTCGATTAATTTATTAATATCTTCAACACCATATAAGATGATTGGTGGTGGTTTGTTTGGGCGTTTCTCTTGGGGTTATAGGCTCTGGCTATTGGAACTCTTTGCCATTCGGGAAGACAAGGTGTGTTGTTTGCGTTAATATTTGGTGCCTGACTTTTCTTTTCTTTTGTCGAGGAAGCTGTGTTAGTAGCAACAATTTCCAGCTGTGTATTATTTCCAAGAGAATTACTTCTTGGTATGTTCACGAACAGGCTAGGGTGGAAGGCTTGTTGAACAAATCGTTTTCCAGTAGCATTAACAGCCGTAGATGCTTGGTTACTCACATCCACGTTGTCTTCGGTAACCAATTTCACACTCTCTGGCCCGGGTACCAGGGAGCGCCGGGGGTTGGCCGGATCGCATGACAAATCGCATTTATCGTTTTCCATAATTCCATATAAAAGGGGTGGGAGCATAGTAGCAAGCGTTTCCCAGGCGCCTGCCCTCGATCTTTTAGAGGTTATTTAGATCCTCTTGGTTTTCGATCACCAAGTGTTTGGGTTAGTTGACCGCCGCCCATGACTCGGCGTTGACGAATTTTACGGCTGACATGATGTTATATTTCGTCGTTCTCAGCCAACCCTCCTCTTTTCACATCCGGGCTTGGGACCGGCAAAGGCAGAGTTTATTGAAACATTTTCCGTTTATCTAAATTAAGTCGTTCCTATGCGTATCGGTTCGTTGTCTAGGACGTTGACGTCATAATTGCAACAGTGACGAGGCTTGGTGTTTTCGCGAGCTTTTTAAATGTGTTACACAAAATCTTATTTTTCTCTGGTTATTTACATTTTTTCCAGATAAATCGAATTGCTTGGGATATAAAATGAACGGGCGCACATTTTACAATACTTTTTCAAAAACTGTCAAGTAGCCAATTTTGTTTAAATTTTGGCCAAGAACTTGAGTATATTTTATTTATTGGCGCATCTCAGGGGGTTATTTACACATAGAGATATCGGAAATTAAGTAAAAAAGTGCAATGTCAGGAAAACAAGCAAAAAGAAAGCTGAAGAGGGCTGATCGCGAATGGGAAGAGGAGAGAAAAAAAAAGTTGTCAGATTACAACACAGACTAACGATTGATTATACTTTATAAATTATGCAACAAATTCAAAACAGCCTACTTAACAATTTATTTCCATTTACCCTCAGCTGATAATCAACACATCAGCAGAACAGTTTTTCAACATGTTCTTTGCCTCTTCACAAATAACACCTCTTTTTAAATAAATAAAGTTATGTATTTCATTTTTTCAGTCGGAAACTGGTGGGTCAAGTACGTGCCTTTCTGCGGCCTCAATGGCGCGGTTGGTGGAGAACTTTGGCGAGCGCTTCACGCATCTGACCCTCGCAAACAACAAATTTACAGCGCTGCCACAAATACTATCCTCTGTCGCGGTAAGTTGAACGGGAACTTGTTTTCATTCCATGGCAATAAGTTAAATCAAACCTATATTGACATGAATATCACCTATGTACTACTTTCAATGTATTGTAAAGAAAAACTAGATTTAAAGTTAATAGAAGATTTTAATCGGAAAAACGTTACAAGATTCAACCAGTTAGCGACCACAGCAGACAGAGAGAGGATAGTGTTGTTACAATGCACTAGAGGCGCGCGGATCGCTCGTTGAGTAACAAAACGCGGCATGGATGCGTTTTGTCAATTAGGTTTATGTTCTAATTCCAATATCCTCCCTTGGACATAAACCCATTTGAGCAGAGCAGTAGTCCAGCTTCAATTGCGGAGTCCCTTTAGTCAGCGAGTCCGCCACCATCTCACTTGACTGGATATACTTAATAACAATCTTCTTTAAGTGCACTTTGTCACGTACAAAGTGGTGTCGTATGTCTATGTGCTTAGACCTGGAATGATAGTTTTCAGTACCTGCAAGTTTAATAGCACTTTGGTTATCACATAGAATGGTGACAGGTATACTGGCCAAGTGGGGCCAGAACTCTTCTTGCATTTGCCTAAGCCACATCGCCTCTTGAGTACAGCTAGAGAGCGACATGTATTCAGCTTCAGTTGTGGATAGCGCAACTGTTTGTTGTCGGCGTGAGTTCCACGTTATTGCGCCACCCTGAAATATAAATACATAGCCGGTACATGATCTTCTGTCATCTTCATTGCTAGCCCAATCAGCATCACAATAGCCAAGTATTGATTCTTCTTCTTTATTTTGTTTATAGGTTAATGCATAATTTTCAGTGTAATTTAAATATCTTAGAACTCGTTTCAGTGCCAACAAATGCTGCATTTCCGGTTTTGAGTTAAATCTACTTAAAGTATTCACAGCATATGCTATATCTGGGCGGGTTCCTTGTGATAAATACAGTAACGATCCAATCATTTCCTGATATGAAGTCACGTCAACAGTAGTCCGAGTTTGACTCGTATTGAACTTAGTCTTCGGATCAATAGGCGTTTTTACACCTTTGCAATTTGACATTCCATATTTACTCAGTATGTCCTGAATATATTGCTTCTGATTTATATATAGGATACCATTTTTTCTGTCTCTATATACATGTAAGCCCAAACAGTGTTTAAGCTCTCCCAAGTCTTTCATTTCAAAGTTAGAAAATAATTTTCCCTTTAAGTAATTTTTCGTTTCCATGGAACTAGTAAATAATAATAAATCATCTACATATACAGCTAAGAATGTTATGTTTTCTTTTTCTATTCTGTAATAAATACAGGGATCAAGCAATGATTGTGTCAAACCAATTTCTTTCAATTTGTTATCTAATTTCTTGTTCCATTGTCTACTGGCTTGTTTTAATCCATAGAGTGACTTTTTCAATAAACACACTTGTGTATTATTTTCTTCAAAGCTTGGGGGCTGTTTCATATAAATATTTTCTTCTACATCACCCTGTAGAAAGGCAGACACAGCATCCATTTGATCAATATCCAAATTATATTTTACTGCCAGTGCAAACAGATAGCGGAGGGATGAATATCTGATTACCGGTGAATATATTTCATTGTAATCCATTCCTTTCTTCTGAGCACATCCTTTAATTACTAATCTCGCCTTATATTTTGCTATGTTTCCTTTCTCATCTCTTTTTGTCTTAAAAACCCATTTGCAAGGTATAGCCTTCTTCCCAGTCGGCAAGTCACATAAAAACCAAGTGTCATTTTTTATTAATGACTTATGCTCTTCCTCCATGGCTTTCTTCCAATGACTGGATTCTGAGCAGGACAATGCTTCCTCAACTGTCACTGGATCCTGATTTAGAACCAAACATGCAGCATGTACATTTTCTTCATCATCCAAATTGGCCTGCCTTCTACGAGGTCTCAGATTTATAAATCGGTTTGGAGATTCAAGTGAGCATTCAGTGCTAGGTTCATAAGTTGTATCATGATTACATGGATCCATATAACTCTCATCTGATATAGGTGTAGAACAGCTTATCTCTATATTTGGGTCATTGTCTACGGAGCTAGAGTTTTCTTCATTAGTTGGAGTTTCTATAGTCTCTGTTAATGTCACAGGTATTTGTAATTTATTATTATTGTTAATATTTTTTGTGCTTAAGCTTTCATTACAGTGGCAGTCTTCTAAAAATGTTACATTTCTGCTTTTAGTAATCTTCTTTGTATTTGGATTTAATAATCTATATGCTTTGGTATTTTCACAGTATCCAAGAAATATCATTTCAGTAGATTTTGGATCCCACTTTAGTCTTTTTTCTTTCGGCACGTGAACCATGGCTTTACAACCAAATATTCTAAGATGTGATATGTTTGGTATAATACCTGTTAATTTTTGTAGTGGTGTCACGTAGTCAAGAACTCGACTCGGAGAGCGATTTACTATATGCGCAGCTGTCTCCACTGCCTCTGCCCAATACTGTTTCGAAAGTCCAGCATCAAACAGCATACATCTCGCACGCTCCACTAGAGTGCGATTCATCCGCTCGGCAAGTCCGTTTTGCTCGGGCGTATACGGTGCAGTCGTTTGATGCTTGATACCTGTTCCTGCCAAATATTGAGACAATTGATTATTAATATATTCTAAGCCATTATCTGTGCGTAGAATTTTTATTTTACAACCCAATTGGTTCTCCATCTCCTTCTGGTACATGTCAAAGACTGCTCTGATATTCATTTTATTTATCAGGAAATATACAGATACCTTTCTAGAGTAATCATCTATAAAAGTGATGAAATACCTGGCTCCTCCCATAGATGGCGTCTCCATAGGACCACACAAGTCTGAGTGTATCAGTTCCAGTGGTGCAGTAGCCCGTGAGCCCACATTTTTGAACGGAAGTCTTGTCTGTTTGCCTTGCAAACATGAAACGCAATTATTATTCAATGTTTCTGTTTTTGATAATTTGACACCTTCAGTACATAATGGTAGTCTACTAACATCATTGTAATTTAAATGTCCCATTCTACGATGCCACACATCTATATTTTGACTATCTACAGTGGACATCAATGCATTTCCTTTGGCAATATTTAACTTAAACATGTTATTTATTAACCTTGCTGTTGCAATTAATTTTTTCTTGGTATTGTATATTTCACAGCCAGTTTTATTGAATATTACTTGACAGCCATTTTTTGTTAACTGACTGACTGACAATAAGTTGGTGCTCAAATGTGGAACATATAAAATATCTCTCACCTGTATGTGATTGATCTCACCATTTTCTCCAATTAAGTCCAAGTTTACATTACCCATTTTTTCTACGGAGACGGATGTGTTGTTGGCCACCTTAATATGTTGTATCGGTGGTGAACGGACATCATACATACAATCAAATAAGTTGGTCATATGTAAAGACGCTCCAGAATCCACATACCATTCTACACTGTTAATATGTTCATGAGCTGCTGAAAAAACTGCTGCAAAACCTTTATTATCATTTTTCTTCTTGTTGCAAAACTTACTCATGTGGCCATACTTATTGCAGTTGTAGCAACGCGGTCCTAATGGTTTTTTTTGCTGATTATTATTAACACTATGTCGAAGGGTCGATTTATGCTTTGTGTAAAGAACAGAGACATTTGACTCTTTAACCTCTTGCAAAAGTTTAGTTTTTATGGAGTCTGTACTTATCTTTACACCAGAGCTTTCCAGTCCCATGATCATTGGTTTGTATTGTTCCGGCAAACCAGCCAACATTAGTGTTCCCAACCATTCATCGTCAACGTGGAAACCTACATTCCTCAGTTTGTGGGCGGTGGTTACTATTTTATTCACATATTCCTCAATGTTTGAACATCCATCTAACGTGGTATTAACCAAATCTCGGAGTAACCCCACTTTTCTAGTTAAACCTGAATCTTCAAAGGCATTTCGTAAATTTTGCCAGACCTCTTTAGCACTCTTTGCATCTTGGACATGTATGTAGTTTACGGGGTCCACAAGCAAGATTATTTTAGCCTTCGCCTTCAGGTCTTGCTTCGCATTTACTGCTTCGTCATCGGCAGGTTCAACACAGTCCCACAGGTCTTCGTGTTGTAAATATGTTTGTACGGCGAATTTCCATGTGCAATAGTTGTCTCTTCCGAGTAATTTGTCTATTTGTACATTAGACATAGCCATATTTACCGGAGCAAATTCGAAAAATGCTTTGTAACGGTGGCTACCTAAAAATCAGAAATCACTCGCGGAACTTTACTGTACTTTAAACTAACGGAGTTTACTTTACTTTTATGACTAACGGGTCATATGCCCATAACCTATTGTAAAGAAAAACTAGATTTAAAGTTAATAGAAGATTTTAATCGGAAAAACGTTACAAGATTCAACCAGTTAGCGACCACAGCAGACAGAGAGAGGATAGTGTTGTTACAATGCACTAGAGGCGCGCGGATCGCTCGTTGAGTAACAAAACGCGGCATGGATGCGTTTTGTCAATTAGGTTTATGTTCTAATTCCAATACAATGTAAAGTTCCAAAAATGTATTGCTGCGCTTTTTATTTTTTTATATTAGCATTTATAATACAGTTGAACAAATTTAGTAAATTGATCTGGGTAAGAGTTCTGAATTTGAATCCATTTGCGCCGGTTTCAAAATACGGGGGCCGAGCGGAAAAGAGGGATATGATTATGGAACCAACATTATTTTTTGGTTAAATATGTCATCTCCTCATAGGTACATATTCTCAACTATATATACCACTGAATGCAAAGCCTACAATGCCTATAACATTATTAATTCTTTAAATGACAGGCACACTGCGCGAACCTGGAAGTACTAGACATATCGGGGGCGTTGGCCACGTCCCATCCAGCGGCGATTCCCTTGGAGGCTCTGCAGAAGGGCTGCCCCAAGATGCGCGTGTTTCGCGCCGCCAACTCGCAACTTGTTCTCGCGCACGCCACTACTTCGCAACAGGTATACTATCGATAAGATTCAATACGTACCAGTTATACATTCCTACTATCTATTTTTAGTATTGATTCTATAAGATTTGAATAAGATAGAGGGTATTTTAAGTTTCTTTAACGATAACGTAGAGATGATGACTCGGTAAAAAACAACAATTATTCTAATTAGTTCGTCAGTAGGATTTTAAAAATACAACGATGACGTCATTTTTCGTTCAACAAATTCCTATTAACGCTGTCTCATCATCAATTTTATATGTTGGCAAAAATTGGGGTTGGTTTACGTCAATAATTCGGAAAAACCGTGCAAACGTGTGACGTCGCCCTAAATTTTTACGCAATGTAGGTATCTTAGAAAACTTTTTGTGATAAATAATATGTGTCTTAGGTATATTTCTTGGTGAAGTAATTGATGGACCAAACATAAATGTTAACCGTATTACAGATGGAAGCGGGCGGCTGGACGCAACTCGAGGAGCTGTCGATCGCGGGCGAAGCGGCAGTAGAGCGGGTGGCCGTGGGGGAGTACCGGCTCGGCGACGACGCGCTGGCCCGCCTCGTCCGCGGCGCCACGCGCCTGAGCCTGCTGGACCTGCGCGGCCTCCAGCGGCTCACCGACTCCGGCCTGGTGCGCGTGCCGGCCTGGGACCTGCAGCACTTGTTCCTCGGCGGTAAGTAGTAGCAGGACCATGCTACATAATACTCGTCTGAGACTACTGAAGCTACAAGGCCTCCAGCGCCTCACCGACTCCGGCCTGGTGCGCGTGCCCGCCCGGGTCCTGCAGCACTTGTTCCTCGGCGGTAAGTAGTAGCAAGACCGTGCTATATAACACTCGATTGGCTCTGAGCGAATACTGATTGAAAGACGTCTCGCTGTCTTGGCTAATACTCGTCTTGAGACTATTGAAGTTATAAGGCCTGCAGGGTCTGACATACTTCACCCTGGTCTACATCATCGCTCCAAGCTCACACCAAGGTGTAATTACAAGAGATCATATAGCACTCCTTAGGCAGACCAAATAGCCACTGGCACAGACTCGTAGAAGCTGGTTTGGCACAGATTATGTGGCCCAGGCTGGTCATATCAGTCCTCTTTCCACCAGGATAGATAAAATACCTACCATTATCCAGCTTGTATCGTAGCCCCGGATTATCGTATTATCATGCACAACAAGTACGTATTTTCGGCGCCTGGTCCAGAGGGCATGCGTCTTTAATATTAAGGCCTTGCCGTCTGTCGCGCAATGCTTGAATTATTCTAATCTGGGACACGCACGCATGGAGCTGCATGGAAGGCGTGTAATTCTACTTCTATTTCTAACTGTACGAATTGATATAACATCGCCCATCAAAATGTGTCATACCTTACCTTCACAGGTTGCAACGTGACGCGACAGAGCAACGCTTGCCTAGAGCTCATTTGTGAGAAGTGGTCTCATAGTCTCCTCGAGTTGGACCTCTCCTGGGCTTCTGCCGCCCGGGTACTCGACGATGCCGTATCTGCACTGGCTGACTCGCCAAGCAGCAAATTAAGGTTTGTCGTTTTATTAGCCATCGTCTTGGCTACTTCTTGTGTAAATATTTTGTTTTTTTATTTATTTTCTAAACAGAATAAAATGAAGCTTAATTTGAACAACATTTTCTAAGTATATCTTTAAAAAAGTAATTTTGAAACTAATTAGAAAGTATTTTTTGAAATCAGCACTTAAAACTAAAAAAAAATACTGATACTTTTAGTATCAGTATTTTCAGCTATGAAATGGATCTACCTATTTCATAGTTTATATGAGGCTTGTGTAAGTATAAAAGTTACCAGAAGATATTATAAATTTCGTCATTTGCTATACAATGTTTTCTACTCCAAACAAAAAAGCATAGTGATATGTTTCGTTTCAGAATACTCAATCTATGTGGATCTTCTGTGTCCTTAGAACCAGTAAAGAAAGTTTTACTTAGATGCCCTAACATAGAGTCCATTAATCTAAGCTCTTGCCGCGCGCTTCCTAGAGGAATGAAGCGAGTTTTCACTGGGAAAGAGCTTCAGGACCTCAAAGATAGTTTAGATCCAGAAAAGGCGAAAACCAAAGAAAATGTTGATAAAGAAAGTAAACAGGCAGGTAAAGCAAAGAAGACAGAGGCTGACTCCAAAACAGATAATAATGCCGACGAAATTCTTATACAAGAATCTTCTGGTAGTCCAAGTGATAAATCACCGACTAAGCCTAAAGAGAAATCTTCTGAATCGTCTTTGTTCCAAGAACCTAAAAGTGTGTCGGATACTGTAGTAAACAAGCAGAGGGCAACTGAACAAAGAGCGAAAGCATCTCCGGATAGCAAAACTGATATGTCTTCCAGCAAAGAAAAGATAGAAACCACATCATCGACGTCAGAGCACAAACGCTCGGCTGGCGGCGGTACTCCAAAACTTTTAAGTCCAATGGCACAATTGAAACCCGACTCGTCTTCCACGCCACGTTCTGATCATACTAAAACAGAAATGGGGAGTCCCCATTTCAGTCCTGTTTCTAAACCTGATAGTCAAGTCCAGAACAGTCCTGAAGTTATGCTTGAATCTATCAAAAGTAACTCCTGGAACTTAGGGCAGTTCAAAACGACGCCCACTCACAAGTCCGAAGCTAGCCCGTTAAATAGAGTAGATAGCCATAGTAAACTTAAGCACAGTAAAATCACTGAACAATGCAGTCCTACTACTTCTTTAGACAATAAAACTAGCCCCGAGACATTAGGAGTAAAGCAAGACATTAAAAACCCTAATAGTTGGAGCTACGGAAGCCCGATGACCCGACAAGATGCTCAGTTCTCTTCCCAGAGAAGTCCTTACTCTGCTCAGCCGAGCCCTGCTCAACCTAGTCCCTATTCAACACAACCGAGTCCTTATTCAACACAGCCTAGTCCATATTCTTCACAACCTAGTCCATACTCTGCCCAACCGAGCCCCGACACCAGTCAAATAATCAAACCCGACCTACAGAAATCGGGGGCCTGGAATACCGGAAACTATAGCCCGATGACCAAACATCACGCACCCTTCTCCCCCCACCCCTCCACGCACACCAGCCCGGATCCAGGGTTGGGTGTGAAGAGTGACATTCGGGCTAACCCCAACAAAACTCCGGGCCAGGGCCAGTTCAGTCCCATGTCGAGGCAGGATCGACATCATCACAGCCCCTACTCCCCGAGACCTAGCGTGGACAACGTGGGTTACAGTAACAAAAAGAGTCCAGGAGTCGCCGGCGGCTACAGTCCGATGATGCGTCAAGACTGCCACTTACCCAGCCCGGATGGAGGTCAAACGAACAGGCCGATAATAAGCGGCAGGACTCAGGACATGTACGGGCGATCGGCAAAAGTTCCAGAAATTATGCACAACAACGTCCCTCAGCCCGAGCTTGCTAATTCGTGGGGCATGGACCGGTTCAGCCAGCTGAGCAGCACGGCGTCGCCCAGCATCGAGTCGCTGGTGTGGGGCGCGGGCGGGTTCGGCGCCGAGCCGCTGGCGCGCGTGGACAGCGTGCCCGCCGTGTCCGCCGTGCCCGCCGTGCCCGCCGTGCCCGCCGTGCTCACCACGCCGCCACCGCAGGCCTGGGCCGCTCTGCCGCCCTTCAACAGTGCAGTGCGAACGCCTGCCGATACCGACTTGAGTGATCCGTGGACTTTAGGTCATTTTCGTGTTGAACCTCCGCACCAAGTGCAAAATACTTTCGTGGAGCAAAATGTCAGTTTTGACTCGTTGAGCGGCCACGTGGGCCACCAGGCGCATCTGCTGCCGAGTTTTTTAGACGACGGCTTCACCGAGACGTCTCGCGTGGACTGACGCTCCGCGGTGTGCGCGCGTGTCTCGAAGGAATCGGTGTGTTTTGAACGAAATGTAAATTCATTTGTAACTACGCCGATGGCTGGCGTAGCAATTGTAATTATGAAAATTGAACAATTATGTAGACTGTAAATAAAATTATTTAGATAGTTTTAAGAGTAACCAGCTAGGAATGCATTAAAATTATTTTGCAATTCATAGTTTACGAGAGGATAATGTAATAAGAGCAAATATATAAGAGCTAGTAAAATTCATCAATGAACTTAGATGTTGTTGAATTATACTCATGAGTTAGATTTTAGAAATGAGTCTTTATTTAAATGCCAAAATCTGTTGACATAAACCAAGGCCAAAACACATTATTTATTTCAATTTTATTTGTTTAAAGTTTAACAACTACAGTAATAGTTTTGATGTCAAGGTGTCTCGCGAGTCTCGCGACCTTGTCCGTGATAAACAGCAATAACGTGCAACATTCCTCAAACTGTTTCAGGTTTGGTTGACAATCATTATAGTATAATAATTTCTTCATACATCAAGAATGATTATTAACATTGTTAGTCGCTATAAATAATGTTAAAAATGAAGTTATATTATGGATCATAAAAGTTTTATACATAACACTCGATGTTAAGATTACCATGTCAATCTTCAAGCAGCTATTTAAAGTTATGTTCAAGCTGCACTTGTTAAGCGATTGTTAGTAAAAAATAATTTATAAATCATTCGGCATTTTCATGCAATCATCGCCTCACAGTCCTCATAAGGCGCAGTATATTTCAGTAAATAATAGAGCATTAAGTTTCTGCTATTGACATAAATGTTAGTACTGGACAGGATTGGTTCTTCATAGAAAGACCAATTAAAAGAGGCGCATTGATATTTTTTTTATACTACTCATGTTGCCCTTTAGAGGGCAGCCGGCTTAAAGTATATAGCCACACCAATTTTAATTGCCTGGATGTCTAAAGTAATCCAGGCAATTAAAATGAAGATATTCATAGGGCCTCGAGTTTGTTGAACTACGAGCTTGTCCAGCAGGTGATATACATGCTTGAAATGGTTATCACGTATGAAATGCTGGTCGTCGATTATTAAACGTGAACG
The DNA here is from genome assembly GCA_037074685.1 of Glyphodes pyloalis. NCBI lineage: Eukaryota > Metazoa > Arthropoda > Insecta > Lepidoptera > Crambidae > Glyphodes > Glyphodes pyloalis. The sequence goes on along the minus strand of JAYKKO010000015.1, from coordinate 4,598,805 downwards.
CGGCATTCTGTTAAAAAGTCAAAATAGAACTAGTTCCTTGTTATAACATTTTCACTGTAACTTGAAAACTTACTGGATATTTCTTTGAAGCAAAATAGTAATATAGCACATAGAAGAGTGATAACAGTGTTTTCTGCAATCTGAATACATGATCATAATCATTCATTGACATCACATAAACAAAAAGTTACAATTTCTAAGAAAAGTCTACAAACATCGTGCTTAAGTTGATCACATGCTCGTATTGATATATATATCTACTATTTAAAATTGCTTAACATCCTTATCGGTAATATGCAAAGGGACTATTTCAAAAATTTCTTGTAAATCATACAGCTACGACACTTTTTCATCGTAATTGTAACTATTTGTTTAAATGAAGTCAATAAAATGAAAATTATTATCCGATAAACAACACTGGCGCAACTATCATACCTGAATGGAAAGCGATTGTGTTCAAGTTGTTTGTATATTAATATTACTTACCATTCAAATGAGTATATTGAAGGGGGATTATCACGTATAAAAATCCGCTGGGTGCCAACACGTAAGCGTGAATTGGTTATTGTTGACACACCATTGACAGATACGTTACCATGACATTTGAATATCCAATCACGTAGCAGTTGGACCTCACGCTCACCTACCACCACATACGTAGTACGTACTATCACGTGCCACCTAGCGGATCTTTCACACGCGATAGTACTCATTGCAAATAGTTACAAAATGTTATTTGTTAGCAGTCTAATGAGATGTTTCATTATTATGCTTCACTACATTTATATTGTGAGTGCTTGTTGTAAGTACTCGATAAACACAAAATATGAAAATGTTGAACTTACTTTCGCAGTGTTGTTAATTACTCTCAAATAGTTTCCAAAGTTTTTTGTTTCACTGAATTCTAAGTTTGTTGAAAATAAAATAAAAAAAACAGTTACGAATGCCCTTATGTAATAAACTGATTTTAGCACACTAACACACTATCAGATATATTGTGTTGTGCTCAAGTGCGCAAATAATTTCTATAAATTTCTTTGCACCTTGTAAAGTCAAAGTCAACTTTGTTAACCAGTTGAGGTAATTGAAAACCAACATCAGTCGCGTATTTTGATGAAATTATTTTCAAGTTTAATCTTGTTGGTGCCTGATCAAAAAAACTTATGGACAATATTTTTTTCTTTTTCCACGTTCTACACGTCGTTGTCCGGTATTGAAAAATTTAAAGGTGGAAGCGACATTTTATATATGTAAATATACATTATAATTAACCACGTTAAAAACATTGACTTGAGACAAGCAATAACATAGATTTGTTTCCCAAACGATTATATTTTTTGCCAAGGCTTGCGCGCTTAAGACAGCGGGTAACAATGCTGCTGAAAAATTGTCTTATCGTTCGATAACAGGTTTTTAATACATGGACATATTACTGGACAGGTTTGTTCCTTAATTTCACAGACAAGTAAAAAACACAGTGTTGTTATTGTTTTTATTCGATACATTGCTCATGCTAAGAGATAGTAATTACTTATTTAACGTTTCATATTATTACAGTGGAAATAAACAGTAGACAGTTTTAATTTGAGAGCTCATTTTCAACATTGCATGTATTCACAAATGAATCTATGTACAGATTCTTACCGTTACCGCACCCATAAACTATCTGCATGATCTATGGGTTATCTGGTAGAGAATGCTCCTAGCATTAAGTCCACGTTTTGTTCTTTTTTTTTGTGCAATAAGTTTATACATAAACAACTGCCAATCTGTCCAGTAGAATATGCATGTCGATGTTTTCAAATACCTTTTCATGTATCACTGTAGATATATTCAGTCACAGAATACAATTAGACTTGACTGCTGTGCGCTTTATTTTTTATATTTTGTTCAATCCTCTCCGATAATAATATCTTTATTTCTTATTCGTGTTGCAATTAACTTTTTACATTCTTATTTTATGTAATGGGTCTCGCACACTATGTTGCCGAATTGCGCAAGCCTAAAAATGCTGGTTATTAAAGAGTCCAAAGGGTTAAAATTAAGTGCCATCACAAAATTAAGACGTATATTTAAAGCACCTATGTACTGTGAACAAAATATATATCTGGTCTCCGAATGTGGAATGAAAATCTGAAGAAACTTTATGGTTTCTTTACTTCTTCAGAATCGGTATCGGTCGTTGAAGTTAGAGTTCCAAATTTAAGTGGTAGTTTCATTGTGTACCCTGTGACTCGCTGGCGGCAATGTGTGTAAGGTTTCGTGTGTAGGATGTTGAACGTATACGCATCAGCTTAGACTAACTCTGCATCAAAGATAAATACGTGTTTTTTTGTCCATTCGTATACACAAACATGCGGTGCGGCGCCGTTACTGCTCTCCTGTACATGAAACCTAAGGACAATATTATGTTTAATTACTTGTGTGTGTTATCAGAGTTTATAATACATTGTTCTGAACAAAATGTGTAAAGGCTTATTCTAAGCTCTGATCACAATACGTATTTACATTCGAACTTAATGCATTTGATCAATAACGTGCAGTATGAATAGATATGTAGTTATAATATTATAGTGCCAGCACATTTACACTTAAATTACAATTTACTATGAATAAGAATTTTCATAGAAATTATTCTGAACATAAACAACCTGTATTGGAGTGTGCGATTTTTATGACTATTATATATCATTTAACAAAAAAATATCACAGTTGTCATCTAAAAAAATATATGTTGAGGAAGTAAAATTCTTAGATCATGGTAAATTGAGTTATATATTGTCATTATTGCGGTATTAAGTGGATGGGATCTTAGCCTAAAGAATCTCACTTTTATAAACTTATTTAAAGCATAATAACATATTGTGTTCGTAAAAGTATTCAGAAAGCATAGAATGATTTAACAGATCCAATCCACTAAAGAGCAATCAATGAAAGTTTACTATTTATTAAATTGATTTGTCATGATGATTTGATAGCATAATGTTTTTTTTTTCTTGTATTGACTAATTTCATTCTGTACCTATGTGTATTTATGAACGCAATCAAATACTTAAGTTTTGTATCGTTACTTATTACTGGTACATGTCAACGAAAGTTTATACAAAATTATGTCGCTTCTGCAATTTTTAAAATAAGTAGATATTCAACGGAGCAAAGGTTTCTGTAATTAGGTAACTAATATTAATTATCCACATTCGATATCTTTCCAAGATGATTGTAATATACAGTTGTTCAGTATCTAACAAAATTTCAGAATTTCGATATGGTAAAAAGCCAAGTACAAAGTGCTTTGAATTATAAATATAATGTTACATAGGAACTTCATGTTGTATTTGAAGAGACCCGAGAAAACCACCAAATATTGTTTCCAAGATCTACATTAGCCTTATAAAATGCCTAAGGTTTTACTGAAGAGAATATTTTATAGTTTTATTAACTTATTACAAAATGAAATATATCTACTATACATAGAATGTATAAATAAATAAAATTAGGTGAATATTATGTTAAATAATCGTGTACCATAGTATGTATAAAATAAAGTTGACTAATAACTGTAAGTTCTGTTATGTAGAGATTTTTGTTTGTAATATTGTTACACTACTGCATGGACTTCTCCGAGGCGGTCCAATTTTTATAACCTAACCAATAAAATATCGATGTGGTTGTACATTTACATTTTGAATAGAATTACTCTATTTATTAAACTTTTGTTAAAATCATATCCTATTAGATACTATTTTACCTTTAATTCAGGTTGGCAACTGTAAATAAGTTAAAAGCGTGTAGCGTCACAATTTCAGCTAGGCTTATTATTACGATTAGTTTAGCTTTTTCATTGGATCCGAGCCAGATTTTATTTTTATTAAGATACAAATAAAATGCAACACACCCACCGTTTACAAATTTTGGAGGTTTCCATTGGCTTGTGCTGAATAAATATACTTGCAACCAATAAATAACTTCTGATAATAGATCTACAGTTGCCACCCTTCCTTCCTCCCTTCATATCACAAGGTCTCACCAATAACAGGTCAACAATGATTTTGTTGCACGCAAACTAATTGCTGTTTTAAACTAAAACCGGCGTAGGAAAGCCGAATCTGGCTATAAAATACGTCTATCACCTATAGTTTCTGAGATATTTCACTTCAAAATCTTAAAAACTGCCTTTTTGGGTCTACTTCAAACAGATTTAACTATTTTACGAATTATTTTTAGCTATTTTAAATATATGCCAAAGGAAGCAAAGACCTTTGCCATGGAATTCATATTAGACTTATTTATAAATTTAGTTTAATTGAGAAAATATTTAAGTTGTCCTCAGCGGTGTTATTTTACATACAATTTATTAGTATCATTCTATATGGAAAAAAATGCTGTAGTTAGAATCATGAATTACTTCACAAATAATAATGCTAGACTGATAATTTAAATTATATTTCAAATACGAGAAGTATTTGTTTATTTTGTAATATTCAATTATAAAATTTACTTGCTCGAAACTGTCTACAGACCATGGTAAAATACCTAAAATTATTGAATATCGTTTTTTTTATGCAAGATTACTATAAATTTCGAGGTGTTAGAAAAAAAATAAAACTAGATTCATGTACAGCAGACAAATAGCTACAATAACCGTCGACTCGCTTTAAAGCAGCATGCAAAACATACAATTTTGTTGCCTTGTGATCCAAATAAAAAATGGCAGATTTTTCCATTGTCAGATAAAAATTACTAACTGATGTAGTATTTCGATGAAAAACGTCATGAAGTATTTTTTTTGCACATAATATTATGATAACATTTAAAATAAGATGTTTTTGATTGTTTTTTCTAATCTGACAATTGAAAACTTGGGCCTAAGTCCAATAAAAGGGGCAACTTTTAAATTAAAGGTAAGCTGAATTTTTGCACAGACCTTTAATAAAGCGTTCTAAAAGTTGTTTCAATATTCAAGCGTCTTAAGATATTAAAGTCAAAAGTTTTAAAGAATTTAATTCTCTACAATATCATAACACATACATTTAAATAGCATGGGAACTATATAATAGGAAAACAAGACATTTACAAACAACTGTTTTTGATATTTGAATTTGGGTATTGTGAATTTGTGACGCAGACAAGTGATTTTATGAGACACCTTATAGAATGCTAAAAAATACCTTTTATGCCAAAGTTGAACCCTTTTGACTAGTAAGTTGTCTTTGAAATAATGTAGTTTTTTTAATAACCTCATCTTAATTATTCTGAAAACGACGTCCTGGTATCTGGATTAAAATGTTAAATTAAGTAAGATGTAGGACGTATTGATAAAGCCTTAGGCCTATTTCGAAATTTAACGACTATTCAGTAAACATTTTTAGTAATAGGGTAGTCTGAATCTAATAGCAGCAAAGGTAATGTAGTAGAAACTCCCATCTCACCATGCATTGCAGTCTGCTCGAAATACTATCTTCGCGTGCGTTACCTTGACAAATCATTACGTTCAGGAAAAGGATTACTTTTTTTATTATTTCATACACGATATTTTTAATAAAATATGAATATTTAATAGTGTTATCTCGGATATGAAATTGGGTGGCTTAAAAATCAAAACTTAGAATGTTAAAATACTTTATTTCTACAACAAGCATTATCATAACTCCATAAAATATATTACAATGACAACAATTAAGTATAATAATAAATAATGAAATATACCAGATCGTTATTCATAATTTACAATGTCAATATATCCGCAAATGGTTTATGTATGCCAAAAAAATGCAATAGCTATCACGAAGCACTTGCTACATTTGTGTTTTTAATGTACCTACATTAAAGGTATTTTACAGTACAAACATCAGCCTTGTAAATGAAATAAATTACAGGAATTCTTCAGTTCCTGTAATTTCAGTGCGTCCAATTAATCAACTAGTTAACCTTCCAACCACTTTACCTAGTAGGTACCTACCTACACTTCTGGGTCATTGTATCCTACGACGGAACAAGGGAGGTGGATAAGATTGAAACAGATAACTTTTAAAAGAAAGACAAAAATTAATTTGCATGAAGACAGGTGAATGGAAATAAACACAAAACGAAGGAAACGGATTCGAATTCGGAAACTTAGCTCTGTCTTTTTCCTTCGTGCCTTTCCACACTAGCGCGATTTCAGGGTGTGTTTCAAGATCGTACCTAAATCTTCGGTTTCGAAAAAACTTTCCTGTATCTTCTTTCAAATAAAACGCAAAATAATCTTATCCAGTTGAACGGCAATGCTATTCAGGTTTCTCCCAATTTTTGCAATAAGTTCGTTTCTGTTTTCTATTTAATCGTTTTCTCATTAAGATAGCTAGAAGTCATTCCTTCGTCTGTGTCTATTTTGTTAAAAAAATTAACCGGAAATATTTTTTTAATTCCAATTCGAAGCGCCTCGCAGCGAAATCGTAGCTACGGCGGCGCACGTACACAAAAGCTCGTGGCGAAATCGCTTCGCCGTGAAATCGCTAGTGTGCAAAGGTACTTCAACGATTAGATTGACGTTAAAAATGTTTCGTTTAGGAATATATTTTAAAGGTTGCAAATAAGGCGGCTTAACTGTTTTACCAGAGCCTGGGTTTCATAGGTCTTGGAATAATATTTACTATGAGAGTACATTGTGTGAACCCTTTTGTAGCCGTTAGTTACTGGAGTCAGACTGCCGGACCACTTGGAGCGAGATGGTAGAGTGTGAGAGAGATACTATATACACTCTATAAATATTCATCCGTAGATAAATAATAGGTAAGTATTTATATAATTTTTACATTCGTTGTCATATTATTAATTTAATTTCTAGCGATTTGACAATAATATTTTATCGTGCAGTCAAAAGCACATCACACTATACACATCACTTTGGAATTTGTACGGACCTTACGTCGTCATACTACTGTTAATAAAGAATTTCCGTAATAATAAGTAATATTTACCAATCAACAAGCTTAATAAACACGAAGCGATGCACGTATAAAGCAGCTCATGCACAGTTCTTGGTAATTTAAGATCCAGCTGTAGATTAAGTGCAATCATCGAGTGAATACATTTATTTATTTACGTAAAAACCTATTAATATGTAATAATTAAATTAAAAATACAAACTGCCATATTTTAACGGCCATCCTGAACAAGGGTTTTAACAAAACTTACTTGATGAGTGCAGTTATTCTAAAGTCAGATTTCCTAATACTGGCATGATTTGCCGTGCGCACCATTTGTCCGGCTAAATAGACTAGTTCCATGGCGTTAATGTCAAAATATAACTTCGCCTGGGTAACGCTGCGCGGCTGTGGTACCGCGGCCTAATTACACGAAAAATAAATATAAAAACGAATGCAACTATTCATACACATTTTTCCATGATTCATGCGTGCTCTTTAAAGTTAGACAATCACATACCTACATTGCTCTGATTCTGCGGTAAGTAGCTTAAGCACTTGTGTCACAGAAATTAGAAACAACGACGGTACCACAACACCCAGACCCAAGAAAATATAGAAAAGTTCATTTCTCATATTGACCCGACCGGGGATCGAACCCGGGATTTAATAATAAAATAAATTAATGAATATATTTGACAGAAAGAAAGTTTAGGACCGCTCTCAATTAGATTCGTCCCAAAATAAACTGCATGATCGAACCGGTCGAAAACGAATTGGAAGCACAGTCGATTTCTAACTTCTTGGTGCCAAAAATACTCGTTCAAAATTGGAAAGCCGTATACCAGAAACGCTATTTAAATGCTGTCGTATTCATATGTCGGGTCATAGTTGAATTGAGTGCCAGGAGTAGGCGCCAACAAATCCTGTTGTGGATTCGAATATTTCTTGTCGCCTTTTGATTTCTTGTGCTTGCTTTTCTTTTCTTTGCGATCGGATTTATCGCTATAATCGCCCTTGTCCTTATCTTTGGACTTCTTTTTCTTGTGTTTTTTCTCAGTCTGTAAATTAGTAAAACGATATCATAAATATTTTTTATAATTGGCTACTTGACAGTTTTTGAAAAAGTATTGCAAAATGTGCGCCCGTTCATTTTATATCCCAAGCAATTCGATTTATCTAGAAAAAATGTAAATAACCAGAGAAAAATAAGATTTTGTGTAACACATTTAAAAAGCGCGCAAAAACGCCAAGTCATGTCACTGTTGAAATTATGACGTCAACGTTGTAGACAACGAACCGATACGCATAGGAACGACTTCATTTAGATAAACGGAAAATGTTTCAATAAATTCTTAATACGATTAAAGACACAATAATTCAATTTAATCGGTAAAATAATCATTGTTTCGCCACATTAAAATAAATTATTTTCGCCGACAGCTGTCATTTCCGAATGGCAATGGTGGTTTCCGTTTCGGTTCTTTTGTTCCACAGATAAAAAAAGTAAAATTTATTTTGCAAAATTAAAATACTAACTATGGTTTTAATTATAAAATAAAAATGTAAAATTATTACTTTACTAATAAGCTAACATATCTAACACTTTTCATATTTTATTGTTAACACTGTCAAGTAGCCAATTGTAGGTAATGTATTTTATTATGATTGATTTGAACGAAGCTTAAATAAGATATAGGTTCTACTTCTAATATACCTTTGTCTCAGGTTCCTTAGGAATGTCAGGGTCTTCTCCACCTGAAATCAGTTCATTTACAGTTAATAACAGGAAAACTCTTTCTTTTGACTATAATACGTTGTTGTGATACCGTCTTTATTCCAGATTTCTGTATCTGAATCAGAGAAATGCACGTTATGTTGCCCAACATTTTAGTGTTCTCAGCGCGATTCGAACCCACGACCTCCGCATTTGTAAGCCTAACGCAAGAACCATGGAGGCAGTAACACAACAACACACACGCAAATGAAACACATAAACATATCATAAGTAAGTATAACAAGTAAGTAGCCGAGAGGCGAGCGGGCCTGACTTTGGCGAGCGCCATCTCTGAGGTTCCGGGTTCGATCCCCGGTCGGGTCAATATGGGAAACGAACTTTTCCATATTGTCTCGGGTCTGGGTGTTGTGGTACCGTCGTTGTTTCTGATTTCTGTAACACAAGTGCTCAAGCTACTTACCACAGAATCAGAGCAATGTATGTGATGTTGTCTAATATTTATTTAATATTTATTTATTTATTTAAAGTGGACATACCTTCTGGAGACCTCCGCGCACTTGCGTCACCCGCCCACATCGGGTAATCACTATCAAGAGACAGTTGCAAACTATGATTGCTCTCTAACATGGAGACGCGACTCATGCTCGTGTCATCGCTATCCCTGCTTATTGATGTCTGCCTCATAAACTTGTTCAAACTATCGTCGTCCTCTTCAGGCATCGGAACGAATGTATTGTGATATTCGGAAGACAATTTCCTTTCAACATTTCCAATAGCGCTTTCAGAAATTGGATTAACTTCAAAGTCGATGTCATCTTGAACTACTGTCACTTTTGGATTCGTAGTGTTCTCTTCGTCACTAAAATATAGATAGTAAAATTAATACCCACTTCCTGACGTATGGCATGACGTAAGCAAGTCCAATTTAGATTTGGTAAATAAGAGGCGAGAAATTGGTGAACAACCCAATGTTATTTTCGTTAGTTCCGTTCCACCGAAACAAACTCTTCAGCTTTATATAAGTATAGATATTTTACAACGTTTACCTAATTATTAAAGTAGGTACAGTCAGCGTCATATAGTTCATGATACTCAGGATACTCTAATAAATAGACGCAACCAAAAAGTCTATAATATCGGTACAAACAAAGTTTTCTTATTGTTATCAACAGTTTTGTCGCTCAAAAGGTCGACACTCTTAACATGTTATATAAATCGGCTCAGTCAAACTGCCATAAATAGTCTTCCCGCCAAAATGGTATCCAAACATTCTAAGTGTTCAAAAATATGAAACACATTAGAAAAATAAACCTTACTGCTATACTTTTTGAATATTATTTTTTTCAAAAAATGTAAACACAAAGTGAAAGCGATAGAAACTACTGCTGTCCTTTTCATTTTAAGCCCGACGTCATAGACTTCTCTTTTGTTTTGTATAAAATTTCAGAATTTCTTGCATAGCCATTTACGATATCTGGGGGCACGGCAGTGGGGAGGACCAAGTCAAGCAAAAAAAAAGCCGGCACGGCCGTACCATCCTTTTCAGGCCATTTTCGATCCCCTATAGCTTCCTTGTAGACAAAACTAGAAACTTCAACTTTCAGTACGGACTATATGTCTCAAGGTATGTTAAAAATATATAAGCAATAAACAGACACAGCTAAATAGATGTTAACCTCAATGATAATGAATATGAGTTATTAGGTATATTTTGTATTTAATTTTACTTGTGTACCTAACTGAAATGAACACATTCCGTATTAAAGATAAACTGAGCAGTTCTTATAAAGCTACTTTCGAATGTAACAAAAGACGTAAAAAATCCAAATCGCATAATAAACCTATTTTGGCTATTTCACTGCACTGACTCTAATATTGCACTTCACATTGATACGACTGATGGGTAGTTGATGGTTAGTTGACATACACTGACAGATAATAGAATTACATTCAAACACTAAATCTAGTGTGAAAATCCAGCCAGCATGAAACCTCATTATGGCGTATTTTTTTTCTAATGTGTTTCATATTTTTGAACACTTAGAACGTTTGGATACCATTGGCGTGAAGACTGTAACCATATTTATGGCAGTTTGACTGAGCCGATTTATATGACACTAGCTTTTGCCCGCGACTTCGTCCGCGTGGCGTGTTATTGTGTCATTTCAGTATTTTTCTCGGTGTGTGTCGAATGTAAATAATAATGAATGTTGCATTCAAAAATTTTAAAAAGTTTTTTTTTTTTTTTTTGAGAAAATACATTAAAAAACAACATAACAATTATTCTGAATCTGGCGCTAGTGCAGTATTTTTTCATGAAAAAGATGTTTCCCATTCCCATGAAGCTGTACATTTGCTAAGATACCCATATACTAAAAAATTTCAAGCCTCTAACTCGCGGTACAAAAGTTTTTCCCGCTATTCCCGTTCCCATGGGAATTTTGGAAAATCCAATCATGACTTAACTTTGCATTCACTAAGGTATATGCATGTCAAATTTCAATCATCTAACTTACGCGGTTTAGATTTTTTCATACAAAAGTTTTTTCCCGCTAACTCCCGTTCCCGTGGGAATTTCTCAAAATACAGCCATAACTAAACTTTATATTTACTAAGGTACCTGCATGCCAAATTTCAAGCGTCTAACTTAAGCGGTTTAGATTTTTCATACAAAAGGATTTTCCCGCTAATTCCCGTTCCCGTGGGAATTTCGGGAATTCCTTTCTTAGTGCACCCCTACGGTACCTAAGCTACGTCCCTTCCAAATTTCAAGTGCCTACGTTTAGCCGTTTGGGCTGTGCGTTGATATGTCAGTCAGTCAGTCAGTCAGTTTCTCCTTTTATATATATAGATTTTAGGTGTGTCGACCTTTTGAGCGACAAAACTGTCGACAACAATAAGAAAACTTTGTGTGTACCGATATTATCGACCTTTTTAGTTGCGTCTATTTATTAGAGTACCCTGAGTATCACGAACTAGGTATATGACGCTGACTGTACCAAAGCTAAAGCGGTCTTGTTCCTTTCACAATGCACTTCTTTAATACACAAACAGTATGTTGGTTAGAATATAATCTGTATTACCTGTCTGATTCAAACCCAAGTTCTTGATTTGCATTTGATAATGGTGTTAAATCATCCAAGAAACTACTATCTAAAGTTCCTGCATAAAACTCATCCAGAGCACCAGATGACGCAGAAACGTTGTATGGATGTGAAGGCGTGCTTTGATCACTGAAAATTACAAGAGAACCGAAGTTATAAAAACATCCCCCCAATAGACATACTTAATCATGTCGGAAATAGCAACACTAGCGTCACCAAGTGGCCAATGTGATCAGCGCCACCTACAGGGCGTTTGACGGAGTCTACGGCAGAGCGGAGAGTGAAGTATCATCCTCACTTTGGTTACGATCTTCGAGCAGTAAACACGTCAGAAACTGTGCGGACCATTGTACATCCTACCTACCTGTTCATAAATTGTGATTTGTGTATCGTGTAGTAAAATCGGTTTAAAGTATAAGTGTTCTTATTTACCTACCGGCATAACCCGTTAATACGCTCATTAGGCTAGGAAAATGAATGACGTTAGCCTGCAAAACGACCTTAACGCCTACAAATAAAATATTTAAAATTAGGTTAGGTTAACGGTTGCGAAAGCCTGAATGAAGAACTTAAGACTCCCGTCTTCCAGTGACGGATAGGGTTTTACTTAGGTCATAGCACCATTCTGACTAAATACGAGTATTTAAGGAGTGCATCCACTATCGCAACGGGACGGCACGTCAAGGGATTTTTAGTGATCGTCTTAACATTCCGCGGCTCGCTAAAACCATTGCGAACTTTAACCTTATAATACATAATAGACGTATATTACCTACTGTACGGCACCTACAAACTCCATGCCGTGCCGACCTTATAGTGGAGGCCCTTAGTTTGACTTAATGCCTACCTTTTGTCTTGCGGGAGAGACGGTGGCGTCATTTCTACACTGACATGTTGTTTCGTCTTTGTTAGCTCAGGGCTCACATAATGCTTTTGTTGTACTGGAGTGTTTTCTGGAATGTTGCTTTGCGGTTTCGGTGGGTTCAGCGACTGCGCTAACTAACATAAAAAAGTTAGCTACTATTTTAAACACCATTAAAAAATCGCATATGTTGTAGTAAAATGAAAATGTGACTCGCACATTACGTCTGTTTTTAATTTGTAATTTTTTATAGTAAAAAATATGAATTGTGTTAAGTTAATTTTGTTTATAGTAAAAAATATTATCGAATACGAAATCAACAAATGAAATTACTGAAAAGCCTTGGATGGAATTTGCAGATTAGGTTCATCATATAAAATATGTATGTATAAATATTTAATATTTTTATTTGTATACAATTATATTATGTTTAACATTAGAGAGGTGGGTAGAGTGAGGGTTTGAAATTACAATAATGGGTCAAAATATTTTTCGATATACTGGTAATGTATGGAAGTAACTAATTACTTACAGCTAACTCTGGGACAGTTTTGCGCAAGAATTGCAATAAATCGACGCAAACACAGCTATTTCAATTAAATACCTAATTTTTGTAGCTTTCACAAAACGAAATGGGGACAAGGGATTGTATATGTCAACAAAATAATTAAATACTTACAAGTGGATTCACATGTGGAGGTACTATTGGCTTCCCACCACCCAAAACGATACTCGGCGACCTCTCATTAATAGGCCGGACCTCAGTTTTGGTTGAGTTCTGTTTACGTTTATTCGCCAGCCGGTCCAAATAAAAATTGTACTGAGACTCTTCTGAATTCTAAAAAGTAACGAATTGGATATACTAATTATGTCTAATACGAAACTCATTTGTTTTTAAAATAAATTGATCAAATAATTTTTACTTGAAATTCATTAAGTTCCTTTTCAATCTCCTCTGTGTCTTTCTGGTTTCTCTGTAGCTGTTCAAGTAAGCTAGTTTTTTGCAATCTCAGAAATGGAACACTTAAAAATTTATGAAGCAAACTTAATCCAAAACAATTTCTCATAGAAGACTCTGCATAGCGCACTGGAGCTGATCTGAAGAAAGACATTTACATATATAAAGGAAGAAATAATTCATATTAATGATTAAGTTATCAATTGGCTAAAATAAAATAATTATACATTTAAACCCTCATACATATCTATACCATAGTACATTCAAAAGCTCATCAGATTTTAAACTTTCCAAGTACAGTCGCCGTCAGATATATCGGAGCAGACAAAGTGACCAAATACTTCTGAACAGTTAAAAATGTCAATAAGTTCCATACACTACAAGTTGCCATTATTATCTGAACATTCACGACTTCAATAATATCTGAGCAGATGCTAGTCAATAACTTCTATACACACAACTAACCAATAATATCTGAACACTCATCTACACAGGTAGCTAAATGAGACACATAACGTGCGTGACACATATTGACGTTATGAGTGTTCAGATATTATTGGCATCTGCTCAGATATTACTGAAGTAATGAATGTTCAGATATTAATGGTAACTTGTGGTGTATGGAAGTTTTTGTCATTTTTAACTGTTCAGAAGTATTTGTCTGCTCCGATATATCTGACGGCGACTGTACCCAATTGCACTTTGGTCAGTAGAACCTAATCATCTTAACATCAAGGATGTTATTTTGACTGTACCCATAATAAAAAGTCGGTTACTGATAAAGTTGTTTGTGTGCAAAGTTTTTTTTATTTCTGACACTGCTGTTACTCCAATTAGAGTTGCCACCCGTCCCGATTTTGCCGGGACAGTCCCGATTTCGAAGATATTGTCCCACCTCCCGACGACCTATCGATTTTGTCCCGATTTTGAACAATATGCGATAGGCTCAATCAGTACATTTACGTCACGGGTACCCGACCCAGTTACACGCCATAGTTATTAAAAGCAACTCGTAACAACAAGAAATATGTATGGTAAAATGGTATTAAAAACTCAAAATAAAGTTTCATTTATCTTACACTGTCTTATGGGTCATGTTTTGATTGGACCAATCTCCGAACTTCTCTGATGGATGTCCCATCGTCCCGATTTTTTTTCCTCTAAAGATGGGAACCCTGACTCCAATAGAAATGAAACAAAAAAGTAATGTTGTATCAAGTTACCTAGTTAGTTTAGCATGATGCAGTGCTTGTTCTATGTGATGAGGATGCACCTGACGGTGATGCTGCATATCACAATGATTGCCCAGCACTACCACAGGCAAGTCGGCTGGCACACTTGTTAGCTCCTTCACTACATATTCAAAGGTCCTGAAATAAAAAGTTTCATTGTTGTGTTCGTCACATATTGACTAAATGTACATTGATCATCGGACATAATAGCCATTTCAGGGTCATTTCAAATGAACCCATGAAAATAATGACCAAAGTCACCTGGAGACTGATCAATACTGCCCTCTACACACTACTCACTCACTAGAGTGTGACAATTTTATGTAAAAACAAATGTTATTTACCAAGGTTTTGTAATATCCAACATCAATATAACACCACTGGCATTTTTGTAAACATCTAAAAAAGTTGCATCAAGCACAGGAGTTTCATAGCCATCGTCAGGTGCTGCTGGAGTAGATTGATTTTCTAACTTTAAACCCAGAGGAGCTTTCTTTTTTGTACGACCCTTATCAACAACTTCCCAAACCTCTACCTGAAAGTTTTAAACAATATTACATAAATAAATAAGTATTTTGAATTCTGATTGTGTTTGTTAAACATGATTCAATTTGATCCAAATTAATGACAATTTAATTAATTCATTATGTAAAAAATTTCCATTTGATATCTGCTTTTATCAATAAATAAAATTAGGACCAATTTACAGTTAGCTCTATATATGTATGTATTACCTATCTCAACCATAGCTGGTAGAATATCTTGGAAGAATTAAGCTCAACATATTTTGGAAGAATTTTATTATTACAAAAGATGATATTGTTATTATGCACCATTAGATATTATGTGTGACATAGAAATACCAAATAGCTGGAAGCTTTATCACCACTTTTTTAAAAAGAAACTCACATATACAAGAGATAAAACAATTGAGCTGGTTTTCACTGATAATTTTTGTTATTTGTCAGTTTATAGTATAAAAATTTTTGGTCAAAAATAGATTGATCAACTAAGTAACTTACCTTAACTATAAAATCAGTGTTTTTATAGGTCCAATTAATAGGTGCCACTTGTATTTGATCTGTAGGAACATAGTCTTCAATAAATGGTCCCCCTTGCAGCCTCTGCAGTAGACATGACTTACCAACATTTCTGTCTCCCTTGATTAGTATTTTCACTGAAAACATAAATATAATAAATGTGCTCATTGAAATACATTTCAAGATTTGTTTGGTGCATAAATGATTATTTGTGGTTAAGATGTTAACGCTATTGTAATGCAAAAAACATAACAATAGTAGATACATGAGAACTACTTCAAAATAACTAGAATTTACTCCTAGCATTTTACATTTTTTTAGTCATTCTATGGGAAATTTGAAGGTTTATTATAAAAGGCAATAGTTAGTAACTGATATTTGATATGCAGAAGTATTGTATTGAAATATCAGTCACTAACTATTGCCACTACCTGCGGTTTCTACCACTAAACAAATTTGTGCTGAATTTGACATGCAATGCGGGCAAGTAAAATGAATAGGCAAATGCTAAACAAAACTATTTTTTATAATTTCTATTTGGAATGCAAGGAAAGTGCAAAATCTATGCACACAAAGCACTTATCAATATACTCATTAAAAAAAATCCACCTTACAATGGCAACATCAAATTTAAGGAGTGTATTCTAATCTTCTAAATAGGTTGAGGTAACGTTTTTTTCATCATGATACTTGGTCGAAATTCGTTGGATTTTTCTTACTAAGTAATATTTGCTTGACACAAAATAGTTTTCGAAGATTCATTCCATTTAAAGTATTTGATTTTTTTACTGTTAAAGTGAACGCCTCTTGAAAATTTCTTCTGAAGCGACGAAGACATCGGTACAGGAGCAGGGCAGCGTTCATCGCCGCTCCTTGTTAACTTCTTCAAGGCGGAAAACATTTTATATCAAATACGGAGACAAAATCTAACGAAAAATCGATGAAATCGTCGTACAAAACGTTTTAAGATCAACAATTTGTTTACGTGACAAAACAACTACGACAGCTAAGTATGTCAGACAGATGGATTTTGACAGCTACCTTGAATGACAGAGACAAAATAATTGTTGGAGGGTAGTCAAAGGAAAAGCAAAATCTATTTATTTATGTATTAATTTGTTGCGTTACATTGAATTTTAAAAAAATAATACAATAAAATCTATCATAAGAGTCACCACCCGGTCCTGCTTTACAGTGTAGGTAGGTACTATACATTTGGCCTTCTGTGTTTACTGTGTGAATAAAATACCTTTACTTATTAATAAACCTTTCACGTGAATCATTATGTCTATTTAAAAACAGCATCAAAACCTGTTGCTGTTATTTGTAGTTGAATGAAATAGGCACAGTTATTATTAAAATTTTGATTGATGTTAAATGATATGAGATTTTTGTTAAACGAGTTCAAATTAGTTGGATTGTGGATTGTATTAGTTGAAAGTGGGTCTCCTACTTTCTACATATTTTTTACACACGTTTTTAATAATAAAGTACTGAAGCAGTAAAAATGTTTTTCGAATCAGCGTCTTTCGCGACTACATCATTCGAGTCCATAAGCTTTCGAACCTATGAGGCAGTGGGAAAAAAATTCGCAACAGCGTGTGTCGCGACAACGGCATTCGAAACTACGTAGGAGACCCGTTGAAAGTAGACCACATATAAGCGCAGAAATTTGAGATCCTTAAAATCAGAAGATTGCTAAAAGAAACCGTAATACCTACTTGGAAAGCTTAAGATAGATCACGGAAAACTTGTGTTCTATGGTAAAATTATATCTATTAACTAGAACGGATCGTTTTTCAATTATTATAACCGGGCATTAGAAATATGTCTTTAGATACTTACACACAGAACTTGTCCAGGTTTTAGACTTTTTATATACAGACAAAGAGGTTTTTACTGTACCTAAGTAGATTCATAATATAAACTTCCGTTAAAACCCTGATGATCTACTTCGCACTCTTCTCCTGTTTATTATTTCGTTCTAAAACGATGTGTTGGAATTTTCGTAGGCACTGGCAGCAATTGATCTTTTTTTTGCAGCAAGAGGAATAAAGAAGTCAAAATTTTGACATACATACGAATAACAAAAATATGACAAAATCAAACTAGGCAAGTCGAAAAATGTAAACTCACAAAATTCCATGTTTTAATATTCTGTTAATTAAATTCAAAATACTTAAAAAAAAAAATGTTAGCCTGTGTAAGAGTTCTAAAGCCACGCCTTGGATTAAGGGATTATAGTCTCTGTTGTCCTCCACGGCAGCCACCGTGCGGTGGTTCAGGCAAGGGGGGTGGTAGACGGATTTGCCCTCCAGCAGACTGCAGGCCAGGCCCGATCCCCCCCAACCCATGCGTGCCTCGCTTCCACCACGGCAAGGACACTTGGAAGAAGTATAAATTCCTCGCCCTATTCGTCTGCGTCCCGCTTATCATAGTGCAAGCTATACGGGCTTTGGGACAGGAGCCGCCTCACAAAGGGCCTTGTCGGGACTACGAATATATGCGAATACGCTCGAAAAAATATCCGTGGGGATCAGGCGTGGAGACCTTCTTCCACAACGAGCATGTTAACCATCTACCTGGGGAGTGCGAACCGCCCCCGCTGGACTGCGATTGAAGCGGCAATTTCATAACTGTTTTGTTAGTAAAATACATACTTTAAAAATACTGTGTTGAATAAATACTGTGACCTGAACGAATAAACGCATTAACCTACCTTGATTTATTGTAAAAATTTATTGCTGTCCCGCGTATTTATAGTCATTAGGTAAACCAGTTTACTCTTATGAATAATGGCTTAGTTGTTGCCAGAATATCACTCGAGTACACTGTTCTGAATGTTGTGATGGTCTCTGCTGTTTATAGGTATAATAATTCATAGGTATCAATGTAACGGGGAAGAAAAGGATTTATCTACTGAGCTATGTATTCCATGACTGTTGATTTGATGGATCCTTTTAAAATTACACCAATGTCACCATCTTATTTTGAAATAATTTCTAATATTATGAGTGATAGGACCATCATTAACAAGACACGAAACAAAATATCCCATTCTGCATAAAATTGGTGTCTTTGTTCCCATTTCATTTGCGGTTTCAGTTGCGACAATGTCGGGGCAAGCATTCTGAAATGTCTTCATTTTAAATTAGGTATATATCTTTTCGCTTTCTAAAGTAAATTAAATTATTGAAATATTATCAATAATTACCTGTTGACTCTTCTTTAATAACTAGATGTTTTAGTTTAGTCTTGTTCAATCAATATTGATCTCTATCAAGTCTGTGGAAAAATATTGTTTACGAATGTATTTAGAAGTGTCTCAAAAACGATACCGTATTTTATTTGTCCATTTTTGTTTCTGTAGTTACAAAATAATTACCAAATCCACTTATAAACAGTTAAAAAAAGTTAACAGTGCACCCGCGGTTCTGACATCAGTATAGCGAGTGTACCTAATTTTCAAAATACAGACATATATTACGTATGTATTTACGGTTAATTTATTGTGATCATTGGGGGGTTCTTTGCCTATCGTGTGACTTGTTTTTGTTTCTATTGCTTATACATCAGTTTACTGATAATTTAAGTGCTCTATCTATGTTAATGGAAACTGAGCGCTGCAGAGGTGGGGAGATAGGCTATGGTGTTTTTTAAAACAGACCAAATTAATTTTGAATCGGTTTTATTTAGCTCACCCCGTATAATTTAAATTACGTACGTACCTACGTATTGTACTTAACTCGTAAAGTTCATAGTATACCTAATAAAAAAGAATACTGTATCTAGTTTAGTAAATATTGAATAATGTGCAATTCACGAATCCCCAGTCTCATATTCTCAAGAGAAAAATGTACAAATTTGCAACTTGGCAAAGGTACAAAACAATAACTCTAAAAAGTAGGCAAAAATAATCATCAAGTATTCACATTAATGCAACATTTATGTGAATCCTTGATGTTGCATTTGACAGAACCTTGCCAGTGTAGTGTTTACTCTTCGCAGGGTTTACATGTTATGCGCGCGCAGCGACAAGGAGCGAAGAAGGACGGCGGTTTGGGCAGGACGCGCGCCGCCGCCGCGACGTCGGGCGTCGCGATCAATAGCAGTTCTGACGTCAGTGGACGAGCGAGCGCCATTGGCCCGTACGGCATTATTAAATAAACCTCCGGACGGAGTGGCGCGCCGAGCGTCGCGCCGCGGGCACAGCACCGCAGCACGCGGCGGGCCCGCGCACCGCACGCGGCTCGCCGCCGCCCGCCATGGCCGACATGCCGGACCTGTCGCACCTCACTCCCGAGGAGCGCGCCATCATCGAGGGTGTCATGATGCGCCAGCGGCAGGAGGAGCAGCGCGAGCACGAGATCATGAGGTGTGCCCGCACCCACGCCCCGTCGCCCCGCCACCCGTCTCATCCTGCCTTCCCGCAGTCCTCCATCACCCCTGACGAACCTAGGCACGATTGTGATAGTGTTGTGCCTAAATTCATCGCAAACTCTGTAAAAAGCAAGCCAACTGTGTTCGTTGACATCCTCTTGCACACATCAATAATGGCCGCTCATCCCACTTGTCGTTCGCCTATGCGGAGCTTGTGCCTACACAGGCATAACTTGTATAGATATTGACGTACGTAAATACAGTTTTCCATCTGCGCGATCTATAATCTCTATTACGCCATAATGATATTTGGAGTTTTACCTAAATAGAAGTGGTGGGAAAATTGATTTCATATTGATTTTAAGGTCCACGGGTGAGTTCGTTGTAATAATGCGTTTTCGTTCATTCGGGTTTCTATTTATAACGGCTAACCGTCGCATCAAACGCGCAGTACCTACCTACATGTAAATGACGCACCACTGCACTACAGTAAAGTGAAGAAATAATAATACATTAATTCAATTATAAACCCTTTGTGTCTTTGTGCTGACTCATATCCTTCAAATGGTAGGTAAGTTAATAGTTTTAGTAATCGCTGTAGAGATGTGTTCTGCATCATTAACGAAAATATTAGTTGTACCAACTGACTACGGTAGTACTAAAGTTAAATCCACCTACTTTTTGTTTTGATTGATTGTTAAGTGGTTTAATGTCCAATAGATATGCAGTGCCTCTTTTTCTACGTCTGCTGTGCAAGTTTCATCTTTTAGTTCATGAAAATTCTGAAATTTTTATTGACCTACTTTTGACCTATATAGAAAATACGCAACCAAAGACTGACGTAAAATCGTCGAACCCCTAGTTACGTACGGTGCCCATGGGACATATGGGACTAGTGTGCCGCAAGTTTGGGGACCTAAAATCTGAAAGTGTATTACAAAATAAAAATGTTTTGGAACCCCTGCTCTAGGTTTAAATTACTTTAAATTTAAATGGTGACAATTGTAACTATTGTATTGTTAATGAAATACGTCTACGTTGAGTAGAATCCGTCTCTGACCAAAATTACATGAATACCTACTTTTAACCAATTTCAAATAAAAAGTCCACATTTTATAGAAGCAATGGACCACCCAATAAAACCGTTTATTCGATGCCGAATATTTTTTTTTCTTCATGACTTGATTAGATTCAATCAGGCTTTATTCGCGATGTATTTTTGCTGTTCGTAATGAGATTTGAGGGGTAGCTTCCACACCTTAGTATATCTATGTTCCACACCCACGCTCACTCGTTTTATACCGAGTGATAAAAATGTCTAAAATTGAATTGAGAATAACTTAACATCTTCTGCTCTTTGTTCTGTAGGTTTAACATTTGTATAAATGCATCAAAACTAGAAGGGCTTATTGGTGTGAAAGTTTTTTTCGAAAGGTCGGTAGTTGCTGGGAATATAGGTCCCTATTTTCCAAAATATTTTCGAGCATTTAGTTATCATCATCCGGTTTGTCATCACTCATCAGATATCGCTCTTATCTTCATAATTATCCTCCTAATAGTTGTAACTTATAGGGCTCGCCTTTTACTTCTTTGTCTTTGGTTTTAGACTTACAAGCACACGTACCTACAAGCTCATTCCCGCGACTTTGTTTGTATTATTTATGAATATTAAGTCCGGCACGTCCACTAAGTGTCATAGATAGATAGATAGATATACTTTATTGCACAAAATCTTTACAGAAATAGGTTTTACAGATTAATTATTAGGCAGTACAATTTAGGCGGTCTTATCGCTAGAAAGTGTCATCTATATGCCTACCAAATAAATTGAGTAGTTTTTGCGTGAAAATGAATAAATGTGTCCGCTACAAATATTTAAGTTTAACGTAAGTAGGTATGTTAATAATTTGTTTCTTTATTTATCTGGACATTATTTTATTTCAATTAGATAGTATACGGCGAACAGTATATCAAGGTAAACACTGCATTTCGATATTAGTTCTTATGCTTCCGACGTAAGCGCTTTACCTATAAAGTTCAAAGTGTAAGTCTGATGTGCTTTCTGCCGTACCTGTGCAACTGTGTGCAACATCGCCTGCGTCCGTGAATATCTCCATTGAAAATCAGTGTTATGGTCTGCGACATGTTTTTTTTCTGACATTCATCTTCACCGAACTTGCGGGGAAGCGGTTGGCTCTCCCCCCTAAACCTGCGACATGTGTTCAAAGAGGTCCTTTTATTTGAAATAGCACGTCGCGACGTGCCGATGTCTGCATTGCCCGGTTGGAGAGGAAAATACTCGGTTTTTTTAAAGTCTTAAATTGCTATGCAAATTTGTATGGGTGTGTTGTAATGTTTGCTTAAAGCAATTACTTAATTAGGACTATTTATGCAGGACTTAGAAAGAATATAGAAATAAATATATTTATTGACCTTAACAACACAATGCATAAACAAGATAACACAAACAGAACATTTATGGTCAATTGGGGTCCACGCCAGCGAATGCTGCTTCGGCATTTTTTTAACACCGCAACAGCGCTGGTATTCTGGAGTGGTGTGTTGTGGTGGTGGCTGTGCAAGTGCACAGAATTAGTTTCTAGTGCTTAAACGTTTGCTCAATACACAAGTTCGCTCTTTTCCTTCACTCTAACAAACAATAGGAGGGGCGGCAGGCAGAGGACACAAGAGATCGAAGAATCTGAAATTGCCGTGTCTTAATTGAAAGCAAGACACCAATTCGCACCTTCGGTAGAACAAGGGCACAATTGCAGTTTTTGCAATTTTACAGGAGAGCCCTTTTAAGATATTTTTTGCTTTAGTGTGGTGTAGCTCTGTTATCATTACTCTAAAGTTGTCCTCCTTTGAAAGACATAAACCATTATACCTATATTAAAAACAATACTTTTTCGACATGTGCTTTCCAAGAATTAAAAACTTTCAGTTTTTTTTATTCGTTTTGTTTTTAAGACAGTTGAAATTGTGCCCTTGTTCTACCGAAAGTGCGATATGTTGACCCCGCGTCAATCTATTCTATAACCACGAGCCTACCACTAGACCATAGAGGCATATTTTAGAGGCTTATAAGTTAAGAATTATTAGAATATTTGAATAACATAAATTAGTAATTTGATAACTGGAAATAATATATATCACTCGTATCCGAACCACTTTGGTACCAACCACTCATTCTGTATCTCTTATCTACTTATATTTCATTTGTAAATAAGATTAAAAGAAACAGTAAATGAATACCCTAAGTGACTGGGAATTGTTTGAATATTTTGAATTTATTAAACTCTCTAAATAACCGTGTCCCTGTTCATGATGTTATAGTCACAAAACTTGGTGCATTTTGCGAGGCCGAAGATTCAACGCCGCTCGTTAGAATGTAGATCACGTAAAGGACCTGCCTGTGCAGACGCGAAGGGAATGACACCGATCCTACGTCGATCGACATCCCCTATTAATTGACTCGAGAAAACGGTTCGCAGTCCCGTCACGTCTTTGGTGTAAACCATCGAATCAGAATAAACGGAAAAGCAAGCGAGAAGTCGTGGATCATTTTGATACAAGTAGTTTAGGAGCTCCCTAAATGAACAGTCGCCGTCAGATATATCGGAGCAGAGAAAGTGACCAAATACTTCTGAACAAGTAAAAATGTCGATAAGTTCCATACACTACAAGTTACCGTTAATATCTGAACATTCACTACTTCAGTAATATCTGAGCAGATGTTAGTCAATAATTTCTATGCACACAACTAACCAATAATAATCTGAACACCCATCTACACAGGTAGCTAAATGAGACACATGACGTGCGTGACACATATTGACGTTATGAGTGTTCAGATATTATTGGCATCTGCTCAGATATTACTGAAGTAATGAATGTTCAGATATTAATGGTAACTTGTAGTGTATGGAACTTATTGACATTTTTTACTGTTCAGAAGTATTTGGTCACTTTGTCTGCTCCGATATATCTGACGGCAACTGTATGTCGACCTGTTATCTCTCACTAACTAGTACGGCTAACATTGGATTAAATCTATGTATGTAGGTAATAGACATAGCTGAGAATAAAATTGTTAATTAACGAAGTTACTTTTCGATTAACTGGTTAACGGTTTATTAACATGTTATATTTGTTAACGGACTTATGACATTATTTACATTAATTGTAAGGTAATCAAGTGCGAAATATTTACCAAACACCATACGATAGGTCAAAGATATTCATAAATTATAGATAATGTTATACCAACCAATCACTCCAGTTGAAATTTTTTTTAACAGACTTCAAAATAGGCGGACATTGTCCATTCTATAAAGCATTGCATTTTAAAAATATAAAAAAATACGTTTCCCCACACTTTTTAATTGATTAAAGATTACCGTAAATTTTTGTTAAATAATCTCAATGTTTAACCTTTAACGATGTAAACTTTTCTAAGGACGGATTAGCAATTAACGAAGTTACCTATTTGATTAATGGCGCCCAGCGTGTTACCTTATTGATAAGATAGTATCTATTGTAGCACAGCCTTAACAAATTAGTAAGCAGTTATAAAGACAAACATTAAAAAGGTATTCAAAGTTACACATTAATTACAACATTCAGGTATGTAGGTAGGTACACTTACATAGTAAATAAACTTACTTAAAAATAGAAAGCTACTTCTTCACACTTAATTTGTGTCAGGCAGATTCTGCACATCTACCTACTTAGCTGATTTCAAACCTACTCATTAATGTCTAACAGACCTTTATGGGGATTCGGGAACCAAAAAAAAATTTTTAACTATTAAAATATGCAAGCACCTCCAAATCGAACTTTTCTTGACAACAGACGCAAACAAGATGAAGTTGCCGTACTGGAGCAGACCATCCGCAACAGGAATGAAATGCAACGGGCAGCTGGAGTGGAACTAGCCGCCACCTGCCACATCTGCCTGAAGACCAAGTTCGCAGACGGCGTCGGGCACTCCTGCCACTACTGCAGAGTGAGGTGCTGCGCGCGTTGTGGCGGCAAAGTCACTCTACGCTCTAATAAGGTGAGAATAAACAGAAGTTCAGTTTTATAGGTGATCCGTGTCTACAATACGAGTGGAACTGGCAGCCACTTGTCGTATTTGTCTTAAGACCAAGTTTTCGGAAAGCGTTGCGGCATCCTGCCATTCCTGTTTGTGAAATGGGGACTCGTTGTGATGGAAAAATTACCATGCGCTCCTACAAGGTGAGGGCAAACATTGGACTAGTCTTAGATCTGGCTTGTATTTAACAAAAGTAGTGGAACTAGCCGCCTATAACTATGAAATGCTGCACTCGTTGCGGCAAAGTCACTCTGCGCCAAGAGCGCAGCACGATTAGGACAAACAATAGATCAGCATTAGGCCTGTAGGTATCTTCAATAGGAACGGAACTAGTTCTACCACATCTACCCAAAAACAATGTTAGCGGAGGGTGTAAGACGCTCCAACCACTACAGTCGGCAAAAAATCACTCTGCGCTCCAATAACGTGAGAACAAACAATCCAGGAGTATCAGAACTGGCCCTATCTAAAATAGGAATGGAATTAGTTGCAACCAGCTAATTCTGCCACAAAACCAGTTCATGGCCGACTTTGGGTATTTCTACCATTTAATTTGAGGGGCGTTGCGGCGGTAAAGTCACTGTGCGATATGAAGAAAAGACAAACGATCAAGCAGTATCGCCTGTGTCTAGAATAGAAAAGGAACTAAGCACCCTCTGGCACTCCTATTTTTGCTGTCGAGACAATAACTCTAGGCTGTAATAAGGTAATAATACCACTCGGTCACTCATAGTTAGCCTCATTTAAAATCAGCAGTAGAAATATAAATATATATTTATTTGCATAAAAAATTAAGAAAAAGAAGTGGGATTATAATTTAACATTAATTAATATGTACAATGTAGGTACAATATGGTAAAAGCAATCAAAAATTACAGATCGAAATTAGTTCTCATCATAACAGCTTTTTTTTTTACTGCTGTATTATTAGGAAAGAAAAAATCATGTAATCATAATTACAGGTGATTTGGGTGTGCATTCTTTGCCGCAAAAAACAAGAACTTTTATCAAAAACTGGACAGTGGATACACAAAAGCGCCGGTCAAGATTCCATGCTATGGCGAATGGAATCTGATTTGAGGGGACTACCGCCCCAGGCCGACGCTTCCCTGGATAAACGACCAAAATTAGAAAGGGCACACAGTGCAGCGGAGAAAGAGAACCACCCGCTTCAAAGGTCAGGAAGCGCTTTGCGTCGCCAGTACAGCCAACAAGAGCCCCGTTGCTACGGGGAGCTGGAGGGTCTAGCGCGCACGCACCCGCACCTGGTGCATCCGAGGCAGAAAGCTGCGTACGGCGTCGAGGATCCCATGGCACCGCCACCGTCGCAGCTGATGCCCCACGGCTCGCACCCGCCGATGCCGCCTCGCTCTTCCTCTTCGGACGACGAGGTGCCCGAGTGTGTTTCCGATGAAAACGACGAATATCGTGATCGCGGTAAGTATGCACGTTCTCCTATCGCCAATTGCCCAGTCCCGCAACCCTCGTCACAACGAAATCCTTTCAACCCGAGCTAATTTTATTTATCACCCCTTACATATACACAACACTACATAACATACAAACGTAACAAAAATATTACATGGCTATACTTTCTGACCGAGCTCGTAACCATCATGAATACATTACGTCTTTCATGTTCACACTTTGCATATGCAATGATAAAGTTAAGGTGTTCCGTGCGAGGTATTCAATAATTTAAGTATTTACTTAGATTATTATTATGTTTTAGAATAGTTTCAGGTTACTATTTTTAAGTTATTAATTACATCTTTCACAGAAGTGGATAGTGTTGAGCACCTAAACTTATCTGTATTGTACCCATCATGTCTACTCATGTAGTACCTATACCTGTCTCATCGTTACATCGACCTCCTACGATCAAGAAAACACGTCTTCGATTCAACCAGTTGTTTTTCAGACAATGTCAGCTGTTGCTTCGAATCTAGCACTATCCTGAGTGCCAGCTTTGAAGCCAGAACATTAGTCATACCGATGTGTAAAATGTGTGCCGTGCGCCGCGTGCGTCTTGTGTACCCTACGCGCCCGGTAGCCACGCGCGTGCCTTGCGGCTTGCTGGAGTGCCGGACCTCACTGCCACTACCACTGTTCGCAGGTAATAGAGATAGGAGCAGCTCCGAGAGCTCCAGGAGCCAGCGTCAAGAGATGCTAAACGAGAAAATGAAAAAGTTTTTATCGGTGAGAGGGCGTTTTTCGGGAACGTTTGCGTTATGTAACATATTGCTGAATTTAGATGTCTCGATATTCGTATTGTTTTTACCAAATACTTCTTCCTCTGGTCGACCAACTGTCATTGCTGTTAATCTATCCTTCAAAAATCATTTTCTCAAGAAATACATTTACGTGCCTGAGAAAGACAAAAACTATTTGGCATCACATACATTATAACATTCGCATAGAATGTCTTTAATTGTTATGCAAACCTGAAATGCAGTAACAATGTAAATGTATTTCTACTTACGATTTAAGTATTTTCGTTGTTTGAACCATAAATATGGCATTATGTTTGTATTTATTTTCTTCATATTGAATTCCTATTGTAATAATTCATATGCACTCTGTGGTTCAAGCAAAACTCGCATGCCTGGGCGAAAAGAAGTGTACTTGTTATCGTTTCTATTACAAATCGTTAGATCTTGTGCAGTGTTCTTTGTTTCTGATTGTTGTTTTTGTATTACTTGGATGAGTTGACACACATTCTTTCCGCTTGTGCGTGATCACTGCTTACAATTAATTTGTTTTCAACATCGAGGGCCAATTCTTGACGTTCAAAACAACATATTCCACTAAACAACGCAATGGAAACAAAAACACATGCAGTCGGTGCTGGAGTAAGGAAAATCAGTACTCTTCAATAACACGGGTTCCGGGCGCGTACGGGTGTGTAAGTCGTTATACGGGTGCAGAACTTAGTAAGAATTCTCGTTGCTATTGATGCCATATACTTCTTAGGACTACTTGAGGCGAGCGGGTCCCTTCGGCACCCACACCTGCGCAGCACCAGCGTGACTGCCAACAATTATTAC
Source organism: Glyphodes pyloalis (assembly GCA_037074685.1). Lineage (NCBI taxonomy): Eukaryota > Metazoa > Arthropoda > Insecta > Lepidoptera > Crambidae > Glyphodes > Glyphodes pyloalis. The sequence continues at coordinate 4,570,441 of JAYKKO010000015.1, read as the reverse complement.
AATTTGACTAATCATTCGCCGGGCGCCTACGAGAGCGAGGCGCGTGGCCCGTTCGAGGGCACAAGGAGTACGCCGGCGGGCGGGCGCAGCTTCGACTCGGTGACCGACTGTCGCTGGCGCGCGCGCGATGACGGGGAGGGCGCGTACCTGCGCCCGTACGCGCCGGACGAGGGCCCGCGCCCTGACAGAGCTGTATATAAGAGTGCCTATTTGTGGGAGGATTCTTCCGACAACAGACGCTTTACCGAGAGGAGAAAAAAGACTGTTCGCTTTGATGGGCATGAGGGAGCTGCGACGTTCCCACGGGGTGGCCGGGACGCCTCGGGTGCGCCCAACGATTGGGCCTCTCTCCGCTGGGAATCGGAACGCCAGACCAGCCAAGACTCCGCAACTAAAGATTCGGGCATCGATACCTCTAGCACTTTCACATCCAGTGAGGATTCGAACAGAGGCGATTGCCCAAAGGTATACAGCATTAACTTATAAATTCCCAATCACAAATGTAGAAAGCGAACTTTTTATTTCTAGTCTGATTTTGGTTTAAATGCTTAAACAAGATAAATAAACAAACAGAAGAACCCATGTGAATAGTCCTAAAACGCAATCCATCAAAATAAAACATTTGATCAATGTAGATAGTTAATTGTCTAAACGGGTTGTGGTCTATGTGTTTGGTTGTTGCATGATTGCATTGACGGGCATGCAACGACTCCTGAATGTGCACTTTCGTATTTTGCCGTACACCCTCGCAAAATCGCTACAGATCTTGGGAAATTTCTTCTTTCTGTTCAAAGTTATATTTTGAGTTCTTTTTGAGACGATTATTGCTGTTTTGATGTTCTGTAATGCTGTACAATGTAAACTTAAACTGATGAGGTTGCAATGTGAACAGTTCCCGCAGAGCTGGCAGGTGTCGGCGGACGGGGGGCGCATGGTGGGGCATATGGTGCTGCGCAAGAGTGTGGTGGAGGGTAGTTCCCACTCTTCAGCTGCTATACTAGGGCTAAAAGTGGTTGGCGGGAAGTTGCTGCCTGATGGAACGCGTGGAGCCGTCGTGGAGAAGGTCAAGAAGGGTTCCATAGCAGACTTGGAAGGGCAGCTTAGGATAGGTGAGTGTTTAACCCTAGATATTCAAGACTTGATTGATATTAAATGTTCAAGATGAGATTAAAAGCCTAATCTTATTGAGCTAAGCTTAGATGAACTGGAAAGAAGACCGTAAGCCGTAACAAAATGATAATTTTTAAAGAAAGCAGGGCAGACCTAGTCAAATCAACTCACCATCAGAATTGCAACACCAGATGAAGTTAAATACTGATGTTCACTGGGCACAAATTATTTTCAGTTTTCCAAAACAATACTAATTTACAGCTAAAAGGATATGATTAGCAGTGCTCTTAGAACTTTATCTAAGTCTTATAATAAAAGCGCAATTTTCCGTATGTTCCCTACTTTAGGTGATGAAGTTTTACAATGGAATGGAGTACCTCTTCAAGGGCGCAGCGCTGATGAAGTAGCGGCTGTGGTAGCGGACAGCAAGCATGATTCACATGTGGAATTAGTTGTTTCTCGTCCTTTGGCTGCCACCAGACCACCTGCCCAGCCATGGAGGACTCATAAGGGTAATAATATTCTCCTTATTTCTAATGAAAAATTCGTAGGGAAACGACCGTTATTTTGACGTTAACATTCTTTTGAATAAAAAAAAATTGGCGACTTCTTTATTTTTCACTTTCTTCGAATAACTGACAGTAAAATCATTAAATCAGAATAATATAGAAATAGATGAGTATACATTTTTAACCAACGATGAATTATAGAAGTTAACCCAGGAATGTTAGATATGAGCAGGAGATTTAGCAGTATTAAGAGACCTAAAAACAAGACACAAGTTATTCAGTGACGATAATGCTATTTGTGCAGAAGTATACACGGAGGTGATGGGCGGATGTGAGAAGCCGAGCGTGCTGGTGACGTCACCGGGGTCACCAGACGTGCACTCGCGCCGACGTCCCCCGCGCCACAGTCATCACAACGCCAATGTAGCTGGACGGATACAGGTAAGCCGAGCAAAACAGTATTAAACGCACAGTTGCAGCAACTTAACTTTAACAGTAACTGACGATGTTGACGGTTGTCAAATTGCAAAAAAGTTATGGGATATGACAGTTTTGATAGCTGTCAAATAGTCAGTTACCGTTAGAGCTCAATTGGCGCATCGTAAGCCTTATTGTTATTATAGATGCTCTGTTGCTTGAAATCAGATTAGAAGAGGTAGTCATTCTTGATGAAAGCAGCACAAAGATACTTCAGAGGGAGATCAGTGACGAACTAAAATACCTAAAATCATCTACCACAAACCTGATTACATCCAAAACAATATTATGATATTTTATAGAATAGGTGTACAGTGGTGCCTACTTGTTAAAGGGATGGCCACTCTGCCCAATTTGTGGACATTTATCATGCTGCCCAAGCACGTTGAGCTGCTGGTTAATGATGATATTTATCAGTGATTTAACTCAATAAAGGTTATTTTCCAGCTCACCAGCTTCACCATTTTTCGGACCACAAAAGATTCTTCTTTTAGAATTAAATTTGATGATTAGGCTTACCTAAATGTTCCATAATGCATCTTTAATAAAAGTTTTCTTCTCTTTAGCTGAAAGTATACTTCGATATCAGCGCCCTTCAACTGCTTGTGACTGTGGTGTCTGCAAGTGGGCTTACTCCGCGAACAGACGGTTCACCTCGCTGCCCATACGCGAAAATATTCCTTTTGCCCGACAAAAGCGAGAAGAGCAAACGCCGGACAAAGACTCTGGCTAACACTCTCGAACCGCGATGGAATCAGACCTTCGTGTATTGCGGCATACGAATCACGGATATAAAGAAAAGAACTTTAGAGGTATCTAAAATATCTTATTCAGAAAAACTTACCTGACACAAGAAAAGTTTAGGAATGGCTGTCAATTATTTTTTTGTTTACAGGTCACCGTTTGGGATTTAAATCGTTACGGCCCAAATGACTTTCTGGGTGAAGTTTTGCTCGATCTTGACAATATAGTTATGAACCATGAACCCAATTGGTACACGCTGAAGCCTCACGAAGAGACTGCTAGTTTTAGTGTGAGTATTTTAACTATTGTTTATTAAACGATACCTACTGAGTGGAAGTCTGGATTTCTAGACGACTTCAACTTGTAGACTAATTTCAAGCTTGCTCCAACTTTTACGAATGTAGGTAGGTAACTTAACTAACATAGCCATAAAGTGTCATTACGTTTACGTTATGTCGCATTTGTTTCGCCGTTACAATTAATCTATATTCTCATGGCGAATTTCATCATGTAGGCGATACAAGGTGTATGGTGGATTTAGTGGATAGTCTTTTTGCTTTTTTCAAAGCGAGGGAGTATCATACAAGCCGCTGTGCTACCCATGCAGAGGACCGATGCATCAACGCAGACCAAAATAAAGCTTTCTTTAACTCAGTTCAAAAATGACAGATACCGGCAAATCGACTGTTCCTCAAAGGTTGATGTAAAATCTTACTTGATCATAGATTTACAGAAATTCATGCCAATATTATAAATGCGAAAGTAACTCTGTGGGTTTGTCTGCCCGGCCTTCACGCCTAAAACACTGAAACGATTTTGATGAAATTTGGTATAGGTAAACGCTTAACTTTGGTAATATGAAATTTAGTACAATTGAAGCTCGAACCCTGGATAAAATATTATGGACTACTTTTTACACAGCTAGTGTGTTATAAAAAACTTACATTACCTGCAGAGGTACCGCGAGGAGGAGGCGGACGGCGAGCACCTCTCGCCGCCGTCGACGTCCACGTCGCGTTTGTCGGACTCCGATACGCCCAGCGAGTGCGACCTGCGCCGGCACCACTCGCTCTCGAGCCTCGCATCTAGCTCCAGCCCACCACCGCCGCACGAGGTACGTGGCCGCGCTCATCCTACCACTAGTCACTACCACACAAACAAACAAGTGCACGCGCACAGATAAGCTTAACTATCTATAACAGATAGATCTCGTCCATTGTTTCTACCCGCCTTCCTACAAGTTTGTTGTCCTAATTACTTTTTTTATATAGGTAGATATTCTGTTTTTTTACAATTGTCGTTTGTTCGCTTTGTTCTGCCATTAAAACCTGTCAGTTTTATTTTCTAATTATTAATGAAATACGTTATACCTAAGCCCGAGTTCGTTTGATAATATTTGTCTTCTTACAACTTCTTCCAATGGGCGTGAAAAATCCGCTAGGTGGCAATACATGGGCGTGAGGTCCGACTGCTACGTGATTGTTTATTTAAATGTCATAGTGACATGTCTGTCAATGTCATGCCAGAAATAACCAATGACGTAATAGTTGGACCTTAGATCTACGTATTGCCACCTAGCGGATTTTTCATATATGTGATGCATCCAGATTTATTCCATTAAGAAGGATGACGCTGATGTCTGCAACGTAATGCGTGATCCCACTTTCTCAATAATACTGTTACGAGCTTCGGGTTCGTGACAATAAAAACAGCCGATAAAAATTACCAAAAGTCACACTTTAATTGAACGCCACTAATTACAACCTTAAAACGCACTAATTAAAACAACAATCGCTCCCAAGTCGCACTTCAAAATCGCTTTCGAAGTAATCACTTGTATCGCTAATTCAATACTGTCCCGGTCGCGGTGAATCCCGGCCTTTTATATTGCCGCGGCCGTTCCCGAACCTTCCAACGCAGAAACATCCGGAACATTCGCGCGCAGTGCGGCCTTGAACGGCCGTACGCTCGGTCAAGGTCATTGTTCTAGTAAATTCTGGCGTACGCGTCTCGACTCTCTGTAGTCCCGCCTTTCCACACTAGATGGCGCTGGTTACTACGAACGTTAATCGTGGCGCGTAACACTGCCCCCTCCTAAGACATGCTCGTCCCGAGCATTTTCGGTTCCATAATAACGCGCCAATCGATCCACATGGACGATCTTAGGAGTACCCCTCGCACCTTTTTGTATCCGGTAGGTTACGTCATTGATCTTAGTCACAATTCGATACGGCCCTTCCCATTTCGCCTGAAGCTTAGGAGATTTCCCCTTGCTGCGGATTGGATTGTGCAACCACACTAGTGAACCTTCGTCAAACTCTTTACTGTTCATTTTGCGGTCATAGCGGGTTTTCATTCTTTCAGACATTTGCTGGCCCGATTGTCTCACGTGCTCACAAATGTCATTCATTTTGTTCCGCAAGTTATTTGCATAATCTGTTATACTGCATGGGGAATCAGGTGGTATTCCGGTGATCAAGTCTGCAGGCAGTCGTAGTTCTCTTCCAAAGTTTGCGAACGCTGGTGTTACCGATGTACTTTCGTGAACAGCGCTACGATATGACAACAAAAATGGTTGTATGTGCTTGTCCCAATCTCGTTGCCGATTTTCCACAACTTTTGCCAAGTACCTCTCTAGTGTCTGATTAAATCTTTCCACCATTCCATCCGACTGTGGGTGGTAAGAAGTTGTTCTTGTTTTATGAGTTCCCATAACTCGACAAGTTTCCTGGAATATTTGGGACTCAAAATTCCTTCCTTGATCACTGTGGATTTCTAAGGGAACTCCAAAACGACAGAAGACTTCATAAACTAACTTATCAGCAACTGTCGAGGCTTCTTGATTTGGAATGGCGAAGACTTCCGGCCACTTAGTGAAGTAATCCATCACAACCATGAAATATTTGTTACCACTTTCACTTTCCGGGAACGGCCCCGCAACGTCAAGGGCTATCCTCTCCCATGGTGCGCCCACATTGTACAGCTTCAATGCACCTCTACTACGAGTCTGAGGTCCCTTTACAGCCGCACAACTTGTACATTTGCGACACCAGTCCTCGACATCGTCCCGACAGTAGACCCAGTAAAACCGTTCTCGTATCTTCAGTAGTGTCCGTTTTACTCCCAGATGACCTCCTGAACAACCATTATGGTACAGCTGTAGAACATCCGGTACTTGACCTTTGGGGACAACCATTTGCAGATGACAGCTGTCTCCACGAGCATTTTCCCATCTACGGCACAGAACTCCATCCTGAATCACCAAGCTGTCCCATTGGGCCCAATAGCTCTTTGTGATCGAACTCATCGCTGAGACGTCGCTCCACCTAGGCTTAGGAACTCCGGCCTTCATCCACTCCAGAATCGGCTTGATGTCCGCATCCTCCTGTTGTGCACGTTGTAGGCTTTCCTTCCACTCGTTGCTAAGGTCTGTCTTGAGCATCCTCACAGGAACAACTTCTTTACTTTCTTGCCTGGTACAATGCTTGCAGTCTTCAGGACAAGGTCTTCTTGACAATGCATCTGCGTTACCATGAGATTTTCCACTGCGATGTTCCACCACAAAGTCGTATTCCTGCAGTAATTCAATCCATCTCGCAACTTGTCCTTCCGGATTCTTGAATTGCAAAAGCCATTTCAGTGCAGCATGGTCAGTTCGTATGTGGAATTTCCGCCCCAGAAGATATTTGCTAAAGTGCTGCAACGACTTTACCACAGCAAGCAGTTCTCGTCTCGTAACACAATAGTTCCTTTCAGGTTTCGACAAAGACTTGCTGAAGTAAGCTATCACAATTTCTTGATCGCCATTCCGCTGGGATAATACACCGCCAAGTCCTATGTCACTTGCGTCTGTGTCAACTATGAATTCCTTACTCACATCAGGGTATCCCAAAATAGGCGTTTTGCACAGACGGTCCTTTAGCTCCTGGAATGCGATGTCACAACTTCCATCCCAGCAGAAATGTCGCTTCTCCTCCGTTAGCTTATGCAGGGGTTTTGCTATATCTGAAAAGTTCTTAACAAAACGCCGATAGTAGGAACACAAACCAAGGAATGCTCTGACCTGCGTCTTGTCTTTTGGGATTGGCCAATCCTTTACAGCAGCGATTTTCTCTGGATCCGTGCTGATACCTTCTTCAGACACTACATATCCCAAAAAGCTAACTTGCCGTTTGAATAGTGAACACTTCTTTGGGCTTAACTTGAGGTTGGCACTCTGGATCTTCATGAGCACGCGTTCCAGATTTAGAAGATGTTCTTCAAACGTACGGCCTACGATGATTATGTCATCCAAGTAGACTAGACAGGCATCGCCAATCAGACTGGTAAGTACAAGTTCCATCAACCTTTCAAACGTTGCCGGAGCGTTGCACAATCCAAACGGCATGACTTTGAATTGCCACAGACCCTTTCCTGTCGAGAATGCAGTCTTCTCCTTGTCTTTAGGATCAATTTCAACTTGCCAGTAACCACTTTTTAAATCTAGCGTGCTAAACCACTTTACTCCAGTAAGCATGTCCAGCGTGTCATCAATTCTTGGCAAAGGATAGCTGTCTTTCTTTGTAACGTCGTTCAGACGACGATAGTCAACACAAAACCTCATGCTACCGTCTTTCTTTCTTACCAGCACTACGGGTGAACACCATGGACTAGATGAAGGTTCAATAACACCATCCTTCACCATTCCCTCAATCATGGTTTCCACGTCCTTTTCACGTGCTACGGGCAATCTCCTTGGCCGCTGACGGATAGGCAATTCTTCTCCTGTGTTAATTTTGTGTTGAACTAAGCCAGTCCTTCCGATGTCAGCATCGTTTGACGACAAAACGTTGGCATACTTGAGCAACATTTGTTTCGCCTTGACCATTTCGTTTTGGGACAGAGTGCTGCGGCAGTCTTCTAAAAGTGTGGTCACTCTCGTTTGTGTATCTTTGCTGACGGTCCCGGTCGATTGATGTTGGCATCGACGCAACCAATCCACTTCCTCGCAAGTACCAACTAGTGTGCCTTTTTCTATAACCTGTTCCTGGTCACAAAGGTTCAGCACACGTACCCCTGAGATGTCGGTGGCTCTAACCAAAGTGCGTGCCACTTTCCATGGAAGGTCATTTTCTACCCTTTCCACAAGTACACAACGTTGACTTTGCCCAGGATTCCGAGGAAGACTAACCGGCACAATCGTTTCAGATCTCGGCGGAAGAACAATCTTTTTAAGGCTGTATACATTCCCTGGTAACGCGCCTTCCACGAAAAGTTCCTCTTGTCCACACTTCAGAACACCTTGCTTGACGTCAATTTCGCAACTATTCTTCCTCATAAAGTCAAGGCCCAGGATGCAATCGTCCATTATATCCGCCACAATGACATTATGCAGGTAGGTTCTGTTGCCTAGCTTCAGCCCCATCTTCTTCTCTCCATGGACAGGTATGCGCTGACCGGTGGCTGTTACCAAATTAATGTGCTCTCGGTTGTATGCAGAGTCCCCAAGGGACCGTCTCATAATTTGGGAACTGACAACCGTGCGAGAGGCTCCAGTGTCTATAGTCAGCTTACACGGCGTTCCGTTTACCTCGCCCTGGATGACTAGGCTGTTCCCGTCTTGGGTTTGTTTGATCGAAACCCTTGGGGCTCTTTGAACCTCAGCCAGCACCCGCCCCGCAGTCCTGGCTATTACTCGTTTCCCTGCTGCTGGTGCTGGGCGGTGCTCTTAGCTGGACTGCCGTCTTCTACTTCGGCAGTTCGCTTAGGGCAACTGGATCGAAGGTGGCCCCTTTCCCCGCAGCCGTAGCACCTAGGGCTGTAGCTTTTATTGCGGTCGCGAACTGAAGCCGCTGCAACCTCCCTGACGCGATGGGAACGATGATCCTGCCGCACAGCCTCCACCTCCAGTGCATGGGCTAAGGCATCTTTAAGCGTCCCGTGGTGCCCGAGTCTGACAGCAGCTCTAACTTCAATGTCGCGGATGCCATCGATGAACGCCTGCACAAGGTTCCCATCAATAAGCGCTGGTACGGACTGGTAAGCTTTACGCACCAGCTTCTCCACTTCAAGGGCCCACTGCTGCAGGTTTTCGCTACTGCGTTGCACACGGTCCCTGAGCTGTGCGCGAAACACGTGTTCCAGGTGAGCGTCGCCATATCGAGCCTCCAAAGCCTCAAGGAGCTGCTCGTAAGTAACTTCCTTACCGAGAGCTTCCAAAACTGACAAGGCCTGGTCACGAAGGCCTAGGGTGAGGGCAGTCATGGCTTGATTTTTGTCCCAGCCGTTCGCTTTCATGACTGCCTCAAACTGGATTTTGTAGGCCGACCAGGAAGAAGTTCCGTCAAACGGTGGCACTTTAAATCCACGTAGCGAAGGTGTTGTAGTTACGGGAGCTGCGATTGCTTCTCCAAGTTTAAGACAATCCAGCGTTTTCTTAACGTCTGCCATCACGGTCTTCTTCACATCAGCCACTACGTAGTCAACCCGATTATTGACTTGGTCAATCCGGATTTCAGCTTCCAGCAGGCGGTTGTCATGTTGAGCAACCTTATCCTTCACCTCCTTTATGTCTTTCCCGAAGGTAGCGTGAAGGTCCTTCAAAAGAAGCATCTGCTCCTCTTGGCGGCGAGCCTGTTCCTCCTGGCCGCGAGCCTGTTCCTCCTGGCGTCGAGCCTGTTCCTCCTTGTCCCGCTGAAGCTGCTCTTCCAATCGACGAGCCTGTTCCTCCTGGCGGCGAGCCTGTTCCTCCTTGTCCCGCTTAAGCTGTTCTTCCAGCCGACGAGCCTGTTCCTCCTGTCGGCGAGCCTGTTCCTCCTGTCGGCGAGCCTGTTCCTCCTGTCGGCGAGACTGCTCCTGCAGCATCATCATCAGGGCAGCAAGGTCTGGTGCTGCCGATGCTGCTGGTGTTGCTGTGGACGGGCCAGCCTCCGTAGTTAATAACTGGCTCTCCGACTCCTGTGGCAAAGCTCCACCAAAACGTCTCTGGTCCGTCTCCAGTTGGCGTTGACTCCGGGTACGGATACCCTCCGTGTCGTCTTTAGGTAAAATCGGCATAATTTAAATCCCACTTCTGACACCAATTGTTACGAGCTTCGGGTTCGTGACAATAAAAACAGCCGATAAAAATTACCAAAAGTCACACTTTAATTGAACGCCACTAATTACAACCTTAAAACGCACTAATTAAAACAACAATCGCTCCCAAGTCGCACTTCAAAATCGCTTTCGAAGTAATCACTTGTATCGCTAATTCAATACTGTCCCGGTCGCGGTGAATCCCGGCCTTTTATATTGCCGCGGCCGTTCCCGAACCTTCCAACGCAGAAACATCCGGAACATTCGCGCGCAGTGCGGCCTTGAACGGCCGTACGCTCGGTCAAGGTCATTGTTCTAGTAAATTCTGGCGTACGCGTCTCGACTCTCTGTAGTCCCGCCTTTCCACACTAGATGGCGCTGGTTACTACGAACGTTAATCGTGGCGCGTAACAATACGTCTTGCTTTAAGAGTAAGGTAGAATTCTTGCGATGGATTTTTTCGGTTTTGATTTCAAGGCTCTCTTCAATCTTCGGACTCCCTTCCTTAATTCTACAAACACTTAGTCATCTATATTTGCTCATGTTCATATTCTAGTGGTGTGTTATAGATCCGTTATATTTTGTGAGATGTGATCTTTCAAAGACTTATAGAGATGATCATTGCAAGTGATTTCCTTTGCTTTGAAACGCTCTTATTTTTACTGATTTCGAACTCAAAGCTTCTGTGACTTAAATGCTCATCATAACGAATAATAAAGGTTTGAAATAACTAATTTTGTACATTTCACAGCGAATGGACATGGACGGAAATAGGAACAGCCGACGTGACATGTCCCCAGCGGGTCGTCTTAGAGCTGCCGGCATGTCTAGAGAGAGGGTGAGTGTAGTACCTACTGTGTATACCACTTCAATGCTCTTTAATTTGTTAAGAACAAACACAAAGTTTTTGCTTCGTGGTAAACAAACAATGGACTGAAATAACGAACATTATGTGTCTTCCACAATTCGACCCCAAGAAATTTCGTGGGTAGTTCTATTGCAAATTTCAAAGGATAAGAACCGGCCACATCGTGCTCTGCAGGCCCTAGGTTGAGCAGTCTTATAATGTGTCTGGTTTGTTCGCAGAGTGGCGGTTACAGCGTGGCGCGGTCCCAGTCGGCGGCGGGCGTGGCGCGGCCGCAGCGCGCGCGCAGCAAATCGCCGCGCCGCTCGCTCTCGCCCCCCGCCGACCGCGACGGCTGGCGTTACACAGGTGCCGCACTCGGCGCCACTCGACCCCACCAACCAATCAGATTAAACCACCACCACGAATCCGATTGGTTGACTTGGACGTCGACAGCGGGATCCAACCCCGCACGGAACACTACCATCGAGAAACGCACGTTCTCTCGTTGCGTCCGCTCATCACCACTTACTGCAACTTACTGTTTTAACTTCCTTGCTCTTCCACCTTCTCTTTTTTTTTCACGCATCTTCCGCTGACCTTATCCCTCTACCTGATAAGCGCACGCTGTCACTTGATCGCCCACGCAGTGTCCACGCTGCGACTGGAGTCCTCGTGGAGGCCGCGTGCCGCAGATCATTGTTCCATCTCATGAGATTCTTACGATTGTATGATATTTAAAGTCAAATAATTTCTTATCAAACAGATTTGCAATATTTCCGGTTTTAGTATCATTTCTGACGTATCTCACACTGCTCATATTCATACGTATTTCTTTACATTTCATCGTGGCCATTTCTAAGTTCGTAGGAACAGCAATGTTGGTAATATTTCAGTAGGCGAGGATCGGGGCGGCGACGTGTCGAGGTTGCCCACGCACGCGTACGCACCGCGCTTCCAGTCGCGCTCAGCCACCGCTACTCCCACCACGAGCCCCAAGAAACGGCAGCTGCCTCAGATCCCCCACCAGGTAATTGAATCAAAGTAACTGAAAACCGCTTATCGTAGGCGCTTATTGACAAGTCAATTAGGTACTCTCCACATGCTTCTTGCTAAAATCCTGTATGAATCAGCTCTAACTCTGTATGAGGTCTTTCAAACCCCTGAAAAATTTGTATCTGCATTTTCTCATGATCTTGATCATGTATTCCCCGCATTGTAACAAAGCAGGAATTGTTTCAAATAGTCAACATAATTGGGTTTGGCCAAAACCACCAAAAATATAACTTATATGTTCATTTGATCTTGTTAACAAAGTTTTGTAAATTTAGCGCGACGTCACTTCTTCGTGTAGTTTTTACCTTTAAACTTTGATGCGCTATCACTATTAATTTATATTGAATATGTATCTGAGCTAAATAGTATCATTATTTTGTACTGAGTCATCATCCCTATTGTGCTAAATTTCCCTGTGCTTCAGCGGTACCTACGTAACGAGTCGATTCTTTGTTCAGAGTGCCCAGAGGGCGGTGCGCGCGCAAGTGTCGGCGGACCTGGAGGAACGTAAGTGGATCGCCCCGCATCACATTGGCGCCACACTCACGTACCGCAGCACGCCACAAGGTCAATACACGCACACCCCGCCCAGTGCCCGGTTCATTCACTTGTGATTTACACGTGTAAATCTGTAACATACAATGTCTGTACTTGCGAAGTCTATTCACGCATCCGGTGTTGAGACATGACCTTCGAAGGTGTTAACCGATCAATGTCATTTAGCTTTCATCACATATTTGTAGCGATTGACAGATTAGCATTAGCTCTAGAATTAGTTGGTAGACTATTTGTTTTAGTGACCAATAGAGGGCGCGTCATCGAGAAGTGGTGGTAGCTGAATAGATGGTAGTTATACTTACTTAGCCACTTCGAAATGGTTTAAATCCCAATACCTACGTGTCTTATTCTACATTTTTAAATCTAACTATTTCTGGTCTAGCTTCGCGACGTAGAAAACATAGTGAGAAATGTACCGCATATTAAAAAAGGGGTTCCAGACCGGATATACCTAAGCCCAGTCTGGCTAAGACATTCGTTGTATAATTGGTCCGGTTTCCTCTTTAGCATTAGAGGTCAGATAGCACATACCAGTCACTGCATTGTTATAACCAGGAAAATTGTTTCTGCAACCCTCAAAATGGCCAGACCCTCTTTTTTGTTCGCCCCTATGTGCAAATTCCCAGGGCCCAAGATCCATTAAGCGTTTCAGGTTGTTGCAGTTCACTAATCAAGAATTAAAGCATGCCCCGAGTCTTTTCGAGGACTTGTAATGTCTTCCCAAATACCTGAAATGCCAAAATCCTCTAAAAACGGCCTTAACATAAAAGACGGCCCTGCGTAAATGTGTGACAATGGATTTAGGTTGGGAGCGACATTACGCCGGTTTATCGGACTCTGAGCTGGCTGCCCGAGGCGGGAGTGGGTGGGCCCCCAGGAGGAGGCTGTCGCCCGACGCCGCCGCCGCAGACTCCGACCTTGAATCGGTCGCCTCGGTCACCTCCAGCGCCTTCAGCACGCAGTCCGAGAGGCCTCGACCTACTCGCATGCTCAGGTAATAGATTATCCATCAACACCCAGAAACCAAACGTAGATAAGAATGGGTAACAGGACGCCTAGAATTTTCCTTAGATCCGGTAAATGGTGTAAGTTGATAGGTTTTTTTAATAACAATCTCGCTGCATTCACACAACATGAAATTATAAAAAAAAAATACTACTGGTAAACCAATTCGTTTATCGGAATGTTATGGTAACCCTAAGCAGGTAGGATCCATCCCAGAATGTCTTCTGTATTCAATGATTTTTCGCATAATTTGCAGCCGACGGCGAATACTTCCCCCAAACAGTACATCTTCTTCTTGCGATAGTGCTACCCCCGTTCCTATTCACCATCGCTGCGGTCGCGCCCCTCGTCTTTTGCCGTGTGTGTATGTACCCAGCGAAGCGGAGCGCGCGGCGCGGAGGCGTGTCCGCCACGCGCCCACGCGCCGCCTGCGACGCTTACTCGCGAGGAGCCGCTCAGCCGGCTCCTGCCCTAGAGTTTGCTCCTATCGCCACGCTTATGAACGCAGTCACAGCTGCCCTGAAAACCCTGTACATGTCAACACTTACAAAATAACAGATAACAAAAAAGACTACGTGTTCCAAATAGCTTTACCGCAAAAGCACTCGCATTTAGTTCCCAATTCGACATTAAACTGGGAAACAAGAAGGCCTGCACCCGTTAATGTTTTACACTACGGTCCTCCTGTATCTGTGAAACAGCAAATCCATCAACATAGAAGAAAATTTCAACCTAGTTCTGAATCCATGGCTCCGTGGCACTCGGTTCGCCCAATATCATTTGACAACAGTTATTGTCGACAGCCAAATCCAAGAGAAATAAAACGAAGAAAGTTGCCTAATATTGAACATTTACAACAGGCCCACATAAGATCTCTTCCAAATATTCCGTCGGTTAGCATAGATTATACAAAAGAAGAAAAAATTAATACAGTTACTGTTAAGGGTAACAGCGTTGAATTTTTAACACAAAGCGAAGATTTACCTTCTCAATATCACGGCTACGACAGTGACGGTGCCGAAACAACGATACACGTTAGCTTCGAGAAACAGAATAGTGCTGATAATGTTAAACATGATCCCGTTCTTGAACCTAGTCGATCCAATATTAGAAGACCCTCGATCGTGAGCATTACGGGCAGTAACGATAGAAAGAAATTTCTTTCTCTTGATTTGAAATCAAGTTATGAACCTGTTATTGGTGTACATTCACAATCTTTGGACATACAGGACACAGGCGAAAATAAACTCAAAACAATATCGAAACCGATAATAGAAAATAAAATTGCAATAAAAACTAACACCATACAACTGCCCAAAGAACGGACTCGGAAGGAAAATCCCGCAATACGAAGACGGCATTCAGATTCTTTGGTATTATTGAAATCCACACCTGAATCTCGCGCTACTCCAGAAGAAATGAGAGATCTCTTTAAAAAGATGATTGTTTCTTCAAACAAATCAAATGATTTTCTTAATTCTTTAACACAAAAAGATGAAATTTCCGAGAAAAGTAACAAAAAGAATGGTAATGTTAGCATCAACGAAATACTTTCATACCAAGAATACGGCTCACCTAGTACATTATTTCCCCAATCTCACTTAGACTTGCCGATATTACAGCCACTACCTTCTATTATTAAGAAAGCTCGCACCCGATCGCATTCTTTAGCATCTTCTTACCATTTAGATCATGAATTAAGTATGATGGCTAATACTATGTTTATTGCTCTTTCTCCCCCAAACCTCGGCTCGCCCCGTCGTGCGCTCACTCCTGTCGCCTCACACCTGCCACTCGACGATATCCATCACAACATTCATACCGCGGCGACTGAATCACTTACCTCGAAAAAAATGACCACTGGCACCGAAACCCAAACTGCGCAAACCATGGCACAACGCAACTGCAACCGGGACACCTCCGACAAAAAACAACCGGCGAAAAAACAACGGGGCAAATCTGGACATCGGGATTCAAAACGCAGTAATGACTACGGGGGCCGCGAGAACGGCCGCGGGAACGGGCAGCCGCAGCCGCTGGAGCGACGCGAGTCGCGGCGCGGCCAGTTCACGCGCAGCCTCAGCAACGCCGACGTGCCTCCGGACGAGAAAGCAGGTAATTACCAACACTAAACCCACAACACCTAGGATTGAGCAAATGGAGCAGATTCTGTATGCCAGTCACTAGACATTGCCTGTAGCTTACCATTTAAAAATGATCGAAGCTGGCTGACGCCAAAATTCCACTTGGCTTTGCTAGAGAAAAGCCTTGAGGATTTGCTTGTTGCCTATGTGTTACCGCCTGTCATCTCACTATATTTTTTCTCGAAATGTATTGTAACTTTTTAAATTGTTTGACGTTTTGTTTGGGTAAACGAAGACGGCAGTCTCAGCGACACAGCGCTCGGCGGCGCAGGCGAACTGGAGCCAGTAAGCGACGACGTGCTGCTGAAAGCCGAACCGCGCGACTACTTCGGCCCTGGCATGGGCAAAAAGAGCAACTCCACCTCGCAGCTTTCGGCAACAGGTGATCTTTATTGCATCCCACACTTATACCCAACTCTCGCACTACCCCACACGCCTATCAGCCTTTTCGCAAATTGAGTATGTAATTCGACTTCGATTTTGATTTGCGAAAAGGCAGGCATCTTAGACTTAAAGAACTTATATCTGTGTGTAATAAAATTATCGGCAGGACGAAAACGGAGGTTAGGTTTCGGTAAACGTGGGAAAAATTCGTTTACGGTACAACGCAGCGAGGAGGTGGTGCCAGGCGAAATGCGAGGAGCCGTGTCGGGAGTATCGCGCGCCTCCTCGGCTTCCAGCGAGAACGACGACGACAGGTTCGCGGCGCCAGCGCCGGCGACATTGACACAATAGTGCGGACGGCGGTAGATCTCGCGCGCGCTCACGGCATACCTTGCCTCCAATCGACCTGATAAACCGTTGTGTACAATACACGGCATGTCCTTTACGGAATACAGAATAAGATGGGAAAAACAAAGCTTCCACTATTCCAGTCCGTTACAGGTTTAAAACTACCCGCACTGGCATTTTCATCTTCGATCCACTATCAAATCAAAATCACCAGAATCTACGTCATCATTTTATACATAGTACGCAGTTTGTGAGTTACTAATTATCACGAACCGAATATTTTTAGATTTGCACTTTTATAAAGTACCCTCTTAGGTAGGGTGTGTTCTTATAGATCCCAGATATAGCCCGTATAGACATGCTGCTTTCCATCCGTTTCTATATTCCGTAGTGTCCAGGAAGACACGCCCAATTTAGAGGAATGTGCGATGTTGCTTTTGTGAAACTAGTCGTTCTAGTGCTTTTACTGGTAAATGTACCATAATGCTTATACCGAGCCAAAGTTATTAAGAAATAAGCGCTATACCTTACTTAGACATTATATTTAATAACGAAATACTATCGAATTCGACGTATTTAACAATAAGTTTTATAATAAGTATGTATAATGTACCTTCGTAGATAGTAGCCCTAAGGCGTAGTAGATCGTCTCAACAGCCACGGGTTGGCTGGAAACTGCATCGCGTTTGGATTGACCGCAAGTTTACAATAACACTAGGATCTCGGGTAACCACAGTCCACAGATGATTTGGCGGAACCAAACAATCGCAAAAATCAATAGTTGTGAAATCTTCGACAAAATAATTAATTTCATTGAATTCACATCATTAATATCTAGATAAAAGTTAGTAAAGGGTATCATGTTTATTACATTTTGTTCGTTAATGAAACATTAACCGTGCGACGTCCATTAAGTGACAGTCCAGCCGTAGTTCCGACAGTAGGTAGTAGCAGAGTGGGCATGTAACCATCAAGTGAGTGGGTCCGGTACTGAATGTGTGGTCCGCGCAGCGCGCGCGCGCACGGAGGGCGGCGGCGGCGCGCGACGCAAGCGCTCGGGCCCCGCCACGAGCACGTTCCAGCGCTCGCACGAGGTGTGCGCGGCGAGCCTCGTCTCCATATCTAGCTCGGAAGGATCCTCGTAAGTCGCCGCTCCCGGCCGCCGAGCGCTCGCCGACTCCGACTCTTGTATGTGTGCATCGATGTTGCTCGCGTCTTCTACTCTGCCCCTCTGTGTGCCTCTCGTCTTGTAAACGCATGATGCCGGTGTATGTTGGTGTTTTCACTTCATTCTATTTTCTGTTCAGCACGCACGAGTCTTCTCTCGCATAGGCAACGCACTCTCTCGATTCCTTCTGATTACTGTTAATTATCGATGTTAGACACTCTCGGTGGATTTCCATATTTCTGATTTTCAGTCGGATTGTATCGATATCGAAACGGAGTGCTATAGCCGTGGCTGGGATACGCTTCACAGTATGATGCACGAATGTGATTGGACGATAAATGTTGCCTGATTTTGCCTAAAATGTTTGCACCTATTTATTGTTTCAAAAATCATACGACAAATATTTTGTCTTACCGACGTACACACACCCACCACAACACCTATGCATGTTTTACTTAACAATCACATCATCTTTTTTCATTTACTCGTAAGTAGAAAAAATATAACTACTTATGGTGGTCACGATTAATATTTAAGATAGATCGGCTAATTAAACAGCATACCAATGCGGTAGAAAAAAAATATACCTACAAGTTAAAGTACTGTAAGAGTCCAAAATGAATTTATTATTAGAAAAATCCGAATTAGACACTGCATAATTTATATTGCACAGAACTACCTATTATCATATTATTCTACTAAAAAGCTCTATCGTCGGTGAATGAGGATCTATATTTCCAAATAACTGTACACATTAGGTTTGTATTAAATCCAACCTCTCTAACTTAGTAACAAACCATTATCTAGTGATTCTTTAGCACCTATGAGATTTATTCTACTAGATGTCTTGAAATTTTCTATATACATAGTACCTAATTTCCACGTTTTACTTAACTTTTATCACTCGATGCATCCGAAAGACTACCGCCCTCTTCTTACTCACTATTGTATCAATGTTGTCATATTTGTAATTATTTATACCTAATTATTCTGTATTCTCCTATATAGTAGATGCGAAATACGATGTCTGGTGAACTATTTTCATTTAACTACCTAACCCATAGATTACTTTAGTACCTACGTATACCTGACATTAAAACCCTATCGTTTTTGCTATTATTCGTTGTGCATTGGATCATAAATTTAAATGCAGAGATGATAATGAACAGGTTACAGCAACCAATTGGTAATATGCGCAATTAAGAATACTAAAATATTGTTTTTAAAATACTTTGAAACCAATGCATAACATTAATTTCTATTCACTACTTAATCAGTGTTAGATGATGGCGTGTCAATTCAAATAATAGTATTCATTGACGCGTCTTAAAGCTTTATTTGTACAAAAATAATTACGGCATGCTATTTAAATCCATATAAAACATCGAAACTTGTTTGTAGAACTTTGAACAAATTGAGTTGCTACTTTAGACGTTTTAGAAATTATATAGTCTGGTAGGTATTATCGAACTCCCAAACTTGGCAGATGGTCCCCGGGGATGCGAGGGTCGGGCTCCTCGGACGGCGGTGGGCTATCGGACTTCATCGACGGCCTGGGGCCAGGTCAGCTCGTCGGCAGGCAGTTACTTGGAGCGCCTACTTTGGGCGATGTCCAACTGTCAATGTGCTACCAAAAAGGATTCCTTGAAGTAAGTACACACAGGTCAACAAATATGGTGCCTCACTATTTAAATTATTAAAAATAATAAGGTGAATGATCAACATTCTACGACATGCTTAGCCATATTAAGCAATGTACCTAGTAGGTATCGCCCATCAAATCAACAAATCTACATTAGAAAATAGAAAAACCATGAGTGTGTGTGGATGAGGTATTTCATAAGGGATACATTTTGATGATCACTATATAAGCTTATTGGCTTTAAAATAATCTTGTATTTTTTGGTAACTATTGGACCACATAAAAATTTTTAGTCATCTACCTTATTAAACATTTAAAATAACTTATCGGGTCGAAATGCACTAACACTTTTTAGCAGTTTATACGAACTACTTACTGCCCTACTTAGGTACCTACTTAAAAAAATTGTCGACTTATTTTAGATGTTTAAAATGGAATTCGAAAGTCTTAAATTCTACCTTATTGTTTATAGTGTACATGACTCGACCATCCTCCGCTCAAGGAACCATTCTTTAAAATGTGTGCCGACCTACGACATTACCGTTTTTTGTTATTAAGTCGACACAAATACAGCGTCAGCAGAATTGGCATATAGTAAACAACGCTCCATACGTAATGCACGATTAGCCAATCAATACATCGAGCCAAAATCGCGATGTCGGAGTGACCGTCGCCACAAACTACCTACTTATATATACAACAAACCATGATTGGTAGTTGGATCTTGTTCCCCGGCCAGATAACAGCTCGGCGGAAGTACTTCCATTTTTAGTAAAATTGTTCCTTATAAAGTCCTGTATGTACAGGTGGAGGTGATCCGCGCCCGCGGCCTGCAGGCCCGGCAAGGCAGCCGCACGCTGCCGGCACCCTACGTCAAGGTGTACCTCGTGAATGGCAAGCGCTGCGTGGCCAAGGCCAAGACAAGCACCGCGCGCCGAACCCTCGACCCCCTCTACCAACAGACTCTCACCTTTAGGGAAAATTTCAAAGGATGCGTTTTACAAGTAAGTGCCTGTTTACATTAGCTATTTTTTGGGAGATTTAATCACGAGCTTTCAGCGAGCCCGCGCTTGCACTATCTAATACTAATATCACCGCGATAAAATAATCGCCGCCAACTCGCTGCGGGCGCGCGGACGTTATGAACGCCACATCCAACCTACCCGAACTAGTCCTTACTAATAAGTAAAGATGCAACGGATATCCGGTTGCTATCAGGTATCCGGCCTATCCGGCCATTATATTACTATCCGGCCGAATATCGAATAGTTGCGCATTATCCGGCCGGATATTACCGGATAGTGATTCTTTTTGGTAATTAACTTTGAAAAATAGTTAGTATACAAGATAACAACAACAAATTATCAATAAACGCCACTATACATATTAAAAACAAAAAACGTATCTATTCTGCAAATTCGGCGACCGCACGTGTACTCCATACGAAATAGTTCTGCACAATGATTTAATAAACTTTCTTGGCTAGAAAACAGTCCGCGCGAACCTACAATACTTAACAGGTTGAAACCTGGACGACGCGCCTGCCGACAAACTAAAATTTAGGTATCGTTTGGCCGGCCAAACAACTATCCGTTTCATCTCTAGTTCTCTACTAATAAGACTCGCATAGCCAGTATCGATATCAACAATAGTTTTGCCCTATCGATTGTTAATGCATAAAAACAGTCAGTTGTACCAATTTTAAAACTATACTATCGGTAGGTACAGTCGACAGCACGTCATGGTAAACATTTGCAGTTCCATAGTAGGTCTTATGCGAAACACATAGGGACGGTCCAAGAGTACAAAGTGTGTAATCTGAGGTGCTTTTGAGTTTTTATATTTTCATGGTCTATATTTTAGAAATAATGGATTTTGGAGTACAACTATTCATTATTGTTAGAAGAAATCATTACCATCGCAGTACTATTCGTTAGCACGTGAACCTTCACTTTATGGTTGCAGGTGACAGTGTGGGGAGACTACGGACGTATAGAGGGCAAAAAAGTATTCATGGGCGTTGCCCAGATAATGCTTGATGACCTAAACCTTTCCAACATCGTCATTGGATGGTACAAGCTTTTCGGAACTACTTCTTTGGTAAGATAATATTCACACTGTCGAATCTCCCAATTCCGTACAATTTGTTTTGAGTTTGTATTCTAATTTTGTTTTTGTTTTTTTTCAGTAACCGAGAATATCAGCACTATCTACAAAGTGTTTGGAGAACTTATATCATCACAATAAAAAAATAAAACATGTCCAAATAATAAATTTAGTGATACTGCTTTAATATCATGATAAATCGCAAAATATCTTGAATATAGGAAATTTTCTATAAAACGAAAGGTATAAATAAATATTAATTTGTAATTTTATTTTCTTTTGGAATGCCTACCGGAGTTTTGAATAGATAGCATTTTATAGCAATGAAACAAATGTATAGTGTACTCAATAATATGTAATTAAGTATTAAAAGCCAAATGCAATTTCGCAATTTCTTTTTGTTAAAAAACCTCCCGATACAATTTCAATTTAACATTGGTCTCATGTAAATTTCAACTTTATCACTTTATTTATTTAAAACTTTATATTATTATTATGTAACAATATAATATTCATAGAATATGATTAATATTATATCAAACCAGTTGAAGTTTTTAGGTCTATTAAAAAATAAAATGTGAAGATTTCTATCATATTTATTTAGTCCAGAAAAAGTATCATACATTTTCGGCAATTATCTCTCACGTCACTCAGTCTATCTGTTTACACTTCATAATTCAGTCATTTGACGCATACTGACAGTAACCATCATGACAACAACTTTTACTTAACATTAATTACATTTATTCCAATCGACCGATTAATGACAACAGGATAGTCAACATAAAATTAAACGATCTATATAAAATAATCGAAGTGTTCCGAAGAGATTTTATTTCATCGCGGAATAATAAGGTTAAACTGTACTAACCGTGAAGGCGAACGATATTCACTTAGTCGACTGTACATCACTAAAATATCCTACTGCAGTGCAGATTAACACTTAGTGCAATATTTGTTTAGGTTGCTTTGATGGCGAAGCACCGGGCAGGCGGCCCTCGCCGGCGCGCTTCACTCCTGTTGATTTGATATCTGAAATATTTAAAAAAGCCCTTATTATTCCACTGTATATGGTCACAATCACATCACGGTAAATACCTGCAGTTTAATATTAGTTATTATGCCCACGACAAAAAGCCGAGATACGAGTAAGAACGTCTAAGGTGGATTACACGCGTTTTACCAGTTTTACCAGACAGTGAAATATGAAACGCTTCGTCCCTATTCCACAATTTCATAAGAAGGATAGAAAACTATCACGCGCCGCCTAGGAGCGCTTGCGACTAGTTTGAATTGGGAGTATTTGCTATTATACTATCATAATTCACATTTAAAAATCGTTTATCCGTTTGGATGCTACAATACCGCAGACATACACACAGAGATATCTGTGTCAATGTATGACAGCCCGTAGTTTTTGAGCCAGGGTTTAAAAATGGCTGGTACTACAGTATGTTGGCGACTCACCTTGCAGCCACCTGACTTGCGTGGCGGGCCCGTAGCCCTTCTCGTTCCGCGCGGCGATGCGGAAGATGATGGCGGGCTTGGTGGACGAGTCGACGTGCGCCGCCCCCAGCGACGACTGCGGGACCACGCACGTGTTCGCTTTGCCGCAGTACACGCGCACGAACGCCAGCTGGGACTTTGACGCCTCCTGTCAATTAAATTTAGTTCTAAAAGGATTCCTCTTTTGACGATAACATTGAGAAATTTAATCATGAAATCTAGCGAAACTTACTTGCTAGCCAGGTATCGTAGAATCGTAGGAAATAATGTATTTGATAACAACAAACAGTATGGAACTATTACTTAATGTAGTTGGTGCATCTACTACTTAAGTTTGCAGAAAGTTTCTTTCATTTACTCTTTATTTTTTTTATTTTTTTCATTTAAATCGCTTATGGAATTTGATAAGAATATTCTGTTATACTGTTTTCGTTGCATTTAATCGTATATACCCTCGCAAGGCTGAATGTTCCTTCAAAAGCCAGACACGACAGATTTTCTATTGTGTCTGGGTTTCTGGGTCTTACGACCATGTAGTGAATTGTTCATACCTTTTGTTGTGAGTTCGACCTGACAGCGAGATACACTGAATACTCGAATATACCCTCAGCGGCCACTTGCGGAGGCTCCCACGATAAGTGGGCACCTTCGACTGACTTTGATATTTTGATCGCGGACGGCGCACCGGGGAAACCAGGTAGACAAGTCTTGAAGGCTGATTCCTATAAGTTAATACAATTTTAAAGATCAGAAGTCCCCATACAGCTATTTTGGATGACATGCCAATTGATGAGACTGATCGATCTCAGATAAATGATCACAATGTTAAATTATACCTTCAAAGAATCGCAACAAACATCAAAATTATCCCATATCAAACTGAATGAAACGTAGACTGTATTTTTAGTAATGGATTTTAAGTCAGGCAGTAAAAAATGAAAGACCGTCACCATAGATTGCTATTTTCTGATATTTTTCCGATAATTATAAGTAACTAAGGTGGATGTCTAATTATTCCAGAAAACAAAAAAAATATTATGAACTTAATAACCTAACTTAATAGTTGAAGTTAAAAAGAGTTTATTACTTAATAATAATAACTACTTCCGAGCTAAAGGCATCTGATAAAAAACAATGTTAATTTTGCTATGTTTACCAATGCATAAATTTACTTACTTCACTAAAATCGCCCTTGCCACAGGAATTAATTGCTGCAATCCTGAACTTATATGCAGTGCCATGCTCTAGAGCTGTTGTTGGTAACCCTGTTAAGTCCGGTAAATTGTCCAGAGATAAATTGGAGAGGTCCACATTTGGATCTGATATGTAATTTTGTACCTAAAACAATGCACAAAAAAATCCTTTTAGAATGCGACAAATGTGTCACTAAAGATCATTATTGTCTTATATTTAAAAAAACTACAGAAAGTAAAAATGGTCAGGAGGGCATCACATTAGCGACAAAAGTATCGCCTCGTGGGCGACGACACGCGATGTGATGTCCAAAGTGGATATTCTGACATGCTTTTGATTGTGTCTAGCAGGCCTAGCATACGCAATATGTCAAATTTATCGCATGACACGACAAAAATTTCGATACTGTTGATTGGCAAATAGCACACCGCACTCGTATTTTCAGCCAATCAGCAGCTGACGCACTGACTTCAATCGATTTTGACGTTTGTTAAGAGCGCGATAAAATTTAGTCGCGTTGCGTATGCTAGGCCTGTTAGTGCCAAAAAAATGCAAAGAGAATGC
The DNA here is from genome assembly GCA_037074685.1 of Glyphodes pyloalis. Classification (NCBI taxonomy): domain Eukaryota; kingdom Metazoa; phylum Arthropoda; class Insecta; order Lepidoptera; family Crambidae; genus Glyphodes; species Glyphodes pyloalis. The sequence continues at coordinate 4,546,026 of JAYKKO010000015.1, read as the reverse complement.
TAGATTTCTAAGTCTCTAAAGTGTTGGGTGTATGTATATTTGCATTATGTTCTATACATTAACAAGAGAATAGAAAAGGTATTTACCGTGAACGTGGTTCCTTTTACAATACCAACAGTGTACCAGGCATCTTCATCGTTTTGCTGTGGTTTTGGTTCTTCGGGTTCAGCCTGCAAAGGATTTGTTTTTTAATATTAACATAACTATCGACTCGCCTAGGTTTCCCACGAGCGCAATGTACGTAGATCAATCAATTTTGATCTTTTCGGCTTTTCTGTTCAGTAATATTTATTGGACATGCATAAAAACGTTCACTTTTTAATTCTCATAATCGCCACCAATTCAAGGCCAATGCGAACTAAGCGTTGTCACAAAACAAAATATCAAAAACCACATTTTAACTCCCAAACATTTGACAAATCTTCAAAAACGAAACCTTTCGTTTGTTCGTTTCGTTTTTGGGAGTAGACCTCTAGCCCCTTGGAAACATCCACTTCAATAACCTTGAAATTCATGTTAATCGGTTCCAATATTATCAACTGATTGTATAAATAGTAGCATAGACTAGTAAAATCTACGATACCCTAGCATATACCATCCATACTGCTTCATCAGAATAAACAGCTTGATGATATGAACATACAAACTCTTCTCCGAGCTATTAAGGAATACCTAGTCAAAATGACTACTCCATATCAAACTGTAAAATAAATACCGCAAATACCGATAAAAATGAATCACCATCAGGCGTGAACGGCTGGGCCAATTTTACTTTTTTTTTTGTGGTTGTGTTTGTTATTATCAGGAGAAGGTTCTTATGAAAGAAAAATGTAAATCGGACATAGGTCCCCGAGCAGATAACACCTAGCTCGGCGGAAGTACTTCCATTTTTAGTAAGGAACATAACAAACGTCCTTGCTTTACAGTCTCAATACAGGAAAGGAACTGTTAGGCTTGTACCTTTACAAATTTTTATAGTTTGGGAACCAAGATGGGCATACACACCTGCTCGTGCTGATGGTGCAGCGCGGCGCTGGCGAGCGTGGCGAGCGCGTGCGCGGCGTCGGCGGGCGGCAGCGGAGGAGCCGCGCCCGAGCTGCTCACTGCGCCCTCCGCCTCCGCCCCCGCCCCCGCCCCCGCGCCCGCCCCCGCCCCCGACGACGACACGCCGCCCGCGCCGCCCTCCTCGCCTGCGCACACCATGCGTTACCATACCTGCTGAACCTGCTGAGAAAGGGCTGGGCGAGGCCGGCGAAATACCAAACTAGGCACAGCCTTCCCCCCCTTTCTTGCCGATTCTTCTTGAACTTATTTTAAACAATTTGCAAATGTCTTAGTTGGTCCCTGACAGGGATCTGCCATAAGTAATTGTAGGCCAGAGAAAGCACTTTACTCGGTTTACTATACTAATACAGTCTAGTTAAAAACCATACAACAATATATAGACAGCAGGTCGTGTATAGATAGATAGTTTCGTCAGTTGTTGGCCTTTCTATTTAAATTGCAGCTAGAAAAATATGTTTATCTAACACCCATCACAACAATTAACCATTGCAAAGTATTCAATATTATTTAGACCCCACCCTTACTTGACATTATGTACAAAACCTTGTCCAGTACTATATTAATTACTTAAAAAAATGTTATTTATTACCTTGCATTAATGTGGGTGAAAGCAAAGCCGATCCGTTAGCGGTCATGGTGAGTATCGGCATAGACTCGCTCACTGTGGGCATCGTGTCGGCGGCGCCTTCCATCTCCGACGTGTCCGCGTCGCCAAATCTAGCAGAGAACAAATTGAGATACCTTTTGAAATTTAATATTTAAGACCAAAACTAAAACTGTAAGTTAAAATACCAACTCATTCGCTTGCTGCTGCTGTGGAGTGATAGAGAAAGAATGTAATACTGCAGGCCCATTCGCCGTTGAGGATATCAGCGTAGCTTCACTTTGACCGCTGCTCGATATGTCTGCTCCACCTTCTGCCGTACTTGAACTGCAATGTTATGCGAATTAAAAACAATCCACTGAACGCACTATTTTCACATTTTATATTTACAATACATACCTAATTCCAGTACTGAGTACCTCTTGAGCCGCACTACTGATGTCGTTAACATCATCGCTACTCGCGACTCCTTCGCCGCCCCCCATATCTTCGTCCATTGTACTTGATTCGTCTGTAATAAAAAAGGCAAAAGAAAATAATCTTCTTAATTAATGTTAAATTGCATAGCTACTGCCACACACTTTAACAAAATGCTAAATTGTTAAAAACGCTTGTCGCTTACACATTGTGTCGTAGGTCTTAATAAACATGCATTGTTCACGCGCCGGCCGGCGCGGCTGCGCACGCGCTTACTTACGAGTACCCGCACTTACTAGACACAAAAATCGACAAGCATTTTCTTGCATATGCACTGGGTGCGCAAATCGGCTACGTTTATTTACTTTTAAATATTGTATTTTCTCAGTAAGTGATTTCTGTAATCTTTTGGAGAAAATAAAATGTCTTTAAATTTACATAGGCATAATATAGGCTCATAGGCATTAGCCTGTGAGATTCTTTTCGTAATAATCATAGCAAAAGTAGCTTAAGTTGTTAAATTTTGGCTAAATGATTGTTTCAAACACACAAGACTTTCAGTATCAATCTACATCCATAAGCAAGCAATTAGTGATTATATACTATAGTACTTTTGGTTTACTAGTAATTGCATACTTTGTTTTTAAAATAAAACAGAACATAGTACCAAATTCCATTACTAGTCTTTTCTTGTAAGTACAAAGTAAATAAAATATAAGTACTAATTTATTTAAAAATTGTAAACCAATAAAAATTTCAGAATATGTAAATATAACTTTGTTGTTTCTTAATAACATACCATCTTGAACGATAGGTGCTCCATCCCCATCGCCCACACCACTGTCGATAGGCATAGCGGAGCTGATCGACTGGTCGGGTGATTCTTCTGCTGCAGGGTCCACGCCTTCAGACTCGTCTAGCCCTGGCTCCTTCATGATGGGGTCAAGCTGGCTTTCCTCCTGAGGGGAATTATCTTCTGTTGCTGCCTGTTCCAGAAATGTGTAGTTCTCTACTAGAGACAAATCTCGCAACCAAGCTCGCTTTCTTTTACAAACCAATTTAAGTTCCATTAATGGAAAAGAATTTACTGATCTCAAAATTTAATTTTCTTGATCTTGTTACAATACATGTTTACAAGGACAACAACAATTTTTAAAGGTAATAAATATGGAAATAAATAAAATAAAAAAATTCCTTAAGGGGACAAGCCCTCAAGGTAATGATGACATTTCCAGTAACAGCTTTAATATGGTATACTTGGCCCTTAAGCTTGGGCCTCATTACTTCTTAAAATCATGTGGGGTAAGGTCAATCTTGAAGTGCAATATAAAAATAAAAGTTTTTTTTTAATAATACTGTGTAAGATCTCAGTCAAATCACACTGAGCTATACAGGGAATTGGGGTACCTTATTTTATTTATGCTTTATTTTATTTATAAAATCATGCACTCTCTCTTTGTAATGAAAAGGACATTCTTACAGGAGTAGAAAGGCAGTTGTCTCCGATGTATGCTGATTCATCAGCTACTGTGCCAGCTGTGGTATCATCAATGTCCATCTCCTCTTCTGCACTTGCTGTATGCAAAATAATGTTTTCTAAATCTTAAATATAAAAATTAATCACTGTTTGTTAGCCTGGCTAAAATTCTACAACAGCTTGACCGATTTGGGTATTGTTGGTTTTGCAATTATCGAGGAGGTTGGGGAAGCTTTATAATGTTAGAACATTTGGGAAAAAATTGGTGTTACGACATTCGCTGAGACCACTAGTAGTATAAATTTATTAAATATCACATACTTTGACCTGATCCCTGAAGTGAGTAGTTTAAAAATTGTATCATTGAAATCAAAGGCAATGCACCGTAGTGGTACAGTCGCCGTCAGATATATCGGAGCAGACAAAGTGACCACATACTTCTGAACAGTTAAAATGTCAAAAGTTCCATACACCACAAGTTACCATTAATATCTGAACATTCATTACTTCAATAATATCTGAGCAGATGCCAATAACATCTGAACACTCAAAACGTCAAAATGTGTCACACACGTCATGTGTCTCATTTAGCTACTTGTAAGATGAGTGTTCAGATATTATTGAAGTTATGAATGTTCAAATATTAATGGTAACTTGTGGAGTATGGAACTTTTTGACATTTTAACTGTTCAGAAGTATTTGGTCACTTTGTCTGTTCAGATATATCTGAAGGCGACTGTACCAACAAGATATGCAAAATTATTTATAAGCACACAGATACAGTTCATCACACAAATTTAACCCACCTTTAGAAAAAATAAATATTTTGATCAACTGGATTATATTGTTACTTAATAACCATTATTTTACTTCAGGTACAGGTCAGTATTTCTGGAAATATTATTTATAGCATGAGACTTTTAAACCAGTTCATCTTTTTTAGGGTTCCATACCCAAAGGGTAAAAATGACACCACACAACACACACTAAGATGGTGACAAAATTGTTTTCATATATTAATTAGGCATAATGATCATAATGCACAACCGACACTACACAATTTCATGACCCTTCTCAATTTGGTTGATTTTGTTTTAATTCAAAACTTTTTTGTCACATGTTCACATATGTTAAGTCACCTTATCATGGCAATTGTGTGTCCATTTTTAAGTCATTTTGAAAAGCCTCATTGATAATATGTTGCACTTCTTCATAAACCAAGATATCTGAATTTGTACAAGTTTTACTTATTTAAAATTACCTTCTTCTGCCGCAGGATGTTCTTCACTGTCAGCTAGAGGCACTCCAGCATCGGCATCTAGAGCATCACTACTACTTGTTGGTGCAGCACCATTTGACACTATATTAAAGAAAAGAGGTTTTATTTTATGTCTTAACTCACAAAAGTGAGAAGATGCCACGTAAACTCTTTATTAGCTATTGCTATGCATTAAATAAAATTTGTCTTGAGAAAATTCAAAATATTACTTCTGCTTATGATTATAAAATTTCCATCATGTGCACTTTAAATACATTTAACTTTTATCTTAGGCAGGAAGTGGAGATGGAGGGTGATCTAATAAGACTCAATAAAAATGGGTATTAACATGGTTGATCCCATTTAGCAGTTTAAATTTAAGGTAAGTGAGCTCTCATGTAGCATTTTCGTTAATTAGTAAGTGATAAATAAAATAATCCAGTCAGAGGCCTGCATTCAAACGCCTATCCACATGAACAACTTGCTAGTTGGTGATTGATGCTGGCATGTGGTAGAGGTACACAGGTTAGTTGCTATTTAACATAAAATAAAAAGAACTTTAATCCAACTATTTTGAATTGAATATCACAGTATTTTACATAGTAGTGTCTATTTTTTTCCCAATGTGTTTATCACCTACCTTGATATCAATGGCACCATTATTTAAGTAGCTTACCATGGTAAAGAAGGAGGAATAGTTAATCATTACTTACTAAACGAACATCATTAACATTTCCCAACAAGATTATAGCATTCGATTAAAATGGTGAGAATGTTACAAGTTTACAGGAGTGCCCATTATATGCAAGCTTATCGTTCCAAATTGTTCTATTGACTTGACTTTTATTCTCACCTGATTCTTCAGCCGTAGCTGCATCAGACTCTTGACTTGAAACATTATTTTCAGAAACATCAGCAACACTATCTGAAGGATGGCTTTCGGCTAATGGAGACACTTCCGCGCCATCAGGTATATCTCCATGTAATCCAGAATCGGACTCCATAATATAAAGAATAGTAATTTGCACTTAAAAAACACAAATAAACATTGAAATCTAACATATAATTACGCACTAAAACCGAACATTTTATTCAGAAACGTGAGAAATGTATTCTTTTTGACAATACTCAAAGACCATAGTGCCAAGTTGGCGTCAGGCGTATGTTTTTAAAAATCTTTTTAACAAAATGACAATGAACTTAACTTAATTCTGCCATAAACTTCTTTCGACTCGGCATAATACTCTTTAGTCTCTTACCCATCCGAATTTACTTGACAGTGTTAACAATAAAATATGAAAAGTGCTATATATGTTAGCATATTAGTTAGGTAATCATTTTACATTTTTACTTTTTAATTAAAAGCATAGTTAGTATTTTATTCTTGCAAAATAAATTTTAGTTTTTTTATCTGTGGAACAAAAGAACCGAAACCATGGACCTAATATAGTATATTATACTAAGTCCATGACCGAAACGGAAACCACCATTGCAATTCGGAAATGACAGCTGTCGGCGAAAATTATTTATTTTAATGTGGCGAAATAATGATTATTTTACCGATTAAATTGAATTATTGTGTCTCTAATCGTATTAAGAGTTTATTGAAACATTTTCCGTTTATCTAAATTAAGTCGTTCCTATGCGTATCGGTTCGTTGTCTAGGACGTTGACGTCATAATTGCAACAGTGACGTAACTTAGCGTTTTCGCGCGCTTTTTAAATGTGTTACACAAAATCTTATTTTTCTCTGGTTATTTAGATTATTTCCAGATAAATCGAATTGCTTGGGATATAAAATGAACGGGCGCACATTTTACAATACTTTTTCAAAAACTGTCAAGTAGCCATAGGTCCATGAGGTAACCTAAATAGCATCGCGCATTTATAAATTTTGTTCATCATTTTTTTTTATTAGATATTGGCTTGCACGAATAGTGCATCAGCCACTGACTTGTGTTGGTTCATCATATTTATTAGTCAACTGCTGATTGGCTTAAAATAGGGGATGATATCATACCTTTCTGAGATTTCAAAAATATCGATAAAATCGATGTTATATTGTTATCAATTGGACCTTGTTTTGTTAATCAGGCCTAGGCATGCTAGGCCTGATTAACAAGCCACGCGTCGAAATTTTATCACGCTCTTACCAAATGTCATAGATTAAAGTCAGTGCGTTAGTTACCGATTGACTGAAAATACGAGTGCGGTGAGCCAATTAACAGTATCAAAACTTTTGTCGTCTCATGCGAGAAATTTGACGTATTGCGCATGCTAGGCCTAAATGATGAGAGCAGTTATTTTTTTTTTTGTTAACACATGCTTCCGAACTACGTTAGATGCTCGAAGTTTATGGATGAAAATTGATGAAAACAATCGAAAGTTCGGAAACACTATTCTAAACATTTCGAATTAATTAGCAACCATCGAACTTTAATAAAATTAGTATTGATTCGATTGTCATTTTCCAACACTATTCCAAAATTTTCAATGTCAGATTGTGATGTAAATTGTAAACACATTCGTTCTTTAATTCTAATGTTATTTTGCACTGAAAATTTAGTTTAATGGAACTATGTAACAAGGATTTGAGTAGACAATTTGAGAACATGGAAATCATGAGTGGTTTTTGATTAAAAAATCGCTTGTTTCTAGTTTAATTCATATCTAGCGTTTAGGTTAGTATTTGTCGTACGTTACTGTAGATTAAAATTTCAGCTTTAATTATTACTACTTGTTCTTTAATTGTGCTTTTCAGTGTCTACATCTTTACAATCTTAGTATTTGTTTAACATAATGTCTCTTTTAGACACTGCTACTATTTATTACGACACTCATTGCTAATTTTATAGTTATAGGAAATATCATTTTTAATATTTCTGATAATTGTGTCTACCATGAAAGTTAACGAACTACGGTTATTGTGACTGTGATTTATTTATAACGGTTTTAAAGAGTCTTAAAAAATAATTGTTTATTTTAATGAGATAAACCAAACAATTATCAATTTGTGTGATAAATTTATATTTTATAATTTGGATCCTCACTTTACACAGAACCTGATCAAGAGTTATACATAAGTTCATCTTTTACCAATAGAGATGTCAAACACCAACAAAGAAAAACCAGGTGAAGGAATCCGTTCTATGAGATCTAGTACTGCATTCAGGGTTATCAATTTTGAATTATATGCTAAACCAGTAAGTTAGTTTCAATATTCTGTAATCTTGAGTTTTTGAAAAAAAAACATGAGTAAAATTGTTTGGTTTTTGTTGTTTCAGAATATAGTGATTATGAGTATTGGGCTTACTTGTTTTGGACTCACTCTTGGCTACATTGCTTACATGAGGAGCAAATATGAGGCAATGGGATATTATACAGCTGTTGATAAAGATGGTAAAGAAATATTTGAAAGAAAAAAATCGAAGTGGGATTAGAAACCAAAATAAACAAAATGTAGATATCTTAAAAGATAAACAAAGTAATATTCTAGCAATACCTATTTAAATAAATAGTAATTATAGTATCAGCATTTTATTTTGGTGTTGAAATCGTTGAATGGTAATTAAATCAGTTGTTGCTGAGACAACGAGAAATAATATTGGAATCAGTAATATTTAAACCACATGGGCCCCATAAGTCAGACCATTGGTACCATTCTTTAACAGAAAGGGCTCATCAGACAAAAAATCCAACAGAACATTTAAAAACAATTTTAAATAATAGGACCACACAGAAGTGACTTTGTGGTAGCATTTTAAATTATTTTGGCTAGTTACTGTCCGAATATAGATACACAAGAGGCCCACCGCAACTTCAAACGGGAAGCATGTCCCTGATTTTTCCACATTTTCTATTGATTTTTCACTCCTATTGATTGCAATATAACTGTTGATTGTAACACAGCCTAAAGTAGGCCTAAAAGGGAGGTAGGGATTTATCACTGGAACTGGAGCAGCCTCTTTTTGAAGTGTAATAAAAAAATTGTAAAGTTAGGTGTGAGACGTGTGAGTGAAGATTGAAGAATTTTGCAGCAAATATCCTCCCCCCCCCCTCCCACGCCTCGCTCACCCCGTTTCACGCCTTGCTAAGAACTTGATATACCTAAATATTTTTAAAGAAACAGAAAATTTCATCTCCCTTTGCGGTTGATATACCTATTTTCCAAAAAAATTTCATCCCTTTTATTTGGCCTTATTGAGAGTAAAATTTAAACAAAGTTTGAATGACTGATTTTTAGGGTTCCGTAGCCAAATGGCGAAAAACAGAACCCTAGATTCGCCATGTCTGTCTGTCTGTCCTGTTGAACCTTGGTATGTAAATGTATTATGTGGACGGCGTTAAGATTTTTTTTTTAAATAGAAAAAAAACTAAATGTTAGCAAACAAAAGCTCGTGATATTTTTCCTACTCTGCCTGCACTGTAGACGTACCTACGCAGAACTATAAATGGTTTGGAAAACCTACAAAAGTGCAATTTATAAAAACTTAGTTTACCACTCAATATGTACCACTCGAGTTAATGCATTGCTTGTTCGGTAATTATTTAAGTACCTAAATTAAGTTTGTAGGTAAGTACTTTACTATTTTTATGCTAAAAATGGATCAAATAACAGAAGACAGTGTTCATAAATGTTCATAATTGTAGTTTGTAATATTTTTACCAACTACGTGTATTCGCATTGTAAGGTAAGAATTTCTAATATTATATTATGTCGTAAGACTCCACAAACATATATTACTATAGATGTCCGAGTAAGGCTCAAAGTAGTGTTGCCGTCGATTCGATTGTATATCGATTATAATCGATTATTCCAAAAGAGACCTAAATAATCTAATAATCGATATGACAATCGATACTATCGATATAATCGATTATATCGATACCTATTTTTATTAGATATAATCGATTATAATCTAAGTTAAATACAATATAATCGATTATATCGATATCAAGTTGAAAGCAATACTATCGATATAATCAATTATATCGATATAATAGATTATATCGATATAATAGATTATATCGATATAATCGATTAATTTGCAATTATTTTTAGATAGTATCGCCATGATGGTACAGTTCAGGTAGGTACCAAGAAACTTGCTTGGGAGCGAGGAGGCCTGGGCGGCAGTTGCCGCCTACAGCGAGCGAATAGTCTTGCACAAGGAGACATCGGAGAGGGAGCGAGAGGACGACCCCCTCGCCCCACCACACCGAAGACGCCGGAGACTGCGCGCGAGGCGTCACTTCGACGCCCTTGCGCTTGCTAGCGGGGACCAGCCGACCGCGGGTGTGGGGACACCCCGGTCGGCCTTGCACGGTCTTCCGCAGATGCGCGGGAACGGCTTAGCACCTTCGGCCGTTCCCGCCAGTCCCCCAACCACCCAGGGGGGACCTTGTGACGCCGCCCCGTAGGGACAGCAATTCCGCCGACGGCGCTGTGGCAGTTATGGGTCGCCCGGTATCCCATAGCGCCGTCAATAGGCGATGAGAAGGTGGGGGGAGTTGTTAGTTAGGGTAGTCCCCGCCCCTTCTGGGCGGGGGAGTCCCACACACGTTGCTGCCGTCCCCACGACAGCGATATGGTGCGGAAATGCATTTTCTCCCCCTTAAAAAAAAAAAAAAAGGTACCAAGAAACTTAGCTATCACGTTTTATGAATAAAAAGTAGGGTATAAATAACTTTTTCACGGTTTCATTTTGAATGTGTTATGTCTAAGAAAACATTATATGAATGACGATTAAATCTAAAAATAATTGCAAATTAATCGATTATATCGATAGTATTGCTTTCAACTTGATATCGATATAATCGATTATATTGTATTTGACTACGATTATAATCGATTATATCTAATAAAAATAGATATCGATACTATCGATTATTTGATTATTTGAGGGGTGATAATCGATTAATCGATAATCGATTATCCGGTAACACTAACTCAAAGTGATTTAAATGTGTGTGGATAATTTGCTCGTTGTAAATAATGATAAAACAGGCCCTTCACAATAAAAACACAATACTGGTCTGGAAACTAAACATAGGCCATAATCATAGCTGGGCATTAACTCGTTAATCCGTTAATCGTTAATTAACGAAGTTAACATTTTGAGTAACGGATTAACTTTTAAGTTAACTTTAAAAACTGTTATCGGACTCATTAACTTCCGTTAATAATCCAGAAGTCCGTTAATCGTTAATCTAATTCCTAATTTTCACCGCACGGCATCGCAAGTGCCATGCGAGAAACCTGCGAATAGATTCAAGTCAAGTCAGTTCATTTATTTATGTAGGTAGGTTACAAGTAACACTTATGCATCGTCAAAACCAAAATTAAAGCTACAGCCGTTCGGAACCTAATTCTACCGAGAAGAATCCGAAAAGAAACTCAGTAGTTATCCTAATCTTTCCAAAATTTCAAGCTTAAAACTGAGAGTACTTAAAACTATGGTGTGCAAGCGAGCAGACAATCATGTCCATATTATGTTTATCGTTTAAATATTCATCAAGTTTGTAGTATCCTTTTGGCATTAAACATGATTTAATATGAACCTTAAATCTATGCATGGGTAAGTCAATAATACATTGCGGCAACTTTTTGAATATTTTTATAATTAATCTCACGAATGTTCTACTGGTTTTACGAAGCCTATGGTTTGAAATAGCGAACATATGTTAATTTCTTGTATTGAAACTATGTATATCGCAGCATATAGAACAGATGAAGGTTCTTACGTACAAACATAATGCAGTCAAAGATGAATTGGGAGGCTACGTTTAAAATATTAATGTCTTTAAATAATGATTTATGTGAATCACGCGATCTAAGGCTGTATATAGATCGAATAGCTCTCTTCTGTAATACAAATATAGTTTGTATGTCAGCAGCTGAGCCCCACAGCAATAGACCGTATGACATTAAACTATGAAAGTAACCATTCATTTTATTTCAGCATGTCAATTATCACTTAGAGCCGGTGTTTAGTTACAATGACGAGCGCCGTATTTGTTTTAAAAAAGGGAGCGCACCCCCCTCTCCCCCCTCTGTAATGCACTGTAACGTTTTTCTGTACTCCCCCTCCCTCTTTCTTTAAAAAAAGACGACCACACTAATACAATCGAGGGATTCCCCGGAAACCGTAGGAAAACAAAACTTTTCCAAATGGGAGTTTCATATCTTAAAGTTTTATTAGACCACATCGTAACGTTTTACATAGACTCCCTCCCCCCCCTACCCCAATATACGTTACTTAATACTTGAACGCTCCCTAAATGACTATCAGTGAACATTTGCGTGTGCATAAGGAAGTGTGTAATATTCCCTATTAGGTAAATTAAAAAAGGGTACTTTGCAGTGCAGTAAACAAGACCCCTCATGGAAGACATGGAATCGGATCGGATCCAGGTCCTTGTCCTCGAACAATTTTGATTACCAATTAACGGATTAACGATTAACGTTAACTTCCGTTAATTCTTCAGAAATGTAACGCTTTAACGTTTAACGAAGCTAACTTTTTTATCAGCGGATTAACGATAAACGAAGTTAACTGTTTGATTAACGGTGGTGGTATGGCCATAATGTTATACATACATGGGCAGTTTAAGCATACTGCTAAAGATAATTGTCTACATTTTCTAAAATAAAACTGAATCGCCGAAGTGTAAGTAACACCGAAATCCTGAACCAGGTTTTGGAAAAAATACTAAATTTACCGGGATCATATGCGTGCAAAGCTGCTGCGGGCCGCAATAAAAATGATTGGATTGGACTATGCTAATGATAAGTGGTGTCAGTCTAGTCAAAATAAGTTTTGTTTTTCGGCCTTGAATCCATGTTCAAAAAACTGTTCAATGTGTGCATCAATGGTAGGTTCTGGTTCTATGCATATCTACATAGTGACCTTGGCAAATCTACATGTTCAGTACGTCCAATCAAGTTGTTAGGGTTCCGTAGCCAATTATGGTGAAACCGTTGTAGATTCGTCATGTTTGTCTGTCTGTCCGTCCGTATGTCACATAGACTATCTAAGATAAGTAATTCCTTTGTGGGTTTAAGCGTTAAATTATTTAACAAGTTACCTACCTAAAAATGTTATCCAGTTGCCCATGCATAGATTTAATTGTAAACTCAAAAATTGTGCTACTACAAAATTAATGATTATTTAAATAGCATTAATGTATGGGTTTAGAATAACTTTAATTCTTGGAAATCTAGCTTTGTATATTTTAATAAAGTACCTAGTATAAGGAAACATTGTTACATTGAAAAGAGTAGGTAAGTGTCGATTTTCTTGCCGGTTCTTCTCGACATGATCAACATTCCGAACACGGCGGTAGAATACTTAATTTGTACTGGCGATAGGTCTTTAAAAATTATATTGAGGTTTTTAATATATTTTTTTCTAAATTGAGTTGTTTGCGCAAGACACTTCCAAAATGGTAAGGGAGCGTTCTGATAGTACGTAACGCAATTAGGGGGAGGGAGGGCGATGTATATGGGGGGGAGGGAACGTTACGACGTACGTGCGTACGCCGTAAACGGTGGACTCACACAAAATGCCTGCAACATCCATAATCTTCATTGCACTTGATTGCACTCCACACCAACAAGTTGCATCCACTTAACGGTAACGTATGATTTGATAGTTGTCAAGTTGAGAAATATTATATGAATCAATAATATCATTTAAATGCACCTACATTGTACATATAAAATGAAATAAAAATGATTATTGTTAGTTTCATGAAACTGTTTAATTAACAGATTAATCCTTTTCATTTCCCTCAAGCCAAAACCGTGAGTTTTAATAATTTGTCCTAATTATTTTCTAAACAACTAGATGTTTTTATTAATGAAGATTTCTGCCAATGTCTCATCAAAATAAAGTCAGCATTTCACAATATAACACAGGTTAATTGTTCTACAGCTTTACAAAGATTTTGCAGAAGCTAATGATTTAGTTTAAGCTCGTTTAGAGGCACTGGATAAATTTCCAGCAATTTTTTAAGCTATAAGTATAGAACTAGCAATTAAGACATTTGTCATATGTCACGCATGAATTTGTCATTCGCTTACATTTATCCATGGACTTAGTATTATAGGTATGAAGTCCATGCATTTATCACTGAGATTTATCAGGCCAAGCTGAGGGCCTAGCGTGCGCCACGCGACATGCACGCGACTAAATTTTATCGTGCTCTTAACAAACGTCAAAATCGAATGAAGTCATTGCGTAAGCTGCTGATTGGCTGAAAATACGAGTGCGGTGTGCTATTAGCCAATCAACAGTATTGAAACTTTTGTTGTCTCATGCGATAATTTTGACGTATTGGGCATGTTAGGCCCATGGACTTTATATAGGCCTCCGGCCTGGCTATCTCTGTCTGCTCGGATTTGCATCTGTGTAAAGCGCACAGGAATTAATACTTTATTGCATTGCAATAGTGTTCATTTTTCATAATGAAAATTTTCAGAGTTATCAGTCCTGTTTATTATATTAGGTCCATGGTTAGGCCTATAATATGTCATCCATCAAATTTCGACAGTCCTGTGACGTGCACAGACGTGTCAGCACTGACAGCAATCCTCCTCCTCCGTCCTACCCCCTCGTTTAGTTTCTTGTTTACTTTGTTTAATTTGTTGTTTTCAATGTTTTACAATAGTTCTTGAATTTAGATTTTCGGCAAAAGTTAAATTTTCATACAATTAATATAAATACTACCCAAATGTCCCTGTAGTACAAATTTTCTCATATTGCTCTAAAGAAGGGTAATTACACATTTTTTTCGCAGAAATAATGATAAACACAAGACCTAATAACTTTTATACATACCTATGAAGAGAATACACACAGTAAGTAAGTACCTAACTATAAACTAAGGATCTCCTAAGTAGGATTTAGGAATTTGGTGTGCAGTGATAGAATGCTCAAAATAAAGCTTTTGTAACCTTGAGACACGATTCGGGGAAACCTATAATATTATTGTTGTGTAGACGCCCATCCGTGACCTTCGTATGGCGCGGCGGACGCCGGCCGGCTGTGTATTCTAGTGTTGATTCATACAGAATTCGATTACATTCGAGTCAGGTTGTCTGCGGCCGCATCAATAATCACAGTGATAAATTATTTCTTTTTGCAGTTTTTTTTATTTTCGTACTGTTCCACTTGAGCAGAGCTATCAATATGGCTTCCAAATTCAATTCAGCAGTGACACAGTTTTCTGCGAAGTTTGTTAATGTAAGTACCTTGTTTTTTATCTGTCTGTCCTTCCTTATCTAGTCTATGTAACCACCTACACACCAATGCTATAAATTTTTTCAATACAGTTGACAATGAATACAAATATACAATGTGGTTTTCCCCCTATTTTCCTTTTCATGCCTATCATAGTTATGAAGGTTTATGAGATTATAGGATGTAAGATAAATGTATTAATATCTATTTTTGGCTTAAAATCCCTTCCTAACACTTGACCAATTAAACAGTACCCTGATAAAACAGTCTGTTGATTAGGTATATACTTTTTTGGTAAATCATATTAAATTACTTAATTGAATTATTATTTTTAATTAACATTCACAATGCTGAAATAAAATTTATTGTTATTTTTATTCATATTCTGATGATTTTATTTCTATGATAACCATCCTGATTTGTTTATTTTTCTTTATATGTATGGTTTACAAGGTAAACACGCAGTAAGATATTTGTTCTAATACGTAGGTATTTTATACCTACGTATACGTACGTATGATGTTGTAGAACATAAGCATAGTTCTAAAACAGTACATAAAATTTTTCTTCTAAAATTAAAAATATTTATTGGGGCAATATTAACTATATTTAATGAATTTGTGTGAATGGATGGAAGTTGCTAATTCAATAATGAATCTGGGGTATGATTGGTAGTGGAATAATCTGTGAAAAGTGTTTCCATACTTTTCAGTGTAAAAGTCATTAAATAATATTGATTAATCTTATTCTTTAAGATTGGTTTTGATGGGCTGAATCTTTTATACATATACCATGTTGTTGTATGTTACTTATACCAGAAAACATTATGGCATATTAATCACGGTGGTTTCAAGTTGAATTTGGCAAATTATATTTTTGTTTCTTCCAATCCATTATTCATAAGGGTTCCTTTACACATTTATGACAGGTGATTATGAATAAAACAATAATATTTAAATAAATGATAAATAATTACCCAATAAACTATTCACGTAAATTTAATTTAACTACTTAGGTATGTAATTAATAAGTATTTAATATCAATTACATTAATGCAAATAATGTATTATTAAACTTCTTAATTCTTCAAACCCTCACAGGTTGGCTTCTTATTGTTTTTTAGGATGTTATTAAGGGGCCACATCTAAATAACTTCACTCAAATCGCAGGATTTAAAAAAAAACAGTTATTTAAAATCATAAGAAAATTAGAAATGATAGAAGTCATACAGAGTACACAGACAATAATAAATTAATGGTTAAGAAAGAACATACCACTAATTACCTCGGTATACGAGAGGAGAGCGGGCCAGACTTTAGTAACATACCCCCCTTTCCCCCCAGGAGGTCCTGAATTCGATAAACTGTCGAGTCAATATGAAAAACAAACTTGGCTATTATTGTCTCGAGTTTGGGTGTTGTGGTGCCTATATTGTTTCTCTTTCCTGCAACACAAGTGCCTTAGCTGCTTCCTACGCAATTTCGACCCCTTGCCCATATCACTCAATGTCAAGTTCTGGTTATACCCTCTAAAGGTTTGACGTTATTTATCTATGGCACCCAAAATCATCAGAAATCTCTCTGGTCTTTATTGACTTGCTTGCGTAATGCTATAGACTTAATTTTACACATTTTGATGCAGGAGCTTGATAAGGATAAAAGCGTGGTCTCGTCTCCCCTGTCTGCGAAGTTCCTCCTGGCACTAGTGACGTTAGGAACCACTGGAGACGCCCACGAGGAGCTGCTTACTGCCCTCGGTCTGAGCAGCGACGAAGAGGTAAGATTGACCTCATCCCACCTGATGTTAAGTGGTAACGAGGTCCTAGCTTAAGGTCGACAAGTACAGCAGAAGGATTGACCCCTGCTTCTAATGGAGCCCCTGTAATTCTGGAGGTTTGAGTCAAATTTTAAGATGCGCTCGATAGACGTCTCAATTCTTCAAAAGAGCTTCAGTCTTAATATGACAATAATCTTACAGGAAAAACGCTAATATGTTTGAAAGTTGCGTAATACGAGTCGATATTTCATTTCATAACCTTTATGCAAGTTTTGCAATCAAACATTGCTTTAACTATAGTGCTTAATTGTTCATATTTTCTTTCTTATTTACAACTTATTGTATTAAAAAATCATTATACTAAGACTAGACCTTACAAACAGACTCAAACGCACAAAAATAATCCATCACAGAAAAGTACTCTAGGTCGTTACCTCAGACGTTCACTTTAAGTAAATCGTCAAGAAATTCGTTAAATATATTCTAGCCCACTATACAAAAGGACACAGAGTTAGGTATACACCACTACCTGGCAACACAGGACATAAATGCTGCAAAATAGCTGACAAACAAAATATTAAGGCCATCGCTAAATCTACATACATTAGCACTCCATATTTATGGCTTTATCTACTAATCAATAAAGTCGACTAGCTGTCATCCTCGACTTTCTCGTTATTTTGGGATTAAAAGGTCCTCTATATTAATCTAGTATAAGATCTATCTATATATCAAAGCTTATCCAAATCTTATCAGTAGTTTGCGTAAAAGAGTAGGTTAACAAACATATTTCGATCTTCAATTCATTCATCGTTACAAACCTTTGCGTTTTTAAATATAATATTAGGAAATTCAATTTTAATAAAACTACGTTTACCTATAAACAATATATTATTATTTACAAAAACGCTTATTACCTACTTTTAAAAGTGAGGCGAACACTTTGAGAACAGGTCCTACTTAGGGGTAGTCCTCTGCAACAGTTTACCTCTCCAAACAACATACTTACTTATCTAGGTGTATAAAATCAAATTAATATTAGGTAGTTTATTTACGCATAGCCATAAGTTCGTAACAAGTACTAGACACAACAGAGTACATTCATAGGTAGTTATAGTTTTTCTCGAAATCTTCTCGGAACAATAAGTTCTGAACCGGGCAGTAGACTCACTTTCCATTGAACGCCATTATACATAATGGCGATTCGTACCTAAGTAACGTACTTGATTGAAGTAATCATTTATTTAATAAATGATTACTTCAATAATGTGTAACAATCTACTAATGAGAACTATTCAGCATTATCCGATTTTTGTGGCGTCTAAGGCTAGCGCGAAGTTGTTTACAAGAGGTTCTGACTATTTTTAAACTAAAATGTTATGTTTACTTTTTGAGATTGCATCAGTGTTTACCAGCGATTTAGTAGTTGTTATTGCATTTTTCCCGTAATTGAAATTATTTTTGTTGCCTTATCGTTTATTATTCAGTATTTCGTAGACGTGTTATCAGTTCTTTGTAATGTTGGTGCACAAATAAAGTTAAATACTTAACTATGGACGATTATCATGATTGATGCGTTGGATTCCAGATTCGCCAAGCTTACGCGAACGTGGCTTCTAAGCTGAAGGCCGTCAGCGGAGTCACCTTAAATGTGGCTAATAAGGTTTACGTTATGGAGGGTGACTATGACCTACAGCCAGCAATAAAGGAAGATGCTGTTAAAGTTTTTGACGCGGCCTTCGAAAAAGTCGACTTCAACGATAACATTGCAGCTGCTACACTTATAAACACATGGGTAATATAGTATTTAAGTATCTGCCTACCATTAGTAAATATTTATAAAAGGGAATACTTCAAAATATCTGCCAGCTCATGAACATTATTGGTAAAGGTTGAAACGTCTTGCAGTGAGTAGTTCGCTATAAACGACTTTACCATGCTATAAGTTTATCTAATTAAGGTGAATTCATATATTTACCATTATTTACTTGGCAACTAGTAAAAGTAATATACTTTTTAAAAAGAGATACTCTGTAATATTTTAAACTTAAATAAACAATTAAACACACTTCTCTCACAAAACTATTTAATAATGGATAATAAGATGAAGTTAGAAATTCATAAAGTGATTACAAGTATACCAATAATATTGATCATTATTTTTATGACTATTTTATCATATGCATATTTTCTCCTTTTTAAGAATTGTAACACGTCATTTTGGTCAATTTAGATCGTTATTGCTCATGAGCTAGTTCGTAGTCAGACTGGTTACTTGGCCGATTTTCAGAGGGCTTAGTCCAGTTTTTTTGAAGTCAAGCAAATATTACTGATCATACTTGGTGCTTTTCACCTACAAACTAATCAAAAGGTTGTTTTTAGGTGGAGAAACAAACCAACGATAAAATTAAAGACCTGCTGCCGGCGTCTTGTCTCAATGCAGACACTCGTCTCGTTCTTGTGAATGCTATCTATTTTAAGGTAGTTAACAGTTGATTTGTTTTGACATATTAATTTTACTTTTATTACAGCTCCCCCCCACCATACGAACAGCTCTGTCACGCTCCCCTTCTCCCTGCGTCACAGCAAATGGCTTCCCCCCACGCCACGCTATGCTCCCACCTCCTGCGATACGCCACTACCTAATCCGTAAATGTTACATAAGATTATGTAATAAAAAATTAAACTTAAACATTAATATAAACCGTACATATTTTTTATACAAACTTTCATTCACTATTTAGTTAGTAAAATAGTTTATAATTAAATGAGAATGTTCTAATCAACTTTTATTTGAACTATGATTTTTTAGGGTACATGGAACAAACAATTTAACCCACGAAGCACCAGGGACCGTCCATTCTACATTCCCGGAGGAGAGATCCAAATACCCATGATGTACCAAGAGGATAAATACAACTACGGTGAAAGTGAAGGATTGCAGGCCAAGGTACGTGATTTGTGACCTTGGATATAAACCTTTTCCTGGACATTGATTGCATGTACGATCGACCTTGGCCCTTCTGCCTTGCGAACAAGTCGAACTAATAACGAACCTTGACGTGCCGTCGACCGTTCATGTTTTAAAATGATAAATTACTATTAGACTACATTACATTGATCCAAGCTAGTAGCTAAAGTATTTGTATCATTAAACTTTAATCTACGACATACTAAGAATATCTCCACACTTATATCTTCTTAAAATACGATATAAAACCATGTAGCTGTAGGTACTGTCTGGTTTTCGGAAAAAAACCTTTTTACCTGTTTGTATTGTTTCTTTATAGATTTGTTTTATACTAGTTTCGTTTGTATATTTTTGCCATTAACGGTGATTGAGTTGCTACTTTTTCTGATTTTGAGTTCCTTAAATTGGTCGTAATATCTGTTACCGATGATTTTTATTTCACTCATAATGTCTTTAAATTTGTAATGTACGAAATACATTAATGTACATATGACTAAATGTATGAAATATAATTTGAAAAGTGAGTAAAGACAAGAGCTATAAAAGTTATACCTTCACTTGGTTAAAATAAGGTCATATTAAAATGTGTTAGATAGTTATCAGTGCATGTGAGTGTATCTATTTATTACATAGAAATTCAAACAACTCTAACGTTTCTCAACATGTGCTATAACTCCTGTGTAGACGCTAGAGTTACTTTTAAATGTAAAAAAAAAATAGTAGGTAATACCGTCAAACAATTTATTCGCTGCCGTGTTTTTTTTAATTTTTAAATATATAAGTGATGTTCTGTTCTTTAGCGTCGATATGTTATTTATTCCCCTTGATTGATAATTTCAGCTATTGGAGATGCCGTATATTGGTAAGGAGGCTAGCTTGGTTGTCGTACTTCCGTCCGAGGTCGATGGCCTCGACGGAGTGCTGAAGAAGTTGGCTGACGGTTACGACCTTATGGCTGATATCGAGAAGATGTATCCAACGACAGTCCAAGTTACAATTCCAAAGTTCAAGATTGAAACTGAAATTGATCTGAATTCTCTGTTACCTAAGGTTTGTAGTATATTTTTTTTGTTTACTTTTGTAATTTAATTTTACTTTGATTTGGAGCAAGTAGTTAATCTACATATACCTATAAAAGAAAGTCGTGTTTATTACACTATTTATAACTCAAGAACGGTTGAACAGATTTGTCTAAAAATTGGTGGGTAGGTAGGTAGATTAGAACCAGGAGGAGGACATAGAATACTGTTTATATATTATTATTTTTTGAAGTCTTTTCATTTATTGCCACTAAGGTGGAACAAAGTTCGCCGGGACCGCTAGTATAACTTGAAATATTGATATAAAACTTTATGACAAAAATACATATCTATACTGTTATTAAAAAGAGGAAACTATTTATATTTGCGTGTGTACGTTTGTAATGAATAAACTCAGAAACTATAGTACCCATTTAAAAAATCTTTCACCGTCAGCGACATTCACCAAGAGTCAAATAGGCTATAATTATTGCTAGAAAATACTGAAAACCACGCGTACGAAGTCGCGGGCAGACGCTAGTCTGCGATAAGGATAGACCCGATTAAAGGTGATTTTCCACCAGAGGTGCGAGACGAGACTAGGAGGCGTGAAGGGAATTGAAATTTGAATTGAAATTGTCAAATATTCAATCCTCTCCTATTTGAGGATTGTTAATTTTATCATATTTGAGGATTGAAAATTTGTCACGCCCCTCTGGTGGAAAATCACCTTTACACCAATATAGATAGAAGTCCTTTTGGGACTGACTAATAACTATTATTTTACAATAACCACAGTGTTGATGATTCATTCTTTACCACGGTTTGCGCCAGATTTAATCATCCCATATATGTATGTTTTATCTATTATAATGTTGAAACAAAAGAAGATAGTCACGTGATAGTCGCATTCATCATTTGATTCAAATTCATCATCTGTTTGACGCATTTGAAAATGCGAAACTAAATATCATCAGACTTAGCTACACTTTACAATTATGTCCACCTCGATTTTTATGCACCAAACTCTATATCGGATAATACTGGAGACTGATCATCTTACATTACATTTGGCGATTAACTATGTATCTTTTAGCATTGCGATTAATATTGCCAACCTATAACTGGTACTTATTTCAGATTGGTATCAAACGGATCTTTAACAAAGGTGATTCCGGCCTTACAAAAATTTTGAACAACGATGAACAACTATACGTATCGAAAGCCGTCCAGAAAGCATTTATTGAGATCAACGAGGAGGGCGCCGAGGCCGCCGCTGCTACCGGTAAGTGCTGTTATGATCATCATGCATCACTTTTTAATTTCAACTTTCCTCTTTACCATCCGCTAGAATTTACATGAGCGGCCAGCGTTTTATTTACCACCAGATGGCGCGTGTCAGACGTAGCTTAATGTCAGGTTCCAATATTATACGATTCGTAATGTGTCAAAAATTACTAGCCGTTTTTCTCCAACCGACTACGAGTCGTTAATACTGTTACATAATTTACCACACATGAGACGACAAAAAATAGCACACCGCACTCGTATTTTCAGCTAATCAGCAGCTGACACACTGACTTCAATCATTTTTGACGTTTGATAAAAGCGCAATAAAATTTAGTCGCGTGGCCCATGGTAGGCCTGCATATCAGCTGTCATCAGTCGTCCGTCGGGCGTTTTTAGCTTACGCCTCGTATAATCTTCGTAACTAGAACGATTCGTTTTTCAAATATTGGAACCGGGCATTAGGTAGTTATCGTGCACACCGTTTTAGTCAACTAACATAATATGAACGTTTTGTGTGGTTGGTCTAATGAAACGAGTGTGTATTGTTATTTTAATCTACTAACAACCATTTACCTACCTTATATACATAAATGCGTCATCTGGTACGGATATAATTTTAAAGGAAAATTGTCGATAAAAAGTGATGTTACTGTATAATTTAAGTCTTTTTTACGCTTCGCTTTTTGTTTGCTTGGTTGGAGTTGGGTTTAATAATAATTTTACGATATTTTCTATGCTTATTTCAATCTGGGGTGTTGACTTTTATTTATGTATTTTTTTAAATCAAACTTTACTATTTGGTTTCCATCAATAAATAACTTTTTTTTAAGTTTTTTATATTTTTATTATTTTGCAAACATAGCTTGTGTTAATAATAATGTAATTTTACTAGAGGACCCGACAGATGTTGTACGTCCTAAAATGTCCGTGCAAACAAAAACCTATTAAAATATTAATTAAAACCAGTGGCATACTTTAAATGCACTCATAAAACATTATTCAGTTCGGTCCAGCCATTTGTGTACGAGTTAGATGATAAATGTACATAAGAATTACTTAATTGGCTTGGAGGATACTGACGTATAAGGCGTTTTTAAAACGCCATTTCAAGATAAGAAGATGTTTGTGTCAGTTTTGAATTTAGTAATAAACTTACAACTCTTTTGACCTAATTCATAAAGCACACGTTTTTATCGTATTTTGTTATGAAAATATTAGAAAATCAAAGATGACTAATTTTGTTGTTGGCATAGTAGTTGACTTTATCATTATCCGAGTTAATAGGTACATTGACTTATACACGTATTGATTCCTTTAGTTTCTTTTAAAGAAACTGAATGATGAAAGAAAAAGAAGAGTTTTTTTTGTTTCTTTTTATAGTATTTAAAGTGTGCGGCGTAAAAAAACTGTAAAAATGACAAAAATACATTAGTTTAAGTTCAATGCCGTCATGTTATATTAATATGCGTTGCGCTACAGGTTAATCTATTTATTATAATGCTTGGAGGGTAATTAATAAAATTGTTTCTCGGTTTAATTCTTCGCACATAACGACTGCTATTGATTTGGTAATACAGGGTATGTTAATTGTTTGTGTAATTATTCATTAGGCATCAAAAAACCGCCACTCATTGAACAATATTATCAGTTCTATGGTAATATGTATAGTGTCGCTCAGACAAAACTAACACTTTAGGTTAAAACAATAAACTAAGCTTTGTAAGCAGTATTTAAAGATCTATATACCTATACAAAAAATAATTGTTATATATTGCTATGGACATTAATACAATATCATTTACTGTGGAAACTAATATTTTATCGGCTATACAAAGAAAAGAGTTTACGCTTGATTTTTACATTCCTATAGCAAAAAGGTTATGTGAAATGGTATTATTGGTGTTCGCATAAATACTAACACTATAGTAATATGACAGTCGCCTGTTTATTAAGTAACTTTGTAGGTGGAATTCTAAGGTGACAGATATTGGGGGCGGAAAAATATAATCGTGCTACCTCCATTCAAATTACAAATATGTTTGCAACCAATTCAATTAATTAAAAAGTCTTACTGGAAAAGCCTGTAGTTATAAATTTCACATATTCCAATGTGAAAGATGTACTACTAGAACATGACATATTGTCATGTTATGTATGCAGTAATCGCTTAGCAAACACTGTATAAATTTGCATAATTCCTCTCTAACATAAAATAATCTTTCTCTCTCTTATCTTTGCCGTGCCCAGCAGGGTCCATAACTTATAGTTTTAGTTTTTAAGAAACTATATGTAACATCATTACTTATTTATAGAGCGCAATAAATAATATGAATTTAAATAAATTTAACATAATGACGTCATCCGAACCTTTATTAAAACTTAACATTTCCACAATTAGGTACTTAACTAGTGGTAAGTGGATTAAAATATATCTTTAAAATTAACTTCATTAGCGTTTTTATTTCGAAAATCGGTGTGATGGTACCTGTTTTGTAGAAAAAAGGTTTTGTAAAAAGTAGTGGTCTACGTTAAATGAATGTGGGTTGTGTATGTGCGCGTTTGGCAGCTTTCGTGACCCGCACCCGACGCTCCGTCGTCGATCGGCGGGAGTTCACCGCCAACCGGCCCGCGTTGTGGTGCATCATGCTGGAACGGCAAATAGCGTTCGTTGCGCGATACCAACCGAACGTCAGCCCCGAGCCTCGTGACGAGCTTTAGCTGTCGCATCTACACTGAACACCCCGACCCCATTAGGTACATACTCTCTTTTGCAATTACGTTCGTCTTATTGCGTGAAACAGAGTGCATTATAATAGATAACCATGGTAGTGGCGCATATGAATCTACGTAAAAAATACAAATATACGACATTTCCTTCAGTATTTGCAAACCAGACTGTTCCAATAAAACAGTGCTTTATATTACTTGGAAAAGACTGGTAAGAGTTTTAGAACCATGGAGCAAAAAGGTGTTAAAATTTTGCCCTAGTGGCTCCAAAATTTTTGACAACGCCAATAAAATTGTAAACTGAGATTTCAGTATTTTTGCATGCCCTTAAGGGATCCGTCTAAGTGGAAGTCTTGTGAAGTGCAATATATCGGAAACATTTGGCTGTGACGAGTTAAAAAAACTGGTTTTCCAAGTTAATATAGAGTGTTGTCTGCGCGCAGGAATGGTCATGATGATGCGGTGCGCGCCCATGCCCGCGCTCGAGTTCCGCGCCGACCGCCCGTTCCTGTATCTGCTGAGCACACGGGACCGCACGCCACTCTTCGTCGGCGTCTTCAAGGGGAAAATATGAATTGTTCCACTTGTGCACTTATCTTCTGATTACAGCACTTCGCACTAACGTTTTACGTAATAATATAAGAAAATTTATATTAATATATGCTTTCGTTGTAACATTTTAGGATTTAATAAACGTTTAAGCGAAAAAAAGTTATTTGGTTTTAAGCTATGGAAACATTTAAAATCTCAAACACTTAGAGTGTTAACCAGATAGACGTTAACCAGATAGTTAATTAGGATACTTTTACGCGTTTTACATATCTGCTAAAATACAATTACCTACCTACTTGAAGTGGAATATTTGGTAGAAAAAATATTTTGCGCGATATAGGTACGTTATAAAAATGCCTATGTAGTGCTTCCAGGAGCAAGAATTTCTCCTTAAATGTCGTTTCTTTCAGTCTTATATAAAAATATGGTTGTCCGCTTTTGCCGTTTGTCCCAACTAGGAGCTAGATAGTTTCCGTCAAGATAAAAGATGATAGCCGTAGCTCGTCGTCGAGCTCTATCGATACAATACAAATAAGTGGTTGTTATTGTTTTTTTATATCAGTGGCTTTACGTAGGTATTATCATTGAATGTTCATATCCAAAAGTTTCATCCTATTAAGTAGTTATACTAAGTATTACAGGCGCACTAGCATGCGCATTACGTCAATAACCTGTAGGTTTATTGATATTATATATTTTTCTAGTTTTCAGCCAATTAGCAGTTGACAAACTGAAATTGGCGTTTTTTAAAGCGTGATAAAATTTTCTCGTGTGGATACTTAGTATGCGCTTGAGCAGCCATGAATGCCTTGCAGTGGAGAGCTAAATTACTTAGTTGTTGTTGGGTAATCACTAATAACTCACAGCTTTTTTTGATATGGTTCCAATGTACGTAAGTAAATTGAGAAGTTCTGTAATGGAAACAACAGGTGATTCCTCAATGTAGGTATACATTGTACATTGCATGAATAATTATTCGGTGGGAATCGAACCTAGGTAAGAGCGACCCTTGTTTTAAAAGGCTGGTTGGGTCTGTCTTTTATATCACGTAATCACGTTTAAATAGTAAGGAATAATTTATTATTCATCAAATGTTTATTTAATACTTCTACTTAAAATACAATACATGGTAATGTCAAATAGTGATTGTTACAATGGTAAATGTAATCAAATTACATTAAAGTTCATCACAGAGTAAATTGAGCTATTGCCGACACTTTTCAAAAAGTTTAAAAAAAAAATTAAATATTATTATGTGTCCCATTGAGTGTGGAAACGAAAGTTTTAGTTTACTGTTAAAAATACATGGCTTTCCACATTTTCCTTCTTTTTTGTATCTATAATCCAATTGAAAAAATGTTAAAAAGCAAATGTTATACAATCGGCTAATTTATCGGTAGCAGGACACACACGCGCGACACAAAACACGCGAATACAAACATCAAAAGATATTTTGTGATGGAAAAGCCTTACCTTTAAGTTCAAAAATTAAAACTCGACTACTGAAATATCCTGAGATATTGTTCCTTAAATTGGTGCATGCTAGAAAAGACGTGAGCTAATACT
The DNA here is from genome assembly GCA_037074685.1 of Glyphodes pyloalis. Classification (NCBI taxonomy): domain Eukaryota; kingdom Metazoa; phylum Arthropoda; class Insecta; order Lepidoptera; family Crambidae; genus Glyphodes; species Glyphodes pyloalis. Next base: position 4,519,060 of record JAYKKO010000015.1, on the reverse strand, counting down.
AACAATGTAAGTATGTATTTTGAAGTATACTTATTCAATGACTAAATAATGTAGATAATTAAATAAGCCTTATTTCATTACTAAAGTTTTTATTTTAATTTTATGGTGACATCATAAGCTAGAAGACTAAACCAGTAAAAATTCAGGATCGTTTCACGATACTTTCCTTAAATGCGATAATATGTAAAGTAGGTTAGAAGTCATGAGGGAACAGATGAACACTTTCATACAAACATATAGGTCAAAACATTACTTTTTTCATATGTTTGCCATAGTCGGGTAAAACATAGAACAGGCTTACATCGCGAAAATTTGAATTTGTTTTATTAAACGAACATGGGGGATTTTGTATAAACCCCGTCTCCATCCTATAAAAGTCATGGGATTCGTGTCAATTTGTTCTTTGACAACCTAAAATAAAGCCTAAAAACCCGTGTTAAAAAATTGTTTTCGCTAAAATTTCATTTAAATGTGCAAAGTCTTCGAAGTTATGAATATTTGCTTGCATGGTTTTTAAAATACCTACACTATGCGATTTTATTATGATTAAGTTTCCACGGAATTGGTATCTAGTAAAACTTAGCTAATAAATACCAGTTCTCAAATTACCTTATAAAGACAACAACAGTTTCTAATGCGTAATCAGAAAGTCTATCTTTACTGAGCTTTCAGGGAGTCTCTCCTTCTTACCAAAATAATTTAAACGAGGGCGGCCCCTAACGAACCTTTTTTATTTTTTTATTACAAGGGAAAATGCCTACCGCACCGTTACTCTATGCGGAGAACAGAGCTATCGAGCCTAACCTGTCTGGAATGTTTTTGACCGTCCCTATTGCTTTCCTTTTGATCTGACACTTAAACATGCATCAATAAACTTGTTTTTAATGAAATTCAAACATCATAAGACACTTCTTAACGGTAAAAATAAGAGCTGCATTTGCAAGTGGCACTTTTTTTGTAAACTTAAAAATTATTTTAATGATTCTTATGGGGCAAAAATCTTTGCCCCACCGTAACCCAGAGCCTGGCTTGCGCCATTCAGTAGATGTCAACATTGCCTGGTACTAGTTAGGTTTTATCAGTCTTAGTATTTTTTTTATGTCACACTTCAAGATTGACCTCATCCCACCTGATATTAAGTAGTAATGATGCCCTAGCTTAAGGGCGACAAGTAGGTACAGCATAATAAATCTGTTACTGGACGTGTCGTCCTTATCTTGAAGGCTTGACCCCTGCTACTAATGTAGCAACCCCCAGGAGCTCTGAAAACCTTACTCACACGCAGGGACACAACAACACAGAAGTGATTGTTATTTGGCTGCGGTCTTCTGTAAGGTGAAGGTATTTCACCAGTCGAGCTGCTCCAGTTCGAGCGATAAATCGCTATGCCCTGCCTCTCTTATATATTATATATATAGTACAAAGTTTAAACAGGGTATTATCTGCGCGCAGGTGCGTGTGTCGCTGTCAGACGGAGTGGCGGCTTCGTGAGCCGGCCGCGCGTCTTCTGCGCCAACCGGCCCTTTCTTTACTTGCTTCTCACCCGGACCCGGGCGCTCCTCTTCGTAGGCTTCGTCAACGGGAATCTTGAGGCATTCAAATCCACAAACGCACATTTTACATCTCGTTCCTTTTGTTCTCTGCGCACCTTTTTAAGAAAATTCAAATCATGATATCTAAGTAAGTTAAATTATAACTATATGTACCTAAGCCTAATTTGATATCTAATGTAAATAATCATTGCTACATTTAAGTTCATTTTTTATATTTATTTTTCGTACATCAAACATCTAACAAATGTCGATTACTCGTAGTAGGTAAGGAATGTTTTTGTTAAGGACATCTTAAATTGCTTTGTTCAACTCATCAGACAGGTTTATTTACTCGCCTTGTTCTACATTTTGTATACCACCGGAATATCAAAGAATTGTCATGGGAGATTTTCATTTAGGTAGGTACAATAATTTATTTTATTAGTGATAATGAGTAAAGTCTTTGAAATTTCCTTTCTTTAAGACCATTGCATATTGTGTTTTCGTTAAGTACCTAATTTTGGACAACAATTCAGTAATTGGTTCGTAAACATGGGGATATCATTGATCCATTTAATTTGTGCCTATCTGACCTCATACCTAAACAACCTGAATTTTATTTTTCTGTTTTCGTCGCAGAATATTCCGGTTATACGCGGAAACGTGACAGAAACTGCCGTCGGCCGCGCATTTTCTGCGCAAATCATCCTTTCTTGTATTTGCTTAACTTGGACCGGACTCCAGTTTTCATCGGCGTCTACAAAGGACGAACGGAGTCGCCCTGTAGCGCCACAGACACGTCACAACCACTTTGTGATCAATCGAAACGTGCTAAATGCGATTAGACAAGAGAATCACATTTTTTTCGATAATGTGGAATTGCATATCCCGAAATGTTTAAGTTCAATAATAACAGCTATGCTTGCGATTCCATAACAAAAAAATAGGTGCGGGCGCTCTGATATGATGCATAATTATTTTATTGTACCTATTCATTATTATTTAAGAGTTAGTAGATAACAGATTTGTTGTTTTAGGGGTTTTTTCTCTTTCTCTGTCGCGTCTGCAAGCTTAAAACAGATTTTATATCTTTTGATTATCATCGAGTTATTGAAAATATTTTATTAGTCTGTACCATTACTACTGTTCGATCAGTAGAGGTACTTATGTATCTATTTATCTTTGTGTATACAAAGATAAATACGTCTACGATTGAATACGTCGCCTAATGATTTTGTACTGTCCTGCGCAGGCTTCGATGTCCAATTATGCTGCGCTTTTGTCCCTCCGACGCCAAAGTTCCGAGCAGATCGTCCATTCCTGTATATGCTTAGTATGCACCGGACTCCTCTCTTCATCGGCGTCTTCAGGGGTCAGACCCTCCCTCCGTCAGCGCTGCCATCATCCCCGCGACCAGAGCTGAAACCTTGCGACCTCTCTAAACGCGCCAGAGTTGATTGAATAAAGATTGGATGCTGATAATCCTTTAGGCTACTGCTTATTTAGATAAGAACATCGTACTATTTTTATTTTTAGAACAATATACAAAGGAGGGCAATTCGGTCCTATTACAATCAAAATAAGCACAATCTTTATTTTTAAAGTGATTTATTCAAATTATGTTATAAGTTATATACGTATAATATAAAAAATGTACAAAAGTTTAAAAAAAATATCTTGTTGAAAAGACCAAGGTTGAATAAAATATATAAATAAAAAAAAAAGTTTTTTCTTGTCAAGGACATGTTGTTAGCCCATGTAGCTATATTTTAAGTACATACGTTGGACATCTGGTTTGTGGGCCCATTTTGAAATCCTTGCAGAACCAAATCAAATAAATAGGGAAATTGCCTTTATAAAAATATGAAAATCTTAAAGTAAAAGGCCATGAACTTTTTAAAAGAAAAGTAAACTGTATTTATTGTTAAAGAAACTTGCCTTCAGTACAGACGCGGGCATTAATGGCAGGATAAGTCTTAGTAAGTATAATCTGGGTTACTAATATTCATTTAAGAATCTAGTTGAGAATTTCTAAAATAAGTATAGGAAAAATTCCAAATTTTATAGTCATTAAATATTAGTGATAGTATGTTTGGAGCCTTGAAAACATTAATTAACATGAATAAATACGACTTTATTGGACCTTACATAGATATGAAAACTGAAATACAATTTAAAAAAAATCGAATTTTTACGAATACCTATATAAATAAATGTCGAATGGGACTAAAACGTCTAAAATGAGAGCCCAAAATTTCGGCGATCTTAGCCAGTCTTCTCAAATACAAAACACAAGTCACAAACTAAATTTAAGTTTTCTATTGCATAATAAAGTAACATTTTTATTTTTTAAAATCCCTTTTCTATTAAAGTACGACATAAAGGTTGCGTTTCACTAAGCGCTCATAACGCTGAAAATACTCCTTTAGCCGTTCCACAAGGTGACCGCAATCGTTATGGTCGCGGCGAAAACGTCACTCATGACGTCATAACTTTCGCTCACGCCAAGCTCAAAACGACCCATCTAAAGAGGTGGGTGGAAATGGACGTTGGAAAATTTCGGCGCCATATTTAATATTATTTTGACATATTATGATTTTTTTTTTTATTTATTTGAGCTTTGGCCATAGAGCCATCAGCTAAACTGAGTACAAAAAACATCATTAAACTAGTAGTTTTAACATAAAGTAATGTAAGAAAAGACACAGATACAAATGACATATTATGATCTTTAAAACTCGGAAAATGGCAGCGAAGCGATTCACGGTGATAGTTTATATTATTAATAAATAATCATTAATTCGTGGCCTAAATTTTCGCTTTTCACAATTATAATTTTGTAAAATTGCATTCCACTCTTCATCTGAACTAGATGTAGTACTGCCGTAAAATACATTTCGATTATATTGAAACTCGAATTGTTTAAAAACTAATCTAAAATAAAAAAGAAATTAAATTGTTTATTATTTTTTTAAATAAATGAAGTTAGCCTACAACAATTAAAGTACATTGTTAATAATTACCAAATCTTAACCTAACGTCTTTGAGCTCTTACTTTTTTTTCCAAAACTCGCCATTGATGTTTACATGAACGCTTGAAACGCTCCAATAGCCATTCCACTTGAGTTTATAATATTAACGCTGACAAGCAAGAGGAACGGAAAAAACTGTGGTCGTGAGCGTTATCGTTCTAAGCCCTTTGTGGAACGCACTCAAAGTATCATTGATAATATCTTTCACTCTTATTTTTATTGTCACTTTAAATGTCATACTTTGTGAGAAATTTCACAAAGGTAATTTTATTAAACTTAAAAAAAAGGCATTGCAAAAACCTTCCATTCAATCTGGCTGACTGGAGTGACGTCATTACCGTTGATTTTTTTGATAAGTTGGGTTAACTTTGTTCAAAAACTATCAAAAATATCGTTAGTGAAAATGTTTCTATATTATTACCGTATCAAGACAACGACACGTTATTAGAAGGTGTACCTATCCACAATTGACTTAGAAGAAAAAATAAACTTAGATTAGATAACTTGTCACACGTAAATTTAACTATGCTTTATATAACGACTAGCTTTCCGCCCGCGGCTTCGCCCGCGTGGAATTAGTTTTATATCGTGGTATTTTTTTTTTAAACTACCAGTGCCATCTATCGCATACCTCAAGAACTATATAGCGTAAGCTATCATTCCACTTCTTACGTATATAAAAAACACCCAGCGCCATCTATCGCGTACCTTAACAATTAACTAAATTAGCGTAAGCTATCATTCCACTTCTTACGTATTTTAAAAAGCACATCGTTACCACCATCTAACACCATCTATCGCATAGCTAATCTCCAATCCATCCATCAAGCAAACTACATTTTTGTTTTACCTCGGGAATATCAATTTTTTCCTAAAAAGTTACCCCTATTATTTAATCCGGACTTCTAACTTTATGTCTGCAAAATTTCAAAGCAATCGGTTTAGTAGTTACGGCGTGAAAGCGGAACAAACAAACAGACTCACTTTCCGATTTATAATATTAGTAAGGAAGTATGGATTTTATGACGATGGTCGGAGTCTAACTGAATGCTTATCTTCACTAAGAGGGAGCAGAAGGCTCTCCTTGCTTAAGAATTGACGCAATTAGCGGAGGGCGGCCCCTACCGAGCCTTTTTTTTTTGTCGAGTGAGAAATGCCTACCGCACTGTCACTCTCAGCGGGGAACAGAGAGTGGTTCCGGCTCACACCGACTAAAACCCCCTCGGTGGCAAACGCTGCACAGTTGTAGGGGAGTCGGGATTCCTTGCGGATTCTACACAGGGTCCCCCACAGCGCCTACCGCCAAGCGGCCTACCTCGCTGCGGAATACGCAGCTGGAGCGCGTCAGGCCACCTGGCACGCCCCACCTCCTCGGGACCGAGGTAACGGACGCCAGGCTTACTCCACGCCTGGCATCTCCGGTCCCAGCAGCGGATCTGCTGTGCGGCTCCGCTGCCTACCGCCTCTGCGGACACCCGAGACTCTCAATCCAGCTCTCCCTCCGAGAGCCAGATGGAGACCCACCGGCCGCGGAGGATAGGGAGACCGGCAAAAGTAATACCGTATCCTCCTCTTCCGCCGCGACCCCACCACGACGCGATTCGCGCTCCGCTCGGCAGCGCGCCACTGCCGGGTCGCGGAGGACAGGGAGGCCGTCTTGGCTTCACCCTGTGCGGTATTGGAGGCTGGGTGACAAGGCCAGCCTCAACGTCCCGGACCACAGGGTTACTGAGCCCCCCCCCACCCCATCGCGAGAAGATGCGGTACTTACCCAGCGGGGGTGGGCGCCTAACGAGGCTAACCTAACGTCGGCTCGGGCTGTTCCTGAGAGTGTGGAATATTTTTGATGTATCGTGTTCACGAACGGTGAAAATAAATAATACCTGCCTTTTTGACTGGCACTTGATTTTGTAGAATTGAACGTTATTTAAAAAACGGTTCTTCGGCCCACCATTAGGACCTGGCTTACGCTATTTAGTAGATGTCAACATTGCCTCGGACTAGTTAGGTTTTGTCAGCCGTGGTATAAAATTAGATAAAGCAGAGTATTTATTATCTGCGTGCAGGTATGTGTGCGGTTAGACGCAGCGGTGATTCCGTGAGCCGGCCGCGCGTCTTCTGCGCCAACCGGCCCTTTCTTTACTTGCTTCTCACCCGGACCCGGGCGCTCCTCTTCGTAGGCTTCGTCAACGGGAATCTTGAGGCATTCAAATCCACAAACGCACATTTTACATCTCGTTCCTTTCGTTCTCTGCGCACCTTTTTAAGAAAATTCAAATCATGATATCTGAGTAAGTTAAATTATAACTATATGTACCTAAGCCTAATTTGATATCTAATGTAAATAATCATTGCTACATTTAAGTTCATTTTTTATATTTATTTTTCGTACATCATCATCCATCTAACAAATGTCGATTACTCGTAGTAAGGAATGTTTTTGTTAAGGACATCTTAAATTGCTTTGTTCAACTCATCAGACAGGTTTATTTACTCGCCTTGTTCTACATTTTGTATACCACCGGGATATCAATGAATTGTCATGGGAGATTTTCATTTACAATAATTTATTTTATTAGTGTTAATGAGGAAAGTCTTTGAAATTTCCTTTCTTTAAGACCATTGCATATTGTGTTTTCGTTAAGTACCTAATTTTGGACAACAATTTAGCAATTGGTTCGTAAACACGGGGATATCATTTATCTGTTTAATTTGTGCCTATCTGACCTCATACCTAAACAACCTGAATTTTGTTTTTTTTGTTTTCGTCGCAGCATTTGCCGTTTATAAGCTGTTACGTGCGAGAAAACCCCGACGGCCGCGAATATTCTGCGCAAATCGTAATTTCTTGTATTTACTCAACTTGGACCGGGCTCCAGTTTTCTTCGGCGTCTACAAAGGACGAACGGTGTCGCTCTCTAGCGCCACAGACACGTCACAACCACTTTGTGATCAATCGAAACGTGCTAAATGCGATTAGACAAGAGGAGCACAATTTTTTCGATAATGTGGAATTGCATATCAATGTTTAAGTTCAATAAAAACAGCTATGCTTGCGATTCCATAACAAAAAAATAGGTGCGGGCGCTCTGATATGATGCATACATATTTTATTGTACCTATTCATATTATTTAAGAGTTAGTAGATAACAGATTTGTGGTTTTAAGGGCTTAAAACAGATTTTTATATCTTTTGATTCACAGGGCAACAATGATTTTGCTGCACGTAAACTACTTATTGCTGTTTTAAACTAAAGCCGGCGTAAGGAAGCCGAATCTGGCTATAAAATACGTCTTTCACCTATAACTTCTGAGATATTTTACTTCAAAATCTTGAAAAGTGCCTTTTTGGGTCTACTTTAAACAGGTTTAACTATTTAACTGGTTGTTTTTAGCTATTTCAAATATACGCCAAAGGAAAGACCTCTGCTATGGAATCCATACTAGGTTTATTTATAAATTTAGTTTAATTGAGAAAATATTCAAGTTGTTCTCGGTGGTGTTATCTTTCATACAATTTATTAGTATCATTCAAAATGTTGAAGTTAGAATCAAGAATCACTTCACAAATAATAATGCTACACTGATAATTTAAATTATTTTTCAAATACGAGAAGTATTTGTTTAATTTGTACTATCAAATTATAAAATTAACTTGCTCGAAACTGACTACAGACCATGGCAAAATTCGTAAAATTACTGAATTTCGTTTTTTTGATGCAAGATTACCATGTATTTGGAGGTGTTAGAAAAAAAAAGTAGATTCATGTACAGCAGACAAACAGCTACAATAACCATCGACTTGCTTTAAAGCAACATGCAAAACATAAAATTTGGTTGCCTTGTGATTTATCATCGAGTTATTGAAAATATTCTATTAGTCTGACGTACTTTTATCTGTGCCATTACTACTGTTCGATCAGTAGAGGTACTTATGTATCTATTTATCTTTGTATACTTAAGATAAACACATGTTAAGTACCTAATTTTGATCGTAATAAAGCTTTTGCAAATTACGTGGGTTTTTGTATGGTTCAATGAAGTGAATACGTCGCCTAATGATTTTGTACTGTCCCGCGCAGGCTTCGAAGTTGAATTTTGCTGCGCTCTTGTCCCTCCGACGCCTAAGTTCCGAGCAGATCGTCCATTCCTGTATATGCTTAGTATGCACCGGACTCCTCTCTTCATCGGCGTCTTCAGGGGTCAGACCCTCCCTTCGTCAGCGCTGCCATCATCCCGGCGACCAGAGCTGAAACCTCACGACCTCTAAATGCGCCAGGGTTGATTGATTGAATAAAGAATGGATGCTGCTAATCCTCTAGGCTATTGCTTATGATATATTTTAGATAAGAACATCATACTGTTTTAATTTTTAGAACAATATACCTACGAAGGAGGGCAATTCGGTCCTATTACAATCAAAATAAGCGCCATCTTTATTTTTAAAGTGATTTATTCAAATTATGTTGTAGGTTATATACGTATAATATAAAAAATGTACAAAAGTTAAAAAAAATAGCTTGTTGAAAAGACCAAGGTTGAATAAAATATGTTAAAAAAAAAAGATTTTTCTTGTCAAGGACATGTTGTTAGCACTTGTAGCGATATTTTAAGTAGACCAGGTACATAAGTTGGACATCTGGTTTATGGGCCCATTTTTATATCCTTGCAGAAACAAATCAAATAAAAAGGGAAATTGCCTTTATAAATATACGAAAATTTGAATGAATGAATGTTATTAAATATTCATGTGAGTATGTTTGGAGCCTTAAAAACATTAATTTACATAAACGAAATCGTAAATACGGCTTTATTACACCTAACATAGATGTGAAAACTAAAATGCAATTGAACAAACGTGAAATGTTACAAAGTACCTACATAAATGAATTTCTAATTCCCATTCGGGACTAAAACTTCTGAAATGAGAGCCCTAAATTTCGGCGTTCTTGGCCTGTCTCCTCAAATATAAACACAAGCTAAATTTTGGTTATCTATTCTATAATAACATTTTTATTTTTTTAAATACCTTTTCTATTAAAGTATGACATACAGGCCAGGCCATGCGCAATACGTCTAATTTTTCGACAAATGTTTTAATATTGTAGATTGGCAGATAGCACACCGCACTCGTATTTTTAGACGTTTGTTAAGAGCGCGATAAAATTTAGTCGCGTGGCGCATGCTAGGTCTGTTACACAGGCCTTGTAGACTATTAGCCAATCAACAGTTTCAAAACTTTTGTCGTCTCATGCGAGAAATTTGACGTATTGCGCATGCTAGGCCTTTTAAGTATCAAACTCAAAATAAATTGGCCTTACAAAAAAAACCTTCCATTCAAACTGGCTGACTGGAGTGACGCCAGTCCCGTTAATTTTGTTGAAATGTTGTATTAACTTTGTTCAAAAACTATAAAAAATAAAAGTTAGTGAAAATGTTTCAAAACAATAATTACCTTACATTTGATGTGTTTTTCAGTTTATTCTTATTTTCGATGAATTTAAAACTTTGGAATACCAATTTGACTTAGGAGACAAATTTCAGAGAAACTATGTAACTAATTTTAAATGTGATTTCACACGTGTTTCTGATTTCAATGATTCGTAACAATATCTATAATTAGACCTGAATTGATAATAAATGCACTGGAACCCGCTGTCGAAAATTGTATCGCATTTTTGATAGTATTATTTTTATGAAATTAAACTAACAAGAGTTTAACACTGATGATTGCTCAGAGGGCTATTAAGTCCTTACTCTTACTCAGAGTGGGTATATATTTTTTTTACAAATCACCTCTTTGTCTAGAGAGTGGGTAGGTATTACAATCTTTTTGATCCATTGAAACGTAATAAAAGCCAGTATAGACGAGATTTTTGTATTGCTGTTATAAGCACGACCTGTTTTACGCGGTGTCTTTTTTTGCCCCCTGGTGTGTGTTCAATACAGGTGCTTGTAGCGCGAAAGGGACAACGGTTCCGAAACGATCCAGAAGGTTATGCTTCGTACGCTGCGGTGACCAACTGAATAAAATGACCTGATTTACAAGAGCGTCTTTATCCGTGAGCCGTTGGTCCCTCCTACATGGTGATGTAAGAAAATAGTCTACCATGCGGCTGAATTATTAATATACATGTCAGAGATTTATTATGGAGGACAAAATGCTGCTCAGGGATTGTCTATATAAGCTTAGAAATCCATGATCATTTCTTTGTTTAATATTATAATAATACCAGTGGCACGATTTCATTTTAACTGTTACTGACGGTTTCACGTTTGACTATTTTTAAAAACTTGACAGCCGGCAAACCGACAATAGATGATTGTAAAAGTTAACACTAGTTTAACTAAGCTTGTTTTATTGTAAAGTAACTGTCGATGTGATGTTTAATAGCTAAAGGGTGTCGTATTAGGTATGCTTATGTGTTTACTGTTGTCTGCTAACTGTTTATGTCATGTCGTTCAGCTATAAATGTACAATATTATTATATTACGTAAACCGCAACCGTATTAAATAAGTACTTATACTTACTACCAAAAACATTGTGACGCTGCGAAACGGCTAAAATTTATAAAATTTGATAAATCGGTACATTGATCGAACTCTTCCTTGGCTTGTTTGGCATAGATATGTCTTAATATATTACCCACTTAACAAACAATCAATAACTAATGGTTTACTATATTACATTTCATTTACAAATTCTGTGAATTACATTTTTGCATAAAATAAAACCTAATTTATTTTTATTGAGCTTATAATCGAGCCGTTTCGTAGTATGTATCATTATTAACAAAACTGTCGCTGGTCTCCCATAGATATTGGGTCATTCGATTTAGTTATTATTTTTAACAGACTACTTGGATTGTACCGTGTTATTAACACCATTTATAACAAAACACAATTTTTAAATAAATACATTCGCTGCGTTAATTGCGTTTTTAATATAGCGAAAAATTAGAATATCAGAGGTGTGTCTTTAGAGAGTAATGATTTCTTTTCAGGGATGGTGTTTATGTCGTATTCTGCTATGGTGGACTTTGAGCCAGTCCAGGAGTTTATTGCCGATCGTCCGTTCTTGACCGTGATCCGCATAGGGGACGCTCCATTCTTCTCAGCGGTTTATCGTGCACAATAAATTGAGACGTTCGTTTTTTATTTATTTATTATTATAATTTTATTGATACCGATATAGAAAAATAAAATTTTACATGTTTTGTACAAACTAACTCCTTTTATCTATTAATTTCCTGTATTCGTTTTAATGGTGAATACTGGGCTAGTTGTCGTTTCCCGGTTACGGTTAGCCGAACGTCTTTTTCATTCCGTTACATTTTAAGATATATCCTTACGTTAACATTGACTTTCCGAATCTGAATCGTTGAGTTAAAACCTAAACATCCGAGAAAGCGTTATTAGATAAGCATTATTCAACTGTGGCTGATAATATTTTATTACTCTCATTGAACTTCAGCTAAAATGATATTTGCTTAAAAGTAGCAGTGTAAAATATTCTATAAGTATGTATTTTATGCTTAAACTGTTTTGGATACAAAATTATGATTTTCTTTTTTATGTCATAAACAAACAAATCAAATCTCATACCTATATAATTTAAGTATACGGATATAGCGTGCCTTCAGATATTATGTGTAAGTATCGTTACAGCCGTAATGAAACTTCTCATTTGGTGTTCAGTATGTCTGTTTTTCTTTAAATGAGTACCTACATATATGTAGATAGGTACTATTATTAAGCCCACTGTATAAATATATACTTTAAAATAATAGAATACTACCATTATATATTTATATTATTCGTTCTGCCTTATACATATTTAGCAAACTTTTTATAGTATTTTCTTTTGTAGTCCAGGAAAGTTATAATATTAAAATAGTTAAAAACTCATGGGTCCGACGGTTCATCGGTTTCTGATGATTTAGATGGAGACACAGGAAAGGAGTTTAATACAAACCATTAATTTTTGGCTGTCATCTATACTGGCCATGCTGCACCATTCTTCTCGGCTGCTTATCGGGATCCATAAAGTGTGATCGCATTTCCAAACATATTTTTTTTATGATTTTTTGGAAAGTGAGACGTGTTTATAAGAAAAAAATAGTGTAATATTATTTTGCTCACTCGATAAAAAAATAAATTGTCTCAATTTCAGTAGATATTCTATTTGCGTGTTGTCTCATTAAATCGCTTTTCGACTGAACTAGGAAGTATTTCAAACATTTCTCTGATTTTTATTCATTAATTTCTCGTTTATGTTTTGGGAGTACCTACTGATACGTTTCTGCTCCGATGGAGTATGAGAGTCATAATAAATATATCAATATCTGACCTTTGCATAATGGGCTCGAAAATATCTGTCGGATTAATCTGGATCTGGGCGTCTACTCTTGAAAACGAAATATGTCGGATCCGATGACGTTTAGTACTTTTTATTGCTCATTATCGCAACTAACACACTTCGAATGCGAATAAAGCGTTATCAAAAAACAAAATATTATTTATACAAATCAAAAATCACGTTTTAATTCCCTAACTTTTGATCAATCTTCAAAAACGAAACCTTTCGTTTGTTCGTTTCGTTTTCAAGAGTAGACGCCCTGTACATCTGTACTTGCATCTGCAAAATGAGTTAAATTAAAGGAGTTGAGTGAAAAGCACTAACTGCATGGCAAAGGGTGAATGTTTCTTTAACATTGTCCTATTTATCGGTCTTAATTTAGAATACACTAGAGGAGACTTGTGTGTGCGGTCAGGTGTGACCTAAGAGTTCGCTTCTACAGCTATGACTTTATTGAGATATATGACGTAAGTATCATCGGTTATTTATCTAATGAAAAATAATATACATGTATTAGGTATCAACCACTTTTTACAGTATTGGCACAAATGTAGGCTTTTCTACTTACGTATAAATCTCCTATATCTATAGGTCTATATCTATAATCAGAGATTTGTCTGTACTAAATATCTCAGGTGCGTCCTATTAATCGCACCATCCTGACCTGGGGGTCTATCCTCAACAACGAAACGAACAAACGAAAGTTCGGAAGGAAAAACGTGGTTCTGACTGTTTGCTCCCGTTGTCCCCGTATGCGCTGTCCCCGTGTACGGGGACTGCAGTACTTTAATTAAATCTTTAAAAATATTTCCCGCTGTCCCCGTCCACTGTTCCTGTTGAATAAAATAGGTAAATATGGTTGTCCACAGCCCCCGTATTTTCTTATTTACATGTTGGCTTCGTCATAATAGTCGAACCTACCTACATATAAGTATTTTAGAACCTAGGGTCTGAAATCTCTTGTCAGAGAATTTACGCAATACCTATTTCGAGATCTATCCTAAAATTTTTTTCATTTCGTTTAAGTTTAAAATGAGTTTATTTATTTTAAAGGTTGTTTTTTTAATTTTTACTTTTTATTAAACAGCTATGAAAATAAAAAAACGCAAAGCACCGAGGGATATGCAGTACTTCGTAGCAGATCGGTCATATGTCTTTTTGCTCGTCTCCAAAGATTATATGCCGCTGTTCAGTGGCGTTTACGCTGGTGTATAGAATAGAAGAGGTAAGGTACTTCTGCTTCTGCCATCACATGCAGTGTTCGACAATTTGTTTGTATAATTTAAATTGTTTATCACGAAAAGTCCTAGGCAAAACCAACAGACTAAATACTGTACTCGTGTACAGTATCGCGCTAAAGATAAAATGCCAGTTTATTGTCATAAAAAGAATATAAATAGTCTGTTCGTTATTCTCGCTAAATCATGAGAACGGCTGGACCGAATTGGCTAATTTTATACAAACGTTTTTAATTAATTCTAGAGGCTGACGAAAAGTTTAAAAGAGTAGAAAAATTTCTAGGTGGTACGAAGATCGCCGGGAGAGCTAGTAAAAGCGAATAGCCTCTACCTAATACATTAAATGCAATGTATATTTTCTTGTCCTCAGCATATGCACCCAGGCTAATCCGGTGTTCTGTCATGAGACCTAGATTCGATGCAAACAGGCCATTTCTGCTTATGATCCTGGTAGAGAGAAAAGGATTTTGGACTTTAAAAAAAAAGCTCCCCAAGACCGCCATATTCTGGGCGGCTTTTAGAGGAAAAACGAGTATGTAATGGATTTGAAGAATGAAATAGCCGCGGTGGGATTGAGTGCCAAAAGTTCCGCTTGTCTACGGGCCCTGTTTTACACATTATGATTCTGTAACACTGAAATACTCATTTTAGTTAATAGTGATGTTATTGTAAAAATATATTTATTTTTTATGTTCCTCTTATATGTTCGTAAGACCCAGAAAACCAGACAGAATAGAAGATAAATTGTGTCAGACTTTTAAAAGGATATTTAGCTTTACGAGGATATGGCAAAAAGATTGATCTCGTAGGACGTTTTGTAATTTATAGATATATTTAATGCAATGTAAGTTTTCAGTTTATGTACCCAGAAAACATTTTTCAGTGAGTTATATTAAATACATGTGTTTTGATAATATTTTTACCTACTTAAAGTAAGTATTTACTTGAAAATGTATTGGTAAATTTATTCCTTCATCTTTACAACTTCAAAAGGTCACAGACACACACGTTTTAAGAAATACGTCAAATTCTTATTTATCGGAATTTCACCTTACAGGATGTATGATAAATGCGACCTTAACAGCCATAGTTTTGTATTTATAGGATACTATTTAACGAGCAATTAATATCAAAAGTAGGCCTGCTTACCTACTATCAATTTTGTAAAACAGATCGATGAGCATTTTCGGGAATAAAAACGAGGTTTTTGATTTGCATAAATAATATGTTGTTTGAAAACGGTTTATTGGCATTCGCAGAGTTTGTTCCGCTTAAGAGAATTAAAAATTTCCGGCAGATCGTATCCGATAAATTTTGTTTTTTATTACTTATGAAGATACATAGTTTAAGCCATATTATCCTACCATAGTTGAATTTTATAACCAAAGGATATGGTTTTTAGAAGTGTTTTCTTCTAGTATTGTATATACTAAGTTGTAAACTTTATCCTAAGTACTACCGAAAGCACATCAGATTTTACACTTTGGACTTTTACCGCCCATAACTGGTTAACATATGAATTAATAACGAACTGCAAAAAGTTTACCGTGATGCGCTTTAGACCGTACATTTTAATATTAAAAGATATGTATTTATTTTTACAAAGAGCTTCTATTTTATATCAAGTCTCCTTTAAAAAGGCTTTATTGCCCGAGCCTACCTCTGTATACCTACATAGTTACTAGTTTAAACTTCATATAGAAATTGTAATTGTACATATAGATCTATAAGTATTTATAAAATAATAAAGCCATGTACCTTATAATAATAAGTGAAATATGTACGTACATAATTATTTAATAAAGAGAGTCGGTATCCATCCCCCAGACTGTTCATTACTCTATGCGTATAGTATACCTAGGTGTGTAGATATGAACATCTTTTCCTGATTTCAAATGTTTTTTGCTTGTTCACAGCGGTGCTAATAGTACCATTGAGTGCCTTCCTGGGCCCCGACTTCTGCGCAGACAGACCGTTCTTAGCTGTGATTATTGTAGAAAAGAAAGGCTGTGGGATTTTTAAAAAAGGGTTTCCCAAGGTCCCCTTGTTCTGGGCGGCTTTCAGAGGAAGTACGTAATGCCCAAATTAAATTTGTTACATTATTTATCGCATTTGCTGTAACGCTATGTTGAGTTTCGTAGTTATATTTAGTTAGTTATGTTTCACGATCTTTATTTTGTATAGTAATAAAAAATAAGATAGATCATGTGTAGCCCGTATAGTGCAATTGATACGGTACATAGATACTATAAACGATATAAGATATAAAAAAAGAAAAAAAAACCTGCCTGGTTCCCATACTATTCAACAACATCTGTCAGCTCGGAATTTTATTTGCTCGACTGTGCTACAGTGTGCTACCGCATACTACATCGTTCTGCAGCACGCTGCTGTGTGATGCAGTGTATCACTGCATGCAATGGCGTACTGCAATCAGATACAAAATACTACAGTGTTCTGCAGCGGGCTTCATGCTGTAACGTTCTGCAAAGTGCTACTGTGTGATGCAGTGTTATTACACTATATTAGCATGCTGAATTGTACCATAGAATGCTAGACTAGCACATGATGCTATAGTATGCTACTGCGTACTTCAACGTGCTCTAACCAAAGAACCAGCAGCATCCTAATATCATGAATGATTATTATATTATATCAAACAATCGTTACTATCCTTACTAATATTATAAATCGGAAAGTGAGTTTGTTTGTTTGTTCCGCTTTCACGCCGTAACTACTGAACCGAGTCCGGATTAAATAATAGGGTACTTTTTATCCCGGAATAATTGATATTCCCGAGGGAAAATAAAAATATAGTTTGCTTGATGGATGGATTGGAGATGAGGTATGCGATAGATGGCGTTAGATGGTGCTAGATGATGGTAACGATGAGCTTTTTAAAATACGTAAGAAGTGGAATGATAGCTTACTACTTAGTTCTTGAGGTACGCGATAGATGGCGCTGCGTGTTTTTAAAAATACGTAAGAAGTGGAATGATAGCTTACGCTTTTTTTGGTTCCTACCATTTTACATTGAATTGTGTATGTTGTGCTTTATACCACAACTAGCTGTGCCCGCGACTTCGTTCGCGTGGACTACATCCTTTCATGGTCGGTTTTACCCCTATATCCCTTAATATTCGAAATAAAAAGTAGTATATATTTTAATAGAGCTATATTTGTGCCAACTTTCATATCTCTAACTTAAAAAATTAACATTTTCCCATATAAACTTTCAAAGGTGGCATTAGTAAGGGGCATTAGTAAGGGGGGGGGGGCTTACTTTCTAACAAAAAGTAGCCTATGTCCGTTCTTGAGGTTCAACGTATACCTATGCCAAATTTCATCAAAATCGGTTGAGAGGCTTAAGCGGGAAAGCGTAACAGACAGACAGACAGAGTTCCTTTCGCATTTATAATATTATAGTAGGGAGTAGGGATATAGACGAATTCCACGCGGGCGAAGCCGCGGGTGGAAAGGTAGTTTAGTATAATTAGCTTTTATTTTTGTTTCCAAAAGGGCCCCAAATTCTTGTGTGCCCAAGGCCCCTAGTTAAGTTTAAGACGGCTTTGGCTACTGGGCAATAGTGCTCTACGACATGATGTGTTTTGCCGCATGCTACAGCGTGCTGCAGTGTTCTCCGAGTGATACAGACTACTACCGCATACTACAGAGTTCTGTAATGTGCTGTTGAGTGATGCAGTGTACCACCACATGCTGTAGCGTGTTCCAGGGAGTCATCGCGTGTTATACAGGCCTAGCATGCGCCACGCGATAAAATTTTATCGAGCTCTTAAAAACGTCAAAATCAATTGAAGTCAGTGCGTCAACTGCTGATTGGCTGAAAATACGATTACGGTATGCTTTTAGCCAATCAACAGTATCAAAACTTTTGTCGTCTCATGCGAGAAATTTGACGTTTTGCGCATGCTAGCCCTGATAGTGGTCGGTCACATTTGTATCTCCGTATGAAATCGCATTTTGTCCGTTTTGCCAATGAAATGATACTCGGGGATTCTTTCCCGGCTACTATTAAATTAAATACTTACAACGGAAAGGTCGAACTGTGTAATAATGAAAGAGATATGTAGAAAACGAAAAAATCCTTTATTCCCCTTGTTCCCGTACAATGCCCCCGTACTAAGGGGACAGCGGTACTTAATGAAATCTTTAAAAATACTTCGCGCTGTCCCCGTCCACTGTTCCGGAATAAACGGAAAAAATAATAGGTATACTCATTTCGGCTGACTGTTGTTTCCTAGAAAAAACTTTAGACCGCTTTCGTAGTATTGTATAATAGTCGTGGTTGTGATGCCATTGAGATTAGGTATTTAAATACAAATAATATTTTCCTGTTAATTAATTTAAGCGGACCAACTCTTTTATATTAAAGTAGGCAAATGCAAAATAGCAAATGCCAAGTTTAAATGAAATCTCAATTCGCCTCGCAAGCAATTTTTAAAGTATAGCCAACACAATTACCTACGTAAGTTGTGGCTAATGGCCAATAATAATTACAAGAACTAATTTAAATCTGTGGGAATTAATTAAGTTTAGGTAAGTACCAGATGTGCATGCAGATAACACGAAAACATATACCTACTCGGTTTCTCAATGTAATTTAAAAGAACGTGGTAAAAATCTTGCGTATTATTCGCATCTTTATGGTTGTCAATTGAAAATATTTTGTGCATGGCTGTAATACGTACCACTTGTTAACAAAGTTTACATATTGCAGGCATAGTTCACTTTGCAAAAGTGACCGAACTGGGGTACACCAGTAATGGTGGAAAATGTACTTGGTTCTCACGCCTTTTCGATATAAAGTTTACCTACATTTGTGACTGTCAATCACTTAAGGTATAGGTAAGCAACATATGTATAATCTGCCAACCGAAAAAATAATAATTCCAAGGTTGTCAAAAGATTTTAGGAAAATTATTTTTAATCTTATTTCCACGACATGAAGATTTAGGAAACGTTAGATATTTCGCCGGAACTGAGCCTTCTATTACAATTTTAATTAATCGAACTGGAGCAGTCCGACTGGTGAAATACCTCCACCTTAAAGAAGACCGCAGCCAAATAATAATCACTTCGGTGTTGTTGTGTTCCTGCGTGTAAGTTAGGTTTCCAGAGCTCCTGGGGGGTGCTATATTAGTAGCAGGGGTCAGGCCTTCAAGGTAAGGACGACAAGTCCAGTAATAGATTTATTATGCTGCACTTGTCACCCTTAAGCTAGGACCTCATTACCACTTAACATCAGGTGGGATGCGGTCAATCTTAGAGTGCAATATAAAAAAAAACAATTTTATATTCAGTGGTAATTATTAGCACAAATTTTAGGAAGTGCAAAATTGAGGTTTTATATTTCAGTAAAATTATTTTTATTATTTTAATTTTTAAATACAAGCTATACATAGAGTAGTCTCCTTCAAATTGATGAAAACTCAGTGTAACTTCAAGGTAAACCCCTACTAACGTATTGAAAACATACTTAAGATTATGGTTCCGAAGATAGACATCTTCAGAGACAGAGACAGATAGGTTTATGAACCGATCTAAAAACCTAGAACCTAGAAATGAGGTGTAATTGTTTCTAAACAATTTCCGACAACCCTATCCGCAGCAGCTGAGGCATTTGATAACAGCAAACAGGCCTCCACTAGCCGCCTTAGTTAAGTGTTTTAACAATAAAGGTCTGCACGTTGTAGCTCCTTTACTGTAGATAAGTATGCAGCTTACGAAAAAATATCGTTCAACAACAAAGAAAAAGTGAGACCACGAACAAAAATAATTCGATATCTGCATGCGTAACAATCATCAAAATCAATTAAGCGAGTCAAGTGCAAATGTAACATACCTAGTGCTGTTTTAATTGAACTGTACCACCTGAAATGTTTGTGTAAACCCTTTGGAAAATGGAGAGAGTGGCTTCGTGGACGATAGTATTAACGCAAGTACTTTTTGTATTATCAAGCGATTATGTGGTTGCTTATGGTATTTTTGATTTTGATAGAAGAATTATATCGTATGCTCCGCATCCAATGCCATTCAGAGCCGGTAGTCGCCCAGTGATTTTGCATCCGCATTTTAATCAGCTACGTCCTCAAAAAAATGTATTTCAGATTAGACCGTATCTAAATTTATTACCTTTAAAAAAATATTTTACCACTTTATCTTCACCAGTAAAAGGCAACAGAGAAAGCAGCACAAGCAATTATTTACACGCAAAACATTTGAATCAAATCGTCACCAAGGATCTGTTTGATTCTGTTTTGGTCAAACCAGACGAATGTGTTAATTGTAAAAACAAAAATTCATATTCTGATATCAATGTGAATAAAGATCTAAGTCACACTGGTTTAAGTGCAACACCTGATAATACAGTAGCCGCAACAAATTTAGCAAAATATTTTAATAAATCCAGTAAAGTTTCACCTCATGAAACCAAGTTCGGAAAAAATAAGCAAAAGCTTAGTGAGGAACTAAAAAATAATATTACAAACTATGTCGGGCCTTTTGCCATACTTCCAAATGCAACAGAAACAATCGATATTCGACTAAAAACGGACACTGCAAACGACTTCAAATACGAAGATGTCATGGAAACTAAAGGTTCAGATCGTGTTGATAGTTTTAATACTGTTACAACTCAAGATGAAAATATACTGCAAAGTACAACAACCGTAAGGACCACTGAAAACCTAACAAATGAGTGGAATCATACGATAGCTGATAGAAAGAAAAACGATGAAACAGTGAGTGTAAAACCAGCATCTCAAAATGTATTAGATAAACAAAGGACAAAAGAGTTAATCGTCATATTTTCAGACGCGCTGGACAAGCTGGATCGTAATATATACACCGTAAGTATTATGATTGTGTTGTTTACATCCTACTTCCGTATAAGAAGGCGGTAGGAAGAGAACACTATCACTGGACGAAAACGCTCATACAGGAGGACAAGCCAATTACAACCCTATAAGCAGCCTTGGATCTGATTTTTTTCGAGGCGGGGCAAGAAGTGAAGATACCACTCCTTTATTACGAAGATAAAAAAACTGATGAGCTGCATTAGAATAACATAAAAAATAACGTTCTAAAACTATCTACCTACCTATTACATTACTATCTACGTGCAGGGCTTCTCAAACTTATTTTTACTGGGACACCCTTTCGAATTCATAATTTGTATGGTGCCTTCTGGCTATTTAGAAATAGGTAGTGCTGCGCGCTCCACATCTCTGGGCACAGTTTAGAAAACCTTGACCTTTTAGAACCCTCACTGTACCTATGTTGTGCATGAAACGTGTAGTACGTACGTACGTATGTACTACTTCGAATAACTCGTAGTAGCAGTTGATAAGATCACTTAAAATCTGTAAAAGTGAGTAGGTATTATCTCTCGTATTAAATTATTCATAGGTAGTTCATTAGATTTGTAACACATTACCTACATGTGACCGTTGAAAAATTGCTGAATCCATAAACCATGATTACATTGCTTATACCTAACTAGGTAATAAAGAGCGATTTGTTCAACTAGGATATTAAGTCAATATACTACATTCTATTAGCCAACCACATGGCGTTTCATCAACATTCCGTAAAATGATTTGTTTTTAAATCTGTCTTGGTGTAGAAACATAAAAAATTAATCTACAGACAAAAGCACATCAGAATACACACTTTAGACTTTGCATCGCCCTTATGTCGTCCGCATAAGAACTTCATTTATTTTAATACAACAAAAAAACAATTAAGATGAACAGCACATCAAAATAAACACTTGTAGTTAGATATTATTGCTTTTGATCATGACATTAGGACGATATACTTAGTCCAAAGTGTGGAGTCTGGCGTGTTTTCGACTGTACATATTTTGCTAATGTAGGTCTTGTGTATTCTAGAACAATGTTTTTACTTTTTTAAACGTGTGACCGTATTACAGTCAGCGTCATATAGTTCGTGATACTCAGGGTACTCTAATAAATAGACGCAACTAAAAAGTCAATAATATCGGTACACACAAAGTTTTCTTATTGTTGTTAACAGTTTTGTCGTTCAAAAGGTCGACACACTCAAAATGTCATATAAATCGGCTCAGTCAAACTGCCATAAATATGGTTACAGTCTTCCCGCCAATGGTATCCAAACATTCTAAGTGTTCAAAAATATGAAACACATTAGAAAAATAAACCTGACTGCTATACTTTTTAAATATAATTTTCCTCATCAATTAGTTTCAAAAAATGTAAACACAAAGTGAAAACGATAGAAACTACTGCTGTCCTTTTCATTTTAAGCCCGACGTCATAGACTTCTCTTTTGTTTTGTATAGAACTTCAGAATTTCTTGCATAGCCATTTACGATATCTGGGGGCACGGCAGTGGGGAGGACCAAGTCAAGCAAAAAAAACCGGCACGGCCGTACCATCCTTTTCAGGCTATTTTCGATCCCCTATAGCTACCTTGTAGACAAAACTAGAAACTTGAATTTTCAGTACGGACGATATGTCTCAAGGTATGTTAAAAAAATATAATCAATAAACAGCTACAGCTAAATAGATGTTAACCTCAATGATAATGAATATGAGTTATTAGGTATATTTCGTATTTAATTTTACTTGTGTACCTAACTGAAATGAACACATTCCGTATTAACGATAAACTGAGCAGTTCTGATAAAGCTACTTTCGAACGTAACAAAAGACGTAAAAAATCCAAATCGCATAATAAACCTATTTTGGCTATTTCACTGCACTGTCTCTAATATTGCACTTCACATTGATACGACTGATGGGTAGTTGATGGTTAGTTGACATACACTGACAGATAATAGAATTACATTCAAACACTAAATCTAGTGTGAAAATCATCAGCCAGCATGAAACCTCAATACGCGATTGCGTAATGAGGTTTCATGCTGGCGTATTTTTCTAATGTGTTTCATATTTTTGAACACTTAGAACGTTTGGATACCATTGGCGGGAAGACTGTAACCATATTTATGGCAGCTAGACTGAGCTGATTTATATGACATTTTAGGTGTGTCGACCTTTTGAGCGACAAAACTGTTGACAACAATAAGAAAACTTTGTGTATACCGATATTATTGACTTTTTAGTTGCGTCTATTTATTAGAGTACCCTGAGTATCACGAACTATATGACGCTGACTGTACATTTATCACAATTTACTAATTGTAAAATACTTATGGTATGTAATGTGACAGGGCAGGAATCAAATGTGTATCTAATGAATTCAGAAGATTCTAAATCGACAGAAAATAATGTTTTTGTGGGAGTATCTATCTGTATATAGGTATTGCCAACAAACATTGTTAGATAGATAGATATATGTATAAATGCATGCTTATTACAAGACCTGTCTAGATTTTAGTTCGACGTATTCCATTGAGAAAGAGGGACGCCACGCTATACTGTATCTACCTACATAGCGACTCTGGCTTCCTCAGTGGAATGAGTCTGACTATTATCTTTGCCTTTACATTTTTGCATAAGAAGTACACTACATTAATATTAATTATGAAAAAGTTCAGATTGACTTTGCTTTGGTAGTTAGGTCCACTATAGCCCAGTCAGGCCCAATGTAGGTAGCTTCTAAAGCCAGACTCAATTGACATTCTATCGTGTCTAGTTTTCTTGGTCTTTCGACCATAGAATGGAAAAAAAAATTAACATTGGATATTTATTACCGTAGTAGTAAGTAATAGTGGATTTCTGAACTATGAAAATCACAATTGAATCAATGTCTTTCAGACAACTTTCAATAAGCTAAGGCAAATAAGTCCGGAGGAGCGCCGCGAGAACGGCATCAGCTTCGCGCAGTCCGGCCTGTTCCTGAGCCTGCTCCTCATGGCGCTAAGCACGGAGACCGATGACGAGACCAGAGCAGAGATTGATCAGTGCCTTCAACTCAACTTTACTAAAACGGTACATGTTTGGTCATATCGTTTGGCGTGCCTTGATAAGTTTTCACTGAAATAAGTAGGTATGTCAAAAGCTCGGAAGAAAGAATATGCAATAATCGGCTACGCGAGGTTTCTAGAGTCCTACAAATGGTGCTAAAGGCGAAAGTGTGAGCAGAGTTAGATAAATCAGGCGCAGATTAAAAAAGATTTCAAAAATAGTTGATGTTAAAAATTATAATATTTAATCATAACTTCTTAGTAACAGCTTCTTTTGTCCCTTATTGAATAGGTATTGCTCTATTTCTAATGGACTAGAAGTAAATATAGGTCTCATTACTGGTGGATATTGGACAACTTTTGTACGTAGGTACATTAGTTTTTGTACTGATCGATTTCTCTTAGTTTAGTATGTTCATGATAAGGACGGTACATGTTTTAATTAAAACAACGAGGTAATTAGTTTAATCATCAAAGCAGATCATATCAAAGATATAGTTGATAAAAAGATACCCTGCTGTCAGTTTGTCATCTTGCCTGACTAAAATGATTATAAACTGAATGTTTTGACTGGAATTGCAGGAGAAAACAGAGGTCATAAAATACATGCTATCCACGCTGCCACCGTCCAACGTGGACCTCAAATTCCGCTGGGCCACTCGGCTCGTGCTGGGCCCTGCGCAGTACGTTAGTGACTGGTTCGAGCGAGAGGCCGCGACCGCGCTTCAGATGAACTTGGAAAGGACTTTCGGGAACGAAACAGACGAAGAGCTGGCGAACAATCTCAACCGGATGGTAGGTTTTATACTGCGGTTACCAAAATCACTAAAATAATATACCTATATAATAAAATAATAATATATATTACACTAGCCGTTACTCTGAACTTTGTTCAAATGGATTATTTTGGTAAATCTATGCAGTTCGGTAGATAACTAAAGATTCTGTTTGTTACCTAATGTAAACAAAAATGTACTAAGAACTAAGAAAATTAAGCGTGACGTCACTTCTTCGCATAGTGTTTAACGTATTGATGACGTAAACACTTGAGTTTTGGTGCGCTGTGTCATCATGTCATCAGCAAAAATGTCGTTTTCATTTTATTTAGAAATACCTATGTATAATCATTGTTCTGTGTACCCGATCGGAAATCGGTTTGAAATTGTGAACTTAGATAGAACGGTATGTAAATTCGAAATTACACATCGCTGTTTTATAGGCTATACTACATTTTCACTAAGTTCCTAACACGGCTAATGTTAAAACATCTCCGTGCTGAACCTAACTGCTCTGGTTCTAGATAACAGACGATTCCGGTGGCGTTATCAGAGATACATTCGACGCAGATGAGCTGACGGGCGGCGTGCGCGCAGCGGCGCTGACGACGTTGTACTTGCGCGGGCGCTGGCGCTCCGCCCCTACTGTGCTTAACGGCACGCGGCTCTTCCACGACGCCGGCGGCGCTCCAAAGCGTACCATGCGAATGATCCGTATCAACGACCTCATGCGATATGCCAAGCTCGATGACTGCCACTTCGAGGTTTGTTGCTCATAATTTTCCCTACTATCATGATGATTTCCTTAATATTACGACTCGGACGGACCATCCGCATGATATATGTACAGTCGTGGTCAACTAGTAAGGGACAATCTCTAGTTAAGCCAAATTGTGAATATTTTTTTTATTTTCCAACGAGTCTTAGCAATATTCCATATCTTTTACATGTAAGTGTGATTAGTCATTTATGTCCGCGATTATACAAACAATAACAACTTCTTAAACATTAAACCTCTTTACAGTATAGCTGATACATAATCATAGTGCTATTGGTTCAAAGAATGCTGGCTGGCCATAATTATGGACACTGAGGTTTTGCGTTCTAATTTAAACATTGAAATTTTAATACTTTTACGTTTCTTTTCTTATTGTTTAGTGATCGTTTTGGCGGCAATCCAGATTTATTATTTTAGGTTTTGAGAATTATTTTGAAGAAAAATGGGCAAAAATAAAAGTTGCGATCCAACATGACGAAAAATTATCATGAAGTTTGTCGAGCGTGGTTGTCACAACATTTAAATTGTTCAAAAACTATTGTATGCAATGCAGTGCAACATTGCAAGCGCTATAACACAGCTTTAAATGTGTCCAGAACAAAAAGATCGAGAAAAACGACTCCGCAAGAAGATAGAATGATAACCAGGTTAGCTAAGAAAGATCAGTTTTTAGGCTCTATTTTAATTAAACACGAAGTGTTTGGGACAAACGAAAGAGCCGGTGTTATCTACGAGGACCGTCGACGACGTTTGGTAGATGCAGGGTTGTTCGGAAGAGTGGCTCGCAAAGTACCGTTGTTGAAGACAGAACATAGAAATGCTCGTTTGGCGTTTGCACGTAAATATGGTCATTGGACCTACGCCCAATGGCAACTTGTACTTTTCTCTAACGAGACTAAGGTTAATTTAATTTCTTCAGATGGAAGGCAATATATACGGCGTCCTGTAAAAGCGGAAATGAATCCAAGATTCAAGAAAAAACAGGTGAAACAGCCATGTTTCACCTGTTTTTTCTTTCCACCGCCAGGTGGAAACAATAAAATGTGTGTTCATTTTCTGGACGTGGAGTGGGACCTGTGAGGAAAGTTCAGGGTAACTTAGACCAACATCAATACAAGGCAATATTGGAAGAAACTATGCTTCCCTATGCTGAGGCATCTCTCTATTATATGGACGTTTCAGCAGGATAACGACCCGAAACATACCGCCCATTCAGACAAGTCGTTTCTTACCAGTCAGTTTGTATCGGTGCTACATTGGCCAGCAAATAGCCCGGACCACAACCCAATTGAGCACCTTTGGCACGAAATCAAGAAAAAAGTTGCCACTTATCGTAATACAAATTTGGATGAACTTCATAAAGCTCTTTGTGAGGCATGGGAAAACATTCCTGCCGAAACATGTCAGAAACTGATAATGTCTATGCCACATCGGTGTCAAGCGGTAATTACAAACAAAGGGTTTACTACTGGGTACTGATTTTACACGTAATAAAATGGAGCTGTTAAAAATATTATAACACTGAAGATTATAAGTTTTGTGTAACTGTATTTTTCATTATACTTTACTGTCTTTATCCACTATCTTGAATGTCCCTAATTAGTTGACCACGACTATATATATATGTGTGTGTGTGTGTGTGTGTGTGTGTGTATATATATATATATATATATATATATATATATCGACCACATCCAAGTACGTTTCTGTGACTATCTTATCGTGTATTGAACTTTCGGAATGTTTCCAATAGGCTAAAGAATACAAAGGTCTACTTAATTGGTTTTTCTGCCTATTCTGGCCAGGGTCTCTTTAGGTACAGTTTTCTAATACAGACAGATACGCTTTTGTCCTACATGTTAAAGAATATTATTAATTATTTATACATTTGTATACTTTAATATATTCATAGCTACAAAGATCCTAAGGGAATTCTGTCTGATGAATTCTTGGGGCAGATTTAAAATATATCAAAACCTGACTAAGAAACTCTAACAAAGGGGTTTTTCTTTAGATTTAGGTGAGAAATAAGTAGAATTAGTAGTATTGTAATTTGAGAGCGTCAGAGTCCCCGTTGGACTACTGACTTTAATTGATTTTGAATCATACGTCACTTTATAAAACAGGTATTAATGTACTAATCAAAATGATTTTGTGCAATTTTATTTCGATATATGTTTGATCCTTAAACTACGATTTACCTACTTGTCTTTTGGAATATAGACAGAAAATAGCACTATGTAGACAATAACAAATATAACAAACATAACACTATTCAGGATGTTCGCCAAATTTAACCAATCGGCTTTTGCACGAGCCTTCCTCTCATCTGGCTCATTTTCAGCGAGATTTCTCTTGTCTTCTACATCACTGGGGTCGAACTCCGTGAATACTACATATCTGCCGGGGCCAGTGGTCACCATATTACTCAGAGATTTCAGCCATTGAGGCACTTCCTGTATCCGAATCCGTAGAGACATCAGTAGCAATGTCAAAAGAATCGACACCAACGTCACTATCATCGAATCTCTGATAAATAATATGAAAACCGGCGTTTCCGCGCTGTGCTTTGGGATGGAATATCCAATTTCGGTTAGAAATGTAAAATGTCCAAAAAGAGAAAAACATTGCAATGCCAGCCTGGAGTTATCTTTCACATCCAGTAATAATGATACCATAGTCATTACGACAATCACCATAGATGGCACAACGAGTATAGCCGCGAGACCTTCAGATTCTCTCTTTAAAACAAATGTATATTTGAGCATGGGATACGTCACGTTAGGTTCATATTTTCCTGGTAAACGATCATTAAGTACATGCATTAATTTCCACCCCGGTCCATCCTGGTAACTATCCATCAGTACTGGAGATGAGTTGAAAAATCTAAAGTTGATCTGTTCGCCTGTGTGCATCCACGAGCCGAAGTATAGTGTGCAGTTCTGTTCGTCGTATGGCCAGAATTCGAGGGAGGTGCGGCAAATGCCGGCGTGCGTAACGTGTGGGACGCACGTCACATTACCGCCATTGTTCAATACACAAGTTGAATAGATCTGATCCGATTGGTACATACTCGCGTCCGCGTTGTACAGGGACATGCGCGGCGTCCAAATCTCATGGCTTTCTACTTGTAACTCACTTATATTTCCATAGTCAGCCGGATCCCATGATAAAAATTCGTCGGTCCATTTTAGCGCTACCCAACTGTGGACAGTGAACGTTTCTTCCAATACATCAAAACTGATGTATTTTAACGAAAATCGGACACTAACGTTAACCGCACTCTTGTGGTCTTTGACCGGTCGGAAACTGGAGTCATACGCACAAAACAAGTCTTCGTGTAATTTTACTTCGAAATGGTCAACTTTTCGATTATCAGGGCAGTCACGTCCCCAAATAGACAGAAATAGGGTGAAGATGGTGATCGCGAAAAGCGTGCCGTGTCGGGTCATCGTGCGGACAGACTGCTGAGAGTGCGCGGTCAATTCATGAAAGCAGACGCGTGAAATTAATACATTTTACGCCCCCTACGATAACTACGACCATTTGGCACATATGTTACCGATAAACACCTACATATTTGTCAGAGTTCAAATCTCACATATCAAAATATTATATTTATACGAGTAGGTACCAGCGACCCGACGCGGCCTCGCACTACTACCCCCGCTTTTTCCACCTTTTACGCTGCTTTTTTCATTTTTTATCCTATTGGTCGCAGAGTCACTATAAATGTAGGTACTATCCACCACAAAAAGGTTTTTTAATTCAAACCAGTAGTTACTGAGATAAGCGCGTTTAAACAAATAAACAAACAAACAAACTCTTCAGCTTAATAATATAAAGCTTTAGCTTCAGCTAAATACCTAAGTAGGTACATACTAAACGTATCTTATAGAATGAAGTCAGAAACATTTTTTTTTTCAAAAAGTGCGTGATAAAAGTATGGTTAAGTAAGGACATAGGTAGGTACAGAAAAAAGGACTTTGTTTTGTACTATGTAGTGATAATGATAACGTAGAATTGTGTGATAAATGCGACCTAGGTAGGAGTGGAGTTTGAATAAACCTAATTTATAGGAAAGTCTTTGCTTTCTTTTCATAAAAATAAAATAGCCACAATTAATTACCTACTTATTGCATTGGTTAAAGTAGACACAAAATAGCAATAGCCATAGGTATTTTATATCTACAAGTTACACTTCTGGGAAACTAAAGCAGATAGACGGTTATAAAAGCCAGATACGGCACTCCTTTGCCAGTTTTAATACTCGTACCTATTAAGGTAGGTATTCGTTTGCGTGCAATAAAATCACTGTTTTGTTTTTCTTTGTGGTACAATCAGGCGTTAGAAATCTCATATTCGACGGCGGGTTTGACGCTGTTGATGTTGATACCCGACGACGGGCTGCTGCAGCCGCTGGCGCGGCACCTGGCGGCGAGTGACCTGAGCGGCATCACGCAGCGCATGGCGGCCTTGCGCGTGGCCGCCACCATGCCGCTGTACACGCTGCGCATGACGCTGCTGTTGCCCTCCAAGCTGCAGGCTGTAGGTACCGAGGCAATATTTGGAGCTGATGCTGCCGATTATATGACCTAACCACTAAAACTGGCCGCCCTAGGCCCGGGCTTACCGGGCCTTAGGGTAATCCGCCAGTGTAACCATCTGTTGTACCTGTACTGTACTGTACCTGTGACTTCATTGACATTACTTTTTTTTTTATAATTAGAGCACTTTGAAATTTACCTCATCCCACCTGATGTTAAGTGGTAATGAGGTCCTAGCTTAAGGGCGACAAGTACAGCATAATAAAGCTGTTACTGGACTTGTCACCTTACTTTGAAAGCTTGACCCCTGCTACTAATGTAGCACCCCCCAGGAGCTCTGGAAACCTTACTTAAACGCAGGAACACAATAACACCGAAGTGACTGTTATTTGGCAACGGTCTTTTGTAAGGTGGAGGTCACCAGTCAGGCTGCTCCAGTTCGAGCGATAAATCGCTTTGCCTTAACTCTCTCAAACATTGGACATAATATACTTATTAAAACTTAGTAGGTAATATAGAGTTAATCTAGTAGGTATCTCATCTATCATTCTACCAAATTTCATCCACATCGTTTATTCTGCGAGAAAGAATAAAAAACATCAATACACCCAGACAAACTTTCATGTTCAAAATATAAGTATGTACTTAGTATTTTTGTAGTTTAAGGACATTTTGTAATAGGTACAATATATAACCTACTTAGGTCCTCTTGTTCACAACCTTGTTCCTTATAAATGATGATGAAATAGCCAGAGTGAAACGCGATTCGTTATATTCA
Source organism: Glyphodes pyloalis (assembly GCA_037074685.1). Lineage (NCBI taxonomy): Eukaryota > Metazoa > Arthropoda > Insecta > Lepidoptera > Crambidae > Glyphodes > Glyphodes pyloalis. The sequence continues at coordinate 4,488,085 of JAYKKO010000015.1, read as the reverse complement.
TAAATGTTACCCACATTGCTCCATTCTTCATCTATCAGCTCAGCTCAATCGGTTTCCCCCTTCTAGATCTGGTAGCATTTGGCTCCCTTATTGACTCCACTCCAAAAAAAAATCAAACTTGGCATTTTTCAGATGGGCATCAACAAACTCATGAAGGCAGACAATGCGACGGACGACGGCACGCTAAAGTTGTCGCACGCCGTCCAACGGCTGATGTTCTGGTCGGAGGCTGGCCGGCACGCGTTCAAAGACGACGGTATGTTAGATATGCGCTTTCTTAGGAATAATTCAGTTAATCAATCAGCGTATTCCAATCTTTACATTTCGGACTTTACATATCGTTCACCTACCAACTACCAGCTACAGTTTGCCGGGGCGCCCTACACAATAAGTATTTGCCGAAGCATGCTTTCCATTTGAGAACACCTTAATTGCATCGCAAATTCTAAGTAGGTACCTACTACCTACTGACGTTTCCGGATTACTGCCGAAATGTGGCAAGTTCGAGTAAAATGGTATTGGTTATCATTGGTTGTTATCGTTCGTATCAAAGACTCTTAGATAAGGTGCTTAGGTATCAGTTCCTTCCTTTTCTCCCTTATGAGCCTTTTGTATAATAGAGACCGGTAGGTACATCGTAAACCTATTTAGCGGGCGAGGTGTCCACCACACCAGCTGATACTGTTTATTGCCCCCACCAGGATATTGGGCTATAATTCAAAATTTATGATATACGCTGAAATAGGTACTTCGTGCCAGTTAAGTCATGTCAGGAGCCAGTTGACCCTGAAAAATTACCCTAGATACGCCTATTATATCTAATTAAGTACATGTCTTGGTAGCTTAGCTGGGTCTTAGGTCCGTCTTTATCTAATTCCATAATTACGTTAGGATATGCTAAAGTTTAAGTTGTAAACCTAAAACCCGCCAGTAGCAAGGGATACCTAATATTTTATATGAACATTTATGGGTCTTACCGGATCGCAAGGCCCATAAATGTTCCACTTAACACTTAGGTACGGTACGGAACTTAGGCAATAATCCTTAGTGATTTACTATGAATCTGTAGAGGGGCTAGCCCTCATTTCTCCAATGAAAATAAGAGCTTTATCGTGAAAGATTTTGACATTTCTTTCCACACGAATGTATTTTTATGAATACATTTTCCCAGATGTGATTTATCGTGTAGGTTAATGAAATTGATAGGTAGATATGGTAAATCAACATGGATAAGTAACTTTTTAGAGTTATGAATTCGTATAGTGCATGTCTAAACAGTATGTATGTAGGTAATTGTCTAAAATTGATAAATGCAAATAGATACGGTTAAAAGCACCTTACTCCTCACTTTGAACCGTGTACCGACCCTATATCGGGGGCATAAAAACTAATATCGAATTGCATGAGTTTACTGTGACCTGTTGTAGACCGTAGGACATCGACCATTTTTTGGCACGTGAGCGATAATAACTCGGGCTAGTTTGCAGTAGATAAGCGTGATAAAAGTGCATGCTTGTTAAAATAACTACTACTATTTGTAATATTTTCTGGTTTTCAGGTATAGAATGGGACGAGCCCCCCGAATTAGAACTGGTTGTAGATCGTCCATATCTGTTCTTCGTTCGCTGGCACAACATCACTCTAATGAGCGGCAACTTTGTTCTTTAATACCGCATTTACCACATAAAAACCGCCAGTCTCACTAGTATTACCCAAATTTAAATACCTATTTACCAAACAATTAAAACGTTTAACTAAATGCAAGATCTGCTCAGTTCAAGATAAGATTGCGTTTTAATGTATTATTCTGACAATAATGTTTTAAAATTTCAAAATATACCTATACTCTTAATCCAGTAATGTATTAGATAGGCTAGATAGCTTAACACTGACGATTATTATAACCAATGTTTAGGTAAGTACTACCGTTATATAAAAAACAAAAGTAATGTAGGTACTTCGGTATTAATGATGTTGATGTAAATGTAAACCAAAAACAGGATTCATTAGGGAAGGAGGAAGATCAAAATCATTGTGTTAAAAATACAGGGTACTTATTTATTATATTTGAATAAAAATTACATAAAAAATAATTTATTCTTTAATATTTAATCCCAAAAAAAGGTAGTAATTTATTATCTTAGATTTTATAAATTAATGAAAAAATAAACATTCAACGTAAATGCGTATCTGCGCTGTATGGGAATATTATATTTCAGAGTGAAACTCTAATCGATTGGACCGAGTGATGAAGCATAGAAGGGGTCCATGACTCCGGCCGGCACATGACAGGAGGTGACTTCATACCTTGACGAAGTAAAGTGTGAGAATAACAAAACTTCGCAATTTTTGCATCCCTAGAGCCTAAGGCGACTCCACTCGCTCTTACCAGTTACGCCTTGCTATATTTCAAATAACGTACATAGATAAGTATTTATGTATAGGTACAAGAATCTGCGAAATTTTTCATACATACTTATTGTTGATTAAATTTAGATTAGCAACTGCATGTCGATCTCCATGTCGTTAGCCAAAATAGCTACGTTAAAGGTTACAAATTAATTACGTTTACTAATTTTTCACCATAAAATAACGCTATATTACTGGCTATAACGTCACAATTGCTTCCTTATACTAGACGATTACCTACCTACTATATCGCCACAACTGCCTTTCTGAACGATTCTTCGAAGAAATTGGTGGGCAAGGCATCTGTGACATAACTACTTACTTACCTAGTTAGTAGGTACCTATTAACGACCGACACCCTTAATGTCGTCAAATAAAGAAAATATGAACTTGACCCATTTTGACTTCAATACCCGGATCATTAAGATTCTTCTTTCTTACATTCCTGCGTGAGTTTCTGAGCATGTGTCACAGCCATCTAATTAAATTAGCCAGCCAAATTGGGCGCCTAAATAAATTAAACGCCGGCCAATTAAATTACTTACTAGGCCGATAGAATGAATCACTCAAACTTTTAACGACTTGTATTGAAAGTACATTTTTTTATTTGGCGTTTTCCAAAAGATTTTATTTTTGGTTCAGTTTTAAATCTGAACTGACTAGTCATCAAAACAAGTATGATGTCAACAGCGCATTAAAGTGAATTAGGTAAGTATTTTTTTCGTCTCCAAACGCGTCGACGTACCTACTATTAGGTATAGTCCCTGTGGCGAGCCATAATATCTTACCTATATACTTAAATGGTAATTGTTGATGTGCTCTACACTATAAGATACCTAGATACATATATGGCGTGTATGTGAACTGTTCAATACAGGTCCTGCTCTTACATTTTGACGTCATTTGCGGGACAAATTGGCTTCATTGGAAGCGTGCAAAAAGCTATTCTTATTTTTTTTTAATAAGTCTTGCCCTAATCCTATCTAGACCCTTAAGATTGCGTTAGTTAGTAGCTATGCTGTCTTTTTTATGACGCAGTATATCAATGTTTCTTTACTACAATCTATCGGAGAAGTATCTGCTGATGGAGAGGTGGTGGGTGGGTAAGTCCTGGGGTTCGCACAGCACGCGGCCCTGCGCGAGCGGCGCTATGCCGCTGCGGTGCAGGATCGCAAGGAGCTCCCCCGCGCTCGGCCAGTAGGGGGCGCGGGCGAACGCCGCCGCCGCCTCGCCGAGGCAGTCACGCATCACCAGCACTTCGCTCCCGCGCCGCCCGTACACCGTCCACTGGTCCGCGCTCTGCTCTTGCACCTTGAACTCGCCTGCCAATGACGGTCTTAAATATATAGGTAAAAATAAATCCCTATTTCCCTTGGTCACGCCATCACGCGTGAAAAGCTGGACCAACTTCACAAATTTTTTTGGTTGTATTAGTTCTCATGAAAGAAAAAATAAAAAAAGGTTAAGACAGGACAACATCTGTCGGGTCAGCTAGTGGTTTGATAGATTGCACTACTCTGTACTCTGTTCTCGATGGTCGATTTGGAGTAGGTACCTACTTAGTATGGTATTGTTAGATATAGTTTATAGAGTCAGGGGATGTCTAGTCTGTAGGAGGTACTTATTTACCTGCCCCAAAACGCGTAAAACTGAATTGTACCTACCTACTTCATTCATTAATATTACTTTTTGCCTTCCGTTTATAGTACTTATAGTTACCGGTACCTAATTAAAAGTTACATATAGGTACCTATCTTCACAATAATAATTCACAAAATAAGTAAGTTTATTAAATTTTATTTCGCTTAAAAAATTTTGTCTTAATTATATTCGGGCACTTACATAGATATCTATAGGTATCTACTATTGCCGGTTTTTTTTTAACATGTATTTTCGGGTTTGCAGTCACCTATCCTTATGGAGCAAGTGTGATGATTATGCTGATCTGGTACCCATTGTTTGTAACAATGGCAAGATAAATGATAAATGTCCCACTGCTGGGCAAGACAATTATTTTTTTATGATATGTATGTAGGTATAATCTATAATTTTACCGTTTTCTGCTCGCGCTACAATGATGTTCTCGAGCAGACCCGCCTCAGCGCCTTCGCCTTGGAGGAAGTGCTTCCCAAGCGGAGACTCCACCTCAAGGAGGCAACGGTCCCATTGCACGCGCCCGCTGTAGTTGCCGTACTTTATCACGTATTGTTCTCGCTCCTAATTAGGTAGGTATTTATTTAAAAATTTGGTGATAACATGCATAACTAACTGAAAAACTTAATTATCCAAGACTTCACCGCAACACATAATTTTCACACACGTCTTTTACATTTGGCTTGTTTATTCAAATGTTGAGGTATAAGAAAGAAAGAAAGAAAGTTTGTAAACAACTCTGTACCTTTTCTGATTAAGTTAACTCAGTTAATTGACTACATACATATTTCATTTAATAGTTCTATGCAAACTAGTGATGCTGACTGTAAATGCAGAATCATATTGTTTGATGTTTTTCGTTTCGTTCATGAGGATCATATTCCTTAGGACACTATCTTTTTACACTACCTTCCGTGGTTCAGCTACAAAACGACGGATAGCAAAATAAACACCAGGAGTGGCTACTAGAGAATTTTCGTCGTAATCGTCCCACCCCACAGAAGCATGCTTTACAAGATGTGCTAACGAGACGGTTGCCGCACTCGTCAGGAATAAAGAACAGCGACACATTGATAAGTTTAAACTTATCATTTTCAAACCCTCGAATAAAATTTGGTAAAAGGCATGAAAAATTATTTTAAATACTGAGATAATTTTTAATTTGTTTGAGAACTGTGAGAATAATTTTCAAATTGAGATTTATCTACGTAGATAGGTATGTATTGTGCGAAGTAAGTCCCTACTTAGGACATTAAATTTCATTATCGTAAGTTTAATTCATTCAATTTAACGAAAGTTATAGTGTAATGATACCTATTACCTAATGTATCTGTTAGTTATTTTGATGGCCATACCTACTATTCTAGGTACTTACCAAATCAGTTGTCGCTCTAATGTGTAAGGTAAAACAATCTATCGTTTTTGGTTGTGTATAAACAGTGAGCCAACGTCCTACGAGATCTTGTACATTCAAACTCGGTCCATTCCTAAAGTAAGGACAATTTATTGATGATACATTAACACTATTTGCAGTCACAAATGTTTTTGAGAAATAAACTATTTCCATTGCAAGTACGACTTGTAACGACATCATTTTGAAACAACCGTCCGGTTTGGTAGAATACTAACTTCAATGCGATACCTATTCCAATCAAGGAATGTTTGGAAGCGGCTTTTAAAAACAAATTGATCATGTATAAAAACACTACCAAAGAAAGTTAAACATTATACATCTTTATTTATGTGGCTTATAGGAGCAGACTTCACGAACCAGAAGGCAGCGTGTACCTACCTAGGTATTATTAAGACGGAACAGTTTACCCTTATGTAGGTACGTACATATTCTCAGTAGTACCTATTCTCGCGGAAGTAGGCGCGGTCATCATCTACCTACTTGTGATCCATGATTACATCAATAGCCTAAATGACATGACCAACAAAAAAAAATAACTTTTAACAAACATTATCCTGTCGATTTTAAAACAACATATAATACAAAACCACAAACTCCATGGATTTTGTGGTTTTATATTGCTTGGAATATGTAAATATTTATTCGTGTTACACGATTAAATTTATTCGATATTTTCCAAAACTACAGAATGTATTCTGCAAAGAAAACAAGTCCAGAAAATAACTGGAAGCATTCCACCGGCTACTTTCTACACTTTGCTTTCTTGCTGGAGTAGCGCTCGCAGTATAAAGACCTATTGTGCCAATGGTCATCGTGCCATAGGAACAGCTAAGAATAGGCTTAGGACGAAATCGTCATTTTAGTCCTGCCCTTCTTCTCAGGGCGGGGAGTCCCACACACGCCGTATCTTCCCTCGAGTGACGGTACGGTACATCAATGTATTTCCCCTCGTTATAAAAAAAGGGCGAGATCGTCATGTTTTAGTAATCCATATTTTAACTGGACCGTAAAAACACTACACCCACTGCATATCTATTAATTTCTATCCAGATACTTACTATTTATATAATATTTAAGAGAGGTAGGGCATAGCGATTTATCACTCTAACTGGAGCAGCCCAACTGGTGAAATACCTCCACTTTACAGAAGACCGCACCCAAATAACAATCACTTCGGTGTTGTTATGTTCCTGCGTGTAGTAGGTAAGGTTTCCAGAGCTCCTGGGGGATGCTACATTAGTAGCAGGGGTCAAGCCTTCAAGGTAAGGGCGACAAGTCCAGTAACAGTTATTATTATTATCATACCTACTGTACTTGTCGCCCTTAAGCTAGGATCTCATTCCCACTTAACATTAGGTGGGATAAGGCGAGATGGGGATGAGGGATCTTGAAGTACAATATAAAAAAAATCAACGAGAAATACTTCTGGAAAACCTATAAGTTCATAAAGTTCATTTGAAAGAGCAGTTTCATGACAAAAATAAATTAGGAGTCGAACCCATTATCTCATTTCGACGCATAGGCAAAGAGTGTTTGGTTTAGTTGATCATTTTTAACGCCACGTATGGTGTAATCCCTCTGCACCATTATTTTAAGTAATGACATTCACATGTTTGATAGAAAATTGCATTCAGCTATACTCCTTACTCGATGATTTATTTTTATTTATTAAAATGTTAATACCACTCACTGACCGAGATTAATAATAAAATCTCAGACACTATAACACCTACAAACTTAGGTTCTTTCTAGGATTTAGATATATCCCAAGATCTGATTTTAGGAAACTGCACTTCCAAGGGGAATTGTGAGTTTGTATAAAAGTCCTATGTTTTGAAATAAGAGGATTTAAAATTTATGATCTATGGGGTTGTACTAATAATGTACCTTAAGAAATCAACCCCCTTTTGGGGTAAAACAGGGCATGGTAGTTACCACGCGTATGAAGACACGTATTTTATATTCTTGCAAAAAGCACTCATATTGAATACGATTCCATTAGCAGCATTATTATATTCATTAAATGTTTATACCGGTAAGTGACAAATATGCAGGTAAGTATTCGCTTGAAGCGAGAGCCTTTCGCTGGAAGCCATTATGATGCTCATAAACCACGATCAAATGATTGTGTAAGGAAAACGACATAGATATTTATTGGAATCAGAGTCCCATAACTAATATGTCGATCTTTATATTTTCAAAGTTATATCATTAGGTGGAATGGTTGTATAAAATCGAATGCTTAATCGTCTACAGGTTCAAAAACAATAATATTTAATTGTATCTAGCTATTATCGGACAGCAGGCTTAACTTATACATTAATACCAAAAAAATAATCATAATACTGAATACAAACATGTTTAAGGTAGGCTATACTCTCTAGAAAATTTTACATTAACATAATTTACAACATTTAATAACTCTTATAATGTAAAATACAAAAAAAAACAGATTATGTACTGCTAACAAAAAAATAAAAGATGACGTTACAGAATAAATATATTTGTGGTTGTTGAAAGCCACACACACTAAAAAATTATAAAAAAAATACTAAGTCTTGAATATTTAAAAAGCTTAATTTAGGCTTACATTGTGTAGATATCAATGTGCATGTGGAAGCAATACGAAGTCTGTTCCTCATTTCTCTTACAAATAATGCTAGACTAGTTGTGAAAACTTCATGTGTATTTTGGAATACTGCTTCCTGAAAATAAAAAAAAAATAGTTTTTTAAAAACTGCCAATAAGTGTTTGAAACCTAGAAGAGGTCAGATACATTGAATATAGTAGATGAGGCGATATGGTTATATGAATAATAGATAAAGTATTTGTTATGCAGATATTTATTCGATTTAAAGTAATCAAGTGTAAGTTAACATATTTTAACATTTTAAATCTTACTTGACACTGTCGTTATAAATACTCGTTGACTAGTACCATAACATTATAATACATAAACACTTTCCAATAGTGTCTAATACAAAATTGGAAATAATTATAATGTAAATTCCAGTAACACTCTTGTCGTTTTCATGGACTTGAAAAGTACAGTAATACTTTCAATATTAGTAATTTAAGAATAATAATTAACTTGTTGCCATAACTAAAATGAAGCTGATTCATCCCTTACATTTATAACAATTTAATTTAAATGTGTTTATATTAAAACTAAATTCTCAGTATCACACATTTGAATCAAACTAACAATACACATTTAAAGTGTATAATATTAATAATGTTATAACTATATACTGGAATTGTGTAGCTTATATTTAATTCACATTAAGCATTTGTGTAATTTATAAACTGGGCTCAAGCCTTGCTAATTTTATAATGAAAGACATACAATTTCGGTCATATCTAAATTAAAACCTGCTGAATAATCTTACGAAACTATAAATAAACTTAAGACTTAACACATTATTATAAGTAAAAAGGAAACATTGTACAGATGCAGTGGTATCAAGATTAAGAATGGGAGTACATGTTACTTAGTTTTTTATAGAGAGTAAGTTCTTCACAGTCATTTTGGATGAAATAAAGTTTTCTTTACTAGGGATTCACAATCATTTAACAATATAAACTAGGCCGTCAGTTCCAAAGCATGGTGTACAGCAATGCAAACCAAAATTTATCTACATTTTCTAAATTTGAGTAAACACTCGGTCTATGACTTATATACAAATTGATGAATAGTGATAAATTAACTTTTTCTCGTTCAATTTTGTTGTTTTGCTGAAGAAAGAAGCCTGAGAGGTAACCAACTAAAGCTAATAGCGGGTGACTCGCGCATCTAAAAAAAAATAAAAATAATATTAAAATTAAATACACTTGGTATTTATACAATATCAAAAAGGTGATGCCAAAAATGTTTTTTAATAGTCTGATAATCAACATGAATGTAACAATTTGTATTAAAATACTATTTCAAATGAGTATAATTGCATAGAAATCACGCTTAATGTTTATTTATCAATAAAATCCCAAAATTGCTATAACTTAAACCAAATAACTGTCATTGATCCCCTCCTAAGAACTAGGTTCCTTAGTACTAGTGAGCTTTTTATATTAATAGGAATGAGAATTACAAAACATTTAAAGCTACAATATGTGTCATATAGTAGTTATAGTGCCATCATATAATAATGACCAATGCCCTACATATATTCAACACTAAATAAAATATCACCATTCATGTAACTGATGACCCAGTTGATCAATCTTTACTTTTTCTAATAATTACACAGGTTTCAATTACTCTCATACTGCAAGACTGGTTTTAACAAAAAGCTAGCCTTCTATTAGTCAAGTGTTAGATTCACAAGCACACTTTCTTACAATCTTATCAATTATATCATAAGTTCAATTTTGGTCATAAGTCTAATTTTCAATTAGCTAAAAACCTAATCCATACTATTCAAACAAACAGCAACTAACCAGAGATTTTGCACTGCAAATGTTGAACCTTCAATTAGAAATATTTTGGATAAAAGAAATATTAGACAACCATTAATTTTTATTTTACATCTGATTTCATGCATTGACTAAGAAAATTAATAATATTAGGTAGGTACTTACTAGGCGTATAATTATAGTGTACCTATTTAACTTACACAACTTAAAAAAAACGACCTAATGATTCATAGTCATAGATAATAATAACTATATTATTGAAGTGCCATATCTCTTGGCAAATAATGACAAAGGCTAAGCGAACAAGCATTATTAGTTACATATAGGCTTAAAAACCATGGGATCATATTTCTTATTAACATTATCAATAGAGACTATGTAAAACACAGAAATTTTGGCTAGCATTTCGAACATTACTGAATATATGTAAAGTCATTTAAACACATCTAATTTCAGAATTTTTGCATTTAATAAGATACAAAGTTATATTCTACAGAACAACAGGTTCACATTTTTAAAAAGAACTTTGCCAAAAGATAATGAAAGAATTTTCAATGACTAATAAAATTTATTAATCATGTGAAGGAAATAATGATAAGATAAATTGATTAGAACTAGCATAAAATGACATTTATCAATGTAGAACACAAGCATTATTATCCTATTCTCAATTTAATTGTCAATAATGAATCAAAAGCCATTCAACAAATGTGTTGGAATAATATTATGGTAATAATAAATTAAATAATGTGATTTTTTTTTATTGGATTACCCTAAAGTTACAACAGACATATAATTATGAGAACAACACATAATTTTCTCATAAATGTTTTGTTACCTATTCTTTATTGTGAGTTATTGATTATTGTGATTGAAAAATGATATTTATAGGCAGGTACCTATAGATTAACAAACAGTTAGCAGATAATCACCTTTGTCTTAATATATTTTGTCTGAGACTTATGAATAAATCTATTTGTTTAAGTTGGATTCAAATAGGCAATAACAATGCAATTTAATTGATGAATTGAGTATTGAAGATATCCTTACATTTGAATTAAACAATATTTTACAACAATTAATCCAACAGCAGAATTATTTCACGAAACAGTGGTTTAAAAATATTATCTACAGCATTATCGCTCATATGGTAAAAGAGTTAGATAGTATTTTAGGAATAATTAATTGGTAGTCATGGTGTAAAACTCAATGGATTGATGAAGTTAGATAATAGTGTTTACGAATTTATTAATGTGAAATTCCGTAATTAACCCCACCTGTGTTGAGGCCGGTGTTCTCAGAGGCGCCGGGCGCAGAAGGCGCTGGCATAGCGATTGCAGGCGCCTGGTCACCCTTGGGGCGGCCCTCCCCACCCGGCTGCACTGTGACTGCCTGCACCCCGTCTGAGTCATCACGCTCCAGGGTGTGATAATCACCGGACTCTTCAGGTGGACGTGGCTTGCATTTACCGCAGCAGCAGTTGCAACAGCAACAGAGGCAGCAGCAGAAGTAACATCCAGTTAAAATACCGCAAACGATAAACAGCGCTTTACACCAAGTACTTGTGACCACGAAATAGGCGTTGACGTTTTCTTCACCAAATTGCTCGGCAATATACAAGCCCAGAGATCCATAATTATCGTAGATATTTCTTTTTGTAGCATCGCTTAAAATAGTATGTGCTCGATTCACTTCTTTAAATTTCTCAGCGGCGTCTGGGTTATTGGGATTTTTATCAGGATGATACTTTAACGCTAATTTCCTATAGCTCTTTTTAACATCGTCTTGTGTCGCAGTTTTGGGAACCTGAAGTATTTGGTACAGACTATCCCCAGCAGTAGATAATTTTCTTTTATCCATCTTCTTAATCTGATTTCAGAAACGGTTTTAACAAATGCGAACAAATTAAATAAAGTAAAACTGTGACCAGAATGAGGATTAAAACCACTGACTAAACTGACAAGACGACATTTGCAATACAAAACGTTTCATTTCATCAACTTTCTCAGTATTTTTTCTTTCTATATTATATTTGAGGTTGCAAGGAATCTGCGGTCTCAGCCCAGCAGTGACAAACATAAACGACAGAAAAAAGAGACTTAATAAATGGAATGGACTTAATTTAATATTAAGTCCATGATACATGGTTACCTGTACCATGCCTGTACCAGAGTAAAATATGTATTTGACTAAGAATCGAGCTTGGATCGCTTTATTCGACCTTAATTTAGCCACTGCCACGACATTGTTCCAACGACGTTTGGAAGCTTGTGGTTCGAAGTCTGACCACGAAAAAGACCATTAGTAACACAGTATCTATTATTATAGTATTATATGTCTGTGATTAATAACGAAAAATATTTACTAGAGTAGTATAATTATGAAGACATGAATTATTTTTTATTGCATATGCAATCAGAAAAGAAAGAATCGTGGTGTGAGATCGTTTATGAAGCGTCAAGCGTTTTATTTTACACAGCTCTTTAGAAATGTAAAAACCGATAAAATTAAGGGTTTTTCAGAGCTCAATAAAATTTTGTCGCGTGGCGCATGATAAGCGTGTAAGTTACAATACAATCCTGTAGATGGGAGGATTTTCTCGGTCTACGCTGCTGCCACAGACATACCTTATAGAGGTTGCTGCTTAACTCATGGACTTAATATAATAAACACTAAGTCCATGGCCTAACTTTAGCTGACAAAATTTGACTTTAGTTTGATATTTTTTATTGTCTGTGGTCTTTGTTGACATCCTTTCTCAGGGTTCCCAACGGAGATTTTCCCCAAAAATTAGGAGAGGAGAAGTGGGACATCTTTTTTGTCTTTTACGGATTTTAAAAATTTTAGTAAATAAATGGTTTGCTACTTGAGGTTGGCAATAATTTACGACTAAAAAATGTTAAAAAAAACGCTGAATGAAATCATTTCAGTGACGACCTCCGTAGCCGAGAGGTTGGCGGGCCTGATTTTGGTGAGCGCCATCTCTGCGGTTCCGGATTTGATCCCCGGTCGGGTCAATATGGGATATGAACTTTTCCGTTTTTTCTCTGGTGTTGTGGTACCGTCGTTGTTTCTGATTTCTGTAACACAAGTGCTTAAGCTACTTACCACAGAATCAGAGCAATGTATGTGATGTTGTCTAATATATACATACAGGTTGAATTTTTAATCACTATCCAAATTTTGATATGTTAATCTGTAGCGTAAAATATTGAGAAATAGCTTTACAAAGTTATCCATAAAAAAGCCGCCGCAACAGTCATCGACCGCGCATCACGTGAGCCGCGTGCCACACCATTTTATTGATAACATCCATAAGCAAATGTTACCGTTATTCTTTTACGGGCTTAGGACCGGCAAATTGCAAATGTTTAACATACCTAATTTCCATCGTGTTAAGGTACTACTTGATATTTAAATTAGGTAGATACTTATTAGGTGCTCTAACAGTTTCTTTTAAAAAATATTTTTTTCTAAATTGTTTTATGCTATTAACATGAAACTAAACGACCACTAAGTAGGTATCTTTCGCTATAAGGCATAAAAAATTAAACAATTTATGTACCAATTTGACAACCTCGGTGGCGCAGTGGCTAATGTAGGCGCCCAAAGCGCGTAAGGCCCCGGATTCGATTCCCGGTCGGGTCAATTTGGAAAACGAATTTTTCTAAATTGACTCGAGTCTGGGTGTGCTGGGATGACGCCCCCAGTTAATATCCGCCGTCTGGTACTCATAGTACAAGGGAAAACCTTAGTTTGAGACCAGGTGATTGGTGTGATTGTCTGGCGCATTAATTAATTAAAATCAACTTATTTATTCTTACTAATTAGTTACGTCTATTTTAATAAGTGTTTACCATTTCTCTCCGAGTGTCGAACGTTTCTGCACATTATCTTTTAATTTGTTAAGCACTAAATGTCACTTTTCACTTCATCAAATGCTCGGATAATTTGCAGTTGTAACTCGTCCAGGCTTTGGGCCTGTTCCACATAAAACGTCTTTTTATTTCGCACCACAAAAAAAGTTACACGGAGTCGGTTCGGTGACCGCGATCCAGCGGTCGCCGTACTCAGCTGTGAGGTAGGTACTTGCGGCAGCTTAGTGCGGTGGTGCTCTGTCTTGTTGGATATAAAGATCGCGAAAATTCGCGATCGGCACTTCTTCTCGATAACATATCGTTTGTTTGTAAGCAACAATCGCGACCCACACGTTTCACAATTAGCCACTCGCAGAAGACTCGGCGGAGTAGAGCGTCTGCTTCACCTAACGCCTGCACTTTTTAGTAATGATAAGAGTGTAACTGAGCTTGTAAGCAATTCACTACTGGCGGACGCAAAGCGTCTCAATGCATCTCGAGTACCTCCTCGCACCAGGGTATCTTTCGAAATAGTTGAAGATGTCGTCTTCGATTTATACTGGCAGTCTTTGCCTGCCACGCCTTACAACTAACACTAAACTTAACAAGTAACACCATTTTTAGGGTTCCGTACCTCAAAAACGGATCCCTTATAGGATCACTTTGTTGTCCGTCTGTCCGTCCGTCCGTCCGTCTGTCAAGACCCTTTTTCTCAGGAACGCGTGGAGGTATGAAGCTGAAATTTATATCAATTACTCAGGTCTACTGTCCCTTGAAGCTGTGAAAAAATCAAACTTTTAAGCCAACGCAATCAAAAGATACAGCCGTTTATGCCGCAAATTTTCGACACTTGCAAGGGAATCCAAACCTACAGGGTGCTTCCCGTGAACTCAGAATCTTGAAATTTGGTATGAAGCAACGTCTTATAGCATAGATAAAGGAAAAATTACGAAAACCATAAATTTTTAGTTACATCACATAATATATATTTTTTTAATAATTTTAAACTTACTACCCATTTCCTCATAAACGCGTAGAGGTATTAAATTGAAATTCATACCAAATACTCAGGTCTATAATACCTTTAAGCTGTAACAAAATCAATCTTCTATTGCAACGCAATCAAAAGAAACAGCAATTTAAGCTGCATATTTTGAAACTCGCAAGTACTCGCAAGGGAATCAAAACCTAAAGGGTACTTCCAGTCGACCTAGAATCTTGAAATTTGGCATGTAGCAACGTTTTATAGCACACATAAAGGAAAAATTCCGAAAACCTTAAATTTTTAGTTACATTACAAAATATATATTTTTTAATAAATATAAACTTATTACTTTTATCCTCATGAACGCGTAGAGCTATCAAGTTGAAATTCATATCAAATACTTAGATCTAATTGCCTTTAACCCGTGAAAAAAAAAATTCTAAGTCAACGCAAAACGCAAAAGTACAACCATTGATACAGCATATTTTGAAACTCGCAACTACACGCAAGGGAATTAAAACCTAAAGACCACTTCCCGTTGACATAGAATCTCGAAATTTGGTAAGAAGCAATAGCTTACAGCACAGGTAACAAAAAAATCCGTTTGTACGGAACCCTCGGTGCGCGAGTCCGACTCGCACTTGGCCGGTTTTTTTTTCGTAAAACTCGCGGTTTGAACAAATCGGTTTGAAAAAAGAGTACGATCCCCGGCGCGGGTGCGCGTGTGGCGGACTGCGTGACCTCTGTTTGTCGCTCGCCACCTCCGACGTCCCCAACCCACCACGCGCCTCAACACGCACCCGCGCATTGCCCATTGATGTTTTCGCTTTAATAGTAGTAATAATATTTACGATAGTCAGGGTAACCATGCGATTTTTAAAACTTGTTCGGGGTAGTGAATTTATTGTGTAAGTTGGACCTATCTATTTTTTTTCAGAAATGGGTTCTATTAACGATACTTATTACCCAGAAAAAATTTGGATAGTGATCAAAAAATCTTTCTGTATATTCATTAAAAAAATAATAAATTCCACGCTAATGAACTCAACAACAGTGAGATTTTATTATTTTTAAATTAAATTTAACAGTAAAATATTTAAGGGGAATTCTTGGTAAATGTGGAGATTATTGGGTTTTAGGGAGATACGTTTTTGAGAGTTAAGAACACTGTCTCTCACGTCTCACTCCCCCTCCCTTCCCTCAATGAGCGTTTGTTTCTTTTCTCATTGGTCCAGTGTAGTGTTGCCGGATAATCGATAATCGATTAATCGATTATCCCCCCCTCAAATAATCTAATAATCGATATGACAATCGATAGTATCGATACTATCGATATAATCGATTATATCGATACCTATTTTTATTAGATATAATCGATTATAATCGATTAATCGATTATAATCACTTAGATTATAATCGATATAATCGATTATATCGATATCAAGTTTAAAGCAATACTATCGTTATAATCGATTATTTCGATATAATCGATAATTTGCAATTATTTTTAGATAGTATCGCCATGACGGTACAGTTCAGGTAGGTACCAAGAAACTTAGCTATCACGTTATATGAATAAAAAGTAGGGTATAAATAACTTTTTCACGGTTTCATTTTGAATGTGTTATGTCTAAGAAGACATTATATGAATGACGATTAAATCTAAAAATAATTGCAAATTAATCGATTATATCGATAGTATTGCTTTCAACTTGATATCGATATAATCGATTATATCGATTATATTGTATTTGACTTAGATTATAATCGATTAATCGATTATAATTGATTATATCTAATAAAAATAGGTATCGATATAATCGATTATATCGATAGTATCGATTGTCATATCGATTATTAGATTATTTAAGCCTCTTTTGGAATAATCGATTATAATCGATTTACAATCAAATCGACGGCAACACTAGTCCAGTGTGTGTTTCTTCTGTGTGGTCGACCCCCCTGCGATTCGATGAAAATAACTTCACAAGAAATTATTTTGCATTGATTTAAGTTAATCGTAGATTTGTCAACATAAATCAGACGTTGATAAAATCCTATTATGAACTTGTCAAATTAAGTAATCAATACTTAGTAAGTTTGTTGAAAAAACAGACATTATTGTGGTTGCACTAGAATTTTATAGGTTATGTTGAATTTTAATTTTTAGGTTTTCTTCTCCATACTAAATGACTTGAAATCGAATATGCAAGTGTCCATGATGAAAGTTCGAAGTTTTTTTAAGCTGTACCAGCAGGTACTGTCCCGCCGGCCATACCTGATGCAGGCCATTCAAACCGGCACGCTTATGGCAACAGGAGACATAATATCCCAGACTATCATTGAGAGCAAATCTTTGAAACAGATAGACTTTAAAAGAACAGTTGGATTTTCATCGATAGGCTTTTTTGTGGGCGTAAGTTTATTGCTCTCTTAAATTTGATTTGGTAAATAAAATTTATGTATACATAATATATATTGTATACTTAATTGTTTAATATTATTTTTTGGCACACATATTAAATAAATGTTTTTGTTTTAGGGACCTGCTCTTAGAATTTGGTACGGGTTGCTGAATAAATATATAGGATCTCAGGGCAAGTCAGTAGCACTGAAAAAAGTATTTATTGATCAAGTAATATTTGCACCAGCATTCCTCCTGTTGATATTATCAGCAGTAGGAACTCTTCAAGGAAAAACTTTATACAACATAGAGCAAGATGTGAAAGCAAATTATTTTGATGTACTCAAGACTAATTATTACATATGGCCTTGGGTTCAACTGGCAAATTTTTATTATATACCACTACAATATCAAGTGTTAGTTGTGCAGTCTGTAGCTTTGTTCTGGAATACCTATTTGTCATGGAAAACAAATAGAAAGAGGTTAATAGAGTAATTAATCTCATTGATAGATTTAACAAATCATACCCAATTAACTACAAATAGTATTGTTTTATATACAAAAAATAATAGTTTTTCTTTCTGTGAAAGCGTTAATTTGTTTATTTAATATTTTGTACTATAATCTAGACTTCTTGTTGTGTTCTTGTTATTAACTTGTCAATCAACATTTTTTATTTAATTTAACACAGATTGACATTAGAACTTGTTAACTTTAAAATTAGTTAAGGGGCTTGTTAACTTTCATTACATTTTGCTTAGGCCATTAACATGCATTGAACATCAGATATTAATAGATGTAATTATTTATTATACTGCTATACTGGCAAGCTCTGCAATTAAATGTCCTAAAACATCTTGAAAATACAACTGAATACCCCAATTTTTTTTTCAATTGCTTTCAATTACTTTTGAACTGACTGGTTCATTTTTCTTCTATGAAAGGGGAAATCTGGTCCTGTGTTCATCAGGGGCCTTACCTTGAACTGTTTGAATCTCTTATTGCATGACAAAAAAGTGTAGTGTGAATACCCACATCCTTAAAAGTACAGCATGTCTTCCTACAAAAGCTGCTAGTAAGGCTGCAGTTTTGGATATGATAATGAGATCCTGATAGGTTATGGGAATTGCTCAAACAATGTGTGTTTGGACTCATTCTTTTTTTATGCAAGTACTAGCTGTGCTGAAGCCTGTGACTTCGCCCGCATTGTTTCAGGATATTACATTCATACAAATCCATTTAGTACTTTTTACTTGTAAGCAGTGGCGTAACTACAGGGTGGCAAGTCGGCAAAATGCCACGGGCCCCCAGCCAGAAGGGGCCCCAGGTAAGAGGAGAATCCCAATTACCAAGAATAATTTTTACATCAAACTTTCCTAAAGTATGCACTACATTTCTGGTATTTCCAAACAAGTATTAGACATTATTCTTTCTTTCAGAAGAAGGAGGGGGGGGGGGGGGGTTGGTCGATGGATTGATGAATTTGCCACGGGCCCCGAATGGTATAGTTACGCCACTGCTTGTAAGAGTTACAAATATGTACATCCAGATATCCATACATTCTAACAAACGTTTGTGTTTATAATCTAAGTAGGGTATACATACATTTTCACCTTCAGTTAGCAGAATAAATTTAAGGCCGTGTCCCCAGTAGGCAAACTGTTAGCGGCCGACTGAGTTAGCCGCAAATTTGTGGCAAACTGAAATTCGAGTTAGCTGCAAACTCTAATCAATTTTCGTGCGTCGCCGTCGACTAGAACCGGTTTTGGTGGGAGTCGGCCGCTGACTGCTATAGTCAGCGCGCGTAACGCTGCAAACTGCGTATAGTGAGCGCAAAACTAGCAAACTGTGGACACTCCATTTCAAATATATGGAAGGGCGTACTAAATCGGTACACCGCAAACTCAGTCGGCCGCTAACAGTTTGCCTACTGGGGACACAGCCTAAGTTGTCTATTCTATTCGTCTATTCCCAGTAGCCACCACATGGATTGCCACCGGTGGCTTGTGTGAAAAAATCCATTGCCACTGGTGGCGACTGGGAAATGATGGTCCCCACTTTAACTTCGTTTTAAATAAATGCATGAAATAATTATTTCAAAACCTGCCCCTTATTTGATAAAGATTTCTTCAGCCATTTTGGCTGGGTACACGACAATAGCGCCACCTAGCGTCTACAACTTTGCTTTGCTCACTTACAATGCCTAAAACCCGGCTCCCGGGTTCTACTGTATTTTTGCCAGACGCCAAGAACCCGGCTCCCGAGTCGGCTTATAGCTAACTGAACATCGCCTATGCTCACGCCCAGCACTCGCTAGCCGGGTCCTATTGTTCTCTCGAAAGTAGCAAGGTTGTCAAATATATTCACAGTTTAAAATGTCGCGATGAATTTTCGAAGAGTTAGCGTAACCCCACACTAGCGTTCGTTGAGCGTCGACGCCCACGCAACGCCAACGCAATGCTTGCGCAGCGGCGCAGTCGAATAGGGCGCTGCAGCTTGCCGAAGTGACGAACGCCAGGACTGCGCTCCACAGGCGCCGCGCCGGCCCGTCGCCTGCGCAGCGTTTATTTTGTCAACAGTACAATGATCAACCCGCGCGCCCGTGCTTTAGAATCAGTAGGTAGAAGACTTTTTAGCTGATAGCAAATATGGATGTAGCTTAAAATACTAACTCATATTGCCGAAGAAACCCCTTGTCAATTAAGTACTTTTAGTTTTCGATAAAATAAATGCTGAAGTTGCCTATTCGGGCCATGTGTCAAATAGGTAAAATATATTTTTTCCTTTATTAGTGCAAGTAGGAAAGCATTAATTTATCACTGCATTATAAAACATTATATTGTGCGTTATTCAAATCTTACATATCCATTTTCGAAATGACTGTACATAGCGTCTGCGCGGCGCGACGCTCGAACGCGATGTGCAGAGGACCGAGGACGCCCAGCGCAAGCGCCGCCGCTCAAACGCCGCGTCGACGCAACGCCCAAAGAACGCTAGTCTGGGGAGGTCGCCGGCAAGACGCGGACGCTCGAAAACGCTAGTGTGGGGGCCCCTTTTAAGGCAACAATCAAACCAACTCGTTTACAGAAAAAAATTACGTGATACCGTAATATGTGTGGTAATTAATGCATTACCTATTGGTTGGTTAAGAAATTAAATGCTGTGAGTAAAATCAATTCAAAAAGTGTGTTTTATTATGGTTACCTAAATTTACTGAAACACAAAAGAGCTAACGTTATTAAAACGGTTTCTTTAAAAAAGTTAATATGTATTTGTTCTTAAATCGCAAGTAATAAGTTAAAACTGATGGGACAAAACAAAAAGTCAAAAGGTAATCGATACATAAACTAGGCCAGGTAACATGCGCCACGCGACCAAATTTTATCGCGCTCCTAACAAACGTCGAAATTAATTGGCTGAAAATATGAGTGCGGTGTGCTATTAGCCAATCAACAGTATCGAAACTTTTGTCGTCTCGTGCGAGAAATGTGACGTATTGCGCATGCTAGGCCTATAAGCCATGTAGCAACAAGGAAGGAAGCAGCCTTAGCATTTATATTTTCCTACATTTTTTTCTGGTATTTTTGCAAGGGAAAATGTGCACACATCACAGACCCATGTATGTACCCATGTGCAATTGCTACACACCTATCCACAAAAACCTATGCAAATTCCTTGTTGCTCGATGCTGTTTGTGTAAAACTTCATAGTTCTAAAATTGGCTGTTTCAAACAAATAATCTTTGGATTGGTAATTTTATAGTTAAATACAGATTTATATTGTTAGCTTACTTTTCACAAAAATATATATTTTATTTATTAAGTAAGCACACTGGTTTATTTTTATTCTGGTAACTAAGCAAGCTCAGATTATATCAGAAATAGAGTTGCTCAACAGTGGACAGTTTCACTATCGATAGTTGACGTTGTTAACTTGCAATAATATCGATAGTGCTATCGGTGTTTTATGTAAATTTACAATTACTCTTGATTGAAAGTGATAGTATCAATACAATATCATAATATTTTTCATACTTGCGATACTGTTGTTGTATTTTTTTTTTTAAATGCCGTTTGATACTGAGCATCAATACGACAAAGTTATTACAATCTAGTCTGAAAAGACTAATAAGTAATTTATATTAACACTTTTCTTATTGTCTCTATTAAGGGGAAGACACTTTGTTCTTGTGTTCTTAATGAGTAGTGTGGTGTATGATGTGATGATGTGGTGAAGTAGGTACGTGTGTGGAGATGAGGAAAAGTCTCGAGATACACAACATAAAACAGTTTATTTACAGCACTCAGTTACAGTACGTACACACACAAGAAAGAAGGAGTAAGGCGAGAAAGTTAAACACAGATAGTCAGAAAAGAGAAAGTCACAGCACAGCACATACAACAAGCAAGCAAAAATGTTCTGAATGTAAAAGCGTTAAGCGCGAGAATGTAGTTAGCCCGTGATCGCTAGAAGCAGACTGTTCGCCGGGCGCCGAGCGCCGCGCGCGGTGGTAGGCATCAAAACCGGTCACCGCACGAACAATAGGCTCAGCTGAGTAGCGGCTAGTGAATCACTACTAATAATGGTAATTTTGCGAATACAAATGTATGTGTCGGGAAAGGGGTAGACATCAGAAGTAAATGCAGACTTACAGGTTAATAAATTTATTAAGTAATACCAGTAACCTAATTTACTTAAAGTAACTAATTAATAATCTAATAATTTACAACGGTTATGTAATATCTAGTCTCTGTATGTAGGCGAGCCTATGTTCAGAGTGGCTGGTAACAGTCCGGGTACTAAAGACCACAGTCCGTACACCAAGACGCATCCATTCGAAATGCGTGCCGATTGAGCGCTGCCGTGCCCTTTTATAGGTAAGTAGTGGGGATTAAAGCGAAGTGGGAAGGCGATGACGTCTTGGTGCACGTGCTGCCGGCGTGAGTCACGCTGTCGTACCACTGTGCCGTCACGGCCATTCTGACGATCACTCGTCCTCGAGAGTATCTGTGAGACAGAAAACCACTTAAAAAAAATGCTAGTCTAAATCGTTATCCACTGAAGTAGATAAGATCCCTTTAGCCAGGCTATTATCTTGAACAAGATCGTTACCCACAAAAGCAGGCAAGATCCCTTCACTCTATCAGTGCTGGACTAAACCGTCATCCACAGAAGCAGATGAGGTCCCTACAGCCGAATGCGCTGGACTGGGCTTAACCCCATTAGCATCACTTAAAGAGTAAACAGAGAGCGTTTCCTCTGAATCCACAGATACAGTTCTTTCAGAGTCAATAGAGATGGTTTTAGAGCTATTCGATACAGTTTCGTCTAAATCCTCATTAACATTTAGGGGATCAGAAGGTTCTCCGAGACCTATCATTCTATTATCATTTTCACATACAACTTCTGCCGTCACGGACCGTTCATCATCATCATCACTACTATAGTTTTCCGATATTTCAAGAAACCCATTCTGTCCTTTAGGTACTGCTCTTAAGTTTTCGTGAGCATACTTGTATATTCTATTTGTACCATTAATATGCTTAAGCTCATAGCGGTCGTTATTTAGAACAGTTACAATTTTGAAAGGACCTTTAAACATTTTATCTAATTTAGTTTGATGTCTGTCTTCACATCTCAATAACACAAAATCTACCACCGAAAATGGCTTTACCTTTGCTTTACCTTTATTAAATCGTATGGTGTCATAATTTGCTACCTGTTCAATATTCGCGGATGCAGATAAACGGGCCGCTTCAACATCAATTCTGTCTGTTTCAGAGGAACAAGGTGAAATTTTGGCAAGATTTAATGAATTGGCTTTAACGCCAAACATGAGTTCTATGGGTGTAAATCCCGTAACTCTAGACCTTGTACAATTAAGAGCCAGTTGAATTTCACCCAGTTGATCCTGCCAAGTATTGTCAGAATTGCACTCTATTACAGTAAATATATTTTTCAAAGTTCGCATGACCCTTTCAACCTGACCATTGGCCCTACTTGTGCCAGTAGCAATTAAGTGAAGATCTATGTTATTATCTTTGCAAAATTTATTAAACTCGCTACAATCATAACAACGTCCCCGGTCTGCGATTATACGTTTTGGGGCGCCGAAGAGATCAACAGCTTTTTTTATAGCTCTTATTGCACGAGAAGAGCTAAGGTTGGGGGCATACTCCAAAAGCACAAATTTCGTAAAAGCATCTATCAAAACTGAACAATATTCTTTGCGTTCGCTCTTGCCACTTAATTTTCCTGTGAGGTCTAAGTGGATAGTATGCCAGGGCATAGGATTTTTAGGGATAGAGTGTAACTGCACTTGTTGTGCCCCTGATGGGCCTTTTGAGGTTTTACAGACAACACAACTATTAATAAACTTCTTGATAAATTTTGACATATTAGGAAACCAGTACAGTTCGTATAATTTATCGAGGGTCTTATCGACACCCAAATGTTTCAACTCATTATGAACGTGACTAATTAAAGACCAGACAAGAGAGCGTGGCATAATAGGTAGCCAACTAGAAACTCCTCCGCGCTGGATTTTTCTATATAAAATGCCCTGTCGTAAATCATAAGTGTGAGATACATCATCCGGCAATTGGGCATTGCGTAATTTTGTAATTAAATCAGAAAGCTCGGAATCACGTTCTTGCTCAACAATAAGCCATCCTTTATTAAATTCCAGAAAATTTACATTTATAGGTTTTGCGCTAGTATTGGATAAGTTTCGGGATAGAAAATCTGCATGACCCATTTTACGACCTTCCTTATACGAAATCTCAAAATCAAAAGCCTGAAGCATTGCCCACCACCTATGGACTCTCGGAGTTAGATTTCGTTTGGAATGAGATGCTTTAAGGGAATTGCAATCAGTAAAGACAGTGAATTTGCGCCCATACAAATAATGACGAAAATGTTCAACTGCTCTAACGACAGCTAAGGTCTCAAGCTCGTAGGAGTGATAACGACTCTCAGCATCTGAAGTCTTTCGACTAAAATAGGCAACTACATGAGGTGCACCATCGTATTTTTGTATAAGAACTGCCCCGTATCCTTCAGTGCTGGCATCCGTATGCAATTCAATTGGCAAAAAAGGATCAAAAACTTTAAGAACTGGCTCTGAAGTCAATATTTGAATTATTTTCTGATGAATTAAGTCATGATCCGATGTCCATCTAACTGCACCTTTACCTTTTGTTAAAGGGTACAAAGGTCGTATTACCTGAGAGAAATTTGGAATAAATTGACGGAAATAAGTTGCCAAACCTATAAGTTGTCTAACTTGTGTAACTGTTTTTGGGGTAGGAACGTTAACAAGAGCCTGTACTTTCTTTGGGTTCGGTCTTATTTCCCCAGCGGATATTATATAACCCAGGTATTCAGTTCTTATTTTTAAAAAAGAACATTTTTTTATGTTAAACGAAAATCCTGCATCACACAATATCTTTAACAATTTATCTAGACGGTCTAAGCCTTCATCAACAGTTATAGATACCGAGAGTACGTCATCCATATAAACCAGAATCCTATCGTCATTAATGGGTTTTAATGCATTATTGATTGATCTTTGAAATACTTGAGGAGCATTGCGTAAGCCAAAAGGCATTGCGAGATATTCAAATTGACCCTTCGGTGTCACAAATGCTGTTTTCTCAATTGAATCTTTGTGAACTGGTAATTGGTGAAAACCCGAGGCCATGTCGATAGAGGAAAAATAATAGGCACCATGCAACTTATCTATCTGGTCACTAATTAACCGTAACGGATAATTATCATGCTTGGTATTACTATTAAGTTCCCTGTAATCCACACACATTCGGGTGGTTCCATCTTTTTTTGCTACCAATATTATGGGACTGGCGAACGGTGATGAGCTTTCTCGAATTATGTTAGCGTTCAACATTTCATTAATTTTTGTATCTACTATAATAGATTCATCAGGAGATAATCTATATGGTCTCCTTTGTACTGTCTTATGTGGATCTATCAAATCTATTTTTAATTCACCCGTCTTAATACGGGTATTTGGTAGAGAATCAATGAAATTATTTTTATATTTACTCAAAATTTGGAACAGTTTTTCCTTGTCGGTTCCAATTAAATCAGTATCAATCGAGTCGATATCTAGAGAGTTTTGAGACTTACAAAAGTTATTAATTTCCTTAGATTGTCCAAAGATTAACCTATCTTTACTAATTTCAACAAAGATATCACCCTGTAAGAGATCTCTTCCCAACAAGGCAGCGTATTTGAGGTGACAATCTGGCAAAACATAAAATGTGATTTTCGTAGAAATGTTCTGAATTTTAACTTGACACGTGATTTGTTCAAGGCTTTTAACGATAGTGTCACCAATACCAGTCATGTTGACAGAATCATGCGACCTTTCACCAATAAGTGACTGTGATACACTTTCCCTAATTAAACTACACTCTGAACCAGAATCAAAAATAAAATGTATTTTCATACCACTACAGTCCAGAATACCGCGCGCAGTCTTTGAACACACGTTCACTTCTTTACTTGATAAAGCCGGATCTTCTTTCTTCGAAGCGTTGATTCTCTTGGGGCAGCTGGGAGCTATGTGCCCGGAGTCACCGCAGACGTAGCAGGTTACTGGTGGCTTTTGATGAAGACGTTTTTCTGTAATACTGGCAGATCGATGAGTCGATTTTCTATCGCGACAATCGGAAAGGCGGTGTCCAAATTTGCCACAACCATTACAATTCCCCCGGAAAACTAAACCAATTCGAGGCCTTTTAGAATCCACTTCATTTGGCTCTAAATGTTCCATCTTCCTTTTTAGATTAAGACCCCGAAGAACACGAAAAAGTTGACTTTTATCGTGCACAACTGTTGAATTTAGCTCACGTCGTATATAGGTGTCACAATGAGACAGCACAGATATAGCAAATCCAGTAATTACACTATCAGGCAAATTCGCATCTGGAATTTTCTCAATTAGTTGCCACAAACGTAAGCAAGCCTGGGCTGGAGACTCCCCAGAATTAATTTGGAATTTTAGTATCTGGTCAAAATAATCCTGCATAAGCATTGGGCGAGAGAACTGGGATATCATCAATTCTTTTACTGCTGGCCATTCGAATTGATCTGGGGCAATTTTAGTCAAAAGTGTGGCTGCTCGTCCTTTAAGGCAATGAGTCAGAGCCATAATTAACTCTACGCCTTTTAGTTTTCGGTTCAAAACTATAACTTCAGATAGTTTGCACCAGCCTTCTATGTCTGAATCTGGATCATCGGGATCAAATTTAACTAATGGCGTAAAATTCTGTGCTTTGGATCCCGATGACAGGTTTTCAGCTATTTTAGTAAAGATAGTTTCCATACTGTTTGAAAAAAACGACATCTGTTCGCTTTAGGAATGCGGGGGTGGTTGATTTAAAGTGAGAGGTGGGTGAGATCCCACTTCTGATGTCGGGAAAGGGGTAGACATCAGAAGTAAATGCAGACTTACAGGTTAATAAATTTATTAAGTAATACCAGTAACCTAATTTACTTAAAGTAACTAATTAATAATCTAATAATTTACAACGGTTACGTAATATCTAGTCTCTGTATGTAGGCGAGCCTATGTTCAGAGTGGCTGGTAACAGTCCGGGTACTAAAGACCACAGTCCGTACACCAAGACGCATCCATTCGAAATGCGTGCCGATTGAGCGCTGCCGTGCCCTTTTATAGGTAAGTAGTGGGGATTAAAGCGAAGTGGGAAGGCGATGACGTCTTGGTGCACGTGCTGCCGGCGTGAGTCACGCTGTCGTACCACTGTGCCGTCATATGTTTGTTCGTTGAAAATATTTTGCTTAAAATAACAAGATATTATTATTGTCTAAAAATAAATATTAATTATATTATTAATAAATATGTGACGGTACGCCACAAGTGGCACACACTTCACTTTCTGTCACTAATTTACTGTTGTTGTATTGAATCATAAAAACGATAGATAAAATCGATAGTTTAGAATACTTTCAACAGTATTACACTATCGATAGTTGAATAACCAACAGTAGGATAATTTCCCAGTACTAGCGGGTCTTTTTTTATTGTATCTGAAGTGAGGATGTCAAGAAATGCTTTTTATTTTGATGAACGGAAAAGTAAAGATCTAAAATTTAATTACAACTTATAGTTCATCAGACGTAACTTTAATAAATATCCCGCTGGCTGGTTATCGGTTAGAAAAGATTACGTTTTCGTTCTTTTAAGAAAAAAATACTGTTTTCAGTATAATTCAGTAGGACATAACTTATCCAGATCCAATTATCTGTATCACCTAAAGGTGCCCCTACATATAGGACCCCGTTGAGTGACTAAACTTTATTTTAGTCTAAAGTTTAGTCTATCAATAGCCATAGATCACTAATTTAGTCACTATACAATAGATACTATCGATAAGCAATCGATTGGCAACACTAGGTATAAGCAGGCAAAGTCGGTCAGCTGTCAAACAGGTTAGAGGTTATATTTCTTGATTGTCAGTGGTCAGCAGCGCAGCCGGCTTAGCAGTACAGAATCCTGCCTCAGATTTGAATTGATAGTTATTCGACTGAATAAGGTCCAACCGCAAAATAGGTAGGTGCCGACTTGAATATTCATCTGTGAATTTGCTTTCTGAGAATATGAATTATTATAGGTTTTGAACAACTCTGTATTCTTCTGTGGCACTGTGATGGGCTTGGTTACCTACGTACGATTAAATCCTTGTTTAAGTCAGTTTTTCACCTGAGTTGTTCATTACATGAACCTGGTACTGGTAAGAGCCAGTGTAGAACCTAAGAAGGTAATAGTAAAATTTCGAAATAAGTGTCCTTGAATTTCCAGCTTCTAATAAGCAAAGCACAGGCTTCAAATGATTGCTGGATAGTTTTTTAAAAAACAATAAGTTACAGGTACCTAGTACCTACCTAAAAACAACTCAAGTTCATTGCGTCACTGATAAAAACGTGATAATTCTTTAAGTGTGATTAAGATTACAATGTGTTATATGATATGACATAGGATTGATTCTTTGCACAATATGCTTGTAGCAACTAGAAATACTGTTACGGTACTATTATTTAATTGTTTGATGCTGTTGATGTGTATTAAATTATAAATACTCAATATATGTATATAAGGAAGAAAAAAACATTGTCAAATTTATCAAATACTAGCGGTCCCGGCGAACTTCGTTTCGCCTTAGATAATTTTTCCCGCTTTTCTGTTGAAATTTTTCAAATTTTACCTAGGATCTCTAATTTTGTAGCCTATGTCAAATTGGAAGAATGTAGCATTCTATTGGAGAAAATTTTTTTTAAATCAGCCCAGTACTTTTTGAGCCTTTTCATTACAAACATGCAAAAATAGGTACAAATCTTTCCTCTTTATAATATTAGTAAGGATATACATATTTACTTTCCTTTGATAGGTCTAAAAAAAGTTGAAGAAAAGTGTGGATTAGGTTAGTTGTTCCTTGTTTTTAGGAAGTAATGTTTGGCACCCATGCCATGCTTGTGTACAGGTGTTACTATGTAAACAGCCCGAAAGCGCTTGTTGGGACTTTTGTGTTTTGAATTAACTTTGTACATAAAACATCACATTACTTAGTTAAGTACTAGATAAATAACCATAGTGAATATCTGGCCAGACTGATTAGTCTCTAGTATAGGTACTAATATTCCTCCCTCGCCGGCGGGGGCCAGCACCGCGCCCTCCCTTAGCAGTAGGGTCCTTTTCACGCTACCGGCACGTGCCGGGTCGTTTTTCTCCCCAAACGTACATTAGGGTACAAAGTCCCAGTAACAGCCCGAGTCGAGGTTCGAGCCCCGTTAGGGGGCGCCCTCCAATTGTTACTTAAAATTAAAGGGGTGAGAGCCATCTGCGCTCCCCCGAAAGCTCGGTGAAGATGATAAGGCTTCGCAGCCATCATCGATAGTCAGGTAGGAAAAAAAAATACCTTACTTGAAAAACGAATATGCTTAAATAATATGCAAGGTTGCATAACTCACCACCTACTTTTACCATCAATGATACTCTAAGTACAAAATTTAGGTTTTACTATTTTGTCAGTGGCTTAATCCTCCATATAGACAATTACACTAACTAATGCAGGACTATTCTTTCAGGCAAAATGGACAAACTGGAATTGGTTTCGTCAAACAAGATATTCGGGGGCTACCAGAAGGTGTACTCCCATGAGTCTTCAGAGTTAAAGTGCAAAATGAATTTCTCTGTATACTTACCGCCCCAGGCTGAAGGTGATGTCAAATTGCCTGTTATATTCTATCTATCGGGTCTAACATGCACTGAACAAAACTTCATTACCAAATCTGGCTTCCAAAGGTAATTTTTTTACATTATATTTGCGTAATGTAAAATATCACAAAACTTTGCTTAACATTAAGTAGATAATTACGAAATCCTTGAACTTAAGGTTGGTATTATTTGCATATTCAATATAGATAAACCTCACTACCTATAAATAGATTGATTTTTATTGTTAAGCCGCGTCAGTTGCTGTGAGAAATATATCAATTTTTAAATCTGCTATCTGGTTGTTACAGATATGCTGCTGAACATGGAATAATTGTGGTGGGTCCCGACACATCTCCTAGAGGCGTCAAAATCCCCGGCGATGATGAGTCTTGGGATTTTGGTGTTTCTGCAGGATTCTACCTTGATGCTTCAAATGAGCCTTGGTCTAAAAACTACAACATGGGCAGTTACTTGAACAAAGAGTTGTATGAACTTATCCAAACTGCATTTAGCAATGTCGACCCCAATAGAATTGGAATTATGGGACACAGGTGAATATAACAACGACATTTTGTAAATGAAAAATGGAAAATTTACAATATATCTTCAAATTAATGCAATTTTGTTTGATTTAAAATAAATTTCAGCATGGGAGGTCATGGAGCACTGGTGTCTACCTTGAGAAATCCAGGCCTGTACAAATCAGTTAGTGCTTTTGCTCCGATCTGCAACCCTACTAAATGCCCTTGGGGAGAAAAAGCATTCACTGGTTACCTTGGTGAGGACAAGACAAAATGGGCTGAATGGGATGCTACAGAGTTGGTGAAGAAATACAATGGACCTCCACTTACCCTCTTGATAGACCAGGTGAATTAAAATGTTATTTGATACAAAATTGAGATATACGAATTTGTTTAGATTCCTAAATGTAAGGTTTATCTACCTCCTGGAGTCTATTAAAATACGAATTTATGCGATTTTTTAAAAATTAGTTTCTACACTCACCTAAGACCGATTGTGTTCGACTCCCAGGTCGAGCAATGTTTAAAATTTTTCGAACACAGTTCGGGTTAATGATCACCAACCCGCTTTTGGCAAGAGTGGTAAAACCATCACAAAACCAAGAATACAAAACCGGTATC
Organism: Glyphodes pyloalis; assembly: GCA_037074685.1. Classification (NCBI taxonomy): domain Eukaryota; kingdom Metazoa; phylum Arthropoda; class Insecta; order Lepidoptera; family Crambidae; genus Glyphodes; species Glyphodes pyloalis. The sequence continues at coordinate 4,457,549 of JAYKKO010000015.1, read as the reverse complement.
GATTGTTGTAAAAACAACTTAATTTTAATGATGGAGGCCTTAGCTCTGTAATAGGATATTGAATATGCTGATACTTTACTTTAAATTACAGGGAGCCGGAGACAATTTTTACATCAACAAACAACTTCTTCCTGAAAATTTGGTTGAAGCTTGCCGATCTGTCAACGTGCCGGTTATCTTGAACTTGCGCGAAGATTACGACCACTCTTATTATTATATCTCTTCATTCATCGGGGAACATTTTGACTTCCATGCTAAAATACTCAAGAGCTAAAATAACTGGTTTTTAAGCATCCAAGTCGACATAGTCGACTCTAAAATATTGCATTTCACAATGGTACCTATTTGTATGTTTTGTAAATAATGTTGCATCGTAAATAAATGTTTACGGATTTTATTACCCTTTCTTGTTTTAATTATTTACACTAAATATTTACTATGTATCACTTTTAAAATAAGAATATTCAGAAAAGCGTATTGTGAATTCAACCTACGAATTCGATTCGCATCTATAACAACTAGTAAATTTGTTGTACTATGTACATATTTATGTAACATCACGTCAGACTATACACAATGGCCTTGGCGCTGGTCTTATGCCATGCGCATAAGATCTAATTTCGACATGCATGTGTTTACCTTAACGCTGTTGACCGTATCTACTATAAGCGGCCCAGCGCGTTTTGGCACGCGTATCGTAAAGCCAGTTTTTATTTACAAACCTTGCCTGACAATTATGAACAAAACAAAAAACCATCCAAGTGCGAGTCCGTACGACGGGTTACGTATTATTGACAGGTTACCTACACTACGTACTTTGCACCGTCTTTATGCCGTGCACATAAGAACTAATATCTAACTGCAACTTTGACGTGCTGTTGACCATACAAATGTCATTGAATAGTTTCAGTGCTTATCTGTTATCATTATGAGCAAAAGAAAAACAATAAAAATCACGTTTGTTGTATAGGAACTCCCCTTAATTTATTTTTAGTACTTCTAATAGCGTCAACAGAAATAAATATCGCTGTTCTTGACATACAGCCTGGTGACAGACGGACGCACAGACTGCGAAGTCTTAGTAATAGGGTTCCGTTTTTACCCCTTGGGTACGGATCCCTAAAAATAATTATCCAATATGACCCAGTATTTTAGAAGTTATGAGAAAAAAATGTATTTACATATATGTTATAGTTTTTTTTCTATAACTAGCTCGAACGTGTATTGACTTGACGCCATACAAGACGAACCTTTTAAATGAAATCTTTTGCTTCATTAAAATTTATTTAAAAATAGGTACTGAAATATCAATGTTGATTTTATATTATTTAATACTTACTTCGGATTTACATTTTGCTGAAATGGGTCATTGTTGAAAATTAGTTGTGCTAAATCATAAGTCCTGATAAAGAGCCAAAATATATTTATAAAAATAGCCCTTAGTATTCGGAACGATTGTCTTATATTTTTGACATAAATATTTATTTATAATAAACCATCTCTTTTCCCTTACAACTTATTCCCCTATCTTCCGGTGTCGCTTTTCCGGAGCGCATGGTAATACTGCAAGAACTTGTCTCTGTTCGCCCAGATGTGTGCTCCACCCCAGTGGCACCACGCGCTAAGGAAAAATGGACGTCATGACATTAAAAATAAAAATAACAGCACCCCTAAATCTATGAACACATGCCCTTGAAACCCGGCGGTGGAAACTAACTCATCATATTTTAAAAAAATAGGTACTTAATTCTAAAGTTCTTCACCAAAACAACTTTAAAAACTGAATATCTCAAACGAATTCGGTCGGATGCAATCTTGGTCTAAACTTCAGATATATCCTCGGAGCACTTCTGTTTATCGCTTAAAATTTAACGTTACTTTTTCGGCAGAACCTACATTCAGCGTTCGTCTAAATTATTAGACTAAATTATTAGGTATTAACCTATCTACATTTGACATTGTGAGATGTTATTATTTCCACGATTATTAGTTCCGAAAAGATGCGGAGAATTTTAGATTTCGCCCTAAAATGAAGGACATGAACTCATGACGCATGTTTTTAGGAATATCGGTTTAATTTGAAAATTTACAAAATCGCAGTCCAGTGTCGGTTGCGATTTATCGCTCGCCGTAAAATGTTTTTATTTTTTCAAATAAATTTGTATTTCAAAGGATATACGAGCCGCAACCGATGTATGCGAAAACAAAGAAAATAGCTTCGTGAGTTCATAGCCTAAGACTTAGCAGAGATGAGTAGACCAGAGCCGAAACAAAAAAATATATTTTAGATTTACTTACATTCCAAATAAAGCACCACCAAGATGAGCTGCGTGATCAAAGAACTTCCATCCAAAGAGGACACCAGCCAAGTCCACACTCATTATAGCTTTGATGGCCTGAAAAATATATGTTTCTGTACACCACCAAATCTATTTTAGGACCTTGTACTTATACTGAATGAATTTGTCATGTATTTGGCCAAATAAGATTTAAATACCAAATGAGATACTTTTTTAACCGACTTAAAAAATGAGGAAAACCTTTTTAGGTATATGATCACCAATTACTTGAAGATTTCAAAAGAATTGATTCTAATTTGAAAAGTCTATGTTTTGTCTCTGTACATTCGTTCGTTTATTTTAAGAAAAAACATAGTTTCGGATTCGAATCCAATTTCAACGATTTGTGAACATATACAAGTAGGTAGTACCGATTTACAAAATTATGTTTATTCGAAGGCAGTCTCATTGTAAATTAAAAAATAATTTACTGTACTCACTGTGCCAGCAGCAAATGTGTACATCGGCAGAAAAATTATGCTAAGCCTGGTGTCAGGGTACTGAACACATACATATGACAGCACTGACATGATTGCTCCCGACTGAAAGAAAAATTAAAAGTTTTCTCATTATATTTTCAATATAGATAATATTATACTTATTATGTAAAACACAGGAGCGCCATTGCAATCTTGCTGTGTTTGGATGGAAAGAGAGTTAACTTTATTTTATGTGAAACTACCTGTGGCGTGCGACTTCGTTTGCGTTAAGGATCCCTTAAGTTTTAGTTAATCTAATATATCATCTATGTCACTATCCAAATTCAGCAGTTTTTGAATGAAAAAGTAACATACATACATCCAGATAGACTAATTCTACTAATATTGTTATTATAACTTTCTATCCTGAAATAACGCGAACAAATTCACGGTCAATAGCTAGTACACACATACTTATATTCGCAAAGTTACTTACTGCGCCGAGACTAAGGCCAGGCTGGGTGAAGGCCACCTTGTAGAGGAAGCTGGAGAAACTGCTAATGACACCAGCACTCAAGTACATGGCCACGAACTGTTCCTTGCCCAATGACGCCATTGCAGCTAGAAAACATCGACCAAAAATATTATAATGGGATTTTCGTTAAATGTTTTGTTCATTAAATGTTTGATTAATGTTCGTTTCTTTTAGACAAAACCAACTCCATATTACAACAGTATTATTTTATAATTTATTAATTTCTCAGTAATTATTATAATAAATATAGTTTAAATAACATAATTACCTGGCATAAAGCTGTATAAAACATACATATTTGCAGCCAAATGTAAGGCTGAGTAGTGACTGAATGTGGACAATAACATTGGAAGGCATATTGCACCTAGAAGAATAAATGTTATTAAATAACAGGAATATCTATTTAACTATTATGTAGCTAAAAAAAATAATAGTGTAACTTATATGATTACGGATTTTTATTTAACAAAATGGTACTACGCTCAAATCTATACGATATTTGCTACGAAGAATATCGACTCTATCGTAGCAGTACACCCACGTCCTACGTCCTCATCACTCAATTTATTTTCGGCGTTGCGTCATACACGGTACATGCAATAGGTGGGATTTATTTTCCCACTATCTCAATCAATGGAGATAGTGGGAAAATAATTCCCACTTTTCTCAATAGTCATTTTGCAGGAGTACTACTTGGAAATAATATCAAACAGATAGTACATCATACTATACCCCTTTGTAATTTTTTTCATAATAACAAATTACTAGTTCTTTATTACTGCGAATAATTTTATTAAGCAAAATAATCTATTTTGAGTGATAAATCTGTAAAGAGGTAAATTCTGTACATTACATATATTTCCTAAATAACTATCAGGTGGTGATTAGTGATTAATACTGATGACAAAAATATTAAATACAATTTTTTTCTTATATCACTTACTGCCTGTTGGATTTGAACAGAAGTATTTAACCATGATTGGTTGAAGAGATCGTACTCTCCATGCTCCAAATACCAGAACATTTGCAGCTAGAATTGGGTAGAATACTTTTTCGCTTTCTCTTAGAGAGTTCCACCATTTTTTTATTGGGCCTGGTTCAGATCTCTGAAATAAATTGTTTTATTTTTAACTGAATGCAACAGGGTGTCTGACTTTGAAGAGAAATGACCTACGTCAAAGGTTGCAGTGCTCAATACAGACTATGCAAAATGGGTGGAGCACACTTTTACATAATTATGTTTATTTGTTATGTAACTAGCATTTGCAATCCTGCAATCTTTTGAATATTGGCGCAGTGGCTAAGGTAGGCGGCCAAAGCGCGAAAGGTCCCGGGTTCGATTCCTGGTCGGGTCAATTTGGAAAATGAACTTTTCTAAATTGACTTGGGTCTGGGTGTGCTGGGATGACGCCCCCAGTTAGTATCCGTCGTCTGGTACTAATATTACAAGGGAAAACCTTAGTTTGAGACCAGGTGATTGGTGTGATTGTCTGGCGCATTTATTTATTTATTTAATCTTGGCTAAACAATACTAAACTTGTTCAATGTTACAACTTTTTTAGTTCACAGTTGCTGGTTATGCTTTTTTACTTTTTTGCATGTTTTCGTTTTTTAAATAAAAGCCAGGGATCTTCCACCTCGTCAAAGCAGTTGGGTATCTCCAGAATTCCAAAGCTGCTGTAGTGAATAAAATACAATAGCAGCATTTACTTAGATGGAATCCAATTGGTTTCACAAGGTACCTTGTTTATAATGTTTAATTGTGATGGTCAGAAATTTATATAGTTTATTTTAATCCCGTAAATGTGGAACTCTCTGTGTTCTTGCAAAAATAAATAACAACTCCACATCTCCTCTTTACTCCTCTGGTTGTGTTTCAAACTTGCTTTCAATAAATGAAATATGTAATTATTAAATAAAGTAGCATTTTGGACCACTTTATAAATTGATTAAAAGAGTATGGGATCCAAAGGTAGTAGGATTGCAATACCTAAATGCAACATAGTTCTATAAATTTTTCATATTTATTGGAATCTTTTTTATTATTTTGGCTTTAATTACTTATTAATAATTTTGGACATGGGACTCCATAAATTGTATGCATAAAAAAATAATGCTATATACTACATACGAAATGTGTCATGAATTTCTTTTGTTGAGCACTCAACCAGGTTCCAGGTTTTTTGAGTAGATTAGAGGTATGAACTCGTAAGTTTTCATATTCCCAAATTACGCAACCAGCTAGACTGGCCGTAGATACCTGAAAATTAAGGGTTACAAATTTTTTTTTTCTGTTTGTTGAGTCTAATACAGGCTAATGTGATGATTCATATTTAGACGAGTCTGTTACTTACCCCTACAGCAAAAAAGAATGGTTTTACTAGACCCTTGGCATTCAGTGGGCCAGACTCGATGCGCAAGTGTTCAAGGGGATCGGGTTCGAGCGGCGGGCGTCTTGCGCTCTTGGCTTTCTGGAAAGAGTGCCGGAACTGGACGCGGCCATAGCCGAGTGAGCTGCGGCCCTGATTGAGTAGCACAGGCTTGCTGAAATTATTGCACAACCAAATATCAAACAAAATTTGGGTACAAAATTATAACTTACATAATTAAACTAAGCATATCGAGTAGAAACCTATTTCAACAATGGTACATACAATTTGTAACGTAAGAAATAAGTTTCTATTTGTTGTTGGTTGTGCAGAATGTTAGGTTATTTGATTGTCTTACCAACTATTCGTCAATTCTACCGCCGACCAAACATTTCGTAAGAACATGATATTTTAGTTTTGTGTTAATTCTACGTTACATTTTCTGTTTTAAATAAATATTGAAACCTGAAAGTTAATAATTTTCATGAAAAAATTTCAAATTCGTGACTAAAGACTTAGATGTCAAAAAGGGTTGTTCCCAGTCTATGTCGTCTGTCACTGTCAAAAAACAGAAAAATCGGCAAAAAGACTAATTAAATTCGTCAGGGTTTTAAAACGTGAAATGAAACGCAAAAATGCGCGAAACGGCAAAAAAAGCTTTCAGCTGATCGGCGTTTTATAATAACGATTTCTTCATAATTTCCCTATATAATTGTTTTAGTGTACCGTATATTCTTTTTAAATGCTTAGGTACCTACTGCATAAAATATGATCATTGGATCATCCTATCCTAAATGACGGTTTTAAGATCACAAAAAATATTGTTACCTATTAATAAATATACTTATCGGGTAAGTGTATAACAGACCAGTTAAATCAGTTATTGAGTAATTTTCCTAAAAACGGTAAGTTACTTCTATATATATATATTTTTAAAAGTGTAATAAATTTACTCTTTTGTTTGTTTAAGTTAAAAAAATGTTTATTTTGTATTTATTAGACAAATTCGAATTTCTATGTGATCATTTAATAAAGTTTACTTGTTCATAATGCAACCTATTAGGTAGTATCTACAGCCAAATAAGTAGGTACATCATACTGTTGTTTACCGACCTTGGTAGGTACAAAAATGCAAAGAATTATTACCGGCTTTTACTGCGACCACGACTCCATTAAGCCGGTTATAACAAGTTAGGGTTCTTCCAGTATAGAACAAACATTTTTATTGTTCCCTATGACATGGGGGGGTAGCAGGGAGTGGGGTGCCCCTTGCGCATGCTTTGTAGCTGAGCCCCAACGCGACCTCGCCGACGGGACTTCAGTCTACAGCTGAGAGCCTAAAGGTGACAAAGACACCGTGTATTTTATTCATTCAAAGCGGTTAGGACGATAAAATCCTATACTCAACTAAAGTAAGTAGGTACATAATTAAGTCACGTGCATTTTTATCGCGAATACTCAATAAAATATGTAAAATTCGCTGAACCGTAAGGAATCAGATTAAGACGGATCGTTAAAAATACACGCTAAAGAAGACTATTTCAGAAAATGTGACGCAAGTGTTCTTAATTAGTGCTGCAAAGACCATTATACGTGAAGTACCGGCCGAGCTAACTATAAGATTGTGTAAAATTAATGAAAATTGTAAAAAACGTTGATTCTAGCGCGAAATTTTGGCAATGGCGTCTGAAAATCAATAGAATCCAGACCATGTGGCTTTGGTCATTTCCGATCGTTTTAAAATTCAATTAAACATCGTGAAATTCAAACTTCCGTCTTTGAGTGGGATAGTCTTTATATTATGCAATTGATGAAAAATTCTTCTTTTGTTTACAGAAATGATGAAGTCAAAGTTACAATTACCGCATCACCGCCTCGAAAAACTTTTTAAAAACCAAACATTGTGACGCACAACAAATTAATGACTAAGCATTGAATTAAAATTTAAATAATATTTTGAATTCGACAACATTATAACAATTACTTTTGGAAACGTTAGGAATTATTGTCGGTATTTAGATATTTGTCTATTCTCTACTTAGGTACAGTAATCGCAGTAAGAAAGCTATTTTTATATGAATGGATAAATTATTTCGGATGTCTCCTGTGTGGAGAGAAGGATTGTTGTTACGTAAATCGTGTTGAAAAGCAAAGCTTATTGTTAAATTTAAATATAACTTACAAAGGATTATAATAGGTGCTACTCAGAAATAGGTTGATGTAATATTTGGAAACAATGATTTTCCGTTTCTGAATGAAAAGATAATTTGAAAGTGATGGAACCGTATTCGGAGGATTTGGTTTGGTTGGTGGTGTGCGGTTTCGTGGTGGCGTTCGTCCTGGCGTTCGGCATCGGCGCCAACGATGTAGCCAACTCGTTCGGCACCAGCGTGGGGTCCAAGGCGCTGACCTTAACGCAGGCTTGCATTCTGGCGACTATTTTCGAGATTGCTGGCGCTGTACTGATCGGTGAGTCCTTAGCATTATTATCATTTAACTATGAATAACTGTTGCACGCGACATCGCCCGCGTTATTTCGGGATAAAAAGTATCCTATCTATAGGTATGTTAATTTAGTATCTATTTCATCTTTTTTCCTGACAAATTTTATCCAAATCCGTTCAGTAGTTTGAGATGGGTAATATTCCCAATCAGGGCAATTTTTATAATAAATGAAAACTACATTTTTATGGTGACATCTATTTTTGACAATGTGTAGTGATAATTAATGTCGATATTAGACGATAGAATATGGGTTTTCGGTGCACTATAGTTTTCCCATGATTTCTTGAAGGCCAATCATGTGGAGTGTACACATGGCACAATTGGGTCTAAAGCAAGTTATCTGCGCAACAAGTCGAGAGACAAAAGAAAATTTCCTGATAACTCTTTTTATTGCCTAAGAGGAGAAGCTTTTAAAAAAAAAATTAAGTGTTTATTTTAATGTCTTTGAGGGTCTCATATAATGCAGCCAAATTTCACAAAATGAGGCTTCTTTGGTTTTATTGTGAAACAAAAAAGTTCTAAAGTAATCAAATCACCCAAGCCAGAATCGAAAGTTTAGTCAGATCAGAGTTGGTTGTTGTTACGCCATAGCATCATATTGCGATGTTTTTTACTTCGACCTTAACCATGAATTGGTACCAAATCTAAAGGTAACCGTGTCAAAATTAATCTAGATAAAAATGTCTAGAAAAGGACATAGGTATAAGCATTTAAATCGAATACCTACCTCTCTAAGTTAACGACACAGTTATTAAACTTCCACATTTGTTAGTTTCAATATACCTATATGCGTAAAGATAACAGTATCCATGCGTGTATGTTATTTGCTTAAAAAGCAAACATCTCATTATTTATGAAAGCACACAAAGTAGTGACGCGAACGTCTAGTTGTAAGTTCTCGTAGCGTAGTACCTATTTACAATAACCTACATAGGTACGCAACGGAAAGTTCTCACTTAGATCTTTAAATAAATAGTTAAGTTAGCTAATGACACATTCAAATCGAATGCCCTTATCCAACATCTACCTTATCTCGAAATAACCTACTTTGGTTTGATCTAGCCTGGTACTGAAAGCGCTACCTAGTTAAAATGTTCTGCTACATATTTGTATGTTAGGTTCAGGAGGTAGGTATACTTCCAGAAACAAAAAATGTCGGACAGGTGACGAATGGCAGTTCTTAATTCTCGTAATCGCAATCAACTCACTTCGGATGCAAATAAAGCGCTTCCAAATAATCCTGTATTTCGATTAATCTTCAAAAACGAAACCTTTCGTTTGTTCCTTTTGATTTTCGACAGATGACCCTCAGATTTTTAACTTGGTGAAGCGAGATTAGCAAATATTCGAAACCTCCAATTAAGTAGTTCTCCTAAATCTAGTGGCATTTTGGCGCGCTTCGTGGCCTGGCGCCTAGAACTGCCTCTTCACTCACATTGCCACACGACTGGCTCTAAAAGGCAACATCTGAAGCACGCTTTCACAAGCTTTTTTTTGATAGGATACAAAGTATCGGACACTATGCGTAAAGGCATACTGGATGTGAGCCTCTACGCCAACGGTGGGGAGCACCTGCTAGCTGCTGGGTGCCTGGCTGCCCTCATTGCAGGCGCAACGTGGCTCATCATCGCTACGGCCTTACGACTGCCAGTGTCAGGCACCCATTCTGTGGTCGGCGCCACTGTGGGCTTCACTCTTACTGCTAAAGGGCCGATCGGAGTGCGCTGGTCAACGCTTGGCGCTATTGGTGAGTTAATATAGCTTTTTAATATTTTGAGATTCTATGGAAAGATTGGGCGGAACGACTAAGTTGATTTTACAATTGGTCAAACGACTATTCGGCGCTTTTACAATCTTTTACGAGGTCGGTATGATGGACTCGGGCAGTAGAGAAAATCTTTTCAGTAAATTTGCACTTAAAAAATAAACATTTTCCCATATAAACATTCAAAGGTGGCATTACCCTTATCATTTTGTGGTTATTTAATTAACATCTCATTTACCTTATTTTAAACATTAATAAGTGCGTCAGTCGCATAATAATGAGTAATAGAAGTAATGGTCACATAATAGGTGTTGTTAGGGTAATTCCAGCCGGGTATTTCCTTGAATATATAGGCCTATAAGTACGAGTTTTTCTATTTTTGCATGTTTGTAATCAATAAACTCAAAAATAACTACGGATCACAAAAAATATTTCAGCATTAGGGTGCTAAGACGCAGTCATCGTAGTGGAGCAAGTTCTAAGAACCCTGATTCATTGATGACGCGTAGGTTCATTCTTACTTACTAGAGATTCATTACATATATTACCTACGTTACATATATTTTTTTATGTATTGACGATTTACTTATTATTATGTATGATAAGATTATTATTTTTCATCCAGTTTATGATTACCTACTAAGAGTTTCATTTATGTCGGAGATTTAATACCGATAACGAATGAGAAACAATATCTTTCCTATTCACGAGAGTGTGATTGCTGACGATATTATCAGCATTAACTTAAAGGAAGGTTCTAATTTCGAACACAATGTTGACAGTCTTTTAGATATTTAAATAAATTTGAATTAAAATTTGTTTTATTTAACGTAAACTCCCCTAAACTCGTTGACATTAAAGGTGCTAAGATTTGTTAAAGCTCGTACTTGCAAGGAGTCATTTAAATTTCGATCGTGGGGGCCTGACTTTGTTTATGGCAAACGATGTCTTTCAGTTACCCAGATGCTTGGAGGAGGAGGTGTATTGGCTCATGTTTAAGAACCAATTTTATTTCTAGTGCTGTCTTGGTTCATATCTCCCTTGCTGAGTGGCACGGTTTCCGCATTGCTGTACTGGCTGGTGCGCCGGTTTATCCTGCGGGCGCCACAACCACTGACGGTGGGCCTTCGCGCGCTACCTTACTTCTATGGAGCCACCGTGGCCATCAACGTGCTTAGCGTCGTTCACGATGGCCCAAAGTGTGAGTATTTGTTTTTGTCTATAGGTTAATATTCTTTACCAAACTACCTTCCGCCAACTTAGCGGCGACAAAAAATGTAGTTAAGAAATCGGAAATTCGATAGAAAACGGAGTCTCGTGATCTTGTTGAACAACTACGCATCCCTGAATAACTGGCTATTTAATTATTGTATGGTCTGGACCTCTTTTGGTGGTCGCCAACGTACTTAGAATATGTACTAGATTTTTGGTTTTAAAATGTATAACTACTTACTTAATATTTCCTCGTTTACCGCTTTTAATTGAAGATTTACCGCCAATGGTAATGAAGAGAAGCGTTGTTCTGGGGCGTTTTTAGGGGCCTATTTTAGGCACTGGTCATTGCTAGAGAGTCAATGGGTTGGGGATTTGAAAAGTTATATTTATGGATGACCAGGTGTGTTATGAAGTAGGTGCTTTTTTAAAGGTAATCTGGTAGGTGTTGGAGAGTGCCAACAAGGGAACCAATAAGAAGAGTACACCCAGAGAGAGATTATACTATGAATAAACGCGACTTGATGTCGTGATATCTAGGTTTCCCATCCAAGTAGTAGTACCGATTAAATAGGTTAGTTCAGTACGAGGACAAGGACGAATTTTACATATAATTTAGTGTGGTTCCTACAGCTCTATGTGATTTTTAAATAAAAAACATAAGACTACCTACCCACATAATGATTTTGGTATTTTTTCCAGTATTGGCAATGGATAAAATACCGCTGTGGGCTGCGATAGCGGGGTCTGCCGCGCTGGGATTGGTCGTAGCACTCGTCGTAGTCATATTTTTAGTTCCGTACTATCGCAAGAAACTTTCCGCTCCTCCTGTCAATTTCACACTAGGATTATCAAACGGTGAGAAATATTATTGTTATCTAACGGCCAGGATCACTTACAGCATTTGTATTTTATAACGAAACAACAAAGTACATAGTTAGTACTGGGGTACTATACTTACCTTCATTTGTACAGTCCTGCGTATCCAGCCTTCCAGTAAAGAAGGGCAAGCAAATATTTATTCAAACAAAAACGAATTGTAGATAGTAATGTTTATTTGAAAGTTTAGGCAGGTTTAGATAAATATTGTACCCTACAAATGATCAAGAATAGTACATGGGAAAACACGCTATCATATTTAAATATGTATGTGGTTATGGTACCGGAAGTTACATTAACTCCTGTATTAACGAACAGATCAACCATTTTTGTATATATTTACCAGTTTTGATGACGTTATATCTAATGAAATCAATATTTCCTTTCAGAAACTACTCCGGCTAACACACCAACACATTCCAATAAGAACAATGTTCCTCAACGTCCCACCTCATTACTCTCCGAAGACGGGAAGGTTTTGGAAGCGATCGCTGAGAGCGCTGAGATGGTCACTCTAAGCGACGCCGACAAACTCTCCATGGGGGTCAGAGAGATGAACGCTCGAAACCGAGCCCTGCTCGCTACTATGGACGACTGCAGTATTCTGTCACGAAGTCTAAGCCCACCTAATAAGTCTCGACTACAGCTTATCGACGCCGATCCTCAGATCAATACCCTCAAGTATATAGATGAGACTTTGAGCTGTTGTAAGAGTCTGGACTCCTCGCAACTCGCTGGCATGGGCGAGAGCTACGATTCGAGGAATGGTTTCATCGGGGGCTCCTGCGAAACCATTGCTCGAGGAGACTTCGATAGGTTCGCGGCGACCAGAGCAACCCCAGCCACAGTCGAGTTTGAGACACCACCGCCGAGGTTGGATAAGGTAATATAACATATATAATATAACATACCTGCACCGCATCGGGCGTGAGGAGACTCCGTCGTGCTCCAATTGTGGCGCGGCGGACGATTCGGCGGAGCACACAATATTAGTGTGCCCCGCCTGGGATGCCCAGCGAGCAACGTTACGCGCTCTGGTGGGGCCGAACCTCTCACTCCCCAGCATAGTCGAGGCTATGCTCGGGAGTGAGACGGCATGGGACGGGATGGCCTCCTTCTGCGAGGACGTCATGTCGCAGAAGGAGGCCGCAGAGAGAGAGCGGGAGGATGACCCTTCCGCTCCCGCCTGCCGCAAAAGACGGCGGCTGAGGGCGCGGCGTCAGTATGACCGCGCCCAGTTACCGCGTGGGGGCTGGCCGGTTGATGGTGTGAGGGCACCTTCAGCTGGCATTGCACCAGTCTCCACTGCGAGGTGAGGATGGTCCCGTTGGACCGGCCATCCTCAGGCTCCCCTCCAACACAATGGGGGGAGTAGACGGAGCCACGTAAGTGGCTATTCCGCCGGCGGCGCTGTGGAAGTAAAGGCTGAGCCGATTTCCCATAGCGCCGCCACTTAGGCGATGAGGGTCCAACCGGGGGGTTTTAGTGGGTAGTCCGAGGATGGTAGGAAGGTGGGAGTCCCACACACGCCGTCACCCTCCCTCGGGGTGGCGGTACGGTGCATTAAGCATTTCCCCACGAAAAAAAAAAAAAAAAAAAAAAAAAAAAAAAAAAAGGTAATATAACATATCTTAATTATTAATCCTGTTTCCAAGTTATCTGGGTTTGGCGTGATATCTTTTTTTCGTCTTCAAACTCGATCTGTTATATTTTGTATTTTTATAATTAACTTTTATAATGAACATATTTTGGTAATTAAGTTGTCGAACCCTTTTTAATTAAATTTTATTTTGAATGTTAAAAAAACTGGTTATCTTTACGTCTTATTTGGCCTACATTTTTGGAGGAAAGTACCAATTGCGAGCACAAATTACCTATGCTTTAAGTAGGTAATTGTTTCGGATATTTAGTTAGATCCTGATGATGAAAGCCTCCAACAATACGCTCTTTCCTCTTCGTTCGCTCTTAATATACTATTTTGCAGTCACGGGATGACCAGGGCAAAGTAGGTCCTTTTAGAACTTAAGTTTTAGGTCCCAGGGTGATTAGCAGCAGAGCTGCTCATCTAGTCTGCTGCAAGATTGGAGACGCCAGCACTGCCGACCAGCGGTTGAGGCGTATCTGAAGTGGCGATACTATTCAAAATTAGGCATGTGCGCCTTGAGGCGCAGTAACCGAGTTGGACAAGCTTCGACCGTTGCCAGCGCGGTGACGGGTCTCTCCTAAACTGCCGGTGGATATCCTGCAGCAGACTTCCTTTGGCAGCTGGTATGTGATGCGATGGTTGGTGTGCAGGCGCCGCTGGGCAGCGCGTGGAGCGTGTCGGGCGGGGGCGCGGGGCTGGCGGCGCTGACGCCCAACTCGAGCGCCGCGCCGCTGCTGCGCGCCGCCAGCCCGCCGCCGCCGCCCGCGCCCGCGCCGCCCCCGGACACGCTCAAGCTGTTCTCCTTCCTCCAAGTGCTGACTGCTACTTTCGGGGCATTCGCGCATGGCGGGAATGATGTCAGGTTAGTTATTTTCTACGAATATGACATGGCCGTACATTCATTTTGGACACTTCTACCCACACTTCTACACACGTACAATTTTTCACCCTACCCTTTCTTACTAACGATTCAATCTCTTTTTACAATAAAATATTATGTTGATTCTAGGTACATAAAATAATAAATTTTTATTTTCCGTACAGTAATTAAAATTCTTTTAATAAACTATCGGAACTGATATACCTACTGCGTTCTGTCAAAAAGATTTGGGATGTGGCAGTTTTTTCTTCATCCCTAATTTATAGGTAAGGCCAAAAAAATCACCTGAAGAGAATCAACACCCTGGATAGGACGGTGGGTGGGGTTCAGCTCGAGTGATCAACATATCTTCGCTTCCACAAACTTTCGCTAGCCTTCCGGGAGCCACTAATTTATTTTTTAGGCGCCAGACAATATCACCAATCACCTGGTCTCAAACTAAGGTTTTCCCTTGTAATATGAGTACCAGACGACGGATAACTAAACGAGGGACTAACTGGGGGCGTCATCCCAGCACACCAAGTCAATTAAGAAAAGTTCGTTTTCCAAATTGACCCGACCGAAAATCGAACCCGGGACCTTCGCGCTTTGGTCGCCTACCTTAGCCACTGCGCCACCAAGGTCGTCTTTAATCCTTAGACTTCCAAGGAACATTAAAAAAAAGAATTGGCGAAATTGGTCCAGGCGTTGTTGAGTTCTGTGCTTACTACGAATTTTTGCGATTTATTTTTATATTATAGATTATTTTAATATAACATTGGGGCTTTAACCCTTCCTTCCCTTTACCCAGCAACGCCATAGGGCCCCTGGTAGCCCTGTGGCTCCTCTACTCGGAGGGCAGCGCGCACGCCCGCGCGGAGACGCCGCTCGCCATCCTCGTGTTCGGGGGCGTCGGCATCGCCATCGGCCTGTGGCTGTGGGGCCGCCGCGTCATCCGCACCGTGGGCGAGGACCTCACCAGCATTACACCTGACACGTGAGATATAGCCCATATTCTGATTCAGTAAGGGTGTCGGCATCGCTATATTGGCCTGCGGCTATGTGGCTACTGCGTTATATGATACTGGATATAACTTATATCCAGAATCACACCTGACACGTTAGAGCTTTCTTCACAGTGAAGTGTCTCTCAGTACGACCCTGTGGGAGAGAAACTGTTGATTTAAAGGGAGTTGCGATTTTTAGTAATTTGCAAAGTCTTCAGTAGGTAGGTAAAATGCGACCTTGCCTAATCTGGCCTGGAATATGGTTAGATAAAACAGGTTCTATACTTCTTATAATAACTGTTGGTTACTTCATTGTTCCCTTCAGTGTCAAATATATGATGCATATTTAAAAAAGCCTTACCTAAATGAAGTCAGAATGGTAAGTGGTAAAATTTTAAAAGTTTCGTTATTCCGTAGTGGGTTCACGATCGAATTGGGCGCGGCTCTGACTGTGCTGGTTGCGAGTAAGGCCGGGCTGCCCGTGTCCACCACTCACTGCAAGGTTGGCTCTGTCGTCTGCGTCGGCTACTTCTCCGAGAAGGCCGTTGATTGGAGCCTCTTCAGGTAGGAAACGATGGTGGAAAAGTAATCCATCTAATGGGGAGCAGTTATAGATGTCTACTCTAAGGACGTCTACCTACTCTTCAAAAATCGAATCAATAAAGCAAAGAAAAAAGACGCATTATGCTATGCCCGTAAGGTATCTTTTTCTGGAAGAGAAACACAATAGTGGTGCTACCCAAGTAGGGTGACGGTCTGGGACTTCCCTCACAGCCTTGAGAGGTGGTGTTGTCGGAAACTCGGTTAACCCCAAAACACCTTATCACCATTGGCTGGATGACCGATATCATGTATCTCATTTTAAACTTAACCTGAAAAATGCAAAATTACTTAATTATTACGATTTTACACAAAGCAGCCATCCGAAGAAATTAAGAAATGAAATAACATAACTAATAAAAAAAATTGTAAAGCATACAAATGATTATGAATGGAGTACCTACCTACTACGCAGATAATTTGCTATCATTTTATTTTATAACTAACATTCAGGATTGTAGCAACTTCAGTAGGTACAGGAAACACAAATTAACGTAGGATATTGAATGATAATAATAGGCATCAAGTATAATATTATATTATAACCTTAGCCTAGCAAGAATATTCTTCCAATATTTATAATTATTGGACTAGGTTGAACTTAACATAAAACGAAAGGGAAGGTATACCTATCACTTGAGTACGCGATTGCTGAGTTTAATAAGTTTTGCAATCAAGATTTTTACGTGAACTTTTAATGGAAAGCTGTTCCTTGGCGGTACAGATGTTATATTGATTACCATACCGTGCTTAAGTTATCTATAAATATTAATTCCTCGCAATTCCTGTGCGTAATTATATCCAAAGGAAAAACGCGATGCGGCATTCAGTCAATGGTCTCATGCATGACACATTCTGCTTAATATTAAATTTTATTTAAGAAACTTTTTTATTTTATTTTTAAAATATGGGGTAAGGATATTGAAAAAAGACAACCAGTATAAGGCCACTTCTTTATCCCGCTCACGGCCACGTTACAGTAGAAATAAGTTATGTATTTAGTAGTGGCACATTCATGGCTAAATTTGATGTCTTCCGTAGCCCCGGGTTCGATTCCCGGTCAGGCCAATATGGAAAACAAACATTTATATATTCGGGTCTAGGTTTAGTACAGTCTTTGTTTCTGATTCCTGTAATACACGTGCATAAGCTACTAAAATCTAGAACTTTAATTGAAAAAGGGTTGTTTGCATCGATCTAACATTTTGTGGACGCACAGTGCTAACTAAAAATATCACCGGCAAATTAAGGCATTAAACATTATTAAGCCTTCATTCACTCTTATTCGTGTCGTGGCCGCGTGCGTGAAATTACGTCAAAATTAATTTATTTCTATAGTTTTCTTCATCACGAGTTTTACTTTACTTTAGATATTTTTTGCTTTTCTTGTGTAGATATACAGACACCTATGTACGATATGACGCGGGATGACAATAATTTGTTTGTATTTTACATGAAATTATAGATCTAAATATAACTATATAATGTATACCTAACACTATTAAGCAGCACATATTATAATACACTTAAATGATGTTCAGATATAATATCCTACCTACATAACATCTATTACCTACCTACTCACTACAAAACTTTAATTAAACTGTAATATATAATGTAAGTCCTTATTTCACTTATTGTCTTATGTAACTTAATTTTATTTACCCGCAAACGAGTTTCGCAGATATTGTAACGTGATTTAATAAGCGACCTATGATGTTGAGTTTGTAATTACATAATATCATTTATGCACCAATGTTTAGACATAAGTTAAATTACAAACTTAAATAAAAACATTTGTTCAAAAGTTGTGTGGTCTAAAAGTCGTAAATCTCTTTGCAGGAACATCATATTCGCGTGGGTGGTGACTGTACCCGCTGTGGCCGGAATGGCCGCGCTCTCTATGCTGGCCCTAGAAGCGTTCGCTGTCTAGCTCGTCTGATGATATTGTGGCATTGTCGGTCTATCCAACATCATCATCAGTCTGATCATCGATCATCACTCTGTCCAAAAAACGCCGTGCACTGTTACAAATTTAGTCAAGAAACCAACGCTGTAAACATCTCGAGGGATGACGGGAAGCCTAATTGAATGTGGATTAAATTCACTTTTTTTATTTTAATTAGTTGACAAGCCAAGTATGTACAAGAACACAATCGGCTCAAGTGAACCTTCATCATATTAAAACATTTAATTGGTTTGTACCTCTCTGGATCCTTTAAAAAAAATTGTCGAACACTGGTTTAACTAGAATCAAAAGTTAAGTAATTAATGGTTCAATGCGTATATTTATCATATAAGTGAGTAACAGCTCATCGTAATTTTGGTATAATAAAGTCCCTAATGGTTTTTCATTTGTTTTTATTAAACAGGTTTTTCAAATTAAAACCTGTTTACTGATTGCAATTATTTGCAGGAACAAGTATAACAATAAAACTAATCTAAGCCCAATTCTTAACTTTTTGTTAAGACTTGGAATAGTAACATAGTTATTAATGCAGTAATTTAAAAATCAAAAGTCCCTTTGTTTACTTATGGATGGGTTATACCTACCTATTACTTTGAAGAAGTTTATTCATAACTAGCGGTCCCGGCGAATTTCGTTTCGCTTTAGAGGATTTTCCCGCGCATTCGAGGAAAGACATTTTAAGACTCATTTTTCTACACCTTCGGTTACATTGTTTAAATTTTACTAAGGATCCCTAATTTTGTAGCCTATGTCAAATTGGAAGAATGTAGCATTATATTGGTGAAAGAATTTTTTAAATCGGCCCAGTACTTTTTGAGCCTATTCATTACAAACATACAAACATACAAAAATAGGTACAAATCTTTCCTCTTTATAATATTAGTATGATGTATGATTTAAGAAAATAGATTTGATTTTAAAACTCGAAAACTTAATTAAAATCGACTCCCTAATAGAAATGCCAATTTACCTGACTGATACATATATTGTCTATTATGTTTTTTAATTTTTATTTTAATATTAGAAAACAACATATAAATAAGCACATAAAAAAAAGAAAAATCTTTTTATGAGATAGGTTCTCTATTATACCCAAAATTATGTTGGATTCGAATTTATGTTTAGGCGAGCATGAGTGTAAACTAAGGTTTACATTACCAGTGAATTTAATTTTAAGATTCGAGAAAGAATCGGCCGAATAATTTTGTACCTTGGTTCCTCTCCTTCCATTTTTTCTTTTCTCATATACTGATTCGAAGTTAATTTGAACTTGATAATATATTCACTTGTTCATGAAATAATAACAAATTTCACATCAAACAGACGATAATGTAATAGGTACTTTACTCTACTTTACCTTAAAACAAATTTTACGGAAAGGAGTATGTCACATTTTATGTCAAATATAACTCATATCTATAGGGCCAATCATTTGATTTCATAGACCAAGAAGGTTGACTTTTTCACCGCAGACCGCATGGTCTGTCAAATAGATACTGTTATTTGATATTGATTTCAACTTTACGTGTGTAGAAATTCGTAGGAATTTCTTATAAAAAATGTCTGAAAACGTTTACCGGTTTTAAAAGGTTACCGTTTTATCGAGGCATGAAAACCTAAAAACGATGCAAAAATTTAAGTTTTTGTTTTGTAGGTACAGCTGCATATCTTCTTAAATCAGTGTTACAGTATCCTTTGTTAGGAATAAAATAAAATTAGTATTATACGCACACAAGGGAACTCATGTTAATATTAACTAGTTGTAATTATAAAACAATTCGATGTGCCATAGCGATAGAAATTACAAGAATCACAAGGAATTAAGATATTTGCCCACACTGAATTTGCAACAATTTTTAAAGTTTGCTGATACTGTAAGTACTTATTCCTAGGTTTCGTCCATTTTTATCGATTGAATGGTAATGTTGAATGAATAGACAGGTATCTCTTTGAGAAAATTAAATAGGGACTCAGTGGCAACAAGACACTATTTGCTAGATGCACGGAATCTACCCATAAGTAGATGTATTTGAAAAATTTCATACTATGGCCTATTAGTCTTTTAAAGTTTCAATAAAATAGAATGAGACCGGTTATGTCAAGGATTACTCCTAGGGATTTATGCATAAGCTCTTTGTGTATGTATGTACCTACTTTTATATTTGTATTTTTCAACTTAAAAATCTGTCGACCAAAAAGAAATGAAATATTTGTATGTACCTATAGAATTTTTAAGCATTTATTTAGTTACTAGGACGTATTTATACCTGCTTACTGATCCGTTTCGTTCTATTCCTACCTAGTTTTCAGCTAAGTAGCGAAAATAAACTATTTATTACATAACAATTGTTGAATAAACATTAAATAGTTGGAGTCTGTATTTACTTTATTTCGTTTTAAAATCCCACTCCAAACTGAGACAGGAGCTAAGTGCAAATGTTTAGGTACCCTGATGCATAGATTATACCAGATGTGTTGTTATCGTAAGTACCTACGTATATATATATATCTACCTATAAATATACTTTAGTAGCACAATCGAAGGATAAACATGGTAAAACGGATGGAGCTAAGTCTATTATTAGAATTGTTGATTAAAATAAAGTCCCGAAACATGCTGGAAGTGGCCAACCGATAATTTTTTCTCGACAACTCAAGTTGAGTTTTGTTAAAAGTTTTAAGTTTACGTGTCTTTTACCCATATTGACTACTAAGCATGTATCAGCTTTATACGTACGACATAACGGTGGTACAAAGTTGAAGAACTTACGACTCATTTGTTCATAACAATAACATTTATTTATTTGCATTAAATACAGTGTGATACAGGAAGATGTTACAAGTCGTATCTTGAGTTGTATTTGACCTGCAAGCAGGTGTGCAAACAATAGTGTCATTTTAGAATTATCTTAAGTACCTACATATTTAATTTTAACCATTGATATATTCGTTGACACTATAAAAGCATTTTTGAAATAGCCACGACGTTAACGCTTTTGTGAAAACCTTACCATCTAATAATTAATCGAGTCAGGTAGTTTATTAAAGAGGGTGATCGACAAGTTATATACATTTTGTTTATATATGTACGCATGGCAAGGGGGCTGATACATCAAATTTTGATATTTTGGGCGCAGTTGTCTGGAAGAAACCTCCATTTGTTTTTTATAGTAATTTGGATGAAATTTTACAAAAGAGCAAACTTCTCGTATGTACAAACAGGGCAAAGGAAGAATATTCAACTTCTGGAAAAGCGGTTTGCAACTGTCTAAAAACCATGCGTTACTAATGGTTCTAATGCATTTTTTCTGTAATCTAAATGCTCTATCGACTTCTACTGAATTTCCCCACAGTATTAGACCATAGCTAAGATTTGATGATACGTACCCATGGTAAGCTATTAATGCGGCTTCGGTGGAAATTGTCTGCCTTAATCTTTTAAGAGCGAATACGTAGCGGTTTAATTTGTTGCAAATTGCATCAATGTGGTCTTTCCAGTTTAAATGCTACTCAATATTAAGTCCCAAAAATTTAAATTTGTTTACTTTTTCTATCGGAGTTTGATTGTATTTTATTTCTAAATTTTGTGTTTTAGTGTTATATGAACGGACCCTAATAAATTTTGTAAAACCTTTCATGCTACAAAAAAAATATGGTCTCAATGCTGTCCTTTGTTTTATAAGTACCTATATGGAGCTTTGAAATTAATCTCTATGGCAAACCTAAGAAAACTTAGAAACTTTTAGTGAAAGTAGGTAGGTATCATCATAGATATATTATATTCCTAGATGTAACGCTAAAAACCGCAATTGGGACGTAGCTATCTTATTCGCATCTAGCCATGCAGCGCCACCTAGTGTGACTGAAACAAAAACCACTCAAAGCTTGTATTGGAGTCCGCATCTGCAGATAGAAAATCTATGGACTGGACTCCGGAGTTGGAGTCCAACCATAGACTGCCAATAGAACGTTACCAAATTGATAATACATTCAATTTCAAATACGACTAATTTTAATGGCCGTATTTTAATCAGTGATGGGGCATTATTGAAAAATCACTTCCTAGTATTTAACAGTATTTGTTATATTTGTAACTATTTACTAAACGCTTTATTTTATTCCTATGTATATATGTTATTAATTTATTAGTATTGCATATTTTCCAGAATAGTGCTACTAATCGATACAAACTTTATCATAAACCATGTTTTAACATGGTTTGATATATATTTTGCATCTGCGCATCCATTACGCAACAATATTTCCACACACCTAATAAATTAAATATTTCATATTAAATGTTTAAAACCCCCCTTTGTCTATTTCAAAATACCGTGCCACTATTAAATAAAACTATTAAGTATAAACGAAAACAGTTTTTGGTTTTTAGCTTATGTACTCTTATATTTTAAATGGGAATACGGCTCACTTATAGTCATACTTATGATTATTAGTATTCTTAAATACTAGTGCATACTTGTGACAGGATCTATGGTATCCCTATCTCGTATTTGAATAGACTGACATTGAATTGTCAAACTGAATTTCACTAAAACAAGATTTTCTAATTATGTAGCAAAATGATGTATGAAAACTCAATAAAACCAAATCATTATTATAATTGCGGACGCGGATAACTGTATATCAAAGACCATTCTAAGTTAGTGATTTAAAAAATAACGACAGTTATTCAATATCGTCTTCATCGGTAAGTTTTGCAAAAACATTTGCGTATTATGTTGTAAAAATGAGCCAACGATTTAGAAAATGCTTGTTAACCTTTCAGATTTTTAATTTCCCCAAAATAAAGTCGCAATAATAACCAAATTTCAAATCTAAATAATGCATATTTATTGCTGTAGTGATGTGCTAATGAAAAAAATTACATCGTACTTGTCGATAAAATTTTCGAACACATTAACTTTTAGATCGCGAAATAAGAGTTTATCAAGAGTGGTAAAAAATGGTGTCATGACTCGTAAAATATCGGCAGTGGCATAATGTACCTATTGCATCGTATGATATTTTTGATTTAGTTCGACATAAATTGAACAAGTATGATTCACAAGATATATAAATATAAACATGTCTAAATTCACCTTATTTAATTTGTATTTTGTTACAGGAAATGTGAAAACAGAATCCCATTGCAGGGCGAAAATCAATAAAGTAAACTGCAAAGTAATATGATATTGAGATCCTCTGATCTATGGTTGGACTAAGCTACATGTCATTTGTTTGCAAAAAGTTTTAATTTTACACAATTCGTTAACTTTGCTGTCATAGCGTGCTTAAAAAAATATTTTTTATAATAAATTTTGATAGCACTGTCATTTTATTTTTTCGTATACTTATGCAAACATCATAAACAAAATCAAGTATGTACTGGATTGTCGATATGCTGATACATTTTGGTATTCTAAGCATACAATCAAACAAAAGTTAAATTCTTCAACTGTTTTCTTGTAGTCTTCTCCACCCTAGCATGCTAGTACTACTCTGGTGGCAATTATGAAGGAAAGCTGGGCTAGTTCCACCGTTGGTTTTGGTTTCCATAATACAAGTGCTTTAATTGTTTACTTTGGACTCAGGTCAACCTGATATTTATTTATGTATTCATTATTTTTAGATCAACAAAAGAAAAAGATCCTTATTTCTTCACTATCCATATTGTTATCACTTACATTTTATCGATATTAAAATCGATATTTGCTACATTACCAAATAATAAATAGATATTAATACTCATTTTTAAATTGTTAAACGTCAAAACGATGTTGAAAAAAAAATATTTTGGGGTGGACGGTCACACTGTTGCTGTCATGACGCGGTTTCTATACTTTCCATAATCTAAGGGTATCATATATCACTTCAATGGACATATTGGAAACTCATGTGTACCAACTTGATATTTGCACTTTATGAAATGGATGTGTGTGTACAAAAGTTACCAGAAAATGAAATTTACCTGATTATTGTGGAAACATTCTTAAATTAAAATATTACAAATGATAATGTCCTATTTATTTCAATTTGTGTCTGCTACATTATATAAAAAATACAACGACTATTTCCTGAAGTCTAAGTGTCTGAACGTGAAAGGAAGTAAGTATAAGCTAAAAGGTTTTTATATACATTTATTTCAGTACCCTTATAACGAATTAAAACGGTAATCGACTAATTTTACGTTGTACTAGGTAATGTCAGTGGTTCTGTTATTCATAACTGCGGCGCTATTTCGAAACCCATTTTTTTTTAATAAGTAATAATACTCGATAGCTGTTTTTGTTTCCGCTAGGGACACATTGATTTATTTAATTGCAATGAGCTAAATAATCTATTAGTTATATGTTTGTAAAATAAAAGGATTTACTTTTATCAAAAGAATATAGTAAAATCTTAAGTATTTAAGAGCTTACGAACACACCAAAATTAAAAAGAGGTACGTACTAATAATAGGGTTTAATATTATACCTACTTAAAGTTTCGTCGCTCAATTTGAACACTGATGCGAACTCCGGATACGTTTCAAAATTTTAAGAGTAGCAATTTACCTCTCTCACATAAAATTCATGGTCACCTAATTAATATTATAACAATTGGCTACTTGACAGTGTAAATAATAAAATATGAAAAGTGTTAGATATGTTAGCTTATTAGTAAAGTAATAATTTTACATTTTTATTTTTTAATTAAAAGCACAGTTAGTATTTTATTTTTGCAAAATAAATTTTACTTTTTTTATCTGTGGAACAAAAGAACCGAAATGGAAACCACCATTGCAATTCGGAAATGACAGCTGTCGGCGATAATTATTTATTTTAATGTGGCGAAACAATGATTATTTTACCGATTAAATTGAATTATTGTCTCTCTAATCGTATTAAGAATTTATTGAAACATTTCCCGTTTATCTAAATTAAGTCGTTCCTATACGTATCGCCGACAGCTGTCATTTCCGAATTGCAATGGTGGTTTCCGTTTCGGTTCTTTTGTTCCACAGATAAAAAAAGTAAAATTTATTTTGCAAAATTAAAATACTAACTATGCTTTTAATTATAAAATAAAAATGTAAAATTATTTCTTTACTAATAAGCTAACATATCTAACACTTTTCATATTTTATTGTTAACACTGTCAAGTAGCCAATTAGTAAAATATCATTCGGCTATAAGCTTGCCATAATAACGTGGTAGACATTTAGACCAAATGTCAAAAATATTTTTTTTCGTTTTTTGGGCACCTGTCAAAAACTACCAAAAATGGTAGAAATTTTATTTCACCTGGCAACACACATTAACCAAACATGCAACCTCTTCATACATTGCGACTCGCTCAAATGTGCCTGAAAAACGGTTTTAAAAATCGTGAAAAATTCAATAGACAGATAACTAGGTAACCTACCATTACTCCATACAAACCGATTCGACCCAGTGTTGCCATCCTTGTCAAAATCTACTTTGAAAATGACAAAATTTTTGCTCCCTACAAAACTGCCGCCAGCGCCGTCTCTATGACCAAACTCTTTAATCTATGGATGAGGTTTTCAATTTGACTACATTGCCAGCAAAGTTCAAAAAAAATTTTTCAATTATCTGTGGAAACCTCTCCACTACGAACCCGCAAAAACACCTCTAAACCGAATTTTCGATCCAAGATGGCGGCGCGGACATCTTGTTTTTTTGACATTTTACTTTTTTAATATAATTTTCTTCACTACAATTCTCTAAAAAAGTAAAAACCATCTGGGCACTCTATACATTTTTTTTATTTCAATCCAGCAAAAACGGCCGCCATCTTGGATTTTGGAAAAATAAAATAGAAAAACCTGCTTTGATTAAAAAATAACTTTTTAGATTAAAATACCGCTTATTGTGACATAACTATAATATTTAGTCATATGCTATCCCGACACTTTTTGTAGATAATGATGAGTTCTGCAAAGTCGTAGTGCATGACTTTGTTCTATCATCAATAGTTTTCGCAGCGCACGCGATGTAAGGATTTTTTCAGGTCACCTTTAATTACATTATTGAAGTTTTAGTAAGGATCCCTAATTTTTTTGAAAATATAATATAGCCTATGTCACCCGTAGATAGTGTAGCTTCCCACCGGTGAAAGAATTTTTCAAATCTGCCAAGTAGTTTCGGAGCCTATTCAATTCATACAAACAAAAAAACAAACAAAAAATCAAACCTTTCCTCTTTATAATTTCTAATTACTACTTATTTATTTTATTTATTTAAAAACTTTATTGCACAAAAAAAAGTACAACAGGTGGACTTAATGCTATGGGCATTCTCTACCAGTCAACCTTTGGGTCATGCGGAGAGTTAGTTTATGGGTGCGGTAATAGTGACAAAGTGCATAAGTAATCTAAAAAATAAAATAAAAACATAATACACGAGAATAGTAACTATCAAGCGTTACAAAATTCATTTCGGAAACAATTAAAAATAAATATAGACATACATGAATAAATATAATATATATATATATATAATATGAAGCTATACTTATATTTACATAATGAGCATATATATACTTAGACAAATATGAACGCTGCAGGCGTAGCAACGCGGTCACGGCTCTGCCAGGGGAATTTTGTGTAGTGTTGCCACTTAATGGGAATTCCACCACAGGATCGTTTAGATTTGATGTCAATAAATTATACTTGGAAAATATAAAACTAGTGAAAGTGTAGTAAAGACCCTTATTATTATATAAACGGTGTTAATTGTTAATTCTGATTTGATTCCGATTGGAATCGTCACTGTCCGAATAAAGTGATCTCACAATTACTCTTTGGATGCAAAGCTACTTAACACAGTTTTATTCAGAGGTACTTTTTATCACAGTATTGCTGCTTTCATGACTTATCGACCAATTGCCTACTTGACAGTTTTTAAAAAAGTATTGTAAAATGTGCGCCCGTTCATTTTATATCCCAAGCAATTCGATTTATCTGGAAAAAACGTAAATAACCAGAGAAAAATAAGATTTTGTGTAACACATTTAAAAAGCGCGCGCAAACGCCAAGTCACGTCCCTGTTGCAATTATGACGTCAACGTCCTAGACAACGAACCGATACGCATAGGAACGACTTCATTTAGATAAACGGAAAATGTTTCAATAAATTCTTAATACGATTAAAGACACAATAATTCAATTTAATCGGTAAAATAATCATTGTTTCGCCACATTAAAATAAATTATTTTTCAAAAACTGTCAAGTAGCCAATTTTAGCTCAATCACCTGGCCACACTGGTTGCCAGAGCGAAATATATATTTTGTGACTTGGTCATTTTCCAAAAAATAATATGGCGATTGGGTGAGAGCGAGAAAAAAAATAAAAATGAGGTTCAATGTCAAATATAATCTACATTACAGGAAAACTATAGACCGTTTGATTTACAAGATGGCCGACCCGCTGGCGGCCATTTTGTAAAACTTATGTGTTTTTGAAAACGTTAAATCTTAATTTTCATGTATATGGCAACATCTGAGCGAGTCACAATGTACTAGGCGATTATGTATTTTGTCATTGTGTGTTGCCAGGTGAAATAAAAATTCTAGTATTTTTGGTGGTTTTTTACTCAGGTCCCGGCAAAGGTCGAAAATAGAAATAATGACATTTCGCGCAAACCATTCCCATGTGCCTATGAAACATCCCCATCGAAATGACATTTGACTATTTTTATCTCTGTGACTTGGCAACACCGGGAGCTGTTGGGACAAATGTGCAAAAATCATGGTCACCTTCCAGAAGTCCTGTAGGCCGCAGGATATAAAATTTGAAAAATGTAAAAATGAGGTTTGATGCAGTATATAACCTAGATGAGATATTATATTATAGTCTTTTCGATAAACAAAATGGCGGATGCGCTGGCGGCCATTATAAAAAATCTGCAGAATTCAAAATGTATTCATTAACTTTCGGGGTAGAAGGAGGGGTCGTAGGGAAAATATACTCGGAGCTTTATTAGAGGTTTACATGATGCCCCTGTGATGGTTCAAAATTTACCCGATTTTCGGGGTAATTTCGGAGATTTTGGGCCCGACAGAAAATGCTCGAATTTAAAAAAAAAAAGTATAAGGTACTGTCAAAAATGTCTATCCATAGCCGATCGACCCAAAAAAAGCGAGTAAGTACGAAATTTTAGGAAAAATTGGAAAATCAAATTTCTATGGAGTACTTGGTTACCCATACATTTTGTACTGAAATTGACCGTAGCAAGTAATTTGTATGGGAGAATTATTGTATACTAATGGTTTAGCGTAATCCTTTTTTTACATTATGTCATTATATTTAGTATTGAAAACGTACGCCAAAAAAGCAAATTTATTAAATACAAAATTATTCGTACTGTCTTCGGAAATATGTTTCTATAGAAATAAACCGGTTGCTGAATTTTTTTCTGAATTTTTGAAGTGGTTACTTTGTTGCTCTTAATTTGTTTGATAAACTGGAGTCTATGTATGAGCAATGACTGTCGCTTCCGGCTGACGATCTACGGGGCGTGGCCGCGTGGGTTCAATCACCACCCAGATCAGGACATTGCTTTGAAGAATTTGTTTAATTAATGCCTGAGTTTTATACAATTATTATTAATTACTTATCCAAGTTTGCCGTTACGCTGGAGTGAGGGGCTGAGTTGAAGGAAATCTTAGGCGACGTGTGACTCTCTATAGGAATAGGTAGGTATCTTAATCAAATGCGAATTGTACTTCGTAATAATTCTGTACCTATTCGTACTAGGGAAATTACCTTTTTGGTTTTCGACTCAATTTGATGATTGGGAAAGGACCACATTTACTACCCACTAACCATTCAGGTCAACTTACCTAGGACCTACCTAACTTACGTAGAATCACTTAACTGATGATTTAAATCGATATAGAACTTCTCTCGGAATACATTTACAATATATATACCTATATATACAATATGTATATACATATAAAAGTACACAGGCGAATAGAGAACCTCTTCCTTTTATAAAGTGGGTTAAATAAGTGCGAGTTGGTCTCATCCATAAAGGCTAGCAGGAAATAACATTAAATAAAAGTTCTTGCATTTCGTTGTGATTTCAATGTGTTCCTCGCGCAAAGTAATCAGTTTATAATTAAAAAACAATTTAATTTTGTAAAGATCTGTCCATAGCTGCCCCACACGTACCTACATATGGGATTGATGAAATAACATTTTCGCGTTTCAGTTTAAAGTATAGGAACACCCAAAATGTATTGGTATTACGTTTTGTGAAAATCTTATTGCACGTTTACTAAGTAAGTACAGTCTCGATCAATAAAATGTAAACACTTGAGCTCTTATGGCATTGACTCACGGTTCATTTTAGAAAGAGTTCGTTTACATGTTAGTGCACATTTACTTACCCAGTTATATCTTTTGTAGGTATAATAGTAGATACCTATAGTTCTTAAAGTTTCGGAAAAAAGTGGCTGTGACATACGGGCGAACTAACAGACAGACAGATAGACACAACGAGTCCTTAGGGATCTCTTTTTTCCATTTGACTACGGAACCCTAAAAATGTCAGCCTTAAGTGTTCCTATGTATGTGAAATTTAAACCTATTTGAAGGCGGAGATATTTTTTTTAAGTTTCTTTAAAATAGGTACGAACAGTGGGTATGACCGACATTTAGGCCAAATAGTTTCTCGATTATGTGCCGCCTACACCCGTCACCTTCCTGCCATATCGCGATCGCGTAAGGTCGTCTTTAGGGTCCTCCTACGTTGCTTTTGAAGCACATGGTCGTCATTCTAAACCCTTTCTACGTCATAGTCCGTTGTTTCTACGAGTCATGTTGGCGATAATTTGCATTAGATTGTTCTAATTGTTTGTCCTATGTCAATGATATTAGTCTTGCAATGGATATCTTTTCATTTAAAGGACTAGCATGCAAGCCTTTTAAAAAAATCTCTCTCCATTATAGCAAGTCCAAAAATAGAAATCCGACTATCTACCTAGAATTAAGTAAGTACATAGTAATAAAATATTATGAAAATAATTGGCGCCACAGCGATGAATACTTACTTGTCATAGCTGTACAATATTGTAATTGTGTAATTAACATGCTAAGCCCATTAAAATATGTAACCACCAATTGGTTACCAAACTAAAGAGTAAGCTTTAATTCTGAACCTTAGAATTTTCTTAGTAGTTTGTACATTTAAAAGTGTAAAGTATTAGGACCTCTTTAAATAATATAATGCACACACTGAAGAACTACATTTGACTAGGATTTGTGGTAAAGTTACAATTAACCGAATGGCATTCATTAAAATGTTGTTTTTAGACTAGGTAATGTACCAGTTTTCCTAAAATCCCACAGTAAGCACCATAAACATATGCTAAAACAAATGGTAGTACCACAAAAAACATTTAAATGCACTTTAACACTACATAACAACTAAAATCATCCAAATACAGAACAAATATACATTTTTATTACAAAACCGGTCAAGTGCGAGTAGGACTCGCGTGGAGAGGGTTCCGTACGTTGGGCTCATAGGTCACAATAAACTAAACAATTATTTGTCAAATGTAGGTAAATAAGTTACAGTTGTTGACGTCGATTTTTAAAGTAAGTAATTCATTCTTCTTATTCTTTTGCTAATTTACTTTGCTTTGAAACGTATTCATGGTAAAAGGTTATTAGATAATTATATACTTCTGGAACCTGGTAAGTACTCGCATGAAAATATATTATATATGGCTGAAAATAATCACATGGCACAGGCAGGTAACAATAAAAGAAACGTAAATTTAACAAAACAACCCTTTTTTTAATCCATGTTCTTCTCATAGGTTTTCCTGTAATCTGTAGGTAAAGAGCTATATTCCGCGTTAATTTCAAAATTTTTAGTTTAGTAGTTTCGGAGATAAGGGGGGGGGGGGGTGGTCAATTTTCGCCTATTTTCTTAAATAACTTAAAAACTATTTATTTCAAGATTATAAATGATACATATTTGCAATCCTTACAGCAAGATCTTTCATTTGATATGTCACACGATATGGTTAGTCAATTTTTCTTTTTAATGTTGTGATTTACCCTCCAAAAGTGACCCCCAAATTCATAATTTATTTATTTATTTACGTTACACATGCACCTTTGGGTCTTTAACTTACATATGTGTACCAAATTTCATCTCAATTGGTCCAGTGGTTTCAGAGTAATCGGCTGTGACAGACGGACGGACAGACAGACACGCGAGTGATCCTATAAGGGTTCCGTTTTTTCCTTTTGAGGTACGGAACCCTAAAAATGATTGGGAATCGAACCCACACCCTTTGGTTCATTAGCCAGGAGTGTAAACCATTGACAGTAGCTACTCTGATAATAATCACAGGGCAACAATGATTTGGTTGCAAGCAAACCAATTGCTGTTTTAAACTAAAACTGGCGTAGGGAAGCCGAATCTGGCTATAAAATACGTCTATCACCTATAGTTTCTGAGATATATCACTTAAAAATTTTAAAAACTGCTTTTCTGGGTCTACTTTAAACAGGTTTAACTATTTAACTTATTATTTTTGGCTATTTTAAATATATGCCAAAGGAAGCAAAGACCCTTGCCATGGAATTCATATTAGGTTTATTTATAAATTTAGTATAATTGAGAAAATGTTTAAGTTGTCCTCAGCGGTATTATTTTTCTGTTAAAGCAACATGCAAAACATAAAATTTTGTTGCCTTGTGTTATATATGTAAATTTAGTTAAAGAGTAATTACTGTAAATACAATAAAAAAACACAAGAACCCTAATTTTTGAACACCCTTAATTATTCTATTTGAACTCTAATAAATTAAATTGAAAATTCAGAAAATTTACAATAAAACTAATCTTTCACATTTTAAATTATGTTTATTTATCTAAGCGAGATGATTTAAACCACATTTCACTTCACTTTAGTCAAGCATTTTAATGGTCTATTGTTCCCTGAATATGAATAGTAGTACTCTTCATTAGTAGTAGATTCCCAGATTTTTGGACTTTTACAGTTTGTTTTGATGATTACCGTCCCCATCATTCTTTTACTATCCCACACCGAGGTTATGCCAAATGTATTAAGTATTGCCTTTTAATTATTGGCCCAAAATAATTCATTCTTGATTTTATATTGAGATAGGTAAATAGGTTGTAGCTGAAAGAAAATCAAATAATTATGTATTTTAACAATCAATGAGAAGATCATCCTTTAGCCTAATAGGAGGTTGGTGGGACATTTGAAATTTTTAAGTTTAATTTGAAGACTGAACTCCAGAACAGTTTTAAATAATTAATGGGATATGTAAATAAAAACAATTCAAAATTTACAGTTGATTAGCTTTGACATTGATTCTGAGTTAGGTACAGATTATATCTAATAAGTATTTTAATTTTATAGAAATGTGACTGTTAGCTTCACATACAACATTAACATTGTAAAACATAGGGTTCATTTTCAAAAAAGGGTTTGTACTAACCTGGGAATAGAAGCTTTTGGCTTAGATTTCTGATTAGTGCTTCTTTCTTTATTATATGCACTGAGCATTTATGATTGGTATGGTTTTTCTGAAACTGAAATAGGTAATTTAAATAATTGTAGTTGGTACATACGAATAACTTATTGTATGTACTTGTTGGATAAGACTACTTTCGATGTAAGTTTAACAAACTATTCTTTAAGACGCTTAGGTAAGTAGCTCTGTGCAACTAAGTATTTTAATTTGTCATTTGCTACACTCGAACCTAAGGTTGGTTTACTGATAACTTTGATCAGCTGGAAAACCAAAAACTCTTCAAATACGAATATTTACACAAATTGGCACCACATATCTACTATTGCATTTTCTGATGTTTATGAACAAAATTCGAATGAAGACGATACTTATCTAAGTATTATTAAACGTTTAAGTTGTAATGTCTTAACACTATCAGATTCCTAACAGAACTTTATAACTTTTTTGGTTTGTTTACATTAACGCTTGCACATCTTTGACAGTTGTCACTTATCTGCTTTCCGGAATTAATGAATGAAATTAACCGACGACGAGAAATAATAAAAATTAGATATAAATAATTTTGTACATACTTTTAGTCAATTAAAATTCAAAATATGATTAATGCTATTTAAATTGGGGCTCCTATGTATTGAAAGTTTTATTTAGTATGTTAATTACGCTAAACGATTTATTTTCAAATGGTCGCTTAATAATTGATTGACCAATGAGCAGAAGGGATGCTTCAACAAACCGGAAACGTAGCAAGTCACCCAACGTTTTACCCTGGATATGGGGACTTTAATGTAGTATTAAAGACGGGTAAGTAGGTGAAGATATGCACAAATTATGTTTCAAAATTTCATGTTTTAAGGACATAGGAGAGGAATTAAAATAGTTGTCTAAGTGTTTCATACAGTTTCCTTTTGATCGCGAAAAATAATTTTAGAATCCGGCTGATAAATATTAAATTATGAAATAGGATAATTTTTAACGTCAAATGCGTAACATTTAAAGTGATGAAATTTTAGAGAGGTAGGGCATAGCGATTTATCGCTCGAACTGGAGCAGCTCGACTGGTGAAACACCTCCACCTTACAGAAGACCGCAGCCAAATAACAATCACTTCTGTGTTGTTGTGTTCCTGCGTGTGAGTAAGGTTTCCAGAGCTCCTGAGGGGTGCTACATTAGTAGCAGGGGTCAAGCCTTCAAGGTAAGGGCTACAAGTCCAGTAACAGCTTTTATGCTCTACTTGTCGCTCTTAAGCTAGGACCTCATTTCTACTTAACATCAGGTGGGATGAGGTCAATCTTGAAGTGTAATATAAAAAAAAAATTTAATAAAATACAAAAAATCAGTGATCCTTAGACTCGTATGAAAAATATTTAAACCGTATGTATATTGTATTTAGTAATAATTTTAATTTAGTTGGTTATCAGCCGTCGTTATTCGGTACGGGTACTCATCACATAATTAATGTTGTCCATCAATGAGTAAATTTGACAAAAATACTTTTTATTAGACATGACATAGCCATGAATGAAGCTAAAATTGTAATCAGAGTTAATTGGTTAAGTAAGGTTAGGTTAATGACCAAAAAAGCGCAAGCCGAGCGAGTGTAGCGAGCGTGCCGCGACAGCGGCCGGCGAACGTGACGTCTTATTTATTTGTTAAAAAATATAGTAGTAATATCTTTGATTTATTATGAAGCTTCAATATTGTTCGTTTTCAAGATATCTGATGTCAAATCGGAGACTGTGTTATCATAACGTTTAAAACTTAAAAAACGTTCTTACAAATAAGCATTTCTTTATTGAAATAGTTTAGTATTTGCGTCAGTGACGTAAAAGATTATCAATTTTTCAAACACATTTTAGACAAAGAAAATATTAACATTAAGACCATTATTTTCTTGTTTATTTTTAAAGTTATTCAAATATGATCTTGAGAACATGTTTTCTATATATAAATAAGATTAATATTTATTTTCATACTGTCATATACTTATTTAAGTAAGTTATAATATTTGTGCGCTCGCCGGTTCATGTTTTTATTATCTGAAAACAAAATGATATTAAATCAAATATTTTAAATTAAAAATAAATTTTTATTGTCATAAAATGCAAAATTAAAATATTCTTCTAAAAACATTACCAATAAAATAATTGTTTTGCTGTTCGTGACTTTTGAAATTAATATTTTTTAGTGGTATATCATTATTGAACTGTTGGTAACATTTAAATTTGGAGCCTAAAAGTTTAGTTCCGCGCGTTGCAACAGCCATCTTTTTTCACTTCGTACATCGACGCTAGTGATGGGACTCGAATCGAAAATTATTACTCGAATGAATTCGAATCATTATTAAAATATTCGAATCATGATTCGAATTGATCCTTGATTCGTATTTAATATTGAGTCGAATTAATTCGAATGAATACGAAGATTCGAATTGGTGCAATTACTCGAATCAACATGAAATTATGACAAAAAATAACGTAGATGAAATGAAGCAGGTAAAACATCAAATAAATGTATAACAGATATTCTAAATGCGTTTAATAAGTTATATTATTAGTAGTATAAAGTTACTAAAATATACCTCTTTGGAACTGAAATCAAACAAAACTTAATAATTTTTTGAACAATAAAAACTGTCAGTTGGACAAGTTGAAAACTAACAAGATTTTGTTTTTAATAGTCAAATAATTAAAAAAAAAGTAACAATCAACTCTAAATTATAAACGTTACTAATATTATGAAAAATGTTTCATTAAGAAAACAGCCCAATGTTACTGCAATTTAGAAAAACTATTTAAAAACAGAATTTGATCAACTTTTTCAGGATCTAACCTATTACGTCGCTGGTTACACAACAGTCCAGCTTCCGAAAATACCCTTTCTGATGGAACAGAAGTTGCTGGTATACACAGATATTTCAGGGCCATTTTGTACATAACTGGGTTGGTGGTTTTCCTGTCTTCCCAAAATTTTAATGGATCACTCTTTCTGTTTACATAACTACTTTCCACATATTGCTTTACTAAAACTGCAGCATTAGTGATAGGAGCGCAATCAGACATAGTTTTCATTCTTTCATCGAAACTCGACCAAAGATCATCATCGTCATTTAATGTGTTATTGGCTGATTCTACTGACTGTGTAATATTTAAATTTTCTTGAAGGTTTTCGTATGTAAACAGTTGTTCATCTCTGGATCTGGTTTCTGAAATTATATGAGTTAACTCAGTTAAGCACCATTGTTGTGCTCTATCCGCAACAGAATTTGAACAAAATCCTTCTTTTTTAAAGCGTGGATCCAAAAAAGTACTTTTGCAGGCAGTCTTATTAAAATCAAGGATCCCTAATCTTTTATCCAACAAAGTAAGCAAAAGGTTTTTTAGCTTTTTTCCGACTTCTGATTCAGGATTTTTGCATCTAATTGAGTCTCTCATTGAATTTATTAGCGGAATAGTTGAAGAAAGAGTCGGGTACTTTTCTCCTGAAAGGGTTCGAGTCGCTTGCTCTGCGGGTTTCAATATTTTAACAACCTCTTCCACAGTAGTCCATTCTTCATTGGAAAGGTTATCGGGAGGGTTTGATATGGCAACAATGGTGGCACTTAGTGGGACTTTCAGTTCGAGGAGCCTTGACATCATGTAACATTGCGAGTTCCATCTAGTTTGAACATCCTGTACAACCTTCAATTCTGGTAACTCCATTTGCTTTTGTATTTGACGGAGCTTATATGAGGATTTGTCGCTGTGTTTGAAATGGGCAACAATAGTACGACATTTACTGAGCAAACTTTGGAAATTCGGCAAGTTCGATTCGGAGAGTTCATCAACATTCATACTTGTATTAGCATCAGGATTCTTGTCTTTCACACAATCTCCAATCACCAAATTGAGGGTATGCGCTACGCAATACTGGTTTCTTTTATTCAAATATTCATTGACAGCTCTCTTCATATTTGCCGCATTATCAGTGACAATTGCGACAATTTTGTCAAAAATCCCCCACTCGTCCAGGGTTTCTTTAATGGAGCGTGCTATATTAGTTCCATCATGATCAAAATCTGCTTCTTTTGTGCTGATTGTTAAGGCTTGTTGTTTGCCATCGTCAATAAAATGAGCGGTTAATGTTATGTAACTGCGATTGCTGTCACTGGACCACATGTCAGTGGTACAGGAAATGTAATCCACGCCTTTTAGTTTTTCTTGGGCAGCGGCTCGACTTATCTTATAATATTCGTCAAGCATGTTTGTAGAAATTGTTTTACGTGACGGAAGTTCGTAATTTGAATTTAGCATTTTGGAATATTGTACAAAACCTTTGTCTTCAACAATGCTCAGAGGTTGATGGTCCCAGATAATCAAATTTAATAAAGCTTTATCTATCTTACGTTTTTCGGCTACTGACAATTTGGAAGTTACCTGGAACAACGTTGTCTGTGACTTCTTTTTTGGAACTTCATCATTTTCTGCACTGGTAGACGGCTCTGGCTCTGACTCGGATATATTCATTTTATCATTGTATTGCATGGGATGTTTTCTTTTTAAGTGATTCACTAAGTTAGTAGTAGTATTTGAGTTTTTATATGCAATTTTACACATATTGCAAGTCGATTTTTCTCCAGATTTTGTGAAAAAGTCCCAAACTATGCTTTTTTTGGCTGGCGCCATATTTTTTAAGTTTTAATCAGTAAGTGTTTCTGTAAAAACTTTAACCAAATACTTTAAGTCCACTGTACTATCTTTACTAAAGTTCACTTTATTTTACACTTTACAGGCACAACAACAACAAAAACTGTATTACGAAATTCAATGTCACACGTAAAAATATATGAGGATAAATTCAGTCATTACTTTTTTGAAAGGGTAACACAATCTTTGTAAAGTCACCATGTAAGTTCACATTATAAACTTATTTGAAATAAATTTTTCTTACTTTCTAAAACACAAATAGTTAAATTTATTACAACATTCAAATAATATTTACTTAACTATTCTTCCAAAATAACTACATAAATACTTTTCTTAACGAGTTAAAGTAAATTTTAAGAAAAACACTGATTAAATCCTACTCATCTCATCAATAAGGTAAGCCTTCCGCGCACCCAACCATTCGAATCAATGAATATGACTCGAATCGATGAAAATGATTCGAATCAATCACCCGATTCGAATGAACATAAAATCTTATTCGAGTCGAGCTCTAAGTGTCATGGCTCGAATCATTCGAATCAAACGTGATTCGAGTACCATCACTAATCGACGCGAGGAAGGTGAGTGTTCGTTTGTCTTGTGTTTTTGTTATTTCACATTATAAAAAGTTTGGGTGAGAAATGTTTTCCATAATTATTACTATTTTATGATTTTGGGTGGAAAACATTGCAATTCGTGATTTTTTCAATGTATGTGAATGGTAAACGCGTTTTTGGGATTAGCTAACACTACCTAGGTTTACTTGTGAATTGGGTACTAGGGTTAACTTTAACTTATAATTCCTACGGTTTGCATGTTGATTTTAAACAATGTTATAATTTTGCTATATAATGGCATAAACGTCGTGTCTAAAATCTGAATGATGTAGGTAGGTATTAACTTTTGAGCCAAAGTTAGTAACATGGCGGCGACCAATGCGGCGACCCACGCCACTTTAGTCACACCTTTTTAAACATCACCTTACCCATACAATAATACATGTTTCATTCATGTCAATAAATAATAATTAGGTAGGTACCTACCTACCCAAGAAATTTGTTTGAAATAGCAAATTAAGTGATACATACCTAATCACCAGAGATCTAACAATTTGTTCAGCTACCATCATGCTTGATGCATTCCTACTGTTTTCCTGTGTTAGGTGCTGAGCAATTTCAATTACATTATTTCTTTAAAATCTTAATAATTCTATTTATCTGTTTTAGAAATCTACCGACGACAATGATGGCAGAACGATTCGACACCGCTTCAGCGTGCATCGCCACTGGTAAGTACCTACCTTTTCAACTTTACTGATAAACTGCATTACGTACTATTTTCGGTTTTAAATAATAACCATAGGAATAAATGTGTGAACTAACTAATTCATAAATTATTGCATGGCGTTGTAGGTACTTTTCTCCGATAACAAAATAACCTTATTAATCACACGTGATCGCTCATGTTTGAATGCTAGTTTTACATATCTTAATTTCTACTAACTATATTTGTATTTTCTGGGGATTAAAGTCTCATATCTACTTACCTAATTATTCTTCTGAATGAAATAATATGTTTTTCTAAATTTAATGGTTCTGATGGATATTAGTTTTGTTCATTAACAGTTAGTTTTAAAATCAATTTATTTCAATGAAACTGGAGATCATTTACAAATATGAATTTTACAGAAATAGGTAGGTATTCGGTGTAATTGGAGAATTGTAACAATGTC
Source organism: Glyphodes pyloalis (assembly GCA_037074685.1). NCBI lineage: Eukaryota > Metazoa > Arthropoda > Insecta > Lepidoptera > Crambidae > Glyphodes > Glyphodes pyloalis. The sequence continues at coordinate 4,418,500 of JAYKKO010000015.1, read as the reverse complement.
TTTAGTTTAATAAAAAGTAAGTACATACTTGAAGTAAGTAGGGAGGTTCTTGTGTCACAGGAGATTTAAAACAGTGTTAACTCTGAATTAAGTCGGTTTTATATGGAAAATAGCTTTACATAATATAGATGTCGCAGTCATCTGGTTTAATCAGCTATTTGATTGGATCACTAGCGCGTTCATTGAATGACGACGTTTAATTGAATGACTAAAGGACAACTCGTCAAATTGTTAAATATAACGTTCAACTTCTTGACTGAACGTCATTTAGCATAGTAGTTGAATGGGATATAGCTGACAGACATGACATAACACACCTTAATAAGATTTTTTAATATGTTTTAACAATTTTAAGTCTTAAGACAATTAGGCTAAAAAAATATTTTTTTACGAATAAGTCACTTTATATCTCAATTTCACTATAAAAATTATCAACACAGTGCTATTCAATTATATCTGTACCAGTTTTTTGACGCCATCTTTGTTTTGATGAGCACTAACGCCGCAGTGGAAAAAAAATGAACTAAATTACAATCACCTGACTGATTACGTCCGCTATGTTCAAAGGGCTATGTTACAATCCGCTAACTTGTTGGACGTTCAGTGAGTCTTATTCATTCAACGTTCGGCCTAGTCACTCAATTAAACGTCGTCATTTAATAAACACGCTAGTGATTCAATCAAATAGCTGTTTCAACCAGATGACTGCGACATAGATATAACTTGCGATAGGTACTGAATTGTTTTTCTTTTTAAATAGCTATCTTTAATAAAAATATACCTACTTATTTTCTACATTGTTTGATCAGAAAATTAATTTAACCTTTGAATGTTCTTATCTGATAATACCTATATTTATTTCAAGTTCTGTATTAGTGATGAAGCAGAAATTAAACTTGTAACCAAGCATTATTTACTGTTATTAAATTTGTTATTCTTTTCTAATGATACAGGTAGATAATTTTAGCTATTTCGAAAAGATTTTCTTATCGACTTAGGTAGTAATTTTATTAGGAAGGAATATAAGATAATTTTATTTATGATTTGGAATTAATGAACATTATGAAAATAATGTTCATCTTACAGTTTTTTTCGTCAAAGCATAAATTTAAAAATATTAAAATAAAATGAGTTAGTGAATTCATTCGTTCAGATGTACGGATGATAACACATCATAGTAAACACTTACAGTTCGAGATAAATTCTTATTCCCACTATATAAGGGCGATGCAAAATCCAAAGTGTGAAGTCTGAACTCTATTTATACACACAATTGATAATTGGTTTTGTTAATAAATTACTAATGTTGTTAGGTCACAGGTGCGGGTCTCATTACAGTACTAATTGTTAAAATAAACACGGCGATATTTTTATTAAATTATATTGTGTGTGATTGACCTCAATAAAGTTTAAATGTTATTCCTACATAGTTGCTAAAATGGCGATTTAGATGTTTGATACATGTTTCATTTTATTTATGTTTAAGAAACTTAGAAATGAAACATAACTTTAGTTTAGATTCCACTAGCGTATAATGCGAATAGTTAAATTCTGATGAAATTTAGTCTTAAAGTTATTACATCCAAATTCTTATTTAAATTTCAAATCGTGCGTAACACAATTTCATCACAACTTGGATACGTACATTATTTTTAGAACAACGAATGGTGGTTTGGTTTCGATTTTGTTCTGTTTAATAATATTACTGCGTGTAAGCGCTTTCGTAATTTTAATTAACAACAATTTATTGCCGAGTGCTTAAGGACCCATTACTACTTTTTGAAATAATTTCGTCGATTGCTATTGCACGAGTTTGACATTCCGCGTATTTTAGCTTGAGATAACGCTTTACGCATTTTGGTCAGTAATTCTGTGACAGCTGATTGACTGCTTTGGATGTGTGTACATGTGGTTAGGGGTGCTACAGCACCCCAGTGTAAGTAAGTTTTAATAATATTTCAAATGAAGCTTTATTTATTGATGTAATACAATGTAATGTAAAATAATTTATAAATGTAAATTTCTTGTGTTTTATATTTAAGGATTAAATTTAATGTACTTACTTGATACCATATTTTAATACCTACATCTTATTTTGCAGATAGATTTGAACAGGGGATTACATTAAGACGAAATTAATCATTATCCAGTTATTAGAATCTGATGGCTCATTATCAGAATTTGCTTCTATTCTATATTATCATTTTCGAAAATGTAAGGTTTTGTCTACAAAAGTCAACTTTGAGAAGGGGCATAATGAAGACTACTATACATGCAAGTTGATCCTGCTAGATGTGACATGAACATTACTTCAGAAGCGTTGCGGTTTCTACCCGAGAAACAGGGTTTGGAAGGTCGAAGCGAGATCAACAAAGTGCAAAATACTTATTAATACGGAACACTTTAGACCAAGGTCGCCAAATGTGCTTTTATTTCATATTTAAAATAAAAAGGGTGATTGTTATTTCGTTATGTTAATTAATATAAATAAAAATATAATACTTTCAATGTTTTTTTTGCGGTTTCCGGTCATCGTCGAATACGCCATGCGGTTTTGTAGGGTTTAGTTGAGTCTATTTTGTGTTTAACTTTTTTTTAATACTATTTACAGGCAGTACCCATCAGGGGTCCAACCTCTTCAGAGGTAATAACGCACAATGCGTAGCAATGTCGGCATGCGCGTCGTCTTTGTCAGTAATTTTAGGCAGAAGTACCTTCAGTACTTCTGAGATTGACACTATATTAAATAGTGGCGATTCATTGTATTTACGCGCTAAACCAGCCCATGAAATTTATTGCCTTCTGAATTTCGTGTAGGGAACTTTTTGGCCAAGATAGTTTCGATGGAAGACAGCTGGAAATTGAACGGCTTATTTCCGAACGGCTTGCAGACTTTGGACATAAAGATCCTTGAGTTAGAAAATCAGTTGCGATCGACTGTTTTTGATGCGTCACACAATGATAATTGCGACAATTATCTGTTTACCGGACATAACAGCACGGTTTCCTTTTGGAGTTTTAACGGGTTATTTTATTTATTTAATAGCCACGCCGTAGACAGTCAAAACCGGCATAGTCATGATAGTAGTTTAAATAAGGCACGTTTGTTTTGCTGTAATTCGTTAAAGAGTCTTACATCGTTGCTCTTGACGAATCATTCCTACGATGGGCAGGAATATTCGATACATAACTTACGTGTAATAAGTAATTCTGTAACGGAGCAAACAAATAATACGTATTCTAATGCCGTCCAAAGGCAACCCTTTGTTGTACTTGAGCGATTAGATTTGCCTGTTTCATCCAAATCCATCCATTAACTTGCGTGGTGGGCGACCTACAAAACGTAAGAATTCAGTAGAGACAAGAGGTCGTCCTCAGAAAAGTAAAAATCTAGGTAACTTAGTAACTGAGTCAGTAGGTGTAAATTGGGGTATCTGGATCAGAGGAGATCCAGATACTCCAATTTACACATTTGAATTGATGAATGATTAGATTAATTTTTAGGTTTAGTTAAAATACATGCCTTAACTTTTATGCGCACTGTGATCATCTCATGTAATATATGTAACACGTTAGTTCAAATTTACTATCTCATATTAGTTTCATTCAATTATTCTTATCTATGTTTTCATAGAATTCATTAACAATGACGATTCATCGCTGTAACCTGACGAGAGCGGAATGCGTTTGTCCGTGCCCGCTGCCACCATATATAGAGTAGTACATGTTTACATGTACTGTCCTTGGCGCTTTTAACGAATGTATTTTAGTAGAAATAAAAAACATAATGTTAAAGTTTTGTCAGATTTTTATTTTAAATGACATATTGTACACCTAATAATAATATACAGATTTCGTCCGTAATAAAAAACAAAAGTAATAATAATAATTTTAATAAAGTTTAAAGCTATGATTTGGGTTCAATATCATCTTGAATTTTAGATATCAGCTCCCTGACATTCGAATATATGTCGTCAAAAAGTGTTGATTTAGAAACATATTGAGCACACACTTCAGCTTCACAATCACACATCAGTTGTTCTGATTTAGGAAAACTCTCGACATCGTAAATTTCAATGTTTATTATTTTTGTTCCTCTGGAAACTGGTTTCTTAATATATTGATAAAACGTTCGGTCTGCTTTCGTTCTTTTACGCTTAAGATCAAGCGTTTTCTGTCCGGGATTTTGATGACTTGGTTGCTGCATAGGAATAAAGTTGAACAATTCTTCAGGGTCCTGACAAATAAAAAATGAATATTTGAATACTTAAAAAATATAGAATTATTCTTTATAAATTTCTCGATTAAACAATTATTAGAATAAAAATAATACTAGTAGGTATGTTCTTATACCTATACATTTTTAATGGAACAAAAAAAAAGAATATGCTTACCGACATCACGCAATAAAACACAATGTAGTGTAAAGGGTGCGAAACACATTTTATTCCTATTTATATACAATTTAATAATGGTAATTAGAGTTCAGAATTGCATGTTTAATAGATCGTGAATTCATGTTCTAAAAATGGTATAGTGAAATCGAATCCGAGCAACGCGATCACCTTATTTACGAAATGCCTAGCGTAAAGAATACTTTTATCTGACTATAAAAAAAGCGAGTGGTATTGTACGAGGCCACCCATCATCTTAGGGTTTATCCCGCATGCATCTGGAACCGGTGGTTTTGTAGCCCGGGGTCCGCTTTGAGCATGACCCTATATGTGGCCAGTCTGGTAAATACAATAGACCGGTTGCCAACTGACCCCCGTTGCCCAACAGGGAACCAGTACCTGATACAGAACCGCTGTGTTATAAGAGGCGATAACTTCGATTATATCGTTTCGGACAGACATCTAACTGAACGATCGAAGAAATATCAAGAGCGGGACCAACTGCTTTACATGCTTTCCGATGTAGAGGTAAACCATCCCAAAATCTTGCAATATCTGCGAATACAGACAATCCCCGGAATAAATTTTGATAAGAAACCGACCCGGGAATCGACCTCAGGACCTCGCGCATCTGTAGCGTCCGTGCTGACTTGGTGCTGGAGAATACAGTAGTAAAAAAAAAAAAATGCGACGTTGTAAGTACGAGTGTTTATTACTCTTTCTAACAAAACTGATGAACAGATTTTGATGAAATCGTTCTTTAATATAGCGTAAATAATATATAAAATACATAGGTTAATTTTAAAAGACTTTGTAAACAATATGCGAATTTGCGTAGTAGACGACTCATGCACAGAAAAAAGAATTTGTTTGGAAGTGTTTCAATATTAGTTCCATTGGTGAATATACTGATTTATATTTGAAATGTGATGTACTTTTACTATGTGATATTTTTGAAAATTTTAGGAAAGAATGTCTTAAAAATTGTAATCTTGATCCTGCATACTATGTCACTTCTCCAAGTCTGAGTTGGGATGCTATGCTTTTTTATACTGGTATTCAACTAGAGTTAATTAATGACTTGGAAATTTATCAAATGTTAGAAAAAGGTATACGTGGTGGATTAGCACAATGCACTCACCGATATGCGGAAGCCAATAATATTTATTTACCTAATTTTGATGAAAGTAAACCGTCAAAATATCTGATATACCTTGACTGTAACAATCTGTATGGTTATGCTATGACTAAGAAGCTACCTATATCAGATTTTAAATTTATGAAAAGTTATGATGTTGCTAATTTTAATGTGTTTGATGTTTCTGATGAAGCTGAGTTTGGTTATATTTTAGAAGTTGATATGATGTATCCTGATCATTTGCACAATTTACACAGTGATTTTCCCTTTGCTGCCGAAAAGTTTATACCAATCGGAGGAAGGACACCAAAATTAATTGCTAATTTGTATGACAAATACAATTATATTATACATTATGTGCACCTAAAGGAATGCCTGAGAAATGGTCTGGTATTAAAAAAAAATCATAGAGTGCTTCAGTTTAGACAATTTTATAAAGAATAAGTACGGAAGTAATGCAAAACTGTGTTACACTGATACTGATAGTTTATTGTATTTAATTGAAACACCTGATTTTTATAAAGACATGCGCAATAATATACAAGAATTTGACACTAGCAATTTCGATGCCTATAACCCTTATGGTATACTCAAGATAAATGAAAAGGTGCCTGGGTTATTTAAGGATGAATTGGGTGGTGACTTAATTACGGAATTCATTGGACTAAGAGCAAAACTTTACTGTATTAAATCACTCAAAACCCAAATTAAAAAAGCTAAAGGAGTTTCAAAGCCTATTACAAATAGTTTGAATACATCACACTATAAGAAAGTTTTATTTCAGAATGTTACATTAAAACGTAAAATGAATATAATTAAATCCATAAGACATGTATTGTATTCACAAGAAGTGAATAAAGAAATATTAAAAGCAACCGACAACAAAGTACAAGTTCAACCTAATCAAGTAAATACACTGCCATGGGGTCATTGTAATACCATATTATAAACATACAGATAACATAAAATAACACAACTAAAAAACCGATTGAAAAACCTATTACATTTAGTAATAACCCTGTTATGTTCTTGTTTCAAGAGATCAGATATGAAATGAACGGTATTGAAATAGATCGCATTAAAAATGCCGGGACAACCTCGACAATGAAGTCATACGTATCCTTAAATGAAGCAGAAAGTAAAATGGCAGCGTTGTGGGGTTGGAACTTAACGGGCTATAAAAATAATGGTCATTTCAATGCGGTGATTCCTTTAAATAAGATTCTAGGTTTTGCAGAGGATTACAACAAAATTGTGATAAATTGTAAACATGAACTTATATTGAACAGAAGTAACAATAATTTAAACAGCGTTATATTTCCTGACGATAATGCACTTATTCAAATAGACATCGAAAGAATCCAGTGGAGGGTTCCTAATATAAAAGTACCAGATCGTGAAAGGCTGACATTATTAAAACATCTTCAAAAGATAAATCTATACAAATGGCATTCAGGAATTGGGATTTGTATGAATACCCTTTGCTACCAAAAACCACAAAACATTCATGGTCAGTTAAAACTGCGTCACAAGTAGAAAAACCTAGATATGTCATTCTTTGTTTACAAACGAATAGAAAAAACAATAAACTGAAGGATAGTTCAATATTCGATCATTGTGATGTAACAAATGTAACTCTCTTTTTAAATTCACAGTATTATCCATACGAACCTTTAAGCTTAAAGTTTTGTGAGGACAAATATAGTATATTATATGAAATGTATGCGAGATTTCTTCAGTCGTATTACAACTGTTCAGCAGATCCTTTACTCAATCTTAAGGACTTCAAAGAGAAGGCACCGCTGTTTGTCATAGATTGTTCCAGGCAAAACGATAATTTGAAAACAGGCCCTGTTGATATACGTTTAGAAATTGAGTGTTCAGCACCAATACCAGACAATACTGCTGCATATTGTCTTATTATAAACGATAGAGTTGTGGAATACAAACCTCTGAGTAACATAGTGCGCAGGTTATCATGACTGCCATTGTAGACGTTCAAGGGTTTAAAACAGAAGCAAACGAATTAATATTAAAGGAGATAGCTATTTGGAGTGATAATAAATTGCAGGTATTCTTAACAAAACCACCATTTCCTTTTTACAATTTATCAAAACATAAAAGAAAACAAGTTACATGGATCGAAAGTAATAGAAAAATATATAGGAGTGAAGGATTCATACCATATTTAAATTATCAATACTTAATCCAAGATTTCCTAAAGAACAAACGTGTTTACGTCAAAGGTTTTGAAAAAGTATCATGGTTGAAAACTATTTTGAAGAATGAAGATGTCATTAATTTAGAAAACGTTGATTGTCCTAATTTGTTGAGCTTATGCAGTCAATATAGACACTCTGAAGATGTGTATAGTTGTATTTATCATAACTCAATATGTGCTCTTAACCTAATAACCGCCAACTACTTCTATAGAAGTTCAGGATTTTCGTGCCATCAACGCCACTACTTCTATAGAAGTTACTCATTGTACCTACTTTAATTAAATACCTTTACGGTGCATTAAACATTTGTTTCTCTTGTAATTTTGTAAGATGGACAGGATTGAAGCCCATTTTTGTTATTTCGCCAGAAGAAACAGGCTTTATAGTGTTTTAAAACAGATAAAAACAAAAACGCCTGAAATATTTTGATGTCCCATACGCCAACGACTTCATATCAAGTAGGCTAGTGATGTGACGCGATAGTTGCATTCATTACAATCCTACATGTTTACTTTGTTTTGTTCCATACAAATATTCATAGATTTTATGATTGTCAATTAATTCCGGTCTGAAAATAACGTATTACATAATAAATATTACAATTAATTTATTTCACGAAGATCCTTACTAATATTATAAATCGGAAAGTGAGTTTGTTTATTTGTTTCGCTTTCACGACATAACTACTGAACCGATTGCTTTTAAATTTTGCAGACGTATAGTTAGAAGTCCGAATTAAATAATAGGTTACTTTTTATCCCGAAAAAAAACTGATATTCCCGAGGGAAAACAAAAATATAGTTTGCTTGATGGATGGATTGGAGATGGCGCTGTGTGGCGTTTTAATCAAGGTAAAATATTGTAAACGAATATAAACATGTAAATTTAGAAGCTAAATGATACAATAAGGAATCCCCGAAAATGAGGAATTCCCGAGGGATGACGTACAATTTATTTTATCGTCTAAACTGATTTTTACATCTACTTAGGTATATAATATAGTGTACTATTCAGTTTTTGTTTAACAACTAATCGTATCCAGCGTTTTTCCGTGGAAATGAGAAGTTTTCTTATAGTTGTGCTTTATACTGCAATATAACCAAATTCCAAGCGGGCGAAGCCGCGGGCGGAAAGCTAGTTAATTTATAATTTATTTAGGATCTTCGATATTGCAACACCCATCCCTACGCAATAACAAGATTTCAGTGCTACGAGCGCCACCAACTTCAATGCAAGTAAACCTGTGACGTCGTAAGCGTACAGGTGTCAAGGTCATTGTGTCATAGTGCCGGCCGTTACAAGCGTGCGCTCGTCTGTTTTTTCTTTCGTACAATAAACATTAAATATAATTATCGAAAATATAAAAAGTAAAATATCGAAAGGTAAACTTACACAAACATAAAAAGTTATAAAATATACGAATAATAACTTACCATTCATTCTTTTGTCTTACTTTTCACCGTAACATACTTGTTATGATTTATTACTACCGTACAAGAGCCGTCTTTTCTTAATCAAATCGTCTAGAGAGATAGAGAGAGATTCAGTCAAGGTGAAGAAAGAAAATCATAGACAACACTTCTATTTGAGATATTTATCTTGCCACGAGCGCCAACGACTTGATATGAAGTCAACGGACTACGTTATAAAATGAATAGTGAAGTGCCTTTTATAATAAATGTGTTGCAAGATTATGCATGTATTTTTGTCTATGATAATAGATACTCGTTTTTCTTACTAAAAATGTTCATAAAATAAAACAAATTACTCTTATAATGTATCAGGGTTTATTTATATTTGCAAAATTTAAAAATAAATCTTGATTTAGACATCAATTTTTTTTATCGATATGACGTTTTGCCACATCCTTGCTTTCGTACTATAGATACTGTTATACATTTATACGTTGGCGTACAGCGGGCCACTACGTTTAAGATAGCTGGGCTGGGTAAAGGTTGAAAATGTTTTATGTTTAAAAAAATGGTGCTCAGATAATAAACTTTTTAAATGAATATTATTTTTTTCATTTACCCATGACCTATCCTTCATAAATAGTAAATTTAATTGTGTAAATTAATTATTTTTTAAAGAATCACTCGTTGTTTGAATGATAATTGTATTCACTTGCAATTTAAAGAAATAGGTACGTATTAAACATTCAATAATATTCAAGACGAAAGAGTCTATTACAAAGTTTAGATATGAATAAGCTTCTATTATACATATATCGATGAGTATTTCTAAGTTTATCGAATGATCTTACATTTACATTGATAAACCAGCGCAATTTTAAGCTTGTTCATTAGAATAAACAAACTTAGGTCATAAATAAATCATTCATTAATTCAAATGTGTAAATTGGAGTATCCGGATCTCCTCTGATCCAGATACCCCAATTTACACCTACTGGAGTCTATTATTATTTCATTACCAGTTAAGCAACCGGTTGTTGTTCTCGAGCGTGTCGATTTATCAAGTTTCACTAAATCCGTCTATCAGAGAGGCCGGCCTCAAAAACGTAAAAATAGGGCTATCTCAGATCGTATTAGCGTTGATACACCAGTAGGCCAAATGTCTGCAATAGGTAGGGACCCGAAATTATCAATGAATCCAGTCGTAATTATTAACAAAATTAATATCGAAACGTTGCGACATCAATCCCCTCTGCGTCTAGGTAGGGTTTTGACTGAACAGACTGACGCGGAAGACAGTAGTAGTAGTGGTGATGATTCCAGTAGGAAATTACGTAACAAACAGGCTAACAAACGGTATAGTCATCGGAATCCCACTGTTCATCGTAAAGCTGTACAACGTTATTCCCAGAAAAATCCGGAAATAAATAGGCAGGCCGTCAGTAGGTATACTCAGAAATATCCGGAAATAAATAGGCAGGCCGTTAGTAGGTATACGCAAAACCATCCGGAGGTGAATAGAGAGGCAGTTAGGCGATATATTGAAACCCATAGCGAAGTCAACAAACAGGCTACGGAACGGTATAATGAAGTTAGAAATGTTGAGCCTTCTATGCGTAGATCTGCCAATTTAATTGGACAGAAACATGACGAGGAATTGAGGTCAATTCAAATTTACTCCCTCAAAAAATCCTCATTGAACGATAGTTACGAGTGTCCTCATTGCCATGCTCGTATATTTTTCGAGGAAAAAACTCGTGTTAAATGGTGCTGTGGCACGGGAGCCTATAATGTACAACAATTTCAACCGTTGACTGAAGATTTTTATTCACAGCGCTCATTTATTGATAGGGCTCGTGCGTATAATAACTTGTTTGCATTCAGTGCCTTAGGAGTGTCTCACGGTTTTCAACACCCAGACACTGGCATATCATTTTTGAAAATTCAAGGTAGAGTTTATCATAGAGTCTTTGATTTAGCTTATTCGGATACTACAAATCCTATTGGATTGTATATCCATGATGATCAGGAGCGAGAACGACTCGCTGCCGGTCAACATTTAGATATTAATATTATTCAAAGTATTACACACTTCTTGCACGAAGTCAATCCATTTATAGACTGTTTTAAACGTTTGTATCGAGAAGCTTCCGAAGAAGCTCATCTTATTTTCGAGGTAACATCCTTGGTGACTTGCCGATCGGTGCAGAGGTCGCAGCGATTCTCTCCACCGAACGAGAGCGTTTCATTCCGAAAGCTATAGTTATTTGGAAAACTGGGGCTAAAAAACCTCATACTGTGGATCTTTTACATCCACTTTATGAAAGTTTCCAGTTTCCTCTTTTGTATCCTCATGGTATGGTTTTTATTCAGTAAAACTTGTTTTGCATCTGAACAGACATTATGTAACAACTTTAAAGATTAAAAATCTTTATCAATTGGATAAGTAACGTTCAGTATCAAGTCTCTACAGACATGACTTGGAAGCGAATAAAACGAATGTTGATGTATAAATGTTTATCGTTTTATAGTTTGTAGGAAAAAAAATGTTTATTACTTTGTGTGAAGGAGTTTTATTACATTAAAATTTGATCAGAATTCACATTCTTTATACACAACACAAGTTATAAAAATTAGTGTACTACACAGTCACGAGCAAAATGGATTGCAGAAATAATACAGTTTACAACAGAAATTGTTGACGAGTAAGCCATACAATAAAAACTTAGATTCGTCCAGTTTATTTGTCAAAAGTTTCAACAGAACTACCAACACATAAATAATAATGCGAATTCAGTCAGTCGCAGTCCGTCTAAAGATCTTATTTAATTACATAGATTACATTAGTAATACATATGTGTTTCATTTTATTTATGTTTTCTTTTTTAGCTTTGATTTCACTAGCGTATTATGCGGACAGTTAAATTCTAATTCAAATTAGTCTTATAGTTATTACATCCAAAAAGAATTGGGTGTTTGGTTTCGATTTTGTTCTGTGTAATAATATTACTGCATGTGAGTGGTGCTTTCGTGGGCGTTTGGTTTGAATTTTAATTAACATAGAACAATTTATTGCCGAGTGCTCAAGCACCCAGAGTAGGTATTATTACTTTTTGAAATAATTTCGTCGATTGCTATTGCGCGAGTTTGACATTCCGCGTATTTTATCTTGAGATAACGCTTTAAGCATTTGTTCAGTAATTCGGTGACAGCTGATTCATTGCTTTGGATGTGTGGACATGTGGTAAAAGTGCTACAGCACCCCAGTGTAAGTAACGCAAGTTTTAATAATATTGTAAATGTGTTTTCATTAAGCTTGATTTATTGTTGTAATAGAATGTAATGTAAAATAATTTATAAATTTAAATTTCTTGTGATTTATATTTAAAAATAAAATAAAATGCACTTACTTGATACCATATATTAATATAATAATACATCTTATTTTGCAGATAGACTTGAACAGGGGATGACATTAAGACGAAATTAATCATCATCCAGTTTATTAGAGAATCTGATGCTCATTATCAGAATTTGCTTCTATTCTATGTTATAATTTTTGAACATGTAAGAGTTTGTCTAGAAACGTCAACTTTGAGAAAGGGCATAATGAAGACCAACGGTGACCTCATAAAATCCTCATAATATTTTTTTTTTATTTCAGATAAACAAATAACTAAATGAATTAAAGGAAACGTAATATGTACTTCAAAATCATACAATGAACAAGGAGGAAAGAAATGAAGTAAGTAAAACTATCTCAAATTATCATGTTCCATTGCCACAACTTTTAAGTTGGCAAAATTATTTATGTGTTGGTAGTTCTGTTGAAACTTTTGACAAATAAACTGAACGAATCTAAGTTTTTATTGTATGGCTTACTCGTCAACAATTTCTGTTGTAAACTGTATGATTTCTGCAATCCATTTTGCTCGTGACTGTGTAGTACGCTAATTTTTATAACTTGTGTTGTGTATAAAGAATGTGAATTCTGATCAAATTTTAATGTAATAAAACTCCTTCACACAAAGTAATAAACATTTTTTTTCCTACAAACTATAAAACGATAAACATTTATACATCAACATTCGTTTTATTCGCTTCCAAGTCATGTCTGTAGAGACTTGATACTGAACGTTACTTATCCAATTGATAAAGATTTTTAATCTTTAAAATGAGTACACCACATAGGTAGTACTTAAAGTTGTTACATAATGTCTGTTCAGATGCAAAACAAGTTTTACTGAATAAAAACCATTTAACATTGTCCAATATGGCAGTTGTTACTTTAAATAATTAATTGTAGTTTATATATTTCAGATTAAAAAGGAAAGCCGACCCAAAGTTGAAACATTGATCCAAATTGGAAATCAAACATATTGTTATGACTAAGAAAAATGGATATTTCAAAGTCTTTGATGGAAGATTAAAGAATGACTATTTGTAAGTATAAGTGGAGACTATTTCTACATTTCTTAAAAACAATATGAACATCCAAGCAATAAACATCATAAAATCCTATGTTTGAATCATGAATTCAACATAAGTAATGTCAAATCCAACCTTACAATCAGAACATAAATGGTTTTACTTAAAGAACTAAAATATATTTTTCTCTTCAAGCTACTAAATACTTTGCCATCAAATTAAGTTACCAAATACTATATGTAAGTGCCATGTAGTATAATCCCAAGTTGATTTTATCAAAATAATTGTAAAAATATTTGTTTGTACAATTATAATTTAGAAAATATAAACATAACAATAATTAGAAATATACCCTAAGTTCATTATCAAGTTTGTAATTGTAAATTTAACTTTCAGATTGAACGAAACAAGAAGAATAAGTTAAACTCGTTAAAAGAACAATGGAGCAAACTGCTGGCAAAAACTACATGAAATGGGATTCCGTGCATAATCCAAATTGGTCCAAGTTAATTTACACACTTTTAGTTTATAGAAATTTTCATTGTACATTGCACGGTATTATGAAAAATACCTGCTTATAATAATATAGGCAATAATTGATTAGTATGATTCCTTTTATGATCTTTTTTGCGCTACATTTAGTATAGCAAATTATAAATAAATACTAAAAACTCTGCAAACCAAACAATCATGGACCAAAATCAAGAATTACTGTTAAGAAGTTTTTGTTACAGATTCTGATAGGCCCACAATGTTTAACACTTTAACTCTTACTTCTTACTACTTGAAAAATATATTTTTACAAGATCTCTGATAAATGTGAAAGTATGATAGATAATTGATATTTAAATAACTAATGCAAAGGACACCGTGAAATAACACTGTTGTATGTTATGTTCATGTTTAAATAATTGGTTGTTTCAATGTAAATAAATTGTACTCTGTAAATATTATAGCATCTTTTAAATCTTGGTAAATAGTTAAATGCATGGTTTCCTTACTAAATTATACTTTAAATGCTTTAAAACCAGCTTAAATATCTTATACTACAAGAACTCTTTCCTTCATAATTTTTTAATTAAATGTTTAAGATTCAAATTTATTAAATAACATCTGTCGATGCTTCTCAGGCTGTAACCATAAGCTTTTGATAAGGACGGATTTGAAATTTTGCTGGCAGAGGACAGTGGTGGCATAGGAGTGCCAGGACTTTTGTTACTAAAATCAAATGCGTGTCAATTTTTCGAGCAATTACCTATTCTATTTAACATATACAATACTGCCTCAACCGATGCCGCTGTCCCGCTGTCTGGTAAATTCGAGGCAGAGGCCAAAATCATAATCTCTTTGTAATGTCATCAATAGTAGGTTTTTATTTTGAAATGTGTACAATGATCGGTTCTTTTTTTATATTAGATAACAGATATAGTTTAAATTCGTATTTGCTTGCCTACAGGCTGTGGTTAAAATGCTTTGTATAAACACATCTTAATTCCTAATTAGTATAATAATTGGCTACTTGACAGTGTTAACAATAAAATATGAAAAGTGTTAGATATGTTAACTTATTAGTTAAGTAATCATTTTACATTTTTACTTTTTAATTAAAAGCATAGTTAGTATTTTATTTTTGCAAAATAAATTTTAGTTTTTTTATCTGTGGAACAAAAGAACCGAAACGGAAACCACCATTGCAATTCGGAAATGACAACTGTCGGCGAAAATTATTTATTTTAATGTGGCGAAACAATGATTATTTTACCGATTAAATTGAATTATTGTGTCTCTAATCGTATGAAGAATTTATTGAAACATTTTCCGTTTATCTTAATTAAGTCGTTCCTATGCGTATCGGTTCGTTGTCTAGGATGTTGACGTCATAATTGCAACAATGACGCGACTAGGCGTTTTCGCGCGCTTTTTAAATGTGTTACACAAAATCTTATTTTTCTCGGGTTATTTAGATTATTTCCAGATAAATCGAATTGCTTGGGATATAAAATGAACGGGCGCACATTTTACAATACTTTTTCAAAAACTGTCAAGTAGCCAATTGCCAAAGGTTACGTTTGCCAAAGGTTACGCATTTTTCATTAATAAAACCGTCATTATTAAAACAATTAAAAAACAAAAGGTAATGAGACATTATCAGGATTTATTGTATTTCTGCAGTATTCAGTATGTTCCGATAAGGTAGGGAGCCTTTAAAATATTACTCACTAGCTGTTGCCCGCGACTTCGCCCGCGTTATTTCGGGATAAAAAGTATCCTATATGTTAATCTAGTATGTCATCTGTCTTCCTACCAAATTGTATCCAAATCCGTTCTGTAGTTTTTGCGTGAAAGAGTAACAAACATCCATACATCCATACTTACAAGCTTTCGCCTTTATAATAGTAGTAGGATTAAAGGGAAACTAACTTTTCAGATGAAATAAGTCTATTAAATGATGACTTCACCAACTTATACTTTTGGTTAATTTTATTCTCAATTATCAATGTTAATAAATGTTTATACGTTCTAATTAATATTTTTTCTTATATTGTAATTAACAAAGTATTAAACTTGTCATCAATGTGTTTTGTGTGATGACTTTCTATTATGCTTTGGCAATTTTACATATATTTTCCTTACTTAAGCGTTTTTAAACGTTTACAGTGAGCAATCAGTCTTAATTTATTGTAATAATTATTAAAAACCCATTAGAAATTAATATGGTCCACACATTAGTTTCAGAATGCTAAATTAAATAAAGAAGATGCCTACGCAATAATGGAAAGTACAAATATTTTGAAATTTAAAACATTTTATGATAAATCAAGCATATTGTATTCATAGTAAATGCCACTGATGTCTATTTTAGTTTTTAAGAATGTATGTATACATATAAAATAATTAAATAGTAATATAAATGTTATCTATGTACATAGTTATACTCTACTTGTATTTCAAAGCATGTTGAATGAAATAAATAGTATTTTTCCAAAATGCATTTTTCATTTTGCAATGTCTTATTAAAGTTATTTATGTTGACATTTGCATGTGGATCATTAGAATTTAGTGATGTAACGAATATTCGCATTCGCATTCGCGAATATTCGCATATTTCTTGACATTCGTATTCGCATTCGCATTCGCACAAAATATGCGAATATTTTGCGAATATTTACATCCGAAAAAAATAGGTAAGATGTCAATAACAAAAAGATAAATTAAAAGGGAATACAAATTTCTTATAATATTAATCACAAAACCTCAAAACCCGCCTTCTAATTTACACGGAATTGCAAATATAATTATTAATTTTAAAAATTTTAATTGTAATCACTGTCAACGAAGCTAAACGGAAGGTCTTCCAACGAGGAGGGTCGAACGTCGAGGGTAAAATGCCTACCGCACCGTCACTCTTAGCGGGGAACAGAGAGTGCTGTCTCGCATCGACTAAAACCCCTCGGTGGCCAACGTTGCGCAGTTGTGGGGGAGTCAAGATTCCTTGCGGATTCTACACAGGCTCCCCACAGCGCCTACCGCCAAGCGGCCCACCTCGCCGCGCAATACGCAGCTGGAGGGCGAAAGGCCACCTAACACCCCCCAACCCCTCGGGAGGTAACGGACGTCAGGCTTACTCCACGCCTGGCGGTTCCGGTCCCAGCAGCGGATCTGCTGTGCGGCTCCGCTGCCTACCGCCTCTGCGGACGCCCGAGACTCTCAATCCAGCTATCCCTCCGAGAGTCAGATGGAGTCCCGAAACCCACCGGCCGCGGAGGATAGGGAGGCCGGTAAACGTAATACCGTATCCTCCTCTTCCTTCGCGACCCCACTACGACGCGGTTTGCGCCCCGCGTGCCACTGCCAGGTCACGGAGGACACGGATGCCGGCAACGACACACCGCGGTCCTTCTCTTCCTCCGCGATCCACCTCTGTCCTTGCGGGCTTGCCGCAGAGAGCCACATGCTCTCCGCAGCCCAGCTTGGGATCCGTCTTTGTTTCACCCTGTGCGGTATCGGAGGCTGGGTGACAAAGCCAGCCTCAAGGCCCCGGACCACATGGTTACTGATCCTCCCCATCACAACAATATGCGGAACTCAGGGGGAAGAATGCAATCATCTTACCTATTGATTTATCAACTGCCAAAAACTTCATAGATTTATTATCACACTGTTTCCTTTTTTAAAAAACTCTTAAAGCGACATCTGTTTAACCTCTGATGTAATACATTTCTGGGAAGAGGTTGTAATTCTACTTATAGGTATAGGTAGGGTCGGCGAAATGAAAATACGTCTTCACTTGTCAACGTTCTGTATTAAAGTGAGAATGTTCATCGACGTCGAACGAATGACAGATTGAGTGAATGATTGAACATTGAGTGAACATTGAATGAACGAGTTAATGGACTTGGATTTTTGTTTACATACCAATAGTCCCCCTCAAAAATTCAAGTACATGATACATTTTAATCATAGTATTTTAGCAAGCAAATAATATGTAATTGTAAACAAATCATAATGTACTAAATTTGACATAATGATTTGAAATTAAGTAACAGGTAATCATCTTACATTTGTACATTTTTTTTTATTTCTTTTTGAAATACGTACATTATAGTATCATATTAATTTAAGTTTTAATTTTAAATCATTGAACTTTGTGACAGGGATCGCCTTTGTGAACATGTCTGCTAGTTGGTTTCCTGTGGAAATATGTTCTAGCATTATTATTTTATTATATATTTGTTCACGGGTGAAATGATATTTTATATCTATATGTTTTGACTTTTTGTGGTTTGTAGGATTATTAGCAATGCTAATGCAACTGTTGTTGTCTTCATATATTAAAATAGGCTTAGTAACGGTTATATACATACTGTTAAGTAACGACTTTATCCAGATAGCCTCTTTAACAGCTTCAAATAAACCCATGTATTCGGCCTCTGTTGAGGAAACGGCAACTGTGTTTTGTTTACGTGTGCACCACGAAATAGTACAATTATCGAACATTTGAAATACATATCCTGTTGTACTTTTTCTATCAATTTCATCACTGCCCCAATCAGAGTCCGCGTAACCGGTTATTAGCTGTTTATAATCACATTTATGGTAAGTCAATTTTAGCGTCAATGTTCCCTTGATATATCTCAAAAGATGTTTCAAACATTTCCACAATTCCTCATTACCTTTACTTTGAAACCTGCTGAGGATACTAACAGCCGCACACAAGTCAGGACGCGTACAGAGCATTGCATACATCAAGCAACCTATTACTTGTCTACAAGGTGCGTTGTAGTGTACATCGTTATTTAATGCGTCATAGTTTAATTTGTTTGGAAAAGGTGATTTTGACGGATTGCACTCATTCATGGAAAATTTGTTTAAAACATTTTGTAGATACATTGATTGATCCAGGGTCAATTTACCATTTGATCTTTCAATTCGAATGCCAAGAAATAACTTAATATCTTTTAAATCGGTCATTGAAAATTGATTCATTAAACAATGTTTAAGTTTTTGCATGGTTTGAGCACATCTAGTTATTATTAATAAGTCATCAACATATAAAATTATGTATACGTCCTTGTCAATCGAATGTTTGTTTAAAATATAAAGACATGGGTCTACTTTAGAACTTTCAAACCCCATTTCCTTAATTGCCTGATCGAAACGTTCGTACCAGCACCGTGAAGACTGTTTCAAGCCATAAAGTGTTTTATTTAATTTACACACTTGATTAGATTTAGATGCAATGCCATCTGGCACTTGCATGTAAATATCTTCCTTTAAAATTCCGTTTAAAAAGGCAGTCCTCACATCCATATGGTGAACAAGTAAATCATTTTGATTTGCGAATGCCATTAACAATCGAAATGTAGTGATACGCGCTACTGGGGCGAACGTTTCGTCATAGTCTTCTAAGTACTGTTGGCTAAAACCTCGCGCGACCAAACGAGCCTTGTATCGTATCGGTTCACCTAACTCATTATTTTTAATAGTAAAAACCCATTTGCAACTCACGATATTTGTATTACTAGGTTTTTGCACTAAATACCATGTTTGATTACTACGTAATGAATCGATTTCACTTTTTACAGCACTTAACCATTCATTTGTGTCCGACCGATTGAAAATATCGTTAAAATGCACTGGTAAGGGTAACTGTTGTGTGGAACAAAGCGATAAAACCGTTAAGTGAGGGTCATTCATTAATTCATAATTTACAGGGGGTAGATTACGAATTCTATCGCTCTTTCGCAAGCAACCGGAATCGGTATCAAGTGACGTTTCGTTCAGGTCACTTTGTAACGGTTTATTTACGTCATTTAGCGACTTGTTATTTACGTCACTTTGTTCAGTGCCTACCAACTCCACCGACTGCGGCTTGTTGATTTTGGCGGGAATATTATCATTTTTGCATATTGGCTTGATCAACTCCACCAACTCATTAGGCTTGTTGATTTTGTTAGGTATTTCATCACTGCATTTTGATCTAGATTCACCAAAATTTGACTCTTCAAACAATACATCTCTGGCGATTAAGAATTCATTATTTTCTGAGTTAAATAATTTATAGCCATTTGGTGCATATCCAATTAAAATACATTTAAATGATTTTTCGTCAAATTTGGTTTTTCTAGTTTTATTGTGCACATAAGCAGTGGAACCGAATACCCTCAAGTGACTTATTTTCGGTTTTACACCGTGCCACATTTCATACGGGGTTTTGCCAATTAGCGCTTTGGTGGGTAGCCTGTTTATTAAATATGTTGATGTTAATACAGCTTCACCCCAAAACTGTTTACCCAATTTCGCACTTGCAACCATGGTTCTAGCCATTTCGGTTAATGTACGATTCATGCGTTCAGATATCGCATTTTGAACTGGAGTATAGGGCACAGTTAAATGATATGTTATTCCCTTGTTTACACAATAATCTTTAAATTCATTAGACAGATACTCACGGCCATTGTCACAATATAAATTAACTACCTTATAATTAAATAGATTTTCGCTTTTAGCAACATAGTCTTGAAAACATTTTAATACTTCAGATTTCGAATGCAACAAGTAGGTAACCGTGTAGTGTGTGTTATCGTCAATAAAATTTACAAAATAGTTTTTATCGTCAATTGTAGTGGGAGTTATAGGACCGCATACATCACTATGAACTATAAAGAGTGGCCGGTTATTTGTACGTGTTGGTTTTGACTTCGCAAAAGGTAGTCTGGATTGCTTACCAAGAATACACGGCTCACACAGTTCATTTTTAGGTGGAACTATTTGATCAATAATCGAGTAATCGTCAATCATATTTTTGAGACTCACAAACTTCTGTTTATTTATGTGTCCAAGTCGTTTGTGCCATAAATCATATAAATTTGAATTTCTATTTAAACTCAAAGCTTTTTGCAAGTTAACTACAAATATTAATTTACACAAATTATTGCGCCTCTCACCTGACATAATACACTTATTGTTTTTGTAAACACAAACACCTTCTTTATTAAAAATAATCTCCATACCTGATTGTTGCATTCGATTTACTGACAGTAAATTATAGGGAACCTCCGGTGAGTACAAAACCTCGTCGATTGAACCTGGTACTCCTAGATTTGTGGTTACATCGATTCGCCCTCGTCCAAATGCCTGTATGGATGTTTCATTTTTGGCTACATGTTTTTTCAAAGGTGAACTGAGTTGTGTATATGACGAGAAGTTGTCCCTTGTGCTTATAATGTGATCCGTTGCGCCAGAATCTAAAATAAAGGTAATTTCATTCCTGTTATTATGAGGGTATGAAAACTTACATTTCGAAAACATAAAAGCGAAACTGTCCTCTTTGTCTTGCTCCGGCACGGCAGTGTGAGCGGTGTTATGCTGCCGTGAATTACTTGCTCCGCCACTACTGTTTCCTTGAGTTTTCTTAAAGTAACGGCAGTCTTGTTTAAAATGGTTTCGTCTTCCACAAAAATCACAGTACATCCTTGAAGTTTTATACGTTGAATTCCTAAATTGCTGATTATCTCTGAATTGATTGATGTAGTTATTATTAGATTTTCTCTTCTTGTGCTCATGAATGTGGGTAGATGTATGAGTCATTGGTCTCTTCCTTTTGTGAAATGGAATGTTGGATGAGAATTGGCCACTTGCAGCTTGAAGTACTTTTAATCCGGTAACTGTTTCATTCTTGATTTTAACTTCTTGGTCTAATAGGCGTGTTTTTACAAAAGCCAGGTTTAGATGATCTTCGCCAAGTGTTTCCAATGCAGTTACGACCCCATCATATGTAGCAGGCAGCGTGAGTAATAAATGTGAGATTTTATCCATCTCCTCGAGTTTCGCACCAGCAGAAATCAACTCAGTAATTAAAATGTCGAAATTTGTGAAGTGGTTGATCAAATTAACATCTGGTTGCAATTTTAAGTTTAGTAATTGTTTACGTAACGCCAATTGTGTGGCTAAACTTCGTCTTTCGTATATTTTATCTAAGTTATCAATAACGGATTTTGCAGTGTCCGTACCTTGAGCGAAATTTAAGAATGCGTCACCCAAATATTCAACAATTGTACCTTTAGCGATTAGGTTTTTTCGTATCCATACTTCATCGGGATTTTCGGGTACTGGCTCTTCTATAACGGTCGATATTTGAAGCTCGGCTAAAAGAGACTTTATTCGAAACTTCCACGTGCTATAACGGTCGCCATTAAACGGTTGAATATTCCTTTTTGCTCGCTGGTCCATTTTACTAGTTTAACATTTAAAAATAATTTGTAACGGAAAACAATTTTAGAACCACGTGAACTGGGCCCATAACCTATAGGTATAAGGTAGGGTCGGCGAAATGAAAATACGTCTTCACTTGTCAACGTTCTGTATTAAAGTGAGAATGTTCATCGACGTCGAACGAATGACAGATTGAGTGAATGATTGAACATTGAGTGAACATTGAATGAACGAGTGAATGGACTTGGATTTTTGTTTACATACCAATACTACTAAATGCGCACTGTTTTTCTTTATGGAATTTTTCTAATTAACGATACTCGAAATTCGTGGCGCTATATTCAAAAGTGAATATTCGCATTCGCATTCACATTCGCGAATATCAACGGCAGATATTCGCATTCGCATTCGCGAATGCCTAAAAATCTATATTCGTTACATCACTATTAGAATTAATCTCAGATTTAATTCTGTATTGTAAATAACATCCCACTTAACTTTATAGACCAAGTTGCCTAAACACTACATAATTAATAAGAACTCTTGCATGCCACTGTCATCACAAACTGTATTTTTAGACATGTTGCACTATACTGTATTCTTTTGGCACAAAATAAACTTTATTTTTTTGTATTCTTAACCCATTGACCGCCATTGACGCTTTAAAGCGCCATCAAGAATTTTGATCCAGACGCCGACGACGCCTTTAAGCGTCATTATTTACCTTATGTTTGACGTTGAAATAAAAAGTAATGAATACCATCTCGTATACATATTTATACACACCGCGCACCAGGATACGATAGATTATTATTATTGATGACTAAAAACGTCCTACAGCATAGAATTGAGTTAAAAAATGATAAAAATCAACAACTAAAATTATTAATATTCCTGACAGGAGTAGCTATACAATTCTACACTACTATCTTAAGATGCAGATATGTAGGTAATGCAATTTAGAGGCAGGTTGACTTTAGAACCTTGGCCCTGAAGCACAAGATAGTTACTTGGGTGGTAGGCTGTGCGCTGACAAGTGTGGTTCGGTATTACAACGATCACTATCTCCAACTTATTGAGTGGTCAAAAGGTTTTCAGTTTCAAGTTATCAACCAGCTGGTAAGGTCCTCAGAGGTCTTGTTTAACCTTACATGTGAAGTTTTATTGAAGCTAATAGGGAACGTGCACATCGATGGTGCTGCCAACTGGTGTCATCAATTTGAATGTTTTACCCATGGATTTACCTACGTTTAATATTTGATGTTTACAATACGTATAAATAAACATAATTTTATAAGTCAAAATACAATTATATACCTAAAATTAATGCATTGTTGCATTCCTGGATGTACTAACACATTATATTAATAAAGTAAATTAAATGGCGTAAAATTGTATGACTTTCCAAGAAATAGTATTCACATGCCATGGTTAATGTGAAAAACGGCAAAAGTGGATAAACGCAGTAATCAAACATACGTAAGAAAGAGTTTTAAAAGCATTTAGAAATTACTAATGATGTCATTAATTACTTAAAATAACTAAGTTTTGTAATTTGTATAGTTAATACGACTTTTGTATGTAAACATAATCTTTAAATCTGTTTACAGCAAGCATTCGAATGATCCATCCATCTAAAAATACAACAATGTGCAGTGCTTACTTTATTGGCAATAAAAAATATGAACATGCTATACATCCATCATAAATGTCCCTACAATTACAATTTTTTTGCCCCTAGCATTAAGTCCACCTGTTGTACCTATTTGTGCAATAAAGTTTTTAAATAAATAAATAAATTTTCCCTGGTGAAGATATCAATCCACAAAATCTGGTTAGGAAATTGCAAATATTTGAAAGGTATTTCACAAAAAAAATACAGCAATTTGCACGTCGTAAGCAATGAAAATGTTTGTCTGTGCAACAATTATACCGGTTATCACAGTATAATTTTTCTCATGAATTTTCTCTTCAACATCTATCAGTGGCCGGCCTCGAAGAGCTTATTACCTGTAAATATATTTTGACCACGTTGTCGATCACTAAACCCATATTTTATGATTTTAATCATCATAAAAATTAATTTAATTATTAATTAATTAATTTAGATTTTTATTTACATTGTAGACAGCACAACAGGTCTGATAGTTTCTTTTATTTTCCACATAGTGTCTCTTATGTTGCAGTAGTGCTGCCACCTATCGTTTGTGCACGGTCCCTATCGTATGTTCGAACTTTTTATGCCTTTTACGTTTCGTTGGTTGGTATTAGGGTGACCATGAATAAACATAGTTTGGGAAAATAAGACTTTATATCTGATCACGGTTCTCTTTCAATACTTTGCAAAAAATACAAACTATGTACTAAACTGACCAAAACAAAGCGCGAGCCGAGCGAGCGTAGCGAGCGTGCCGCGGCAGCGGCCGGCGAAGCGCCACGTCTATCTTTTTTGTAATAAGATATTCAGTTAAAAACTAAAACAGTTGGAGTCATCTAATAAGTATTTCATACATGTTTGAAACATTCAATATTATAAAAAACCTGCAGTCCAGTTCTGATCAATTACTAACCAGATTCAATTTTATTTAAAAACTTGATTGCACAAAAAAAGTACAACAGGTGGACTTAATGCTATGGGCATTCTCTACCAGTCAACCTTTGGGTCATGCGGAGAGTTAGTCAATTCAATTGTTTTTCCATGAATTTACCGCGGCATTAAATAGATGGCGTATGAATCGCCGATTTATAAACCAGTTTTCGTTTCTAAAGTAATAATGACGTATGAAAACGGCGCAATCACACGATTTTATATTCAATTAATTTAATTCCTTGGACAACGGTATTCTTACTATTAGGTGGGATGGGAAGTTTTCAAACTTAAAGGTATAAAAAAAATTGTACGCCGCGCAGGGCGAAGCCCGTAGCCGCATGGCTTCTAGGTCACACTTGGTAAACTCTACCCTCCCCTTAACACAAAAAAACCTCGTTACAACAAAAAAGCACTAGGCCCCCATTGCGGACGGTCAAACACCAAAAGTCACACCCGCGAGGCCGCAGGCCGAGCTGCGTATGCGAGGCCGAAGGCCGAGCGCCGCGGGAGGGCGAAGCCCGGGAGCGGCCAGCGCCGCGGGCCTAGCTTTTAGCAGACTCGCGCGAAGCGCGTGCTGCAAAAGCTAGTTATATTATATATCTATATTAATAATTTCGTCAAGGGGTACGGTAGACTCGATCGAAACCTTAGATGAATAACAAAGCCTAAAAAAATATTGATTTCGAGTCGACAACATACATCCGTAAAATTCGGATTATGGAGTATTTCGTTAAATTCTAATAGCACTGACAAACAAACCGCAGCCGCCATCTTAGGTACGCCGTACGCCTTGCCAAAATTGACGTTTCGCGAAAGTATTGTTTTTGACACTTTTTTATGATGTGATTTTTCGTTAAACCTGAGATTGACCGATTGCAATAACAACGAAAAAAAATAAACATAGAAGTTTTAGTTCAAATGTCGTTTAGTTTCGCGAAGTGATTTACTTTGTTTGATGACCTATATCATTTTGTTAACCGCTAAATTTTTATAAAAATGTTGTATAATTCAATAATGATTGTATGTTTTCAGGGTACCGTATCCAAAAGGTAAAAACGGGCCCTATTACTAAGACTTCGCTGTCGGTTCGTCCGTCCGTACGTGCGTCTGTCTGTCACCAGGCGGCATCTCAAGAATCGTGATAGCTAGATAGTTTAAATTTTCAGATTATGTATTTTTGTTGCCACTATATCAACAAATACTAAAATAAAAATACAATTATTGTTTAAGGGGGGCTCCCCTACAACAAACGTAATTTTTCGCTCGATATTAATAAAAACTGTTGTTAGACGCTTAAAATATTCACAAAATATTTAGTTATATTTTACTTCAATAATAAATAATTGTGTCTAATGTTGAATAGATCTTATTCTCTTCATCCGCGAATCCGACTCGCACTATGCCGGTTTTTCACCGGATTTCACCTGAGCGAAGCCGGGTTTTCATCTAGTATATATTAGTGATGTAACGAATATCAGTTTTTAGGCATTCGCGAATGCGAATGCGAATGCGAATATCTGCCGTTGATATTCGCGAATGCGAATGCGAATGCGAATATTCACTGTTGAATATAGCGCCACGAATTTCGGGTATCGCTAATTAGAAAAATGCCATAAATAAAAACAGTGCGCATTCAGTAGAATTACAACATCTTCCCAAAAATGCATTACATCAGAGGTTAAACAGATGTCGCTTTCGAGTTATTTATAAAATTAAACACTGGGATAATAAATCTATTAAGTCCTTGGCAGTTGATAAATCAATAGGTAAGATGATTGCGTTCTTCCCGCTGAGTTCCGCATCTTGTCGCGATGGGAAGGATCAGTAACCATGTGGTCCGGGACGTTGAGGCTGGCCTTGTCACCCAGCCTCCGATACCACACAGGGTAAAACGAAGACGGATCTCGAGCTGGGCCGCGGAGAGCATGTGGCTCTCTGCGGCAAGCCCGCAAGGGTAGAGGTGGATCGTGGAGGAAGAGGAGGAACGCGGTGTGCGGCGGCAGTGGCGCGCGGAGCGCAAACCGCGTCGTGGTGGGGTTGCGAAGGAAGAAGAGGATACGGTATTGCGTTTACCGGCCTTCCTATCCTCCGCGGCCGGTGGGTCTCGGGACTCCATCTGGCTCTCGGGGGGAGAGCTGGATTGAGAGTCTCGGGCGTCCGCAGAGGCGGTAGGCAGCGGAGCCGCACAGCAGATCCGCTGCTGGGACCGGAGACGCCAGGCGTGGTATTAGCCTGACTTCCGTTACCTCACGAGGGGTTGGGGAGGTATCAGGTGGCCTGAAACCCTCCAGCTGCGTATTGCGCGGCGAGGTAGGCCGCTTGGCGGTAGGCGCTGCGGGGAGCCTGTGTAGAATCTGCAAGGAATCTTGACTCCCCCACAACTGCGCAGCGTTGGCCACCGAGGGGTTTTAGTCGGTGCGAGACAGCACTCTCTGTTCCCCGCTGAGAGTGACGGTGCGGTTTACCCTCGAGGCATTTTACCCTCGACGTTCGACCCTCCTCGTTGGAAGACCTTCCATTTAGTTTCGTTGACAGTGATTACAATTAATATTATTAAAATTAAGGTTTTGTGATTAATATTATAAGAAATTTGTATTCCCTTTTAATTTATCTTTTTGTTATTCGGATGTACATATTCGCAAAATATTCGCATATTTTTTGCGAATGCGAATGCGAATACGAATGTCAAGAAATATGCGAATATTCGCGAATGCGAATGCGAATGCGAATATTCGTTACATCACTGGTATATATATATATATATATAGTAGGGATATTAGTAAGGATTGTTGAGTTGGCTTGATGCTGAATTTGTTTGTTGTTTGATTCTAGAAATGGAGGTCGACGCACTTCCTCTGTATTCCCAAGAAGAGAGCAGTTTGCAGGTAAGTCACTTGATTAGTTTAACTAGCGGTGAAATTGTCCTTTGGCCTTAGAAGTCCCCATCAAAGGTTTGCTCTGAAAAAATACACAGAAAAGATAAACCATGTTGTTAATATCTTTTAGTTTATTAACTTTGTTTTTACATTTTAGATTCTTTAGACAGTTACGGTAGGTACTAGTGATGTAACGAATATAGATTTTTAGGCATTCGCGAATGCGAATGCGAATGCGAATGCGAATATCTGCCGTTGATATTCGCGAATGCGAATGCGAATGCGAATATTCACTTTTGAATATAGCGTCACGAATTTCGGGTATCGTTAATTAGAAAAATTCTATAAAGAAAAACAGTGCGCATTCAGTAGAATTACAACCTCTTCCGAAAAATGTATTACATCAGAGGTTAAACAGATGTCGCTTTAAGAGTTATTTATAAAACGAAACAGTGTGATAATAAATCTATGAAGTTTTTGGCAGTTGATAAATCAATAGGTAAGATGATTGCGTTCTTCCCCCTGAGTTCAGCATCTTGTTGTGATGGGGAGGATCAGTAACCACTTTGTCCGGGACCTTGAGGCTGGCCTTGTCACCCAGCCTCCGATACCGCACAGGGTGAAACAAAGACGGATCCCAAGCTGGGCCGCGGAGAGCATGTGGCTCTCTGCGGCAAGCCCGCAAGGGCACAGGGGGATCGCGGAGGAAGAGAAGGACCGCGGTGTTTCGTTGCCGGCATCCGTGACATCCGTGACCTCCGTGACCCGGCAGTGGCACGCGGGGCGCCAACCGCGTCGTAGTGGGGTCGCCAAGGAAGAGGAGGATATGGTATTACTTTTACCGGCCTCCCTATCCTCCGCGGCCGGTGGGTTTCGGGAATCCATCTGACTCTCGGAGGGAGAGCTGGATTAAGAGTCTCGGGCGTCCGCAGAGGCGGTAGCCAGCGGAGCCGCACAGCAGATCCGCTGCTGGGACCCGAGACGCCAGGCGTGGAATAAGCCTGACGTCCGTTACCTCCCGAGGGGTTGGGGGGTGTCAGGTGGCCTGTCACCCTCCAGCTGCGTATTGCGCGGCGAGGTGGGCCGCTTGGCGGTAGGCGCTGTGGGGAGCCTGTGTAGAATCCGCAAGGAATCTTGACTCCCCCAAAACTGCGCAACGTTGGCCACCGAGGGGTTTTAGTCGATGCGAGACAGCACTCTCTGTTCCCCGCTGAGAGTGACGGTGCGGTAGGCATTTTACCCTCGACGTTCGACCCTCCTCGTTGGAAGACCTTCCGTTTAGTTTCGTTGACAGTGATTACAATTAAAATTATAAAATTAATAATTATATTTGCAATTCCGTGTAAATTAGAAGGCTTGAGGTTTTGTGATTAATATTATAAGAAATTTGTATTCCCTTTTAATTTATCTTTTTGTTATTGACATCTTACCTATTTTTTTCGGATGTAAATATTCGCAAAATATTCGCATATTTTTTGCGAATGCGAATGCGAATACGAATGTCAAGAAATATGCGAATATTCGCGAATGCGAATGCGAATATTCGTTACATCACTAGTAGGTACTAGTGATGTAACGAATATAGATTTTTAGGCATTCGCGAATGCGAATGCGAATGCGAATATCTGCCGTTGATATTCGCGAATGCGAATGCGAATGCGAATATTCACTTTTGAATATAGCGTCACGAATTTCGGGTATCGTTAATTAGAAAAATTCTATAAAGAAAAACAGTGCGCATTCAGTAGAATTACAACCTCTTCCGAAAAATGTATTACATCAGAGGTTAAACAGATGTCGCTTTAAGAGTTATTTATAAAACGAAACAGTGTGATAATAAATCTATGAAGTTTTTGGCAGTTGATAAATCAATAGGTAAGATGATTGCGTTCTTCCCCCTGAGTTCCGCATCTTGTTGTGATGGGGAGGATCAGTAACCACTTTGTCCGGGACCTTGAGGCTGGCCTTGTCACCCAGCCTCCGATACCGCACAGGGTGAAACAAAGACGGATCCCAAGCTGGGCCGCGGAGAGCATGTGGCTCTCTGCGGCAAGCCCGCAAGGGCACAGGGGGATCGCGGAGGAAGAGAAGGACCGCGGTGTTTCGTTGCCGGCATCCGTGACATCCGTGACCTCCGTGACCCGGCAGTGGCACGCGGGGCGCCAACCGCGTCGTAGTGGGGTCGCGAAGGAAGAGGAGGATATGGTATTACTTTTACCGGCCTCCCTATCCTCCGCGGCCGGTGGGTTTCGGGAATCCATCTGACTCTCGGAGGGAGAGCTGGATTAAGAGTCTCGGGCGTCCGCAGAGGCGGTAGCCAGCGGAGCCGCACAGCAGATCCGCTGCTGGGACCCGAGACGCCAGGCGTGGAATAAGCCTGACGTCCGTTACCTCCCGAGGGGTTGGGGGGTGTCAGGTGGCCTGTCACCCTCCAGCTGCGTATTGCGCGGCGAGGTGGGCCGCTTGGCGGTAGGCGCTGTGGGGAGCCTGTGTAGAATCCGCAAGGAATCTTGACTCCCCCACAACTGCGCAACGTTGGCCACCGAGGGGTTTTAGTCGATGCGAGACAGCACTCTCTGTTCCCCGCTGAGAGTGACGGTGCGGTAGGCATTTTACCCTCGACGTTCGACCCTCCTCGTTGGAAGACCTTCCGTTTAGTTTCGTTGACAGTGATTACAATTAAAATTATTAAAATTAATAATTATATTTGCAATTCCGTGTAAATTAGAAGGCTTGAGGTTTTGTGATTAATATTATAAGAAATTTGTATTCCCTTTTAATTTATCTTTTTGTTATTGACATCTTACCTATTTTTTTCGGATGTAAATATTCGCAAAATATTCGCATATTTTTTGCGAATGCGAATGCGAATACGAATGTCAAGAAATATGCGAATATTCGCGAATGCGAATGCGAATGCGAATATTCGTTACATCACTAGTAGGTACCTACCTACCTATATTAAAAATTAAATGTACAATTTATGTCCGCCTTTCGTCTAACTATTTTCTGGTAGGGTTGGATCGATTTTGGGATTTTCACTGACAGATTTTATCGACGACTACGTTTTAGTGAATTTTCTCAGATACTACCTATATGGTAAAACCAGGATAGTTGCCTCAGGGAGATACATGCCCCGGTTTTTAATACACTATGTTAGGAATATCCATTGTTTTGGCGCTTTACTACAATAAGTGGTGACCCCCCATAGGCCTCAATGCCGCATAAGCCATCGAAATAGGAACACGAGTTTTGTCCGTGTGAGCGAAAATCTTCCGCGGCGGAACTTTGACAGGCGGACGTTATAATTTTATTGGTCAGTCATTTCTATTGAATAATTTTATTCCTGATCGTGATTTCAGTCAACTTTCTGTTTGTTTGCATACATTAGTGTTTAAATTACATTGTTTAATATGTTTTATTGTTAAATAATTTATATTTTTTTCACGAATAAAAAGGGCAAGTATCCTCATCGAAATGGATAGTCGTCCTACTTATTTTTAAGGATAGTTGCCCTTAGAGTGGCTGAACATTTTGTTACAAGCAAAGGCGGATTTTGTATTTTAATTCTTTTTTTCAAATTTACTGTGACTGTAACTCGATATAAATAATATAAATATATATTTAACTGTTTAATATATTTATTCTATATAAGCAAAATGCCTCAGAAATATAAACGAAAACAAGGTGTGGTACAAACATCACCTGGTCAAAAGATAGCTTAGTACTTGCCTTGGAAGAATTTAAACAAAAACAAAGTTATCAATGAAATTTCTAAAATATACGGAATATCCTCTCGAACCTTAAGAAGAAGCTACGAAAGTAGTAACCAACAACTGCTAACTATATATATTCTAGTTATCTAGTATATTATACAACTATATATTGTATATTTAACAAGGAATTGTATAGATTGTTAATTAAATAATAAAGATTATTTTATAGATATAATATTTATATCCAAAATAAATATACCTAGGCTACCTATCCCTGCACGAGGCAAGTATCCCCCGAAGCATTTTTCACGCTAGGCTACTATCCGCCATAGTAGGCAACTATTCCTTTTTTGAGAGGTTTAATAAAACAGTATTTATTCGAAACCAATGATAAATACGTGTACAAAAATAGGCTATTATAAAAGTTAAAAGACCTAAGTATTGCGATAGATACCGAATAATTTTCAGCAAGTTCATATTTTTGAAAAATAAAACATTTACGAAAAGTGGGGCAACTATCCGGCTTTTCTCCTACCTACATACCCACATACCTACCTAGTAGGTACTCACACAGATAGTAGGTAGTACCTACTATCTGTGTATCAAATTTAATGCAGAAAGACTGACAGTTGTTTGGATTGAACAGATGGTTTTGACTTGACTAAGTTTGATTATGTTTTGGGCTTGACACCGACTTCAAACAGTCGTTATTTAATTTAATTGTGTCCGATATTAAGCCCTTTCGTAATTTTTATTAAGTCGTTTCTTTGATATTTTTTAATTTTAATACTTAACACAATTATATTCAATACTAAGTTAGTATTGTATAGACAGATAGATAGATACACTTTATTGCACAGAAAAAATTACAGAGAGAGAGTGTAGGTACACACATTAAATTAAAAGTATCTATGTATTACCAGGTAACTTTACTTATATATTTTGGTTAGTTAGCAAATTTTATCCAAATCCTTTAGTTTTTGCGTGAAAGGGTACCTAATAAAAATGAAGGCGTGCGTACGTTCTTTTAATCTTTTGCGTGGAATATTAGAACTAAAATAAAATTTTGTTGGGGATTGACAATCACTTGCTTACCAAACTACCACAGTTTGGGTACATAAGTTCGTATCAATTCAATTGTTCGTAACTTTCAAGTTCTTTCAAGTTTTTCAACCATTAACTAAGCTTTATTTAACATAACCCATGCGGAATAGACATAATGGTAACCTACCTACCTATTTTAAATCCGAATGTTTTTAGTGCGGATTTCATTATACCGAAAACGTTTGACCACATTTTTGTTTTCCATATTTTCATTTTACCGAAAAAACGAATGACATTTAGCTGATAATCACATTTTCAAATTCAATATTTTTTAAATCTATACGTTTTTAAATCTCACTCAATC
This sequence comes from Glyphodes pyloalis, assembly GCA_037074685.1. Lineage (NCBI taxonomy): Eukaryota > Metazoa > Arthropoda > Insecta > Lepidoptera > Crambidae > Glyphodes > Glyphodes pyloalis. The sequence continues at coordinate 4,385,601 of JAYKKO010000015.1, read as the reverse complement.
TTTGATAAATAAACATATTTTAGATGATTTTGTTTCCAGAAAATTGTTTTCAATATTATATAAAGACAAATAAGTTTTCTACCTATAGATAAAATGCCTTTTTATTTCTACTGGACTCTTTTACAGGTAATTATTTTCGAATTCTTATTATTACAAGTATTTTAATTATACTCTTCAATAACTAGTGATATGGCTCAGATGAAACATACAAGCCTGCATGCAGCATGCAAGCAGGCATGCAAGCAAGCAAGCAGGCATGATCAATCAAGCAGCCATGGTTTCTGTCCGCCTCGCCCATCCGCGCCTACGCGGGCTTAAATAAAAATAACACTCTAGGGGTAGAGCAGACAAGACTACGTGGTGTCGGTTTTGCCGCGATTTGCTTCTGTCAATACATTTTGTATCACAGAATGAAGCACTAAATTAACCAATGTCTTTTACAATAATGAATATATTTTTTTACAGACGACGATATTTAATACATCTAGATTTAATAATAGTGTAAACAATACTGTTGTAAGAAAAAAAAACGGTTTTGTAAGTCTTCTATTCGTTTTTCTAGAAAATTAAACATATGTAAAATAAATTTATTGCTTACAATATTATGACAAGAAATATATCTGCAATTGAAAACTTCGTTAAACCGTTTTCGAAGTTTTGAAATTCGAACATTAAAGTTTTGAAAGATCGATAGGTTACCAGAAATAATATAACAAGCCCTTATTCAAGCAGTTGCCGTCGCCAGTCGCGAGTTATGCAATACCTACTGTCAATGAAGATAAAGATATCGATCAGCCTATTAAGAACTTGGACAAGGAATAATAATATTGTATATATTTTCATTTTTAAAATATTTACTAAGGTATTAGAAAATTGGTCAACTTTCCAAGTTGCGATGTTTTTAAGTTGTTTATTATATTACTAAGTCGTCTCATTTTATTAATTGCCTTAATAAATCTTAACTCCTTTTACGTTGAGTAATGTCTTTCATCATTGATCCAGTAGCATGACATGTTGATCCACCTAGGCAACATAATAAAATGACTTATAAAATTATTTTTTTGCCTAAACCGTGAAAGGATACGATGAAATCCATTATTATTTCAGATGCATAACTACTTTAGGTACCTACTTTACCTTTAGGTACCTAGTGGAAAAATACACTAAAAACTTAATTAAGAAAATTATATCGCAAATTCCATCTAGGAGTGCTGTTTGTGGAGTCTACCTTAGGTCAGCCATCGTGACTATCAGACAACAAGTCTTAATAAATAATCTAAATCAGTCTTAATATAGAACACTCTTTATTTTTTGAAGCAGGTAAAAGTAAAAAAAACCGTAAATCAAATACATGCTTAGATGCCTTTTTAATGGAATTTCAGAAAATGGACTATGCTGTGCAAACTGTGCATGTTTCTACGAGGGAGGACTCAGCTCCAGCGGCGTCGGCACCTCCAAAAAACACTGTAAGTGCTAACCACCTTCTGATACTTAAAAACCATTGTTCAAACAACATTTTTAATACATAATGAATATAGTACAAAAATTAATGTGTAATTGTGTACAGTTACGAACGGTAGAATGTAAACACTAGAGCTCTTATGACATCGCCGTAAGTTTCACTTTAGAATGAGTTTGTATACATATGCACGACCGTACTTATTCATGAGCCGTCTATAAATCACGTTTTATTGGTCTTTTTTAGCAAGTGTTTAGAAGTTCTCCCATGGTGATATGAGGTGAGATTTTGTGTTCCCCCGTTTGTTGTTTGTTGTGGTAATGTAACAGGATGTTTTTTCTTACTGATACCAATTTTTAGGGGCTGACAATCTGCATTGACTGGGAACTCATCCCTTTATCCGCTTGATTTCAGTTAATTGCTTCCTATAATCTTTTATATTTATGCAGAAACGATCGATGTATTATTTTAAGAAACATAACAACAATGACCTCTGATATTATTATATTTTATGCTGTGTAGGTCTACACCTACACAGTATAAAATATCAGAGGTTACTTATGTGGATACATATAAATAACAACTGTGTTCGTCGAATCTCTTAAAAGAATCTACTGACGACATGTGGACGTTATCGATCAATGAGTCAGAAACAGTAGGTGCCTACTCTCAATTATTGGTGGCGACTGATGACACAAGCTAAACTTAATTTGAAATTTAAGTTACAGAACAAGATTAAAGTGTAGTCCTAGGCAAAAATATATATTTTATTCGATTCAGAAACACAAAACACGACAAAAAAAAACGATGTTTAATGTATCATGCGCCGCGGCCATTGGATAGTTGATCGACAGATGCGTAAATACGACAACTAAGTTAGGACAAGTCATCCTTTGTTCGGTGGAAAGACGATGTTGAGACATTGGTTTGTTCATTCATTGTTCACCGTTACGATAAAAATAAATACTTACTCAAAAGTTGTGCACGTCACCCATTGTTTTGGGAGGATCAGGTCGTCATTGACTCATAATGGGCACTGTTCAAGAACCCTGGGATTGGGGTACCTACTTACTTACGAAAAATAAAATTACGATTTGCTAGAATTAATTTAAAATTTGCTCTTCGATTTTAGTTGCCGCTTCTGTTTGGTCCTGAGAACTCGGTGACCACATGCTTATACTGCCAGTGCTCCGTGCGGACCACCATTAAACACACCATCACTTCGCGCACTCATTTAGCTGCTGCGATTTGCTGCTTTATTTGGTAAATCAGAAATATTGTTTCTTTTAAACTAAGAATTGATTCCATAAATTCACGCCAACTGAAGGAATTACAGAAGCTGAGCGCTGAAGCTAATGGCATCTTTGACTGAACCATCTATTAGCAGAATACATTTAGAAAAATATTTTGATGTACCACGAAAGTAAATTTATCGCGCTCTTAATAATATTTCAAACTCAATGCGTCAACTGCTGATTGGCTGAACATATGAACACGGTGTTTTATCAGCCAATCAACTGAAACGAAACTTTTGTCGCCTCATGCGAGAAATTTGAAATATTGCGCATGCAAGTAGGGCTTGTCACATTAACGCTCGTCACGCAGTGGTTTAATGTGATAAAGTACTGAGGTGTAGGTAGGTATACAAAATAATAATAATGCTGGCACTATCGGTGGAGCCATACAATCCATCCCAATGAGATTGTGTACAGACAGAATTCATTTGTGTGCCCAAATGTTCTGCAACGAAAAGATGATGTCATAAATATGAATGAATGAATGAATTTATTAATCAAGTAACAATGACTCATGTTGTTAGTAGTACTTATGAAATATGTTAGTTACAATTTAAAAAGACAATACACAAAATAAAAATATTATAATTTAAAGTGGCCATTCCTGCACTACTCCCCCCGAAATATGGTGTTTATTAAACAATTTATGATTACGACTGATTACAGCCTAATAGATTCAGGCCGTTTTTTGAAACCCACGTTACCAATGTAGAATAACAATGAATTGGATTACCAAGAACTATTATACATAAACATGGCGCAACTTCTTTCTTTTTAGATAGTACCTTTTTCGTGGTAAATGTTGCCTGCCCCCAGTGCTTAACTCGCTCCACATGGCCGGCGATGCACATACATAGTTATATGTATAGAAGTATATGTATTATAATCCATATAAAATTTTGTCTGTTCCAGTTGCTGTTGCTGCATCCCATACTGCTCTAATTCGGCAAAGAATACGGACCATTATTGTCCGAACTGCTTTAAGTATCTTGGCACATACGAGAAGTAAATTAGCTAACAGAGCATGCAGTCAAACAAATAACTAGCTAGGTAGTTCTGCTTTCGTCTTTTCATGTTTGTTTGTTTAGTGTGTGTCTTTATTATTAACTTTATCTTTATACCTTTACATTCATAAAACATAATTGGAACTGTTTTGAGATATATTTGAGAAGTGACTTTGTACAATACTTATTTGTTGTGAACGCCGTTAGATTTAAAAAGAAAACTCAATGATATTTAAAGCTGAAAAAACTGATTTTGTCAACTGTCAATATGATGATAATTTTAGCAAAGTAAATAATGACTTGATTTCAAATAAATACTTAAGATTGCAATGCAAATATAACAATTCCAGTATACAATTTTTTCTTATTATGATGGAAATTTCATATAAACATTTCTGCACTTAAACAAGAGCAAAGCTGGAACTATTATCTTGTGAGTAGTAGGTACACACCTATTTTCACATATTATAACAGGCCTTCGGATTCAATGGCATATTTAGGAATTCGTGCAAATTAGGTGTGACTATATCGGAAAATACAATTTTGAGCTAAAAAGTTCCTTAAAAAATCAAGTGGTTTACATGGAAATAATTATTGTAGGTACCTAAGGACAGATTCTAACGTCCGTGAGTCATATCTTAACAAACCATAGATATGTACGGTCAACAGCACGTTGAGGTAAACACTTGCTGTTCGATATTCGATCTTATGCGCATGACATAATGGAGGTACAAAGTCCAAGTTTCTCTGTACATTAAACTTATATATATATGGAAGAGAATATTTAATTCATTGAAAAACAAGTGCTTTTTCACACTTCCCGCGGGCTACTAAGCCATATCGAATACAAATTGATCGATAAATATTTCATTGAACGTTAAAAATGTCTTGTTAATATTATATTGAAAGTTCGCTTAAACAATAATTTGTGATATCGTCATTAGCTGGCTTAAAATATGTTTTTATTCATGATGAATGAAACTATGCAACGCATTGACTTTCGGGATCGAGATGAATAGAACTATACTTTAGTTCATCCATATATACTAAGATATTTAGCGGAAAAGAGCAACAAATATCGATTCGTACTACAAAAAATACTCATAATAGTAGGAAATAAGGCCTGACTAAACTCAAAAGCTCGTATTAATTTGACAAAACGCATTATACGTTTTACTTTAGTGTAACATGAATTAACTTATGAATAACTAAATCCTATTGTTTGTTTGACTGAGTTCTTTTTCTTATGCAATGTACCTATACTTTTAACATTTTGAATTATTTTTCTAAGAGCTTCTCAAATCAAAATTGAGATTATTAGGATATTTTCCAAGACAATTTTATACGAGGTACAACTATATTACTGAGTTAAATAGATTTAAGAAAACAACTTAAAACGTTTCTAACGTGTAAGCAGAGTGAAAAAATTAAGCGATTTGCAGGATATACCTAGATTGTATAGTGAAATAAGAAAGTAAATGTAAAAAAGTTATGTTTTTTCGTTGTAACATTGAAGTAACATTTATACTTACTTGGATTATTTTGTTGTGCCCTTTGTGCACACCTAGTTATCATACTTACTTATTTTGCTAATACATGCTAATGAACATGAATAAATCTCTTTTAATATACGTAGATGGAGAATTTTATTTGTCCCTTTTGACCTTTAATAAAAGAGGTTTCAAAATGAAGCTAACCGATGGATGCCAGCCAAAAGAAAATTAAGAATGTTTACACTTTAAACTGATCAAAAAATATATCTGCAGTCGGCACCCAAATAATAGAGACTGTATGAAAATAAAGATCAATCAACGTTAGAAATGCAGGTAAATGTTCTAACGTATGTACCTACTATTATTATCTATGCTTCACCCGCAATCCAAGGGAATGTGACATTTTTCCACGGTAAAAAGTAGCCTACTCGCTGCCTCATTCTCATTTGAGTCTTGGAATGGGGATAAACAAATAATTTTCTCATATGGTGAGAAAGTACATTTAAGCTGTCCGGACATACAGCTATGAAATACAAGCAATGACAAAGAAACTGTTCCGATGACGGCTTACCTTAGAATAAGGAATATAATATATCTATGCCGCACAGTGGGTCGAAACAGTAATATGAGGGTCATAGAGGTTTTTTTTGACAAATCGTATTTCTTTGGATGCCGATCGATAGTCCTTCAGAAACTAGTAAAGACATGTTATATAACATTTTTCAGTAAACCTAATAGTTTGGCCATAAAAAAATATTTATGTTTTTTTTTTGTATGAAACAAGACCTAAAGTACTAAATATCTCCCAGGACCTGCTTGACCGTGCCTTATTATGACTCAGGTTGGCATAAGTGCATTGTGTACTAACATCCTAATCTATTTTTAGCTGCTCCAAACAGCAATGTTGCCTGTTAAACAGATCGGAATTTTCTAGGTTTTTGCGGTTAGGTTTAGTAAGGCTTGCAACTTGATAGAAGCCCCTATATCCGTTAAAATGATGTCTTCTTTTGCTGGGTAACATTCTAACTTAGCTTGTTTTATTTTGTGATATGATGGGTACAATTGGCTACTTGACAGTGTTAACAATAAAATATGAAAAGTGTTAGATATGTTAGCTTATTAGTTAAGTAATCATTTTACATTTTTACTTTTTAATTAAAAGCATAGGTAGTATTTTATTTTTGCAAAATAAATTTTAGTTTTTTTATCTGTGGAACAAAAGAACCGAAACGGAAACCACCATTGCAATACGGAAATGACAGCTGTCGGCGAAAATTATTTATTTTAATGTGGCGAAACAATGATTATTTTACCGATTAAATTGAATTATTGTGTCTCTAATCGTATAAAGAATTTATTGAAACATTTTCCGTTTATCTTAATTAAGTCGTTCCTATGCGTATCGGGCTCTCAACCGGGAGATCAATAAACTTGTGCGACGTGACCTCCGACACTCTAATACTCTAGCCATTGAAAGAGCTATTGAGCAAAATCGGGGGTCTAAGGTATTCGTTAAATCTCTCGGAAGAAGTCACTTGACCAAACTGACCACAGCAAGTGGAGAAGTTGTTGCCTCTAAGCCGGAGATCCTTTCGGAGGTAGAAAACTTCTATACCCGGCTATACGCATCGCAAACATCTCGACCTGTACCCGAAAATGAAGACTCTAGAGCCACATTAACACGCCATTTCACTGAAGACCTGCCAGAATTCAGCGTTGGCGAAATCGAGATTGCTCTTGGGCAGCTTAAAAACGGAAAAGCCCCTGGAGCGGACGGCGTTACAACGGAGCTATTAAAGGCTGGAGGCAAGCCCGTACTGAGGGAGCTCCAAAAGCTATTTAACGCTGTCCTGTTTGAAGGGAGAACTCCGGAGGCGTGGCGTAGGAGTGTGGTCGTCTTGTTCTTCAAAAAAGGAGACAAAACCCTTCTGAAGAACTATCGACCCATTTCCCTTCTAAGCCATGTCTATAAGCTGTTTTCAAGAGTGATCACGAACCGACTTGCGAGAAGATTCGACGACTTTCAACCGCCGGAACAGGCTGGATTTCGGAGCGGATACGGCACCATAGACCACATCCACACAGTGCGACAGATTATACAAAAGACCGAAGAGTATAATCAGCCTCTGTGTCTAGCATTCGTGGACTATGAGAAGGCCTTTGACTCGGTTGAAATCTGGTCTGTTTTGGATTCTCTGCAGCGATGTCAAGTCGATTGGCGATACATCCAAGTGATGAGATATCTCTACGAAGCCGCTACCATGTCCGTCCAAGTACAAAATCAGCAAACAAGGCCTATACCATTGCATCGAGGAGTGAGACAAGGGGACGTGATCTCCCCGAAATTGTTCACAAATGCAATGGAGGATATGTTCAAGACGCTTAACTGGAAAAGACGTGGCATCAATATAAATGGCGAACACATCTCTCACTTGCGATTTGCAGATGACATCGTCATAATGGCAGAGACGCTGCAAGACCTACAACAGATGCTGAATGACCTGGCTGACTCTTCTGTACGCATCGGCCTACGGATGAACTTGGATAAAACCAAGGTCATGTTTAATGAACATGTTCTACCGGAACCGATTGCAGTCCAAGGCGCCGTCCTCGAAGTTGTTCAAAAATATGTGTACCTCGGGCAAAAATTGCAGTTGGGTCGAAACAACCTAGAGGACGAGGTGAATAGAAGGGTTCAGCTGGGCTGGGCAGCGTTTGGGAAACTACGTCGAGTCTTCTCATCGTCCATCCCACAGTGCCTAAAGACAAAAGTCTTCAATCAGTGCGTTCTACCTGTTATGACGTATGGAGCCGAGACGTGGACACTGACGGCACGACTGGTTCACAGACTTAAAGTCACTCAGCGGGCTATGGAAAGAGCTATGCTCGGTGTTTCTCTAAGGGATCGAATCCATAATGAGGTGATCCGGCAGAGAACTAAAGTCATCGACATAGCTCACAGGATTAGCAAGCTGAAGTGGCAGTGGGCTGGCCATATCAGCCGCAGAGCCGACAACCGTTGGGGTAAACGAGTTCTGGAGTGGAGACCACGCCTCGGTAAACGTAGTGTAGGACGCCCTCAGGCCAGGTGGAGTGACGATTTGCGCAGGACGGCTGGCGGGAGCTGGATGAGAGTCGCCGAAAATCGAGCGAAGTGGCGAACATTTGGAGAGGCCTATGTCCAGCAGTGGACTGCAACAGGCTGATGATGATGATGATGATGATATGCGTATCGGTTCGTTGTCAACGACGTTGACGTCATAATTGGAACAGCGACGCGACTAGGCGTTTTCGCGCGCTTTTTAAATGTGTTACACAAAATCTTATTTTTCTCTGGTTATTTAGATTATTTCCAGATAAATCGAATTGCTTGGGATATAAAATGAACGGGCGCACATTTTACAATACTTTTTCAAAAACTGTCAAGTAGCCAATTCCGTTCCTTTTTCACTGGCAGATTCTCTTAAGCTAATATATTGCCATTTTGATAATTTTCGTGAAACTAGTATAGTCAATGCTTGCATGGGAGAATATGTTGTATCTTTACTAGTCTTACTATCTAAACAGCTCCTCACTTTTGCAATGTCTTCTGGATGTTCTGTCGAATGCTTCATTATCTAAGTTATTTCTTCGTTTCCACTTGTCTTCAATGATTGTATTATAGCCACGTTTAATTATTTTGGAGAATAAGAATAAGCTCGCTTATACGCGCTACACGTCTTCTTTTCTGCTTCGACAAAAAAAAGGTTTAAAAGATTCTGATAGTACAGGACAGTGTAGACTATTTACGTTATTAGTTCCTAGTACCCAAATCGACGGTTTTTCTTAGAATTGTTATTATAATACCATAATAGGATTATTAAAAAAAAAATTCCGATCTGTTTAACAGGCAACATTGCTGTTTGGAGCAGCTAAAAATAGATTAGGATGTTAGTACACAATGCACTTATGCCAACCTGAGTCATAATAAGGCACGGTCAAGCAGTTCCTGGGAGATATTTAGTACTTTAGGTCTTGTTTCATACAAAAAAAAACATAAATATTTTTTTATGGCCAAACTATTAGGTTTACTGAAAAATGTTATATAACATATTTTTACTAGTGTCTGAAGGACTATCGATCGGCATCCAAAGAAATACGATTTGTCAAAAAAAACCTCTATGACCCTCGTATTACTGTTTCGACCCACCTGTGTGCCGCTTCGATTTTATATTACTACCTAATTTTAAATTGTCAAATTACTGTCGGTCTCAATTCTCGAAATTTCGATGAAAACGGACCTTTCGTTTACATGTTTTAATCTTTTCGTGTACAGTCACCTGCAATGAAATGTCAACACATGAGCTCTTTTGACGTCAACATAAGGTTCGCTTGAGAATGCGTTGCGTTACTAATATGCATAATTGGCTACTTGACAGTTTTTGAAAAAGTATTGTAAAATGTGCGCCCGTTCATTTTATATCCCAAGCAATTAGATTTATCTGGAAATAATCTAAATAACCAGAGAAAAATAAGATTTTGTGTAACACATTTAAAAAGCGCGCGAAAACGCCAAGTCACGTCACTGTTGCAATTATGACGTCAACGTCCTAGACAACGAACAGATACGCATAGGAACGACTTAATTAAGATAAACGGAAAATGTTTCAATAAATTCTTTATACGATTAGAGACACAATAATTCAATTTAATCGGTAAAATAATCATTGTTTCGCCACATTAAAATAAATAATTTTCGCCGACAGCTGTCATTTCCGAATTGCAATGGTGGTTTCCGTTTCGATTCTTTTGTTCCACAGATAAAAAAAGTAAAATTTATTTTGTAAAAATAAAATACTTAATATGCTTTTAATTAAAAAATTAAAAAGTAAAATTATTACTTAACTAATAAGCTAACGTCTAACACTTTTCATATTTTATTGTTAACACTGTCAAGTAGCCAATTAGTGCTCGTGACTGTACATTCCCAGTTATGTTGGTAACGCATTGAGATAAGCAAAGTACCGTGATTTATGTAGTTATGTGGTTATCTGGTTAGGTACTTTATAGATGTTTGCTACTTTGCTCTTAGCACGAACTAAAATGGTAATCGAATAGTATGACATTCTAGAAAAGTATGGAAACCAAAAGAGCAGGAGTAGCGGAACTACTGATATTGCCTTATTTAAAATTATCGGATTACTCGTACCTTTTGGTTTTTGCTAGGAACTGTTTTCACCGAACATGATTTCTGTGTCATAGGGTAAGTCGCCCTTTTTTTTATTTTTGTCGAGGGGGAAATACCTACCGCACCGTCACTCTCAGCGGGGAACAGAGAGTGGTGTGTCGGGCTCGCACCGACTAAAACCCCCTCGGTGGCCAACGCTGCGCAGTTGTAGGGGAGTCGGGATTCCTTGCGGATTCTACACAGGCTTCCCCACAGTGCCTACCGACAAGCGGCCCACCTCGCCGCGAAATACGCAGCTGGAGCGTCTCAGACCACCTGCCACGCACCACCCCCTCGGGACCGAGGTAACGGACGCCAGGCTTACCCCACGCCTGGCATCTCCGGTCCCAGCAGCGGATCTGTTGTGCGACTCCGCTGCTTACCGCCTCTGCGGACACCCGAGACTCTCAATCCAGCTCTCCCTCCGAGAGCCAGATGGAGTCCCGAGACCCACCGGCCGCGGAGGATAGGGAGACCGGCAAACGTAGGTAATACAGTATCCTCCTCTTCCTCCGCGACCCCACCACGACGCGATTCGCGCCCCGCGCGGCAGCGCGCCACTGCCGGGTCGCGGAGGACAGGTCACACCGAGGTCCTCCTCTTCCTCCGCGATCCACCTCTGCCCTTGCGGGCTTACCTGCTCTCCGCGGCCCAGCTCTGGATCCGTCTTGGTTTCACCCTGGGCGGTATTGGAGGCTGGGTGACAAGGCCAGCCTCAACGTCCCAGACCACAGGGTTACTGAGCCCCCCCATCGCGTCAAGATGCGGTACCCAGCGGGGGGGAGGGTAAGTGGCTCTCGGTCATGTAGATAAAACGACTTTAATGGAAACTTAACTACATAGTTATAAGTTCTTGTGACGTTTTCAATTAAGCTTTTTTACTCATTCATTATATTTTATTTTACAAGGATCCTCCAATAGAACCCGGATCTTCGGCCGCAGCCTCTGCCCCGCTCCCTTCAGTGAGTAATTTCTACTCATAATTAGGGTCACCACCTTTTTCTTTTGCATTTAAAGTACATTGGTTATTATAGGTAAGAGAAAAAAAAGCACACAGTATAAAAATAATGTACAATTTAGTTTTCATTAGTAAATATTTAATAATATTTTTTATTGCGTTTTGTAATGTTTATTAAATTACTATCTTAGGTGGCTATCTTGCTTATGTGGCGCTGGCGAGGCGAGTGGCGACATCGATTCAACATTAATCGATAAATTTCAGTTAACGAAAAATATGATTCCACTTCCACATGTACTATATTATTCCTATAAGGTATACAGTACAATTACCTTAAATAACGTAATATTCTATCTCATTATCATTATCTTTTTTAAATTACACTGAATTTTGTGAGCCTAAGGGCGCACCTATACACGTAGAAAGATTTTTTACCAGCGCAGATATACCAGCGCTTAATGGCACCGATTCCACCGATTTGAAAAAAAACTTACTTCAAATCACAGACATCTAATAGATAGCAAACGGAACATTAAGTACCATGCAGCGTGGTAATATCACACACACATTGAAACCCACCGAAGCATAGGCCTCATTTAGGAAACAAAAAAAATTGACGTCGTGTAGGTATACCTATATATTTTTTTGTAATATCTATTTGGAAATATCCATGCCAAAATGACAAATTTTAAATTCTTGGCGAATATTATGAAACCTGAAAATTTAAAAAGGATCTAGTTTAGTATAATTAGGGAAAATGTCTAATAACAGAATTGTTGATTTTTTTATTTATTTTCAAATAATACAACTTTTAAAGCCGCTATATTAATTACTAGCGACCCGCACCGGCTTCGCACGGGTACAATAGGTACTAAAATATGTACGTATTATACATAATATAAACCTTGTACTTTATTTTTTTACATTGACTCCCCCCGTACCCCAGTGACGCTTACATGGTCTACATCGCATGCTGGCTAGCTAAGCGCGGTGAGCGGAAACCACGCGACTTTTTTTTAATACTTGCATTTTTAAACTCGTGATATCTTCCGAATGAAATGTCCAAATTGAATAATTCAAAAAGTTATATAAAGGTATTGAAGCCGTCTTGAATATAAATAATCTTGAATCCTTATTAAAATATAATTAAATTTAATATAATTTATTTTGATAAGGATTAATACCAAGGCACAAATAAAGAGCCTTTTCAAGCGGTGGCATATTAATTTAATTTTTAGAATAAAAAACAGCTATGACAGAAACAGTTCTGCAAAGTCGTATTACATGATTTTGTTCTATCATCAATAGTTTTTGCAGCGCACGCGATGTAAGGAATTTTTCAGGTCATTTTTTACTCCTTGGGTTACATTATTGGAGTTTTAGTAAGGATCTTTAATTTTCTTGAAAATATAATATAGCCTATGACACCCGAGGAAAATGTAGCTTCCTAACGGTGAAAGAATTTTTGAAATCGGGTCAGTAGTTTCGGAGCCTATTCATTACAAACAAACAAACAAATAAATATTTCCTATTTATAATTTATAATAATAATATTAGTATAGATTGCTTCTTTTGTAATATTCGTCTTGAGGTGTGTTATTCAGTCCAACACGATAACTATCAAAATCTAACAAGTGAGCTACAAAATGCTTTGAGCATGCAAAGTACAAGTGTTGATTTGCCAATCTCGACGTTTTATATTTTTTTCAATTCATTTCGAGCACTTTCATCCGTTGGGAACCTGGAACAAAATTGTTTGTGTGATTAACTAATTACACGCGTTAAAAGGTACCTTACATAATTGCCTTAAATTGGTTCGGTGTTCCAAAACTATTGTAAACTATTGTACCGAAAAAGAATCGAGTTCTGAAAACGCTTTGAGATCGATCGAGCTCTCAATAACGCTGAAACTCCGAAAAACCCTCCCGAGTCATCGAGTGTTATAGAAACGAAGAGAGTACTGTAAATGACATCGAGCATTCGACAAAAATACTTTCGAGGATATCACTACCTACACCCCAACTTCCTCAACGGAAAACTCCTGCTGCAAGAGCGTGAAGAGGTGGTGAGGCCCCATTTCTCATTGAATAAATGATTAAGTAAATTGTTAAATGAATCAAACATGTTTTACAATCAGGCGCAGTTGCTGGGCCCTGAGAAAACGACGACTGTGTGCCAGTTCTGCAAAGCATTAATCAGAACCCGTGTCATGTACACGATGACATCGCGTACTCTTAGTGTCAGCGGGATTTGGTGTCTCTGGTATGTTAGTTTTAGTATAATAAACACTGGAACTGAACGTACACCCGAGACTCTCACTCCAGCTCCTCCTCGGAGGATGGGGAACCCGGCAAATGCAAATTAAACACCGAGGTCCACTTCTTCCTCCGCGATCCTCCTCTGCCCTTGTGTGGGCTTGCTGCAGAGAGCTATCTGCTCTCCGCGGCCCTGCACGGTATCCTCGCTTCACCCTGTGCGGTATTCGAGGCTGAGTGGCAAGGCCAGCCTCAATGCACTGGCCCACAAAGTTATTGAGACCCTCCCCCCCATCGCGACAAGATGCGGAATCCTTCGGGGGTCCACAAGCAATTCCACCACAGTCTCTACTAAACTATGGTGCGCAGTTATTTTTATTTTATTTTATTACTTTTATTTTGAAAATATTATCTGCTGACGGATTAAATAATTTAATCATTGTTTTTCTACCGAGGAATCGCGTAGCGTTCAATGTAGGTAGGTTTAATAGGCCATGTATCGGATAGGTTAGATTTTAGCAGCTAGCTAACCAGCTTCTCCATGTACCACAATTTTAAATTACATCAAAACATAAAGTACATACTATTGTTTCATAGTTCGTTCATGATAGATACACATTTTATCCCAACAATATGGACGTCGTAGCAACAAAACGCAATAGAGCGTCCACTAGTTGAATTGTAAACGGGTGGAATCGTCAAAGTTATTATTTTTTTTAGTTAAACTATCCCATCCGGTTTTTTTGGTCGTCGCGTTTTTGACGTCAAGTACCGCCCTAGTATTGAAATAGTAGGAGAATATGCCCCAGTATTTCCATCAATAGAAATGCATACCTAATGTAAACAGTGGGATACACCCCGTAGCAAGCATCGCTAGCTGACTGTCGTTGGAACCTTAAACATTATCTTTTATTATAAGCTTAGCTTTGATTACTTTTTTAGCTCCTCAACATGATGATTTTGATTAATAAGTGAGTGGATTTCGAATTTTAGTAGCAATAATTTTTTGGGACATTTCTGGCTACGCTCATTCTTCTAGCCAGCATCTATCAACTGTATTGGTAGAACTGAATATTAGGACAAGAAAAGGGTTACTAACATTTGTATGAAATTTGCAGTCTTATGTGCTGCGTGCCCCTTGTAATATCGACGGCAAAGAACACTGACCACTACTGCCCCAAATGCCATCGGTATCTTGGAACTTACGTCAAGTAAACCACACCCTTTACGGACAACCCCTAACCAGAGTAACAACCCGAAGTGATCCACAATTAAGGGACGTCTATGGACCCTTAGCGCCAGCCCTGGAGGAAGCTTTTGGTTCACCTAGACTCTGCTGAGAGGCGGGAGAAGTTGTAATTGTGTCGCAGGATTTTGTAAGATGCCCTTTAGATAGACTAACGTAACCTAACCAATGGGATCACCTGTTAGATGAATTTACTTCAGTTTAAGTAAACTGAAATCTGAAAAAAAGTCTAATTTGTACAAACTGTTTTATTCATGGTCACCCTAAAACTACAACTAATCGCCAGTTAGAACAATTGAACGAGTTGTCATTTTGCTTAATACATAACGGCAAGCGTTTTTAAACTAACGACGCCTGCCAAAATGCCTGGGACAACTCCAAGGACAACCCTAAAAAAACAAAATATTACTTGAGTCGGTAATACCTATACGAAATACAATTGGTCCTGTGTTGATAATGATAACACTGACCAAATTAAATAATAATAATAATAATAAGCAAGCATTTTTCAAGCAAGCGAGGGAAAAGCAAGGATTGTCACAAAAAAGAAAAGGACAATTTTAAATACGACATACCTACCTTGTTAACTAAATATTGTGTCCGCGTAGGTAATGTTTTAAAAGTAGGTACCTACTTTTAACCATTGACCATCGTGGATTTCATAAATTTTAGTAGATGTAGGTTGTAAATAATGTAATAATTGCCAATCTTAATTTTTTTCTTGTTTTACATTACTTGTTTTTCGCCTGTACCTTGTCCACATTATTATTTTGAAATATAAGTATTTACAGTGATACAAATGGAAGTTGTAATTTATTCCAACTGAAATAAAAATGTAACTTTCATATTTTTGTTTGTTTTATTAATATAAAATAGTTACCTACATTAGTTGTGAATAATAAACATGTTATCAAATAGTTTCTATTGCACATGCTTAATTTCCTAAAAACGTCTGGCAATAAACTACTAGGTAGGTACTCTGTCTTACAACGTTGTCGAACGAGACTTTAAATCGAGGAAAACATAGTCACAAAAATATGAATATGAATATTATGGTGAAAAATACAGTAAAACAAGATCCTTTCAAATGATTGCGCTATTTATGTGTGATAATAACCTAAGGCTAAACCTACTTTTATTCGTATACTTACCTAAGAAGTTACTATAAGGTGAGATGCATCTTCTATTAACGTAGTGGTAGGTAATTATAAGTCAGATTTAAAAAATATGGTATACCTGTCAATCTTAGATCATAGAATGGATTGTTAAAAGGAAAACGCTCAATCTTGATTACTGGCATGGTAATTGAGCAGATTTTATTGTATTTGGTAGACTCCTAAACTAGAACTCATCAGGCAGTTACATTATACCTTATTCACATTTTTTTCTCGAGTTTCTTTAACAGTAAATAAATGCACGATGCAATATTTTTTGTAATATAACCATTACAAAACATATTGTAATTTATTAGTTATACTATGTTAGTTATTACTAACGTACTAGTAGCCTATTAACTATTAAACTACTAAAAACGTTTAATTATTAAAGAAACAAAACCTGTTAGTAGGTTATGTGTGTACGCGCTGTACGTAAGTTCTACTACATAAATATAGCCACGGCCATCAGTAAGCGAAGAAGTGCGGAGTGTTTTAGAGGGTAGTCCCCGCTAGAGTAGTGAGGGGATTCCCACACAAGCTGCTGCCTTCCCCGAACCATCGTGCATCGGTAAGGTACGCCAATGCATTTCCCCCCTTAAAGGTAAATTGTACTCTATTTCAGTGTTTCCCAATCATTGTTTTGCCATGACCCGGTAAATTTAACATTGCCCTTTCGTGACCCACCTAATAATTTTAAACTCAAGCTGGTTCCATTAGGTAAAATAATACTTGTTTATTTTTACAAGAAAATATGTTTTATTATTTATTGTAACAATTTTTTGGTATCGCATTTTTAGTCACTAAATTTTAGTGCGAAGTATGGAGCAATTGCTTATTTTTTACTATAGTATCCAAGTTCGCAGAAATTGACGTAAAACAAGGCGAAAATGTTGCGACCCGGTATTTTATTTTGATGGCCCGGTACCGGGTCGCGACCCGGCAAATGGGAAAGACTGCTCTATTTCATCTAGATAGGTAGAGTATACGTCTAGATTTATATTATAAAGAGGAAAGATTTGAATTTGTGCGGGTATGTGTGTGGGTGTATGTTTGTGATAAACAACCATAAAAAGTACTGTGTTGATTTAAAAACAAAAATTCATTGTTGGAAAGATAAATTCACTCTGAGTAACAAAGTCTAACGGCAATGTGAATGACGTTAGATTATCGTGGTAAGTCTGAGTTACGCTAACGAGAAACGTCCATATTCACAATAAATTATTAAAACGGTGGGTTTATTTCCCGTTGGTGTGGCCCCAGCATTATACATGTGCAGAAGACCGTACCTACTTACAAGTAGGTAAATTATTAATATTTTAAATAGTGGAATAGCACTATCAACATATTCCATAATCTCCAATGCGGTAAACAGATGTGTCACTTAGTGAAATATTCGTAAATATTTATCCGGCGTCCTAATTATAGAGTAAGTATTTATAGTTTGAGAAGATAATAAAGCATTTCATTTTAATGTTGTTCGTATTGTTTGCTTGGAGCACCTAAATGTTATAATTTATTACTATTGACGACCTCCGTTCCTCTTAGGTCCCGGGTTCGATCCCCGGACGGGTCAATATGGAAAACTAACTTTTCTGTATTATATCGGGTCTGGGTGTTGTGGTACAGTCGTTGTTGCTGATTTTCATAATTTCTTTAACACAAGTGCTTAATCTACTTACCACAGAATCAGAGTAATGTATGTGATGTCCAATATTGATTTATTATTATTTATTCTTTATTGATTAAATTATTTTTAATAAATCCAACTTAGTGGCTAAAGGCTATAGAGAGAGAATACAAAATGAATTGCGAACAACAATGAAAGACATAGAAAGTAACATCCTTAAAAAGTACTATAAGGAAATAATGGAATATTTTAATCAACAGAAACCACGAAAGAAACTGTTATCATAATTATAATAAAGAAACCAGCAGTAGGTATTCAACTAGGATTAATAACATGTTTTATTATATTGTATTTCATTACCTATAATAAATGGTCATTCTAGTAAAAAAAATTACTGTACGTATAATTTGATTTTACTCTTTTCACATGGGCTCCAAATTATTGTGAGCCCAAGGGCCCCAGCAGGGCCGGCGTTAGGGTGGCGCGCGGTTGGGCAAAAGCCCAGGGCGCTCGGACTTGAACGGGCGCTAGAAAGCTACCCTGTGGTACCCAAATGTATTCCCCTAAATCGATGTATTAGTATACGCATTTACAGGGGCGCTGGCGGAAATTCGTCCAGAGCGCCAGTAATGCTAGAACCGGCACTGGGCCCCAGCCTAGTTTAAGATGGCCTTGACTACGATTACAGTGTATGGATGGACGCACTTGCCTAATTATGTATAATCGCTGTCAGATATATTGGAGCAGACGAAGTGACTTAATACTTAGTTTAAATGTCAATAAGTTCCCTTAACTAGGTACTGTGTAGTTCCCATTAATAGCTGAACATTCATTATTGTATTAATATCTGAGATATGATAGTCAATAACATTTAAAACAAACCAATAATATCTAATCGTCAAAATTAATTGAAATAGAAAATACTAGTATGAGATGAGTGTTCAGGTATTATTGGTTAGTTGTGGGTTTAGTAGATGTTATTGACTATCATCTGCTCAAATATTAATGAAATAATGAATGTTCAGATATTAATGGTAGCTTGTAGCGTATGGAACTTATTGACATTTTAAACTGTTCAGAAGTACCTATTTGGTCGCTTTGTCTGCGCTGATATAGGTATATCTGTCGGCGACTGTACAGTCGACAGCACATCAAGCTAAACAGTTCAATCTAAGGTCTTATGCCCACGACATAAAGGTAGTACAAAGGCCAGAGTATGTAGTCTGACGTGCTTTTGTGATTTTCTTCATTCTAAGGTGTACCTACTTAGAATATAGGTCCAAACTTTTCAATAAATATGACATACCTACTTCGCATGAAATTGATTGAACATCACTACATAGTATAAAACAAAGTCGCTTTTTCTGACCCTATATCCCTATGTACTACGCTTAAATCTTTAAAACTACGCAACGGATTTTGATGCAGTTTTTTTAATAGATAGAGTGATTCAAGAGGTAGGTTTAAGTATAATAACATCCATCGTTCACAGTTTTTCTGTAGCCTATTAATATCAGCATTGCACCCGAGCGAAGCCGGGGCGGGTCGCTAGTATATTATAATTCGATGTTTTATTAGTTGTAATTTCTTGGAATTGGGATGGATATCAACCAAAAAAATGCTCTTTCGTTCACCTTGACCATTTATTGCGTCTTTGGATAAGAAGCTTCGTATCTATCTATTTATAGACTTATTGAAAAGCCACAAGGAAAACCATTTGTAGTGAACTATTGCATACATACCCCGCTTCTATTCGTTTAGTAGAATGCCAGTAATGCTACATAGCAAATAAGTAATCAGCAGAACAACTGATATTTAATTTATAAAGGAGCATTTGAGAATTTATAAGTTTTATCAAATAAAACCTACAGACAAAAAGTCCATCTTTTATAAAATTCCTTCATTTAAATTTGCCGTAATTAAAATAAAAACTCAAAAAAAACGTTAAATCTAAGGCTTGTATTTAAATTTATTGCGACATTAACCAACATTTTTAATTTCTAAATTTACTTATAAGGGGGCTAACAGACTCTTCCCGGTGACATTTTCGCCAAAACCAAATTTTATTAAATAAACATTAAATTCAGACAAAAGTTCCTAAAGAGATATAAGTAAATTACGTTTTTTTTATCAAAATTTTGGCTTATAAAATAACAGAAATCCTTGCAGTCCTCTGTTATTTTAAGCTAAAATGCACACTTAACAAAGTGCTTCAAGCTAAATCCATGATCTTGAACCCTTTTTAATTAAATTTGAAGACTTACACTTTTTGTTTTGCTGTATAAACCGATCAAACATTTTATTTACAGCACATTAATGAGAACAATGTTATGTAGCACATAAGTACCTGTTAAGGCTGTGTCAGAATTTGTTTATGGGGAATTCCAGGTAGTCAACTGGTACTTACCTATTTGCCGGCGGCTTTGTCCAGCATTGGACCAGCTGTGATGTCTGCCATGCATATCGCAGCCATGTTGTATTTAGATTTGTTTCGTTAGTATGTGAAGCTCCCACGGACCACTAGTTGCCAGCCATTCAACGCGAGCCGCTCTCGCAAGCCAAACGCGTACGTGTGTTCATCTGATTCTAAATATTTTTCAACTTTGTGCTGTGCGTCTATTTTTACAAGAACATTGCTTTTAAAAACATGGTAAGATTAACTTTTCGACTTTAGTTCCTTCAAAGTAAAGTCAGTTCTGTAAATCAAACTGAATATCTGATTTTAAGATCAAATTCCGGAACGAGCTTGCGTTGTGGTTGGTGTGCTTTATAATCAAGTTGTTATGTATTTGAATGTGTGTATTAGTATCTTCAAACAACAAGGAAAACCCAGGTCTTAATACCTAATGGAAGAACGAGTGGATATTTTTATTATTATTTTATTATGTATGTGCAAAACATACAAGAACATGTTTATAAGGCGTAATTTGTAACGATTTAATGTATGGTTAGGTTGGAATGGCTATAGAATAGGTCAAGGTTGAACTTTTGAAGCTCATTAAAAGTAAGGCGTAGCCATTTTGTGAGTTTATTTTGACAAAAATTGAAGTTTATTGTGTGATCTGTGGAAACAAACTATAACAGATAAACATTTCCAAGTGTTTTTCCCCTGATTACGAATGTGTAGTTGGAACTAAACGATGAAAATAAAATCGTTAGCAATGGCGTAATCAGACCGTTTGAGCACCGTTGCAAGTCGGATGGATCCCAACCCCCACCTTATTTTATACTATCTAGTCAGGATTTTCCAGGCAGTCTGGGGGCCCTTCTAGCCCTGTGCCATTTGCCACCTTGCCACCCTGTAGTTATGTGTGTTTTATTGTTTTATCGCTACAATTGTTTAATGATTTAATGTTGTTTTATCACTAAGTAGTTTATCACCTAGTACGTTATGTTATATGAAACAAATTAATTATTTCTTAATATAACTTAATTTGAACCGGAGTAGATTTCCTCAGTCTGTCACTGTGTAGAAATGTTTAGATTTTTAATAGATACTTACTACGCAAACAGGTTTTGATGCGATTTCTTAACAGATGTTAGAAAAATAAATCCGAAATTGATATTATTTGCACGCGCGCATAACCGATGCAGGTCGCTAGATTGTTTATAAAAATCGAAATATTAAAGAAATGACTTTACAGGATCGGTCAATAATTATACAGGTGATTTAGAGAACATATTAGAAAAGTTCGTTTCCCATATTGACTCGGGTCCGGCCGTTATGCCCCCCATTCCGGGTTGCCCCCACATTGAAAAATTTGTTACGGTTTGCCCCCGGCCGCGTTGCCGATATTCGATTCTGTACAGTTGAGTAGATAATTGTTATTAAAAGGATAAATAGAAATTAAGAGTATTATCATGGCTGATGTGTGTAGCTAATGTAGATAACAGTAAATTAGGTAAATGCAGTGATGAGGGGTTGTCTACATCCGTCTATAAGGTTTTTATTAATTTCTTACTAGTAAGCAAAAGTCACTTTCTTCTTTGTATAATTATCTTTATTAATTTACAGTAATGCGGTAACATTACTAATCAAACAAAACTTATTAATAAGCTTATAATTACGCTGTAGTCCTAAGAAAGACGAACGACGTAGAAACGACACACTAACCGCTTAACCTGTGTTATCACTTACATAATATTTGCAATATTCAAGCATGAACAAAAGGGATGCACTTATCCATTGTTTCGGAAATTAGTTTTGCAGGTAGAAGCTGACAATGGGTGCGCTACTCTTTAATTGTTTTCGGTCATCTATCTTATCTAAATTTATCTTTTGTTTCAAAAACTCGTTTGACTCTGTTATGTAGCCTACACAATAAGCGAGCAACCTAAAATTTTCGAAATCAGCATATTTTATAGTAACATAGTAATATCTAAAACAATGATACTTATTACAAAATAAATATAGGTAAGTCAAATTCAAACACACTTTTGTTTTTAACAGTTTTTGCTTAAGAGACTTGTTAAAAAGCCAAACCGGAATAACAGTTTTTTTAATGTGGAGGCATACCGGCCGGGGGCAACCCGGAATGGGGGCATAACGGCCGGACCCATAGACTCGACCGAGGATCGAACCCCAAAGATGGTGCGACGCAAAAGTCTGGCCCTCTTAATACACACGCTTTCCCCTTTTCTCAATATGGAGGCTACAGGATAAGGGTTGCAAGTGTTGCAATCATACAAGCTTTTACTTTCCATGCGACATGTTATCGATTCAGATTTGTGCCTTTAAAAACTATGCAATTTTCTTTAAAAAAAAAATATTGTCTAATTCTTTCGTATTCATAAAACGGTTCGTATTTATTATCCCACTTGACCCGTGGCGTCCAATTACACAGTTACACACACCACAAAGCTTTCTTAAAAATGTGTGTTCTTAAGTAGGACGCATATTTTTTAAGGCTGTTTTACCAGTATTTTCACCGTTAACAACGTATTTTTAGTTTTCTTTTTTAATAATTATTATGGCCAGAATATGTTTTCATGCATATTCCGTTTTGTGAATAGGATTGCTTGACCAAACTACTCGTATTTTGTTATAGACAATGAAGAACGATGGACTGCCGCTGTACCCTCAGGTCTACCCGAACAATGTGGTAATTTTATTTTTATATTCATTTGAAATATTATCTTCCTCTTTAGTGTTAACTCGTAGTGCTATAGTAAAAACGGTTTCGATAGAAAGGTAGGCTATGCATACCTCGGGCAAGTAGGTAATAAGTGATATGATACTTTATAAGTAACTATAATAAGTTTCTAGATTTTTTGTAAAAAATTGTGACAAATGTTTGTCAAATATATAATAAACTTCAAAAAAAGGAGAAGGTTCTTAATTCGACCATAGGTATACTTATTATATATTTCTGATATGAAGATTTCATTCACATCGTAAATATTTTCTGAGATTCAGCATAATATACCTAGCTGTTTTACCTAATGTCTGAATCCACCTTTTGGGGCAATATTGCCGGGTAGTGACATTTTTTTTGCTTTCGGTGTATTATACCTAATAGGTTTTGACAATATAATATTTAATGTAGCTACGAGTAGGTATGTTCCAGTTTTGTTGAAAACTAAAAAAGGATCTCTCAAAGGTCCACATAAAAGTACGTCGGACTACGGACTTTATACGTCGGCTACATAAGAACTAATATAGAAGTTTTTGACCGTACGTAGGTACATATCTCACATTGGATTCGTTGCGTTCGCACCACGCTCAAGTACAAGTGGTGCCAACTGTACCTAATGCTTTGGCTGTCCACGTCAATGACATTGTAATATAACATTAGTACCTACCTACAGACAAGTACTCCAAATGGGCTGCAATGAAGTCCTTCCGAAGTTTGGACCGAATTATTGAAGAAATTGCACCGTAAAAATTTAGACGAAAACAGCCCTTTTACCTTCTCTATTCAATTATCAACAAAATCTATGAATATCGAAAGTCAATAAATAAAAATCCGAATATAATTATTTCTTTCTGAGCCGGTCTAAATTTTCAATTCGTGTGCCCGATTTCGGACGGTTTGGTTTCATTGTAAAATAGAAACGTAGGTAACGAACGTAAATGTGTTCTTAAGAACATTAACGGTATTTTTTTTTAGAGTTACAAAACAATTTCAAGAGCTCAGAAGATAAAATAAAAATGTGACAATTGAATAAAGGTAATTAGGCCCCGTATTTTTTTTTAATAACTTTATTATTTAACTTATTGCTCATAATTTTAACATGAGACAAAGTTCGTTAGGATATTTAAAGTAGGTACTTATAACCAGATTAGATCTATTATAAAATAGTCCTGGTTTTCCCAGATTCAAGGAACAGTTGAAGGTTTGTAGAAAAGAGGACGTTACTGTTTATCGAGCATACTATATACTAAATTAGTTACATACTTCTGATTTTGTATTTTTTTATCGTTATTGTACCTAGGTATACAATCGTTTTTTCAGCTTGACCGCAAGGACCTATCAGCACAGGCCGGGCCTGCTTCTCCAGTCTCTGTCCCGCTTGTGCAAGTGAGTAATTGTTACTCATTGTGTCATCAGCACTAAAAACGACTCCAGTTTTGAAAGATTTTACTGACGTTACATTGACCGACGACTCATCCGAATGATAACCACTTAAAAATCGGACGAACCGCTTAGGTTAATGGACGTTGCAATTAATCGTTCATTTTTAGTTTTATGGACAGTTTCATTCCAATTTTTTACAGTTTAAAAGCAAATTAGCTGCATATAAACAATATTATTTAGTATTTATTTCAATTGAAACCCTTAGGGCCTTGTTAGCGGATTTAATATCAAGACGGACGATAGGTAGGTATACATTCATCGAAGGTTTCATTTCTCATAAACAGAGATTACATGATTAAATCAACGGACGATAAATTAATCAAATTGTATTATCTACCAACAGTCGCAGTTGCTGGGTCCAGAGAACACGGTGACTGTTTGCCAGTTCTGTCGCGCTTCCATCAAGACGGCTGTCAAATACACAAATACCTCGCGTACTTTCATGGCTGGTGCGCTCTGGGGTATGATGTGGTATGTTAGTTTATATATAGCAGACACTACAATGCCCAGCTACCAATAAAATATGTAGACTTCTGGCGTGGAATTGGTTGCAATCTGTAGCCGGCAACTGAATCACCCGCTTGTGGCGTTTCAATTAGAATGCATATTTGGCATCCAACATACCTACTCCGTTACTAGTTGTATTACTAAGGATGCCCCATATTCTTTTTCGTCGTACAAATAGCAAAAGGAGTATTAAATCTTATTTAGCAATTGACACCCCTGGTGTTTGTTTTGATGTATCTAGTTTAGTAGCATGGCGCCACGGCAATTGGCGCCACCATGGTGACATAATAAAATAGTTAATCAGTGCAAAGTCTAAGCATAAGGCTTAGTGTGTAATTAGGGCAAATGTTAGGTATAATATTTTTTCAGTTTCTTGTGTCGTGTGATTGCGGGTGTAGGGGAGTAACAAACCACGAGTAGGTGAAATCGAGATATGTCATAGTAATTACTTTGTTCATAAACTAGGTAAAATAGATGATGTAGATAAAGTATGGTATGGGTATGTAGTATGTATATTTCATGTAGGATGAGTAAGATTTAAGGAGTTAACCCCACCATTATAGCAGCATCCGGTACCACAATTTTGTGTAAGATTAAAACATATTTTGATGTCGCATATCAAGTTAAAAGTATTCAAGCCGTTGCTTTATCATTCTCTAACCGTAAGTAAATTGAGTAGGTACCTATTGCTTCATAACTTGTTAATAGTAACTGGTTTGGTAGTTTGCCCAATTAAGATGTCGTGGCATGATGATGGAGAAGCATCCATTGGTCTAATTAAAAACGTGGAGGATAGTAATCATTGGATATACCTACCTACTAATGTTTTTGGAAAATTATTGAAATATAATTACTCCCCATTTGTTTTGGAGATAGTAAATTAATTGAGGTATAAGTATCTATTAATTTATTAGACTTATTTTTTTCCTACCTGACTAAATGTAGATGATGGCCGTAGATGGCCTTTTCATTTTTATCGAGCTTGCGGGGGATCTGAAGGCTCTCACCCCTAAATACGACCTAGAAAAACACTTATCTCGTTTTATGGTAATTCGATACCTACTATGAATAATAAATATGTAATTCAATTTACTTTTTTTTAACACTGCCCTTAGCACGAACGAAAACGGTCATCGAATAGTATTACCTGCGTAGTGTAAAAACAGTACGGAATTCAACGGTAAGTAGGTAAACTACTGAGAATGCCATATTATAGGTAGGTACTAGCACTATGTAAAAATTCGATTAATTAACGTTTTTGTTCATGCTAAGGTCGCATATTATTATAGTTAGCCTTTATCAATTGTGTTGATGATGCTGAATATTGAGACGTTTAGTTTTCTTTGGAATTTATCTACACATAATGGTTACTAACGCTTAGTTACAATTCACAGCTGTCTTTGCTGCGTGCCTTTCGGATCCGACTCGGCCAAGAACTCTGACCACTACTGCCCCAACTGCCAGCGGTATCTTGGGACTTACGTGAAGTAGGCCACGTGCTTTTTTGACAGCCGTTATCGAAGATTGGAATTTCAACTTTGATTATGTGATCATCAAGTCACATTTACTCTGGATCCTACTGTCTTTGGACACTTAGCACCGGCCATGGAGGTAGTTTTTGGTTCACCTGGACTCTGTTTAGAGGCGGATCTCAAGAGCTCCCTCTGGACTACCTAAAACGCCGTAACCGAGCCGAGTATCGTGATACACATATAAAACTACATTTCGTCACCTTTGTAGGTATATTAATGACGCTAGTCATGTTTTGGAATAACTATGTACTCTTTATTGGACGAGATTTTAAATGGAAATATTTATCATGTCTTGCTAATGACTACTTTGACTAAATTTATCTAAGAATTTACACCAAATCGAAATTGTAATATTGCAGGTTACTTTTTACTATCTAATAGGTATCGAGATGTTATTATGGATTATTATGCGATGCAGCATAGTTGCGGAGCTAGGTACCGAAATGGCCGTACCTACAAAACTGTCACTTCGTAAAACGACTCGATTACAGATTACAACCAACATTAAAGGGGACCGAAGTCATAAATTACATACATACAGCCATATTAATGGCTTAACCTAACCTTAAGTGGAAGTTTTATCTTTTCAATTATTATATTTTACTTAATATTTTTTTATATTATTTCCTTTATTTTTTATCTTATGTAGTACCTACCTACATAGGTAAATGAGTTGTCTCAACTTTATTTTAACAAGGTTTTATTATCGGTTATCAGTTTTCGAAAAATTTATTCTGATAGATTTCACAAATGTCAAACCGCCAGCAAGAGCTTTGGTTTAGTGAGACTGGCACCAAGTTTAGTGGCACCAACTTAATTTTAACTAGTACCGACACGGTGTGACGTATTGTTTTATAAAAAATATATGCATAAGTATCTGTCAGTTACAGTTATTTTTAAGTGGGAGCACATTCGACTGCAATCCTTTTTATAAAGATAGTTAAGTAAATATTGGTTTTACATATCACTTTTTTTATGGAATTTCCGGCTTGAAAATAAGTAGAAAATTAACGGGGTAAATTTTTACTGGTTTGTGAAGGCAGATGTGTGGTGTAAGTATGTATGTAACGAATGTCCCGATAGTGCCATTAGTTTAAAAGTTACTAACTTAATTATAAAAGTACGAAGAACTGTAATGCATTTAATGGTTAAAATATGAATAAGTCATAAATTTGTTATAATGTAACACAGAATATATAAGTTACTTATTTACTTAGATTTCTGTTTTGATTGTGATTTCCAACTTTATAAAATTTTTTACAAGTATATACTTTTTTATAAATAAAACTTGTATGTAGTTATTATGTTTCTTTTTCCATTTCAGTACATAATATTTATTATTTCCAATAATACCTACTATTCACAATTAAGATAGTTTATCACAAAGTTTCCACTGCGTGCCTATTATTGATTTTCTATCAATGTCGTAAAGTACCTAACTATCGGTCTGGCTTTTACGCAAAAAACTAAACCGATTTAAATTAAATTTGATAGATATCTGTCTACGTTGAACCTTATAATGTGGATATGAAGTCTGCTGTGCGGCTCAGCTGCCTAGAATGTCATTCAATACTTTACTGCACTTTGAAACGCAAATAACATCAAAGAAACAGTCATAATTAAAAGGCACATTACTCTCCTAGTAAAATCACACGCTCTTAATTGACTACTTGATACCAAATACGTAGACGAATAAGTATTTCCATAATAAGGAAATACTTATTCGTCTACGTAATATAAATACGCACTAGCGTTCACACAAACTAATTACTTTTTCAGTAAACCAAACTCACGCAAAGATAAACGAATTGCTCCGCCAAAGTACCTACATCCTATTTTTTACTGAATGTGGTGTAACACGTGCTATTATTAGACGAAAAGGTCTGGACAAAACGCTCGACAAGACTTATTAAATTATCACTTTATGCTAAATATTAAACAACCGAATTATAATATTCAGCCAATACAAATAGGGATCTGTTTATTCGAACCTCGAGAAAATACTAACATGACCTAAATAAAAGGTTGGCTACAAATTTAATAAGTAGGTAAGCCATTTTGGCCTGGGGACTTGTGGCTCAGTCAGTATTTCTGTCGCCCAAATAAATAAAAAGGTCCCTGTGAAATTATTTCTCATAAAAATATATTATTTTAAATGAGACTGGTACAGTAAATAACCGTGTAGGTAGGTGTAGATAAAACAAGACAAAACAAACGTTTATCACCTTTTTTGTGATGCAAGATTATGGGAACAAAAGAAAGTTACAAGTAGGTAGGTACTAGACTACCTACATGTATGGTACGATTAAAACAGGAAAATCGGATGCGTCGACCAAAACATAGTTTTTAATTAGGTTCGTGGTAAAAACCTTAGAATAAGGAAAGTAATATATCTATAGTAAAAACCTAAGCCCATTATTCTGTGGCTACACGTGACCACGTGCGGATCGTCAACCGCTTATGTTTAACAATCTTGTGTACCTACCTACCTAATGTGTTCAGCTATTTATACGTGATAAGACCTATATTACTGACATATTCCAAGAATGGATTGAAACTAATTGCAGTAGAATTTGTTCAATAGTTTTGGCACCGCTGGACGCTGCACGCGTACCTACCTGCTTCGGGGAACCTTGACTTATACCTACCTACATAGCTGGGCACCGTTAATCAAATAGTTAACTTCGTTAATCGTTAATCCGTTACTAAAAAAGCTAGCTTCGTTAAACGTTAAAGCGTTACTAACGAATTAACGCAAGTTAACGTTAATCGTTAATCCGTTAAAATATAATCAAAATTGATGGATGAATGGTCATGGATTCTCACTAGGACCTGGAATCTGATTCCATGTCTTCCATGATAGGGCTTTGATTACTGCACTGCACAGTACACTTTTTCAATTCACCTAATATTACCTACACACTTCCTTATCCACACGCAAATGATGACTGACAGTAATTTAGGGAGCGTTCAAGTATTACGTACGCGGGGGGGGGGGGGAGGTTATGTTAAGGGGGGAGTCAAAAAATCTTCAAATATTGCGTTACGTAAGGGGGACCAATGCAATATCGAATAATAAACATCGAATCGAATCGAATCGATCGCTTGGTATTCGATATGGCGTAGGTAACCCGTTACAACGTAATACTTGAACGCTATTTTTTTTAAAACAAACATAGCCATCGTCATTCTAATTAAAACACCGGCTCTAAGTAATTATTGACATGTTGAAATCAAATGAACAAAATGAATCTATTCGCAACTTTCTCACTCGCACGCGCTTTCTATAGTGTTTTAGTTTCACTCGCGACACGTGCTGCTTGCCACTTGTCGTTTTATACTTGTCTTGTCTAAACCTGTTTTTGTCGCCACGCCATCGCGGTGCAATGCGGTGAATAGTAGGCATTGGATTAACGATTAACGGACTTCTGGAAAGTTAACTTAAAAGTTAATCCGTTACTCGAAATGTTAACTTCGTTTATTAACGGATTAACGAGTTAATGCCCAGCTATGCCTACCTACCTAAAACACACCCTGTTGGCTATTTTGTCACTATGGTAACTAGTTACTTTTAGGTCAAGGCGGGTCTTGTTTTTGTCTCCATAAAGTATTGGTCTTCTGAGCCTTATAATACTAGTGAACACCTTAGTTTTAGATCAAGTTGTTTGGTATGATTGTCTGGAGTATTTTTTTATTTATTTAAAAACTTTATTGCACAAAGAAAGTACAAAAGGTGGACTTAATGCTAGGAGCATTCTCTACCAGTCAACCGTTGTCCGGGTCCGGGTCATGCAGATAGTACGTTTATGGGTGCGGTAACAGTAAAAATGTGAGTATGGATAAACACAAAATTAATAATCATAAATAGCAGAAAATTAAACACGAGAATAGAATATTCATACATACATAGGTTCATGATAAATAAATATAATTCAACAATATATATGGTGACAAGTGAATAAATAAAGCAAATCAATTGAGCAAACAAAATTTTAATTAGAGGGGAAGGAATAGGTAAAAGAGTTCACGAACTTTTAATTTAAAAATTCCCTTAGTGAGGGATTGTCGAGTTTCGGTGGGCAGAGCGTTCCAAAGCGTTTATTTATGTATTTTAACTAAAACGCAAGACTCTTTTGTTTATTCACAGTTGCCCCCCACAAGAATTGCCACCTAAGCGAATGGAAATGAAAATTCCCAGAACCTAAAGAGGGGGCATTAACTTCCCAGAAGTTAATTTCCATTCCCATTTGCAACCGGTAGCAATCTTCGTTTCGGCAAGTGGGAATAAACGGACTCTTTGGCGTCGTGTACCCACTAATAAAGTCGATGGTCGAAATACTCACTTATGGTGCTATTAAAAGAATATAAACATCAGTCCGTTATTTATAAAACTTATTTTAAAATATTCTAGGTAATATCATGGAATCAAAAAACATTAGTTGATTTTAAAAAATTGTTATTACATTGGTTTTAAAATATAATAGTATATTTAATGGAGATATTTTATTTGAGCTAAACCCGTTAGCATAGCGCCCCTTTATTAGACAGATATTTTTTGGATGAGTAGAGCATCGCATCTACGATTTTAAAAGGCATTCCGTTGTATGCGACTAATTGGGAGTCATCACAAACTGTAGCAGTATCTTTGATCATAATTTGTATCAGTCTCCTTATCCTACGCGACGTACTGATTGGTGAGGGCCCTCAGCAGCCTTGCCCTCCTAATAGCGGCCGCTTCCCTCTGTATATCTTCGCTATTGTTTGCGTTCAACTCGAGCGCGCCAGCCGCCTTGACTGCGCGCGCGCGGCGGCCCCCCTCTCCGCGACGCGCGTGTAAAGCCACGCCCACTTCGAGCAGCGTGCCGTCCCAAAGGCAGCCGTAGTACGCGTCCATCGCGTCTGCCACGTTGTTCGTCTGGAATGCATAGTGCATATTGAATAAATGAGTGTTCGTTCATGTAAATTCACTAGATGGCCATACGCGGGCGTGAGGTTTAACTGCTATGTGACTATCGAGTTTCTTGCCGGTTCTCCTCAATAGCATCAACATTCCGAATCTGGCGGTAGTTTAATAATCTGACGATTCATAAATGCTTTTGTAAAAGTTTACATAAATAAAGACATTTTATATTCTATTTAAAAAAATAACTTTAAACCTCTAGAACTACTTATAAGCTACTTTTTGTTTTGAAAATGTGGAGGGATGGGGGTAATACCGCCCTTGAAAGTTTATATGGGAAAATGTTTATTTTTAAGTAAGAGGTATGAAAATTGGCATACATATAGCTCGAAACTCGGATTAAAATACAGACTACTTTTTAAGTCTTCAATATTAGGGGAGATAGGGATAAAACCCATCATGAAAGTATGAAGTCGAATTCGTTCGATGGACTAAATTCTTTCATGGTGGGCACAGTTAGTAAATAAATAAATAGTAACCTTTTCCGCCAAGCACTTGAAGGCGGTAGTGTAATCCGGCTCATCCGGCAGCTGACAGAGCGCAGCGGCCTGCGTGGGCGCGGCGAGCGCCTGGCAGCAGCGCGCGGCCCGTCGCGCGATGCCGGGCTCGTCGGGCGCGCGCTTGGCGAAGTGCCACGAGCCCGCCGCCAGCGCGCACAGGTAGCGTCGCAGCGCCGCGCCCCACCGGCCCCCGCACATCTCCACGTCGCCGTACAGGCGCAGCCTGACAATTAACAAACATAACGATAATAGCTTGACAGCACCAAGCAACAACTGTATTAAGACCATCTCAATAGGAGTCCAAATGTCCAAGGTTGTAATAGCAGATTCTATTATCCTATATCCTACTTGTTTTTACAAACCTTGCCCTGACAATAACAAAAAAATGTCCAATTCGGTTTAGTTTTACTGGATTAAAGCGCGTACTTAAGACGGCTATTATTATTTTTTTTATGTAAATTAAATTTAATATAATAATCAGGCGACCGAGGCTGGATCCTAGATCCTCCTATCACAGGCGATCCTAGTGTGGGAATCAGTGGTTTACAAAATACTTTTGTACTTCTAGAAAAAACATTAAGAACTGACATATTAGATTAACATATAGGGTACTTTTTATTCCGAAACAAACCGAGGGAAGTCACGAGCAACAGCTTACTATACATATCTATAGTAGTATGACCCCTTCAGCGGTTAATTTGCATTAAGACAAGCGATATGCGACTCACCACGAAGTATTATACGGGTAGAGCTTCAAACTCCTCTCGAGCATATCAGTGAGCGATTCCAGGACGTATCTGACGTTGTAGTTGTTAACGTTCGAGATGGAGGTGGGCCAGAGCGGCGTGTACTCGACCACGAGCTCCAGCAGGGGGTCGTCCAGGAGCAGGTTGTGTATCCGCGCGAGCAGCGAGAGCATCACGCTGACGGCGAGCGGCTCGCGCAGCGTGCTCAGGAACGAGTTGAAGGCGACGCGCGCCTCGGCCGCGGCGTTGGGCGCGTCGCGCGAGTGCGACGGCAGCCCGCCCGCACTCCGCTTCACTGGCCCACTCGACCCGTTGATGTACACCGATAGTGCTGCAAATAAAAGTCCTTCCTTTGACATGGATTCCTTCAAAAGGAGCGTGAAGAAACATCTTGCGGGCCAGTATGGCGATGCTAACGGATAGGATATATCGGTATCAAATCCGTTATTATCGCGATGTGGCTTCTTCTCTCGCTTACCATCAGGCTGGGAGGAGCCTTTGATTAAGACGACACTTAGCTTTAAGTCAACATTATGTTAAAATTAACGAGTACCTATTTTACGTAGTTAGTGTGTTCTCTTGTTAGTGGTCTAAGGTCGCGTTTCTCTTAGGCGGAC
Source organism: Glyphodes pyloalis (assembly GCA_037074685.1). NCBI lineage: Eukaryota > Metazoa > Arthropoda > Insecta > Lepidoptera > Crambidae > Glyphodes > Glyphodes pyloalis. Next base: position 4,352,461 of record JAYKKO010000015.1, on the reverse strand, counting down.
AGTTAGCGGCTGACTGACTCTGAGTGGCCTACAAGACACTAACTCAGTTTCAACTGTGTAGCGAACCAGAGCGTGTTAGTCGCAAAGTACTAAAATATTTATTGATTAATATTGAAGACAACTTCATATACATTGCTTTGATTCGGTTCTAAGTAACTAAAGGACCAGTGTTACCGAAATCAGAAACCACAACGGCACCACAACACCCAGACCCGCGACAATATAGAAAAAAACGTTTTTCATATTGGCCCGACCGGAAATCAAATCGGGACATAAGTCTTTTGACTAAAGTGTAATATATCTACCAATGTTTAACAAATTATGGATTTGTTTTTAAACACAGAACAACAGAAAAAAATCCCTTGCGTTGTGGGATTCGAACCTACGACCTTCACGTATCACGCGTGCTGCTCTACCAACTGAGCTAACAGCAAGTTATCGTAGGCGAAATTTTTATTGGTGTATTAGCCACCTAGACTTCGGTAGTCCCCTTGCAGTGTGGTATTAGGACCATATGTTTTTTTTATGTTTCTTTAAAATGTTTAAAGTTAGTGTGCAGCTATGGCGGTATGTAGTACCATTGAAATAATATAAAAGTCCTAAGAATATAACGTACCAAAATCCCATAGCTGTCTAGGGAACTTCCTAGTGGCCTTGCCTCTCTGCAGCTCAATGCAGGCGGCGCACAAGGCGGCGGCGATCTCTCCCGGGCCCGTCACTGCGCCGGCGCCTTCCCACTCGCACGCGTTCACTAGGCAGCTCCAGCAAGCTTCGATCACCTGATAAACGTAAATTGTTACCCTAATAGGTATACCACTACAGGGATAATGGGATAATATCGTTTCTACTCCCAAAAAGAAACTAATAAACTAAAGGTTTCGTTTTTGAAGATTAATCAAAAGTTCGGGAGTTAACACGTGGTTTTTATTTGCATAAATAATTATTTTGTTTTTATGAAAATGATTAATTCACATTCGAAGGGTTTCGACTATGAGAATTAAAATTTTCTATCCATCGTCGGATCTGACATATTTCGTTTTTGGGAGAAGACTCTCAGGGCTAAGGCCTCCATCATCAAAATTAGGTCATGTTTATAAAACCACTACGCTAGCCAAACGTGACCTGTATTTTGCTAGCGTGTAGTTGGAACAATACGATACTTTACTTAGGCTCCGTTACACCAACTGAACTTAAACGGTAGCTGACGATTTGACAGCTGTCAAAACTAACATAATTCACTTTTTTTTTTCAATTTGACCACAGTCAAATTGTCTGTTACCGTTAAAGTTAAGTTGAGGAAACTGACCCCTACTTTGCTCAATCCGAAAATCAAATCCAGGACCACCAGATCTTGACAAGGCACTTAATTCATTAAACCTTTCTTCTTTTAGTGAGAGCAGGGAAAGAACCTATAATTTACTTGTTGTATTGTATTTCGTTGTGTAAGTAGGTAATTGCTATTTCATTAAGGTTCACTTCACCAAAAACAAAGGAAAAAAATCTAATTTAAACCTACTGACTGCCGCATAGGATAGGCTTACTTCGACCTTAAATATGAAACATTAAACCAACTTTTTTAATTACCTGAGGTCGTGGAACGATACCATCTCCTGCAGTCGCAGCTGAAATACAAGCCTTACACTTATTCGCCAGCGCTGCCAAATTCAATCGGTGATGAGGCCATTCACTCAGCATCACATTCACTTGCAGCAACAGCACCTCCCACGACAGTTGGCGACAGAGTCTATACAGAGTCGGGTCTGTGCCGCCGCCGAGCTGACTCCTGGCCTCACCCTCTAACACTGAGAGCAGGGACAAGGCAGTGCGCGCGCACCCAGCCTCTGCCCGCGCTCGCGCCGCCCCGGACACAACATATCCGAAATCTTGTAAAAATCCTCTTGGCAGCGCGATAAGGGCACTGCCTAACCCACCAGCGGGCTTCCAAGACGGACTTAACTTCCAAAGCGGTGACGCAGGCGCCATCATGGCTAACTTCACCAGGCACATACGGACGTCGTCCGCAGTCGATGCTTCTATTAGACGCTTCTTCAATCTACCCATTTCCAATTCAGGAACTGTACTACATTCGAATCCCGGTGTTTCCCAATCATCAGTAAGTAATTCTGGCGGAATATCCATATTTTCATCATCGTTATTTAACGCGTCGTTGAGAATAGTCCGCAACTGTTCATCTGATATTAATTTCCTCCGCACACTGTCGGCTGCTTCACCGACATGTTTTTTCAAATATTCATCGATTCTTTCTATTGGGATTCGGCATTGGGAGGTCGCCAAATGAAGGAAGAACATTCTCAAGTTGTCCCAATCTTCTTCAGATAGATCGGAGGTTAAAACTGGACCTAGAGCCCAGAATAAGAGATCAAAGAATTTGATGCCAACAGTTTTGAATTTATTTAAAAAATCTGGATGTGTGGAGGGTATTCCACCCTCAAGGGCGTATCGCACGGCATTTAATGCTGAAACTCTGTTCAGCAAGTCTCGCGCTACCGTGAACGCTCCACTCGAAGTAGATCCTTGAATATCAAGTTCCACTACTTGCCTGTGAACCATGGGTATTTCTCGCGCAAGATTATCTGCTTGTAAAACAGCTATGACACCTGTGTAATGATTTGCTATTGATTCTTGTAACTTTTGCAAGAGAGAAGGTTCCTCACGTAACACTTCGTGACCCAAATTCAGAGCTCGAATGTAGCCGAGAATATCTTCTTTTGTCATACTTGCATAATAAAATTCACCCCAAGGAAGTGTTTTATGTGGCCCATAACCATAAACAGAGACGTCTCTTTCAAGTAAAGTGGAGTTTTCTCTACATCCAAGAATGTGTTTTTTGGCTAGATCATGTTGCCCATAGAAAAAGTAGTTGTAGCATAAATCAAAGTGTATTTGCATAGCTAGTTCATACTGGGTTATTATTTTATCCCCCGCATTCCAATCATGGTTCATTTCATCAGAGTCCTCAGTCAGGTGATCAAAAGATTCCATTACTGGTACTTTTATTTTCTTTGACTCTTTGCGACTTGCATTAGGGGGTATCTCAAAGAATGTCAAAATTTCTTCTAGAAACCTAATGCTTTGCATTCTGGATAATTCTGACATTCTTAAGATTTTTTCGAAACTCTGATTCATGGGAGCATAAGCACCATCAGTTTGCATTCCTGGCCTGTAATTACAAAACAAATGGGTATGTACCTACAAAACTAATTTGAACAAAAAGAGGGAACATGACAATAAAACTTCGAAGTTGGGGTCTATCAGATGTTGGTTTATCTGTGAATTTATAAATGTGAAAGTTTGGGTGCCTGAATATATGTAATATTCGATTTTAGTAACTCTTTTGTGCAAAACTTCTCAATTGGATTCAATTTGATAGCGAAAAAGCGCGAACAAAGTCATGGGCGCCCATAAATTAAATTAAATTAAATAAAATAAATTAAATTAAATTTAATAAATTAAATTAGATCACTAGAATATTTATTCACTTGAAAGCATTCATTTCTACTGAAATAAAATACTAACTAAAATAGAAAATATACTGGTATGGTAGTGGTTGGGTTTCAATGGGCTAATAATGGTTTTTAATTTAAAAAAATCAATTAATATATTCCATAATTTATGTAACTAGTTACAAAGAAAAAAGTGGAGTATTATTACCAGTTGAATTTCTGCTCTAGCACATATTGAAACTTAACATTTTGTCGTCCAAATCCATTATTCAATAGATGACTTACATGTGAATAAATGCCATTTTATTTGATTTTGCATAGAGTGCAGCTTTGACTGGGAACCTAAGTATCCATCTGTGGTACAAAATAACTGCAAATTGAACTTGCGGTAGCTGCATGAGATCTTGACTTATTTCCTGGAATTTGAATTTCAGTATTATTAAAGTATGTATAGTATAATATTCATTCAAAGATTGTAAAAATAATAATATAATTGCTGTTTTACATATTTCTACTAATATATATTTTTTTAATTTGACCGTGTATTTTTTATCATGCATATCAAATTTAAATTATTGAGGAATAATAATAACATAATGGTAAATAGTTAATTTGACAGAATAATACATATTTATTGTGCTTACTACTCAAATATTTATCTGGCTACATTGCATGGTCAAAATGCCCTTTTGCTATGTCTATGCTGATGTTTAAAATGAAATATAAAGTATTTACCATTGGTGGAACAGAAAAGGCAGTGTCAGTGGCCATGTATACTAGATCTTGCATGAGCTGCTGCTGAATAAGGGGTGGCAGCTTAGTTTCAAATATATCTGTAAAAGAATATTAAAATTAATACAAGTAAAATCTTAAATTTATATTGTCTCAATTAAGTTAATATCAGATAAGTTTTAATCTGAAATTATAGCTAATGATACATATTGCATTGGAAAAGCAAATTACTTCCTTGTGCATAACCAAAAGCAAAAATTTAATGAAAGATAATAGTAGCTTATGATTTGTAAACACATAAGACTGTGAATCCACACCAGACTCAAATTCTTTCCTATCGATATTGGGTTCGTAATCCTGTCATATAATCAATGGCATCTGGCAAAACATAGTCCCTAAAGCAAAAATATACCACTAATAATAGAAAACACATTATTACTTACCTAAGCTCCAGTGAAGAGTAGATGCAACTTTAAGAGCTAAAACTTTCAGAGCCAATTGCTTTCGTGTGAAGTGCACCGGAGTTACAATGGTGAGTGCTGGCGGACTTGGTGGGGCATCAACATCCACCACTCGCTCACTAGTTGGCTTGGAGTTGCCATTTTTTGTATCCACAGACAAGAATTCCTCTATTAATTCGTATGGTGAAGGCTCTGTTAATGTGTAAAATTTCATTTATATTAAGTCGTTTTTAAAAGTAACTACATGTTAAGTATATGAAGTCTGTACCCAGTAGACTTGTGGTAATCAGTAAGTATATTTAGAATGTTATGATGGTACTTGAGGTAGAATAAGTAGTTGATTAAAGAATATCCCATTAAATAGCAATATTTAATTTTGTTGTTGGTATGTTCATATTAATTGGTAAATTATTATGGATCTTTCAAATATGTCTCTCATATATTTAAAATATCTATTTGGCCAAGTTTACCTGAGTTTGGTTTGCTGAGGTGATTCTTTAGTAGATTAGGATCTAAAAGGAACTCAAACCACAAGACTGTATCCGGAGATATGGGCACAGTGCCCGGTCTTAGTAAATCCACATCCATTATCCAGAATTCGGTATTTTAACTGAAAGTATTTTTAAGCCTTCTCCGAATTGTATAATTATACAAAGCTTTAAAAATTCTTAAATTTTTAATACAGTATGTGTAATAGTAATAATTGGAAACAATGTGTACGTTTTCTCACTTTATATTTCTTAAAACAATTCAATAATAAAGCCAAAACAGATCAACAAAATCGGAGATGAGGTTATTTTTTGAGTAGAGCTGTAGCAAACCGTATGTATTCGGTACTGAGTAACGGGTGCGCCATCTAGTACCGAGTAACGAAACGTTACTCACGAATCCGTTTCGTTACTCGTATTTCTTTTAGTATCGATCGCCGATGATAAATGTTAACGTTTGCCCATAACAATTTCGGTACTTTTGGTTCAATTTCTTTATAAGAAAAAATAATTTCTTCGTTGTTTTAGTTTTGTTTAAAATATGTCTTGAATATTACCTTTAATTTCGTTCCAAGAACAAAAGATTTTTGTTGTTGTTTTCGCTATGTTTAAAAAACATGTTGTATTTATTTTTTGTTTAATTTTAATTCTAAGAAAAACGGTTTACCTATATGTGGATTTCTTGTTAGAATATTGTTTGGATTGTTTTGTCAATACATAATTTTAATAATGTTTAAGTATGTTCTTTGTTTTATACAAATTACCGATGTTGATATGCGACGCATACCGTACGCATACGCAATACGATACGATTTGATTCGTTGCTCTAACGTGTTTTACGAGGCATCAAGGAACGAGTAACGTAACGATACGATAGTAACGAGTACTAATTATTATAGTACCGAATACATACGGGTACGTTTTTTTTCGTTACTTTTACAGCTCTATTTTTGAGCAGAGTTGTCAATGTCATGTCATGCTTATTTTAACGCTCATCAGAAAGAATATGAATATCAATGGTTGGGTACGTTTACTTCACTTCATCTGTGGCATACATTTGCGCGCGAAGAAAGAAAATGTGCCCGTCATTGAATAAATAAAATTTTTGGAGTCTTTCTTTTCTGACTTCTGGCATAGCTTCTGGTGTTCTCTTGTTCTGTCTGCAGAAGCTAGTACTACTACGAGTTTTGTAAGTGAATTCGTCTCCTGTTACTACAAAACCAACCTTCACAAGCCTTCGTAAAAATCATTCCTTACTTGAAGCCCATGAATAAAACCGAGTTGTCGTCAACATGGCATAATAGTTGTTCTAATGTTGTTAAATCGAATGTGTCAAATTTAAAATTTAAATTCAAATGATTAGTTCCTAAGATCGGCTAATAGATGGAGTTATCCCCTGTTACATCGCGGTGACAAGATTTTCCGTCGGTTTAATAGGTAGCCAAAGTTATTCTGTCAATATATTCCTAAATCAAGAACAAACAGTGGTTTTATTTAAGTAGTGCAAATAAGTCCAAGAAGTCAAAGAGGTCAAATAGTGAGTGAAGTGAGAGAGGAGAGGCCAGGTCAAGAGTCCAACATTTTGGTCCTACGGAGTCGGATGACTGTAAGGTCATAATTTTTGATTAGTGGTCAGTGAGTGACCACAACCCCGCGCTCGCAGTGGACTGCTGCGGCTAAGGCGTGGGTCTCCAGCAGCTAACCAGGAGGTAGCTGTAATTCTGCAGGTAACCAGAGGGCAGCCGAGATTTGGCGGCGGTTCTGGAAGCGGCAAGAACCTATGCTCGATTTTTGCTAAATGTCATAGAAACTTAGAAAGTTTTTCAAGTAACTTTAATAATTAGCACAATGAACAAGTTATTGAATGTGCAAACTGACTTACAAAAGTCAATTGCGAAGGGTTTAGTTAACTTTAAGAAAAGCCCTAAGGACAGAATTAGCAAGGAGTATGTAGAAGCTAGACTTGAGAATTTGGAAAGAGATTGGTCTCTATTCAGGTCAAACAATACCAAATTGCATGAAATTTCGGATCCAGATCAGTTAGCTAGTTCAGAATATGTCAAGACGGAAATTTACGAAATAACTGAAGAAGAATATTTAGTTTACAAGTCTTTATTGAAAGTAGCTATTGGTAAATTAACTGATACAGAGCGTGAAACTAATGTAAACAAAGTTGGTAACGTGTCCAATCAAATTGTACGACTTCCTAAAATCACCATTCCTATATTTTCAGGCGCTTACTCAGAATGGACTACTTTTCGGGATTTGTTTCTATCTTTAGTGCACAACAATCAGTCCTTAGATAATGTACAAAAGTTACATTATTTAAAAACTCACTTGTCTGGTGAAGCCGAACAATTGATTAGATATACGCCAATTTCAGCCGCAAACTACAGTCAATGCTGGTATCTACTAGAAAAAAGGTACAATAATAAGAAATTTATAGCCAATTGTATTTTGAGACGTTTGTTTGGGAAAAAAAAGTTACTTAACGAATCAGCAACGGGTTTGAAAGAACTTTTAGATACCACCATGGATTGTGTAAATGCATTAACAAATATTGATGTTGACGTGAGCACATGGGACGTCATCATTATTCATATTGTTGCTTACAAGTTAGATGCAGAAACGCGCAAAAATTGGGAAATACATAATTCTGATACGGAGTCCAATAATTTGCCAACTTTAGATCAATTCAAAACTTTTTTGGAAAATCGTTTCCGGGCGTTAGAGTTTATTGATTCCAAAAAAAGGACACAAAATTATGGTAATGGTCCATATTCCAAGCCAAAAGTTATGCTGTCCGCGAACACTACTAACAGAATTACTTGTGAGTACTGCTCAGAAGAACATAAGTTGTGTTTCTGTAAACAATTTGTCAAATTAGATTTAGACCAGAGGCGCGATTTTGTGCGAAAGAATCGAATTTGCTTCAATTGCTTGGGTAGCAACCATAGCAGTTACCAATGCAATAAACCAACTACGTGCAGGATTTGTCATAGGCGGCATCACTCTCTTTTACATTTGGATTTGGAAAAAAATAATGAAACTAATAATACTAATGCTGCGAGCAGTGCTGCACCAATAGTTTCATGCACCACAACTAGGACACCTAAGTATGGGCAAGTTTTACTTGCTACAGCTCTAGTAAATGCCACGTCTGAATCTGGTGGGCAACAGGTAGTAAGAGCCTTAATCGATCAAGGTTCGCAAGCGTGTTTTGTTACAGAGGCTGTAGTACAACTGTTAAGGCTCAAAAAAGAAAAGGTAAGGGGTTCTGTTACTGGATTGGGAGACAAAAGTGCAACTACGTTTAGTCATGTAGTAACCATTCATCTGCAGTCGAGGATAAATGGTTTTCAGATCAAACTTAAGGCTTACGTTCTTAAGAACTTAGTGGTCTCTCATATACCAGAACAGCAGATACACTCCATCAATTGGGTAGAATTAGATCATATGTGCTTAGCTGATCCCCAGTTCAAAACTCCCAAAAAGATAGATTTGCTGCTAGGCGCTAATGTTTTCAGTCAAATTCTAAAAGAAGGAATGCAGAAAAGTCCTGATGGTTTACTTATTGCCCAAAATACAACATTTGGATGGATCGTTTCTGGAACAGTTGATAGTGACCATCGAAATCCATGCCAAGAAACGTCTAAAATAAAGGTGATGCACGCACAAATAAATGAAGATGACACATTGAAAAGATTTTGGGAAATTGAAGAACAATCGTTTACTAAGAACAAGTTATGGACAGAGGAAGAGCAAAAATGTGAAGAGTTTTTCGCGAGAACAACCGAAAGAACATCTGATGGACGATACATTGTGAAGTTACCATTCCGCGAAGATCAACCAACTTGTAAAGGTGGCAACTCCAGGCAAATAGCTGTAAAGAAATTTGAGGCATTAGAAAGAAGGCTATCGAAAAATTTGGATTTGAAGAAAAGTTATGCTGATGTAATAAAAGAGTACTTACTTTTAGGACACATGAGACCTGTGAAAAAGTGTGACTCAAAAACAGATGAAGCTGTCTACTTACCTCATCATGCTGTTGTTAGGAATGATAAAACAACTACAAAAGTGCGCGTGGTCTTTAATGCTTCTAGCAAGAATAGTTTTGGTGTATCGCTTAACGACGCTCTAATGGTGGGACCTAAGCTTCAAGCTGATTTACGTCATCTGGTGTTGCGCTGGAGAGAACATCCGATCGTACTGGTGGCTGATATCGTAAAAATGTATCCGCAGGTTCTGATATCAGAAGAAGACGCTATGTATCAGCGAATAGTGTGGCGTGAAGATCCCGAATCTGAAATAGAAGATTTTGAATTATTAACAGTCACCTTTGGAACAGCTTCCGCACCATACTTAGCAGTTCGAGCATTAAATCAAGAAGTTATGATGAAGGTAAAGACTTACCTCTCGCTGCATCAAAGGTAGCACAATCATTCTATATGGATGATTTAATGACAGGATGTAAAGATGTTACAGAAGGACTGGAATTGTATAAGCAAATGAAAGAGCTATAATTACGAGGTGGATTTCCATTACAAAAATGGAATAGCAATGATAATCAATTACTGTCACAAATAAATATGATGGAAAGTCAAAGCGAAAATGTTATAACAAAGCAAAAGAACACACTAGAACTGAATAATAAAGAACAAATGATAGAAGAAAAAGAAAAACAAAAGGACACTAATAAAATGCAGGACAAGGAAATAGACATAAAAGAAGATAACATAACTAAGATTTTAGGTATTACCTAGGACAGAAGCGAAGATCAGTTGCGGTACTCGGTGAATCTTCCCACGACGTCGCCGGGACCTGAAACAAAAAGATCATTATTAGTAATACCACGATTATTTGATCATCTGGGATGGTTAGCTCCAAGCATAATTATTGCAAAAATGTTAATCCAAAAATTATGACTTGCAAGCATTACTTGGGATGAACCAATTCCAGAACAACTAAAAAAGGAATGGCATACTTACCGTGGTGTGTTACCTCATCTTACATCTGTTCGCATACCTCGATGGTTGGGTACTTTGGGCACTGAAAACACTCGCGAAGTACATGGATTTGATGATGGTAGAAGTAGCCGAAGAATTAAAAGTTCCAAGAAGCGACATCAAGGCATGGACAGATTCAATAGTAGTGCTAGCATGGTTGAATAGTCACCCCAGCAGATTGTGCTTCACGGGGTATTCAGCCTGATACACTTTCAAGTAATGAGCTTTGGTTTTCTGGTCCGAATTTTTTGCGTGAACCAGATATTACTTACACCAGACCAAAAAATGTAAATGAAACCATGGAAGAAGAACATGTTAAGTCACATTTTAATACAATGGGTGAAGATACTATACTACAGCGTTTCTCTTCTTTACCACGTTTGCTGAGAGTGGTAGCATATTGTAGGAGATGATTTTACCAATGGAGTGAGCAACATAAGAAATACTTATCTAAAGAGGAAATAGCTAATGCATTATTTTGCTGTATGTGATGTAATAGAAGGATTTAATTAAGAATATTTACAATAGTAAGATCAAGGTTTTTTGAAAGTCTAAAAACTCAAAATTAAAACCTTTACGTTATATTTAGATCATCAAGGAATTATGCGAGTGAGTGGTAGAATACAGAACAATCATAGTAATCACAAGAGACCAAACACTCTATCGTACTTTCCAATACATCTTATTCGGGTAAGCTCTTGATCACAGGTGCACATCAAAATATTTTATACGCAAGCATACGGTTGACGATTAAAATTTACTGGATAGCAGGTATCAAAACTTTAGTTCGAAATGTGTTACTTGTGTTGGATAGAGGATTCAACCTCAATTTATGGATAGAATCGTAGAAAAGCACCCGGGTAGTGATGACGTAACCCGTGTGGTCACAATTCGTGTAAGATCATCCACAATTAAGAGACCTACATCTAAGTTGTGTGTTCTGCCTGTTCATAATAATGTTTAGTTTTAGTACGTAGTTTGTTTTAATTTTTGTCCACTGTTTAAAGTTTAAACTGTACATAATAACGAATAATAAGGTGTAGTGTGTTAAAATGTCTTTATACTGTTTAAAAGTGCGTGTTATTTTACATTTATTAAGTTTGATGTTTTATTGTTATTAGTTGTTAGTTCATTTATTTGTTTTAATAGTTCAATAAGTAAGTTACGGTGGGCGGATTGTTAAATTTATTTAAAAAGGCCATTTTTGCACTAAATGCCCTTGGTGGGCAGAAATGTTAAATCGAATGTGTCAAATTTAAAATTTAAATTCAAATGATTAGTTCCTAAGATCGGCTAATAGATGGAGTTATCCCCTGTTACATCGCGGTGACAAGATTTTCCGTCGGTTTAATAGGTAGCCAAAGTTATTCTGTCAATATATTCCTAAATCAAGAACAAACAGTGGTTTTATTTAAATAGTGCAAATAAGTCCAAGAAGTCAAAGAGGTCAAATAGTGAGTGAAGTGAGAGAGGAGAGGCCAGGTCAAGAGTTCAACAAATGTTATATTTGAAAGATACCTAGGTAAGTATAGAGATTTGTACTCAGATGGTTTGTACTAATTTTTATGACGACAGAATGACACGGTTTTTCTTAATAATATTATAACTTATTATTATGAAAATACTAGGAACTTAAAAAGTATGTATGCATTCGAGAGTCATATTTTTTAATTTCTTACTCAAATAACTTCATTTAGATTAATACAAAAATAAGCTAATTTAATAAGCTGAACAAAACGATACTTCAGTGTGTCTGATATTAGGCTTCCATGCGAGATATAATCTAAAAACATTTACTTAAATGAATGTATGGATGGATGTCAGTTTCAAGACTTTTGTCCTCATTTTCCCTGGGTGGATTACAGTAGCATTAAGTGTTATGAAGATAATCAGATATCTACTTGTATCTATCATCTTGTAGATAGGTTATTGTTAATTCTAATGTGCTGAGAATGTAAGCTTAATTAGCACCATCTTATTAAATGAAGTTTAATTAGTTCAATAAGTTAGACGATCGGCGGTGTTGTGGAAGGCAAGGCTTAACCGATCTCCCACAGCATCGCCACTAAGGCGATGGAGGTCCAACCGGGGGTTTTAATGGATAGTCCTGCCCTTTTCAGGGCAGGGAGTTTCACACACGCCGTCACCCTCCCTCGGGGTGACGGTACGGTGCATCAACGCATTTCCCCCGTAAAAAAAATATGGAAGTAGCTACGTTGGTTATGGTATTACGAAACTGATTGGTTCATAATTGCCTTGTTAGTAGGTACATAAATTAAATATCTGCTTATTTAGTTCAAGTACATACGTATAATACCTAACTAAGTATTTAGGACAATACGTGTTCATAACCAGATCCATACTTTTATTATACATACGAAAGTACTCTGTCTATCTGTCTGTTTGCTTGTCCAATTTTTACGCCTAAACCATTGAACCCATTTTTGATGAAGTTTGGTATACGTATAAGTACGTTGAACATAGACTATTTTTTGTTTTGAAACTATGGGGAGATAGGGGTAATACCAATGGTGGTACTTTCAATGGTTAAAGTTTATAGGTATGGGAGACTGTTTATTTTTTTAGTATTTTATATGAAATTTTGCCCAAATATAAATTGTACCTACGATTAAAATATGGGCTACTTTTTATTTCGAATATCAGGGGAGATAGGGGTAAAACCGACTATCTATATTATTTTGTTGCTATATAAAACTAAGTCCTCGTACGAAGTCGCGAGCGCTCGCTGGTATACCATAAATCAATTAAGATTATGATCGTCCACCGTATTGTCATCATTATTTTTGCCATAGTACTTGATTTGTTTGTTATTTGTCTGTATCTAAATGACCTACTTGTTGACGACTTAACATTAGTACGTATTTCACACTAAACGGCTAAGCGTTATCTATTCGATAGCTATTCAGTATCGTTATCATTTTCTGAGCGCTTCAGCCATAGGCAGGTTAGTACCTGTAGTGTATAAATAAATGTTAAGAAAGAAATTATACAAAGACAATTTGCGGATGTGTTGTGCATTTAATATTGTGTGGTGTTTACTTGAACAATAAAGATAAGTGAAGGTGTTTTTCATATTGGATTGTATTCATCATCGGCATAAACATAAGTAAGTAAATACTTTTACTGTATTAGTTACTTGGTGTAATTTAACATAATTTGATATTATTGGAATTTTTTATGGTATATATGGATGGTAGCTAGCTGTACCTACGTACATATAAAAGATCTTCTTAAATTCTATGGCAATTTTAGTTTACTATTTGCATTTTATCTGACACAAATATTGCATTGAACTGAGATTAAAAAAAAATATAGATATATAAAAATATTACAACACTATATACGTACACAGTATGTAGTATAAACAATTTTATGGGAGGAGACAACAGTTCTTAAAAATAATTTTTAATTTTACTTGTTTTCATTTGTAACGATAGTGTTGCCACAGATATACTCATCAACTGATTTAAAAAGGTGGGCAAATATTTAGCACGTTCTTAAACCTTTACTCGTCTTCTAGTGGAATCCAGAACGTATCACCAAATAGGACAAAGTTCCAACGTGAGCATCGAAATGGATGTCCTGCAGGTGGGATCCGAGCCAGTAGGCATTCGCTGCCCGCACTGTACTGAGGATATCATGACCAAAGCCACCTACACCAACACCAGGATCACACACATTGTCGCTGTTATTCTAGGAATACTGTTCTGGTAAGTCTACGGATTCCTAGATATGAAACCGGTGGCATCATAGCCTGTTCCATTTGATTCATCTTCGTGGTAGCACTTGTAAGTATACGAACGTACCAGTGCTACTTCGAAGATGAATCGCCTTATATTCAAGTCATATGAGTTTAAATGTATAGATTTTATTTTATTATATTTTAAAGATACCTAGGTAAGTATAGAGATTTGTACTCAGAGGGTTTGTACTAATTTTTATGACACTAGAATGACACGGTTTTTCCTACTAATATTATAACTTATTATTATGAAAATACTAGAAACTTAAAAAGTATCTATGCATTCAAGAGAGTCATGTATAGATTTTATTGCTCATGAATGTTCAAGTAGGTAGGGTCAATATAGGCACTTAATGCACGCATAAAGTAAGTTTTTATTAATAAGAGACGTGAGACAACGGCCCTTGTTTAAAAAATTGTCTTTAGTCTTATTTTTAGAATGTATTAATTCACACAGATTGCAAAAAAAAACAAATAAAGTCCCTACATAAGTAATTTTGTTTTGATAAAGATTTTCTCAATCACTTTCTTTTTTAATAATAGTAACATCAAAAAGTAATGGTTAGGCTTAAATACCCCGCACCACGAAGGTGGATGATGACATTGATAACATTTCATTGTAAGGTTTAAAGCTAGAAAAAAAACATTGGTCAAATATTTATAAAATAGTCTTTTGTTTAATTTTGATACGGATGTACGCGTAGGTATTCCGGTTAGTCAATGAGTCGGTGGCGCTAACGGCGTCGGTTTCCGATGAAAACTCATAGCGTGAGTTCCTTCCCCCCCTAAAGCTCAAAGATGAGGTCATTTGGTCCTAAATTGAAGACTAGATGCGTCCAAAAGTCACAAAATTTAGAAGAGCATGCTAAATAAGGGATAGCTCGCGTCATTTTAGTATTTTTGATGCTTTCGCTTCATCTTGAGGTTGGTTCTGTCACCCCTTTACATGTGCCCCTGCTCGCTGCCTACTCTATGCATAGCTTATACTGGGTATGATAATACTTTTCACAACATACCACTAATTAATACTTATGGTTATAATTATCTTCATCAATGCCAATAAACACTTCCCTAGTTGCGAATTCGTCATTACCACAGGCACTGATTTATAACAGGTACCTACTGTCAACTTAACAGTAGATATACACTTGCAGATCAATATTAGTACTTATGCTCACGACTTATGGACGCTCCACATTTCAAAGCCTATGTCTGACGTGCTTTTGCTGTACCTACAGAAATATTGGGGTTTTTTAGGACCTCGACATATAAATCTAACTATTTGAATTATAATTTTTCTCAACAACTGTTAATACACGTAGACATACCTACAATGTTTTATATTTAGGGCTCACTCAGTAACAAGATAAGGGTCGGATATATGGAAGTCCTTACTTATGAGCATTGGCTCGGCATGGCCTCTGCGCATTGTGGTCAAAGAAGAAAAAAACACGAACACAATATTTTTATAATATTGTCATTTCGCAATATTATGATGTCATTAGGCAGGAACCTATTTTAAAAATGGGTTTCATTTTTAATCTTTTTATTTTTTAGTCACGTTATGTTTATGGAGGTCAACGCAAAAAAGGTTTTAAAACATACATTTTAATTCGACCCGATATTTATATCTATTTTTACGGATAGTGAGTACATTAATCGTTATTAATGACAGGTGTTTGTTTACATATGGATGACTAAGTTGGTTCTACGAATGGAAACATGCAAAATGGACCCGACACCTTCTCATTTCGTAGGTATCCTTACCTACTTAAAGACAATTACACATTAGATTAGATCAACCTTCATGCCAGAGATATCTGCCTAAGTGAGAACATATAAAATTTATGTATAATAATGTAAAATGGTTGCCAAAAATAGTGCCAATGGATACACGGAACAAAGTAACGCGATAAATGTTTCACGCGTCGCTTACTCGGCCACCAAAATTTGATATCCCGTCTGCTTATTTGGAAAGCAGTGTATGGCTAAACTGAAATCTACGTAAATGGAATTAAAGATAATAAAAAAACAATGTTCTAGTTAATCGTATGTTAAGATAGAATGCAATTACGAAGATATTCATTTACCGAGATAAAGAAAATGCAACCTCATGATCGTCATTTCACGCCCTCTTCCACCAATTTGGTGTAGGCCTCATTCAAGGGTTCAAGAAATTCTTTCGGTCTTGGGCTGTGTGACCCGCAATTCTCTCGATTTTGTCTTTCCAACTCATTGGAAAGTAGTATACCAAATAGTCTTATTAAAATGAACATGAGAAACCTACTTTTATCAGTTGGCTGTTACAATTAAATTGTATTTTTTTTAAATTTATTACTTTTTTATTTCATGTTATTTAAGTAGTTATTCGTTTAATTTTATACTACCTTTCCGCTGCGTGTAAGAGAAAAAAGTAAAGCCTACCTAATCTGTTTTATTACAGGTGGCTTTGTTGTTGCTTCCTGCCATACCTCGTGAAGCGGTGGAAAAATGTTGAACACTACTGTCCAAACTGCAAAGGTTTTCTTGGAGTTTACACAAGGACTTCAATAATTTAAGTGCGTTTTATAGTTAAGATATAACAACAAATATATTAACTAGATTCGGCTATTATTCGTCGTACTTTATGTGTTACTGTTTGGACTATAGGTACTTGTGATTCGCAGCTGTATATTCTGAAAAGGAGACGGATGAATAATAACCGATCAGTTTTCCATAAACCGTACCCAATGATTTACTATTTTTATATAGTAGGTACTTATAACCAGACGAGTAGATATGAATCTATTCCATTGTTTTAATTGGAATTCAATAGAATAATTAATTTTAATACTTACGTTTTGAGGGATGTATAAAATAAAGTGCGATTACGCAGTAAAATGATAGCTACCCATTCGGGCATTTGATTATTTTGGTGTTCTAAGCAAAATTACTCTAAATAAATATTTATTTAGATACCGTGATGTACCTAATGATTTTAAAACTGATCGCTTAATTCCGCATAAATGGATCGATCATTTTCACTATCTTATGCTCGGACTTAATAAGTTATCAATAACTAGAATTTAAGTTAGTTCTAGCTTTACACTACGAATAGACTTGTAAATGTTTTTTATCTTTTACTAGCGGCCACCGCGGCGTAATTATCCACATTTTAAATTGATTTTTTGAGCTTTTTTCGATCCCAGCGTGATGTTCTATAGCTTAAAGCTCCCCTAAATCTAAGTGACTATTTAACACTAAAATCATTTTTCAATTTAACCAGTATTTCAATTTTGTCGATTTGAAATATTGTCTAGGTCTCCTTTTATACATATAAATCGGTTAATTTTGATTGCAGAGCATTTAATTCTTTTTTTGAGATAATTATCTTATTTTTCAAATCGAGTAGGTAGGTATTTAGTAAAAGGCATTGCTAGGGTATATTAAGGAAACAAATGAATTGTATTGAAATAGTCATTGAGTTTATTTCGTAACAATACATTCGCTCAGTAAAATTCGCTCAATAAGTTGATGAAATTTAGTCTTGGAGCCGGTCACCTTGGTCGATCATTCCAAAAATAAAGTGTATGTATATAAAAGTTTATGTAATTTTTCATATTAAAAAAAGCTGTTACATATTTTGTACGGTGTAGCCAGGAATAAATTTCATTAACTTCAACTTAATAAAGTAGGTAGAGATATATTATATACAAATATAAATAAGTATCACATTTAAAATACATGTCGACGTCAGTAACATGTATACATTTATAAACATTAGGAAGTGTACATTTACAAGTACGAAAACACCTTTTACACCATACATATGTCACAACTAACGATAAACTTTTCCGTACTAAGATAAAAATTCACAATTTAAAAAAGTAACTAAAGCCCTGAATAACGTTTTAGTTATAAATAATAGAGGGAAATCCCGTTAAATTATGTTTAAGTAAAAAATCTGTAAGTATCGTAAGCTGTACCTACATTTATGAAATGCATGAAAATGAGTACTATCTAGGTAAGTAGGCACTGTTAGAATTTGGTAGTTTTATTATTTTTAAAACCTGTGCAAAATAAGAGTTTTAAATAAGTTGAAAATGAATATGTCTGTGTATTTCCTTGACTCTATTTCCATTTATAGGATCCAACATATTTCGTTTTTGGGGGTAGTCTCTAAGTTTGCTTCATCGAAAACTGTTGATTATGTTAGGCACACGGGCATAGTAGGGATGTAAAATTTTGGTTTGACCTACTAGTAGCTGAATTGAGAAGAATATGTTTAACTTTAAATAATGTACTTACTTACCTACCATAATACTCGTAGTATATTATCAATATTACGTAACATCTTATATCTTTATCGTGTCAAGTAGGTTTATGATTACGTCAAGAAAAATGTAAATATGAGTTAGACGAATTACTTCACAAAAATATAGGTACCTACTTATTAACGTGTATTTTGATTTCTTGACGTTAGATACAGACTGTATAGTATGAACTTTAAATGTTCCGTAGGTATTTAAACTTAAACAGAAATAAATATTTAAATATTGTGTTAATAGAACGTTACGTTATGGGGAAAAAATATTATGTCTGACATGTTTGAAATATAAAGAATTTGACTAAAATTTTGTAAAATATATTATTCAGTATTGATTCTTAATAAAGGCTTTTATTTCGTTCGACATTTTAGGAAATTTATTTCGTTCGTTTAAGATGAACTAGTTTATTTTTGCACATGTAGGCATTGCATTGATGATTGGCTTGTAAATAAACTGGTGAATGTGTTAAGCTACGTAACAACAATGTAAGGAAGTAAGTGGATACTTAAAACTTCCTTCGTTTGGTTAAAAAGTATTACTTTTATGTTCAAAAGTGGTGCAGTGGGGCAAGAGTTAAGGCTGAAATAAATAAATTGGTTCGAAGAATATATTATTTGAAGTTATAGTGTAACATAATAATAATCTGAGCCTAGCTTCTACAATAATATATGCAAATTATAAACGAGCATTTTATGGGTCTTTTATTAAAATGTAATAAAGAAATTAACTTTGTTTTGCATTTGTTAACAGCTGTTTAAAAATGGTTTATGTTCATCTTACATAATTAATTGTAAAAGTAGTAATGGTGCTATATAACTATCTTAATATTTACAACCTCTCATCACTTCACATTTTGATGCTTATCAGGTTCATATTTATATAAGTAATAATATACAAATTGTTTTAATTCATCAGATCGGATACAATATGATCCTCATTTGAGGGAGCAAGTCAATATGAGATCATAGTTGCCAGTGTTGTAGCTACGCGCATAGTGAACATCTATCAGCAAGCCCTTATGTTTTTATCAAGGTCCGATTCTTCCAGTACGCGTCAGGGCTTGGCGCTTTTGGCGTGAGCCCCTATTACCAGACCCTTGCTATGGCCCTGGACTAGCTGTTTGAGACTCAAGAAGGAATATAAGAGCCGACAAATGCTTGGCACTGGGGGCAATAGTGGTTGGCAGTTTTGCAAGACCTCATGCAATACGGGACGAAACAGCCACAACAGCAACTGAAAATAAAAGTTAGTATAGTTAATACTAAAATAAATGTGTAACTGATTATGTGTAATATATTACTTTGAGTACTTATGCACTCGTACATATTGTACACTCGGCCAGAAGCATATCAAAGTAAACACAGTGCCATCTTAATTCTTATTTCTACGACATTATGGCAGGGCAAAGATTTATCTGAATTGCTTTTGACTGTACAACGTACGTAGGTCACATCAGTATAAAACGTTTCCGAAATTTTTATGTTTATAATTAAGTAAATGAAATAGATGCTCCCAAACTGTAGTTCTGAAATTCTAAATCCTTGATTTTTTATATCTGTTAACAATCTCTTGTAATATATTTCCTTACTGTTTCTTTTTTCGGGACACGTTGTGGAATATATTTAATTGTGAAAATGTTTTTTAAAAGGTACGCTTTCATGTCTGTCCCTTATAGTTTAATAACAATTTTCAACGACCTATTTTTTAGCTCCCAAGCAGGTAGAGACAAAATATGTCGACGTTATTTTATGACGTAAATAAGTACTTAAGTGATAAAAAAAATAATTACTGCTCATAGTCATCACTAAAAGATTTCACGCTTGAAACAAAATAAACAAGTGGACACCGATTTATATTACCTATTTAGCAGAAATTTAATGCTAGCTATGGCAAGGAGTTGTAGTAAACATTAGGAAGTGTACAAATGAAAGGATTTAATTTTATGCAGGTAGGTTTAGTCTTCACGATAACTTGCCAAATGTGGATTGGTTATAAAAACACGAGTTTTATACGAAACATATTTTGCTCGAATCGGGAAATCAATCTAGAACCCAGCATCCAGCAGCATAAACTAGGTACTTCTTAACCATCAAGGCGTCTTCCGAATATATATATTTCACTTTTTCTACTTTATGGAAATTACACAAGCTGTATGCCGTTGCCCGAGACTGCCTTTACCTTGTTCCGGTCAGAAATAGTATATGTTATTCCACTATCTAATCTGTATATTGTCTACCGAGTACCTACTTTTTGCGTAAAAAGTAACAAATATCCACACATCCATATAAAAAAAACTTGCACATTAGTAAAATTAATAGGATAAGATAGATAGTTAAGTCAACATTTATTTTTTCTTGTTAATTTTGTTAGTAACTACCATTCCGTCAATTTTTTAAAACTCGGTTTGTATAATCTCGTTCCCTGAATTTCGTTCACTTAATGGTCAATAAACTGCATGCCAATGGGCTTCTGAGGAATATGTAGATTTTAGGTACAGCATTATCGTGGTGGCGACTTAGACCAGCGCGTACGCTGCATATTGATCGGTTTCGGCATATCGATGTGCGTCCATACGTAGGTACACTGTACGCATTGCTAAAGAGCTGGAGGCACAAACATGCCACGGTTTTGATTTACATCAATTAATGTCAGTCTTACCGCTACTATTGTTTTGGAAGTGGGAACATGTTTTGTGGTCCTTATTAACTACTACGAAGAGGTGCTTAGAATCTTAATTTGATTTGACTGCACGATTTACGTCAAACGAAAGTAATTAGATTCTGTTGTTGTTGGGTACATACTTAAATAATATGATTTTCATATTTATTAATTATTTACTAGCGGTCCCGGCGAACTTCGTTTCGCCTTAGAGAATTTTTACCGCTTTTCTGTTGAAATTTTTAAAATTTTACCAAGGATCCCTAATTTTGTAGCCTATATCAAATTGGAAGAATGTAGCATTCTATTGGTGAAAGAATTTTTTAAAAAGTCATTTGTCTGTTTTCATTGTATTTTGAAAATGCGACTGAAGCATTAAGTCAATTCATTGTTTTTTTACTAATAACTAGATAAAAAATAATATCAATAAGTTCTTTCTTTTAGGTTAAATAAAATGTGATGTTATTTTACAATTAGTTGCCTCATCTATCTTATTGTTATACTTGTTCTCAATCGGAATTAGAGTCTCTCATCTTATTTATCAGACAGTCATCTGAATCACATTTTAACAAATACAGCAAATAATGCACGTAATAATGCGTGTAGTGTGTTCATGTTATCATTGATCGGAAACCTGCATATACTCGTAGAAGTTAATATATATCGGTACTTTAATAAAATGAGTTGATAGCCAAGAATATAAACCACTACTGTTATTTTGCTCACATTTGGCATACATGCCTACTCAAGTACAGTTATTGAATAACAAACAATTAACAAAGAAAACTGGTATTCGCTCACCCAGCCAGAACGCAGAGAGCTGCAGAAATGATGTGAGTCCGATTGTTGGGTACGTAATCGACCCGAGTCACAATGGACTTGTTGCATGTGGCACACGTTGTGCCCGTGGGTCCAGGCCCCAGTTTGCCAGGGGCGAGGCCTGACCTCGGCTGGGATGTGATGACGGTGGTGCGGGGCGCAGTTGCTGGGGGCACCACCAGCCCCGGAGGAGGAGGTGGGTTGTTTCCGAAATAAGGTGGCGGCGGCGCGGGATTTGGCATTGCTTGCTCGTATGGTGGAGGCAGGCCCATTTTGTTTTCCACTGGAATTTCGTATCATAACATTATTTATGCGTACTGAGCGCAAATAGTTTAAATTAACTATTCTACAGTTTTTGTTGTCATACGGATGACCAATAGATATTAGCATAATGTTTTTCTCTGAATTCGGTTTCTATTATCGGATATGATTTAAGTTTGTCATTGTATTTATATAATTAACGTTGTTAAGTACAATAACTTTAAATCGATGATCGTGCTATTCTGATGGGGATAACTTACGAGTTAGACACTAAAATTACACAATTATGAAGGAGATCAGCATAGTAAAACACATTAATGTTTTTATAAGTTATTAATTAAAAATATATTGATAACTTCTATAAAATTACTCGCCGATACCATTATAAAAAGTATGAACATATTTACATTATCTAAGTATTTAAGTTACCCGCATGAGTCCATTACAAATTGTAATTATAATGATTACCTAGTGTAAGTTACTAAGAAATTAGCATACGTAAATCATGTTCAAATGTAGGTATAACCTACCAAAGCTCGTGATCATATTGCGCACATTTAGTGATTACTAGTAATAATAACGTACTCTTAAAAGAATGGTTAATGCTTTCGTCTTCACAAACAACTGTGTAAGAATAACCCTACATATAAAATACATCAAAACAGCTTTACTTTATTTTGACAATTTAATGGAGTTGCTAGCTTTGATCACTGTTTACACTAGTCTTAACGTAGGTACCTTCATTTACCCTGAATAAATTATAAGTTCTTAAGAATTATTTTAATGGCTGTTTCAGCTTGACGATTTTGATGTTGAAATAAAAGATAAATACTCACCAGTGCCTAAGACCTTGATAATGTTATGAGATACAAAGGAATGGACGCATGTAGAGACAAAGAATATTTTGTTAGAGAATCATCTGAAGAGCTCACTGTTAGACGAGGTATCTATTAATTCAGCTGAAGAAGTGATTATAACAGTAATGTCGAAATAAACGCAGTATTTAGGGCGTGACTTACAAGGTTTTGCGAGAACCGAAAGTGTTTGAATGATGTACTTGAGTTTAAGCTAAGAATTAAGATGACCCTTGAATGATTATACTTAATAGATATGTACAAGGAGGCCAAGTTTTGAACATTTATGTTTGTGTTATTTTAAGTTTTTATATCAGGAAAACGGTATTCAGACTATTATTAGGTATTTCCGTTAAAACTGAAATCTCTAAATCACATTAACCATTTTTTTTATTCATATTTATGTTATGAACACAATATTTTATTTGTTTGTAGAGTAGGAGTAGAGTTAATTTTGTAATGTAATGCCAAATTTTATAGTTGAGTGAGATGTAAAACCTAATTGCGCTATCAATTTATTTAAAATGAAAACTAAAATATAAATATTCTAATCACTTTCTGAATCGAGTGCAGAACAAATGTTTCCCCATTTACATTTCTAGCTCCATATACAGGTAAATTAATCCACTGTCTCAAGATATCAGTATGGCACGAAAAAATATTTGCTATAATCTAAATGATGAGTTATAAATTTTAAAACCAGTTTACTCACTCGTTGCGTCCATTGCGAAACTTTAACCTTCGAACTGATTTCTTATTGCCACACTTTAGTAAAATTCACTATCCACGTCACTATCGATTTAGGCACTTTGGACAATTACGAAATGGTGGAAACTTTTTACTCGATCGCAAAAAAAATTGACGATTTATGGTGAAATGATGTTACGTTGTGATCTTGCGCTGTTTATGCTCCGAGTGAATGCACCGCGCGTGAATTGCGCGGGCGCATTGCGTCACGACGAGCGAACGAGATAGCGCGTTCAATCAGCCCGTAGGCGAGGAAGAAACAAAATATTTTCTTGGTACGTAACTAATGTTTTTGTATTTTCCAGCTGTGTGTTGTACTGTTTGTAGCTTGATTAAAACGTTAATTAATTATGCAAACCAGACATTCATATCCACATGACCTCTGGATAGCGTGTTTGTTGTATTTTTTAAATTTAACAACCAATGTTAACAAACGGCTTACTTATTTCCATATTGCTATTAATGCACAATTTACAATGTAACCAAACAGTTTTATCCTACGCAATCACTTTTGTCGAGAAGCTATTGGGGAAGCCTCATATCTCTACCAATTGGCTACTTGACAGTTTTTGAAAAAGTATTGTAAAATGTGCGCCCGTTCATTTTATATCCCAAGCAATTCGATTTATCTGGAAATAATCTAAATAACCAGAGAAAAATAAGATTTTGTGTAACACATTTAAAAAGCGCGCGAAAACGCCTAGTCGCGTCATTGTAGCAATTATGACGTCAACGTCATATACAACGAACCGATACGCATAGGAACGACTTAATTAAGATAAACGGAAAATGTTTAAATAAATTCTTTATACGATTAGAGACACAATAATTCAATTTAATCGGTAAAATAATCATTGTTTCACCACATTAAAATAAATAATTTTCGCCGACAGCTGTCATTTCCGAATTGCAATGGTGGTTTCCGTTTCGGTTCTTTTGTTCCACAGATAAAAAAACTAAAATTTATTTTGCAAAAATAAAATACTAACTATGCTTTTATTTAAAAAGAAAAAATGCAAAATGATTACTTAACTAATAAGCTAACATATCTAACACTTTTCATATTTTATTGTTAACACTGTCAAGTAGCCAATTATCGATTTACTGATAAAACGTTTCATCAAATACAATTTTCTAACTAACGAATGATTATGTAGAGTCGCCTGAATATCTAGAGTGTGAATTATGAATGAGTTTCAAAAAAAGTGTACATTAGGAGTTAAAATACAGATATAGTTTATTTTCTTACATTAGTTTAAGTATAACCATAGAAGAAAAAAAAAACATGCGTGCTTTGGTTGTATCCATGATTGATTTTCACCACAGCATCCACCACGTGGGATTCTTTACTGCATTTTTTTACGTAAGTAAAACTATAAGTAGGTAGGTACAGTCGCCGTCAGATATATCGGAGCAGACAAAGTGACCAAATACTTCTGAACAGTTAAAATGTCAAAAAGTTCCATACACCACAAGTTACCATTAATATCTGAACATTCATTACTTCAATAATATTCGAGCAGATGCCAATAACATCTGAACACACATAACGTCAATATGTGTCACGCACGTCATGTGGCTCATTTAGCTACATGTATAAATGACTGATCAGATATTATTGGTAAGTTGTGTGTATAGAAATTATTGCCTAGCATCTGCTCAGATATTATTGAAGTAATGAATGTTCAGATATTAATGGTAACTTGTGGTGTATGGAACTTTTTGACATTTTAACTGTTCAGAAATATTTGGTCACTTTGTCTGCTCCGATATATCTGTCGGCGATTGTACATAACTTTATCCAGATTTGATTTTATGTTGATATCGGAATATACCGATATCTAACAATTCGTGTATTTGTTTTTAGTGATTAAAAAAACAAAAAGCGAAATGTTTATTATAGATTGAAATGTAAGTATTCTGCAGATATAAAAACTCTTCAAAACGCCAGAAGTACTACAAGGTAAAATCAGCACATTACATTGATTCCAAAAATGGAAAAAGACAATTGATTGATTGCTGAGCATTGCATAATTTTACACTGCGAGATTATCGTAACTTCGAAAATATAGCATATGTTCCTAAGCTATTGTTCATTCGCAGCATTGTGTAGCCGAATGGGTTATAAAACTTATAATAGCAACTGCAGGTGTTATAACCTGTGATTGGCGGCTTCAATGGCGAGCCGATTCTATGAATCTCATTAGGGCTGGTATGCATCATTCAGGACCACACAAGCGGCACTAGTGTCGTAACTACAATGGATAGATGGATGGAGTGTATCATACCAGATACTCACATGTCTTCACATTACCGCCAGTTAAGTTAGGCAAGCCAACTAAGTAAATGTTATGTTTTTATTATTAAGTTTTATCATTGAACTATGAAGTCAAGTAAAATTTGAATAATTAATGCGATATTCGACTGTACAACTTTATATAGATATTTATTTGGCTGGATACATGATTTATGAAAAGACGTTATAATACCTCAGTGAGCAGCTTCAGAAATCAGCAATAAATTAATATGGATAATACCTTCTTAAGATTTTATTTCTTTTACTAGCGATCGCCTAAACAAATATGAACATTTTATACCTAATGGACGGACGCATTGGAACCTAGTAGATATTAGTGTTCCTGGCTGTTTACTAAGCCTCTTCTGTTCGGGTTATTTATTTCATATATGCAGGTATTTTAGATGAGTAACCCCTTTAATTTACGTACAAAACAATTTGAATTCAATTCATATTATTTTAAGGACAATAATTGGTTACCTACTAAATAAGGAAATTGAAACAATTGGAATACATATGCCTATTAAATGCTTGCAAAGAAACCAAGTTGGAATTCTTATTTGCAGGGATAAAAAAACCACTATCAGACGTCAATCTGAGAAAGTGCTTCCAGACTTTGAATGCAATAGTAAATTTTGCTGACGGGTGTAAAATATATTATCAGTTTCCAGTTTCCATTTAGTTCAGTTTTTTAGTTGCCCATGGTGTGGGAGCGTGAAGCTGATAAGACTAGCTCTTATGTCAAAGTCAATCTAGAGACTGTTCTTTTACTGTAATCTATTTTGACGACCTCGGTGGCGCAGTGGCTAAGGTCGGCGGCCAAAGCGCGAAAGGTCCCGGGTTCGATTCCCGGTCGGGTCAATTTGGAAAACGAACTTTTCTAAATTGACTTGAGTCTGGGTGTGCTGGGATGACGCCCCCAGTTAGTATCCGTCGTCTGGTACTCATAGTACAAGGGAAAAACCTTAGTTTGAGACCAGGTGATAGGTGTGATTGTCTGGCGCATTCATTCATTTATTCATTTATATGAATAGATATCTATCTATATAAAACAAATGAAGCTACCTCCGGTTCGGAATCTGTACCTACGGAGAAGATACCAGCAAGAAACTCAGTAGTTTTTTTACAAATGAAAGTTAAACTTATACTAATTTTGCACTACGACACACACTTTTTTGTAAGGGTTTGACTAAAAAAATTGTTAATTGCGAACTTATTACTTAAATTAGCTTTGGTGTGAATATTCAATTAATAGAGCTAATAAAATGTACGCGACACCGCATAGCTGGTTACATCACTGGTTTTAATAAGTACTCTAGACAGGTGTATTTCATTATGCAATTAATTGTAATCGGATTCCCTTTTGAGCGTCGGTGCCAGTGCTTTGTCTGTTAGGGATATTATAATGTGTTTGTGTTAGGATGACAACGTTAATTTTACAATTGTTATTTTTTTATTAACTTAATTTTTATTTTTCACTCTTACGTTATTATGCAAAATGCAGAAATAGGTACGCACTCCGCCACCAGTAAAATAATTTTGAGTGGCCGGCTATTCCGAAAAAAATATGATGAATGCGTATAATTTTATTAAAGAGGATGTTTCAACGCAATACGTTGTTGGTCCTAACTGATATTTCGCTATTTGTCACTAAGATTTTCTGACATTTACCTATAAGGTATTGAACTCAGTGATTGAATAGGCTCAATCACTCAGTTGGGGTATGGTCTGCTGTATCTAGTGCTGGTAAGAATGATGTGGTGAAATTGACTGAATTATCTCTAGTCTTAGTGCCTCATCAGATTAGGAAAGACATACTCAAAGTACGTGGTAAAACTCCGGAACAAAAACAGTGTACACAATTTTCTGCCACGACGTAAGTTAAAATTAGTTCGATTAAAACATTGTTACACAAAACAGTCAATAGTTAAGTCTTTATAATTATATAGATTCCATCAGTAACACTTAAGAATCGTCTATATAAATCGAAGGATTCTACTTTCGGTTCGGAACCTATAACTACCGAGAAGATACCGGCAAAAAAGCTCAGAAGTTTTTTTTACCAAAAAAAAAAAGCTAAACTTACTTCGGTGTTAGGTACCTACTTCATAAAACTATTCCATGGCTGATTATTGTTTGTGCTAAGGATACTCGTGAGAAATGTTGCACTGACGCACAAATTAAATCACCTGCGCTTAAAAAAAATATACGGATTTCTCGAAACATGAATTGAGCTCGCATTTTACAAGGGGTTAGGTCTGGTTCCCATGGTGCAAGCATGACTTTGTGAGTAAATCATAAGTAGGATGTAGGTAATCGGACTTTGCAGTTGGAATGTTGATTCATTCTGAATCAAACCGCATGGTTAATGGATCAGGCATTGAACCGTGATGACGTGGTTGTTTACTCTGATTGAAAGTATGAAGGAAATAACATCAACATAACTGTTGGCGGTCAGGTAGTAATAATTAGTCATAAATGCAAAAATATTTACATTATTGTTTTTGTTACAGATCCATGATACTTTAGACTAGCCCAATTTTTCGACTGGTAGAGTAGGGCCCTAAGGAATAAAGTTAGACAATAAAGTCAAAGCCGTCTTAAACCAGTCTGGGGGCCCTTGGACACACAAGAATTTCGGACCCCGGTGCCCACAAGAATTTGGACCCCGGTGCTCACAAGAATTCGAGGCCCTGGTGCTCACAAGAATTTTGGACCCTTTTGCAAAGCAAAAAATGCTAATTATAATAGATTGTTTGATGCCATATGTAATTTGTTATATAAGAATGCTGCTGGTTCTTTGGTTAGAAAAATGGTTGGTCCTTTGGGGCCCCTAGAGAATAGGGGCCCTGGACACGGGACCCATGTGCCCTTATGGTGAAGAAGGTTATGACTAAAGTAAACTTTTTTATTATAGTCACAAGTTACCTCTAGGTACTGAAGATCGTAATTAATATCTACCTAGCAATTAATTTTAAGGTGTTGGTACATTACTTTTTTTCCCATTATGTCTATTATTACTATATATGTAAATTCAGAATTAAGGACCATGATATCACGACACAGAACTGAAAACGTAGAGTGGGTAAACCTATACATATATGTAGATACCAATGCTTCGATGGTCTAGTGGTTTAAGTACTAGAGTATGATCTCGAGATCCAGGGTTGATTCCCTGTAGCCTGAAGGCCTACTGCCAAAAAATAAATACATAACTGAAAAGTTTGTTTTTGAAGAAAGAGCGAAAATTCTAATGTTTAAATAAATAAATATTGGACAACATCACATACATTGCTCTGATTCTGTGGTAAGTATCTAAAGCACTTGTATTACAGAAATCAGAAACAACGACGGTATCATGACACCCAGACCCGAGACAATAATGACCCGAGACAACCTCTCGGCTACGGAGGTCGTCATGATGAGATGTTTAAACATGATTTTTGATTTACTTAAATAATATTTTGTTTCTTTAAAACTCTTTGTTCGCGTATAAACTAAGTTGGCTTTGAATGATAATTAAAAATTGCTATCTGTCATTAGATCCGATATAATTCGTTTTTAACTGTAGGTGCCCTGAAACTAAGTAAAACTAAATATAAGATAAGAAATCGACAGAAACTGACATAGAGACTGGAGTCTTCATATTTGTTAAAAACAAAAAACGTATTAAATAGAGATAAGAATAAATAAAGTTTGTAAGAAATTATGGAAGTGGGCCTCAGTTGCTTTTATCACGCTTAGAAAGGCTCGTTTATTTGTATGATTTTTCTTAGTTTTGGTTGAAAGTGCCATCTGTCGGTAAGATTGAAAATTAAATGGGTTAACGTTGCGCTCAGTGGTGTTTGACGCGGTTGGTACCTTTCCGCGAATATAAGATGGCGTTGATTTATGGTTCTCTACCGAGGTTTGCGTGAGGAGGTGGCTCTTGAAAAAAAGTAGTTCTTTTTCTCTCGATTAAATAGTTCATCTGTGAATAGACTTAAAATACACACACTTTTCCATGTTTACTGTATTGATGTGAAGTGCATACTCCACACCAACAGTTATATGTAATCCATATTACAAATAACTTTTACATAGGAAAATGGAAAAATTGGAAATAGTGACGTTGCCATAGCGATTGGTTATCGATAAACGAAAGTAAATTTCACTTGTATTAAGGAACCCGGCATTTTTATGGATATGTTTTATGCTCTCGTTGGCAGAGCCCTGTCCGTGTCCAGTAAATCTTTGACAGTAGATAATTTATTTACTAGGTACATTTCAGCTACATTAAAAAAGAGTTTTAAAAACCTTAAAGGGTGTCACCTGACTATTTTTAAAAGATCGTTTATGTAGAGCCCTGAAAAACGGAACTTTTTATGTTATATTAACAAAAGTATTGCATGTATTTTGAGATTAAGAGCTTTTCGATGGTTACGTTCTACTTTGGTAAGTATATTGTCAGTATTTTGCGTAGCCGACGCGACGTTTGCAACAAAACAAGTTTGTGCTGACAGCTAAAACCTACCTGGATTGTTTTGCATCTTTGAGCAATGGAAACAAAGCTCAAGACTTGATCAATTTTGAGATTTTACAGATATAGACAGCAAAAAAAGTAAATTAAGAAAATATAAATTTATTATGAAATGGTAACGGTCGATAGTCAATTACTAGGTAAGTATTAAATCGATATGAGATATAATACCAGAACCAATATTTTGAACATGATTAAGTAAATAGTGTTGTTTCATCTATCCTTTAACTTAAAAAGTGTTATTTGTTTTGGTGAAAGTGTTTCCACGAACATCTCGTTGCAGAAATTGTGGGTGGAGCTAGTTTCTTTTGTTTAGTTAGGAGCGCCACCTTTTAGATTTATCAGAAATTAAATAAAATAAGGTTGTGCTCGTTCATGTTCTAAAGCTAGCAAAGACCGGCATCGCCTGGAAGAGGGCGCTTGCGACAGCGGGCGGGGCTCCGGGGTGCGCGCGCACGGTTATGTAACGACGAAGGAGCTTCGCGGGCGCGCGCACCAAAGAGCGCGGGGCGCGGGGCGATCGATGCGCGCCCGGGGGGAGTCAGTCGAGCGGCGAGCGAGCGACATGGCGGCGCGCCCACCCCGCGCGGCGGCCCCGCGGCCCGGGCCGCGCGAGTAGGTCGCCATGCGCGATGCGGTATGAGGCAGCGCCGCGCCCGGCGGGCCGGCCCCCGCTAGCGGCGCCGCCCCCGCCATGCGAGCGCCGCCGCTGCTGCTGCTGCTGCTGATGGCGGCCGCGGGCCTGGCCGTGAGTCCGCTCGCGCGCCTCAACCCCTGGCTGAGCGCGTGCGACCTGGAGGAGGAGGCGGGCGGCGGGCGCGAGTGCTGGGGCGCGGCGTGCAGCGGCGGCGGCGCCGCGGCCGAGGTGCTCACAAGGCGCGACGTGCCGATGCTGTGCGCGCTCGGGGCCACAGCACGCTCGCGCCGCCTCGCCGCGCTGCGGCTGCGCGCTTGCTGCGAGCGCTCCTCCGCCTCTGCGCTCGACCAAGTCGCGCGCGACGAGGTCCAGGCCGGCGGGGAGCGCTGCGAGCGCACGCTGCACGATCTCATCGGCCTGGATGCGATGGTTGCGCGCGTGCACTGCGACTTCGTCGACGTTCTCGGTCGCTACGACTGCGATCAGTCTTACTCCATACACACGTGTAAAGAGTGCCAGGTGAGTGATACCATGCCGGTGCTGCCGGTTAGCGTTTTGTGTATTTTCAGTGGTTGCTGCAATGACTAATTGTTGGATGCCGGAGATGAGATCTGATGGTAAGACAGTGGCAAAAATACAAAAGTTTCGATATAAAAACAATGACAGTAGTTCATTCAGCACTGATATTCAGAATCGGAAAATCTGACCAGTTTACACGACTTTCCGAACTGGTCAAGCAATCAATCAATGTCCTAAAGGATGTCGGGAAAGAGGTGAGGTAGGGTAGAGTGGCTGGGCCGCCCATGAGTACACCGCGTGACCCGCTTCGCTGGTTAGGCGATTATATGCGTGTATCGATCCACTTGAGCAAGTCACGTTTCTTAACCTTAAGTAGGTAGTGAGAAGCTGGAAAGCTTGTAGGCACCAGGAAAACGAAGGAGGAAACTGTAGATTTGAGATTTCTTGAGAAGGAACTGTCAAGACGAGACCGTAGAGTTCTTTGTAGATACAAATACATCATCCATCCAAGAACTAAATTTATCTAAAGTCAAAATAAAGTTTCAAGTTATTCAATGAAAAATATCTTAAAATATCTTCTAAATACTTATGTATTATTTAATTATTTAAATAATGAAAAATGTATTATTATTTAATTATTTAAATAATACATTTTTCATTCACTTCATAATTTACAAATCATATCACTTCATAAAATATGTAAAGAAGTTCAAAATTTGAAAAAGAAATCTCTTGAAAAGCGTTTACAAACACTGTTTGTCATCGATACTCAAATAAGACCCTTACACCCTTAGCTCACACCATATCACTTACTTATAAGAAAAGACACACATGTTACACTGACCGATAGCGTCAATCTATCAATCAGCCTTCCGCCGAGACCGGCGTGTCAGTTCAGTCCCCCTACATCTGATACTCGATAGCCCCTAACGTTAAACGTGTAAAAGAAAGTGTCGAACATCCCTTTATTAAATTAACTAGCCCTTACCGGCGACTTCACCCGCGTAATTTTGGGAAAAAAAGTATCCTTGCAGTTAACCTAGTATGTATTCTCTCCTTCTACCAAATTGTAACCAAATCCATTCAGTACTTTTTGCGTGAAAGAGTAACAAACATCCAAACATACCTACATAATCAATAACTTTCTCAATTATATGTAATTTTAGTATGAGTTGACTACGAAACTTACTTTTTGCAAAAGCTTTTTTCCTTAGATTCATTCTACTTTGTATATTCAGGCACTTACTAAAACCTACCCAGCCAATAATAGATATACGTTGATTTATTTTTTAGGAACATGGCTGACTGACTGTTAATTTATAGATTTGGTATAATCCACTTCACTACAAAATACAGCCCCTATTTCTTACATTCATAAAAAACACTTAAATCACAGTTATATGAGCCGAGAAAAATCGCATTTAGATATCAGTATTCTACAACATGCTTGTTCCGTGCATGATCTAATACCTACCTTTTTATGTCTACGTATATCTAATAGAAATTCACACACATTTTTGCGACTTTGCAAATAAGTTTTATTCATATTATCTTTATATGTGAATTTGTGCTATGCCCATTCATGATCAATCAAATTAATAATCAACTCAAATTAATAAAATTAGTGGTAGGTATGTTCAGAATAAGTATTCTGATGAGTAAGTACTCATTTCTGCGAAACATATGTCGCACATGAAAACATATACAGTCATAACTCAATATTAGATATTTAGAGTAAACTGATTTGAAAGTTTAAAAAATCGTAGCACCAAAACTACAGAGGTTACGAAAATAACTGAAAAGAAAAACAATGGCATTAAGCTATGTAATGCTTTTATTATTAAATAATAAAAACAGTTTTGGTGCCACGATATTTTGAACTTTCAAATCAGTTTACTCGAAACAGCTAATTTTGAGTTATGACGGCATATGTTAAGCGTTAATTGAAGTATAATTTTTTCATTAATATGTTTTAAATTAAAATGGAATGCGAAAGTTTTAAAGTCTATAAAAACAGGTTGTCCAATCAGAGTTCATTATTCAACTTAACATAATTTCGTCAAACAAATTGCTGATTAAAATGTACCTACTGAACTGAAATTACTTTTTTATAAAATGTTGAGGCAAGTAATGAGTGGCTAACTGTTTGCTTTCGGTTTTCATTCGTAATATTGAAATAGAAACTCTATTTCACACATTTAAGTGTCATTAATCCGTCAGTTAATGCGTTGGCAGTTCACCTAATGTGAACACAGCCTAAGTCACTTCTCGACAAAAGTTACTAGCTGGCCATAAACGTTCCTACTCCGATTCACCTACAATTTACATATTTTAAAGCAAAAAACGTTTTGTCCATCAATCCAACGAATTATTTTGTTATATCAGAGTTACTCATTAACAAAATTTTAATATCAAATCATTGCTACTGTTAAAAAATTAAATCGTAACACCGCTGTGAAAGCCCTATGATGTTGAATTAATTATCGAATTATATTTACAGTAAAGTAATTTGTCAAATTCAAATTGCGTAACTTTTTCGTTATTTGAAACAATATAAAATCTCGTACGATTTTTTTATGTTTTATATTTCAGGAGCGAATTTATAATTAGAATTAAAAGAGCTAATTTAAAAACTACTGTCATTAAAACCAGCAATAGGTCTGCTGATATGAGTGCATTATATGCGCAAATATGTACTCGTATTTGAATAGAGACGTTAACAAATTTCTGTTTGTCAACTGCTGATCATCATGACACAGTCATAGACAATCATGTTACAGGCAAACATCTCGTGATACATGTTTTTTAGAAAGTATTTTTTAAATATTTTTTTTCACTGGATCAAACTTTTTAGTAACCGATAGTTATTATTTCATTACGGTTCTCAAAGCTATTTCAATAAAAACATTTAAGACTTTTTTTACTGTTATACCTATCTTTAATGTTAAAGTGCGTAAAACCGTCTCAAGTTCATGTTTGATTCGTGAATATCCGGTATCACACAGTGTAGTAATCATATGTACCATCTCTTGTTTCCATTGGCGTGGACATTAAATGAAAATGTCTTACTTTGCCTGATTACGTAGAGGCGTGTATTGTACCAGTCAGAACAAGCTGTAGGGGCTGCACCCTCACGGCGAGCATTGGCGTGTCAGTAACCATTTACCGTCCTCCAAGATGTCACCTGCAGCGCATCTGAAAGCTTTCAAACGTTTGCCACTCCGTTAGGTTCTTTTATTGTTATGTCTGTTAAACTTAGAGTGGATAGAATAGTAATTTATTTAATAAGTATTCTTTAATAAAATCAGATTTATTTCGTTTGTAGTTTAAGTGCCTACTCAGCATTTCAATGTGCGTTACACGTTAAACGTCGATGTACATTTTACTTTAATTTGTTTTCCTGTGATTTTGCTAGAATATGTGAAATTCGTATACGAAATAAGTTTCATATGACCAAATACCTTACACTCTGTCCTTATAGTAATGGTATTTTTCGTCTTCTTCTTGTCTATTCATATCCGTTTATTCTATTTAAAAAAAAATACTTCAAGAATATACTTTTAGTGTGCTTATCACGTTCAAAAATAGTAATTGAGTATTACGTAATAAAATAGTATGAAACTATAAGTGATGTTGCGCGCAGTACGTATTACAGTGAGTACATGAGCTCTTGAAATTGAAAAACGAATTAACTGACTATAGCAAACTGTCACTGCCTAGTCTAATTTATCAGTGTTTTTGAACGTTTTAAGCCCGCTGTACTGTGCGTTAAAGACGTAATTTTTTTTTGTTTTTAAACAAACAAATACTACCTGCTTGTCGGCGACAACAGTGCATTATTTGATGCTAGGATAGCTCAATTACGTTCCTGCATCAATATCTGTCTGCACCTGATAGGTTGTTTGATAGGTAGTAATTCGCAGTCATTGGCGGTTAATTGATCCCTCAGGCGCCCATCCAGCTGCAATAATATAATCATTCTGCATGCGGTCTCGTCTGGAAATACTGGACTGAAATACAAGCGTATTTCGGAATTCGGGGAAAGCATGGTCAATCTGTTTTAGTTTTCATTCAGTGAATGTTGGTGTTCAAATGAATGACGTCTTCAAAAACTTTAGACTTTTAAATTATTAAAAGAAAACTGGCTGTTTTTGGGAAATGTAGTTGTCATGTACGTGTAACATTAATTAAAAATAGCCATTTACGATAATTATAATATTTGGCCGATTTCAAAATAATTCGAAAGCGAAAAGGTCAACAAGGTCAATATTTCGACCTGAATATTGCAAACTTTGTTTTTTACAACATGATTGTGTTTAATTTCTCTCTTCTTAATTTTATATATCGTATTTTGTGTTATATTTAAAGAAATAAGATATCAGTCTGATTAATTCTTCACTGGAGGTTATTGTTACAACAGTGTAAAATGACTTAGTTACCATCTTTGTAAAAATAAAATTGGTGAGCATATAAAATTATATATTTTTAAATGCATTCACTCTTCTCGGAAATCTAAGTTGAAAAAAATCTTCCGACTCCTTAGGTATATTACACAGTTCTATAATATGTGGTGTACTATGTTGACTAGTAGATAAATAATTTACGGCTTCCTTATTAACACTGAGTGGCCCCACTGGGAGTCTCGACCCACATTTGAAAAAACACTACGCTAGACCATCAGAGCGTTGTATCATGTTCATTGAATCATATTTATTTCGATGTCGAGAATTAATATGGTAGGTAGCTAGGTACGTTTCTGAACAAAACATTCAGATTTGAAGCAGGTTGTATGTCCTACTACTAGCACAACGATGCAACTGAAGAATTTGTAAACCACTCAGTAGGTAACGACTAATGAAGTCAATTGCCTACCTGACGTACTTTAGCTACGTGGGCAGTTAATATGACAAGGTACTGAGGTCTAAAACACACGAATGATACTAACTGTAAAATGTGGTTCACACAGCAATACATTGACTTTTTTCTCGAAATTTCCCAAAGGATATTAAACTTTATGTGCATAACAACTGTGTCAAGTTGTAACGTGTATTAGTTTATGTATTTTTTCTATGTTTATAAACTATGGCATAAATCAAATAATAAATTAATATTGATATCATTTATGTACTCCTATATATTTTCAAACTATTTAATTGAGAAATTTTGTCTACATAATAAGAGATAAAAATTCAAATGCATGTCTAATCTTCATTAAAATATTTTGTTGGCAAAGTTGCTTATTACTTTATATTAAAATATTATAGAATATTTAACCATAAAATGCCAGTATTGAAAAAGATTTGACAAACAAAGAATCAAGTTGTCTGTTTCTGGATTTAAGACAATTCGTAAAACGTTTGGTTAAGTTTTCCACCGAGAATTAAACATTTTATGTGTCTATCTAATAAAAGAGTACGCTCATACATACATTGTTGACTGTGATAAAACAAAGGTCATAGTATACCACGTGTTTTCTACGTGTATGTGGTAAAGTGGAGTATTTTATGAAAAAGACAAGATAGCTCTTACATACTTACCTAGGCTAGATATAGACATGTGAACCTGATGTGTGATTTAAATCTGACCAATTCTTACAATCAATTTTCAACTTAAATTCAATCTTCATAAAGTTCTTTCATTGAAAAATATTTGAAACATAAGGACGGGTTAATGTGCTGTTGTCTTTACATGCTGTTTAGGTTTTAGTGCGATAAGTTGGAGGTGCGAAGTGCGTGCTCAATCTTGTCTTGGAAATACCTTCATTCGGTCTGATTTCTTATTTTTGTAATATTCATCTTTTTATTCATACAATGTTTTTCTTTCAACTAGATTTTCGATCTTTAATTCAAGCGTCCTATCTACATTAAAGTAGATGTTTCAAATTAATATTGAAAACTTATGTGATAAGAAAAGCTAAATACTACCTTATAACACATCATTAAACTATATTTTTTAAAACAACCAGAAACGTAATTAATCTAGATAAGTGTTGCTCCTTTAGATTTAAAAGTAGAAAGAACTCTGAATGTCATATATTTTTGAACAGGATTGACTAATACGAATAATAAGTAAATAAAAAAATTGGATTGAAATAAAAAAAAAACAAAGGTATAATTTGTGTTTAAAAGAGTAGATTTAAACTTCACAAACTCAGTTATTCAATTCATCAAACGCACGAAAGGTATTCTAAGTATTTATTTAAGTAGCTTGGGACTTGGGACTAGCATTAATATTTAATTTGACATCTTGAGACTTCCCTACAGTCAGGGTTCCTCATAAGGAGTCGGAATTCATGACGGCCACTATAAATAAAACGGCAACCAGTGGGCTCGAGCCATGCCTGAGTTAGGGAATAGTACGGGGCCCCAGGATTTTAGGACCAAATACATTAATAAACTTTAAACTTCGACTTTTTATACAACGTGCTTGTAGCACGAGTTTAATTCTTGAGTTGAGACTTTTACTTAACAGCTAAATATTAAAGTGCATGACGAAATTACATCTAAAATGAGGGGAAACCTCTTTGCCTTATGTATCTCTAGATAAAGATTGTTATGAATCCTATAATGACTCATTTACGTAGGGTGGTCTTGAAAACAATATGATGGAAATGAAAATGGGACTTGCAAATAAATTCAGCTTTTATTAAAGCATCATCCTATTTTTATCAAACTGAAGGATAAGGCGTTATAAATTAAATTATTGTATCAAAAATTATTGAATGTTAGCCAAATGTGGGTTGCTAAACACATGTTCGAGCTATAATCGAAAAAAAACAAAGCTTACTTTGCTTGATCCGGGAATCGAACGCAGACCCCGAGGTATTTAATCCGCCGGGTTTTTTATTGTTGTTTCTTAAAATAAAATATTCATACTTATGCAAATAGTTCAATAAGTTGCTTTATTATTGTAATAAATAATTATCTTTTATTGTTTATTTCGCACTCAGTCTTGTTTAAATGACACATGTCTGGTTAGCTTGAAATATTTAATAACAAGGATCTTTGTTTTTTAATTTGAAGGCAATGTGATTCAACAAGTAATGTATATATTGTTTAGTTAAATAAGGTTGCAGCCAGCAGCCGAGTGCAATTGAGTTAGGTCACGACCCGGGGCTGCGGAATTCTAGGAAATAAATACAGTATGCGAATGCTAAATTAAATGAAGCGAGAATAGGAACAGTGAAAAAGTTTTGATTAAAAAAATATATTCTTATCGCTCCTGTTGGAAAATAAATATTTAATATTGATGATTTTGTTTGATATGATTTTCAAATGGCACTTATTATTTTTTTATGCACTTACTTCGAAACACATCGCTGGCGTCAACGGGCGCGGGCTCAAACTATTTGTATTTAAATTCAATAGTACCTAAATCATAATAACACAATCCACCTTTCATTCCCTGAGTTACCCGTAGATCCACAGATGATTCCCATATTACCATCCATAACCAATTCATTTACAACATTCGATATATAATATAAAATTAACTTTATTTTTCTTTCACACTTTGAAAATCTTTGACTAAAAGTGGTTCCGAGGTGTATGTATTCATCATGTTGTTAACTATGTAGGTAGTTAGTTTATTTCCTTTTGAAATGTCTTATGGCTACACAAAATTATAATATCTTGTAGATATGTATCTTTAAAATTGGTATCTTCAATGCTCCATACCGGGGCCCATTCTCAGTGTGAGCCCTTGTAGCCCTTGCTACGACACTGCCGGCAACCTGAACAATGTAGCCCGGAAAACCCGGGGGAGACTTAAACTGCTTTGGAATTCGTAAAGAATTTTATCAGAACTAAAATATAGGATGGGCACGAAATAAGACGGGCGATAGCGAAATCTATTAAAGACCCCGAAATAGAATGAGAAAATAACTCAAATTGAGGTTTTAGGTAATATAGATAGACAGTTAGAATCGTCAGTTAGTTAGTCCATTACGGTCAAGCATTTAAAGTTCAATAGTTCTTTCGGCAACTTGAAAAATCAGACAATTGGTCTTAGGATGTATCTAAAGACTCATCCTTACTTAAGTATTATTCTTTTGCGTTTGCAGGGGAGAGGGGGGGCGGGGGGCGGTTGGGTACGGGCTGATACCCTCCCTCCTCACTATAAAGCTTTGTTGATAAAAGTTAAGAAAAAAAAATTCTACAACTTTTAAAATTTGCTACGCGCCCGGTCTACTTGCTAGGAGTGTTGAAAAAACTTGTACAATTAAAGAACTGGAACAGAAAATGATCTAGTTTATTCTGACTGCAAAAAAATTTAAACGCACGTGTTTGAAAAAACAGATTTGCCCCCTCCTTGGAACAGGAACAGTTCGCTTATGCCGTTTCGCGATGGCTATAGTGAAATTAGAAAAAAACGACATACCTATATTAACTCGATTTCTACAGCACAGGTGTTCAATTTGGGGACGACAGCGGCGTGTGTGGGATTCCCTCGTCCAGAAGGGGCGAAGACGACCCGAACTAAAAACTCCCCCACGCTCTCATCGCCTTTGGTTAGCGCCATGGGAAAACGGTATCAACCATTACAGCCATGGCACGCACCTAACCTAAATAGGTCGTTGAAAATTGAAGTCTTTAATTTCTCCTCTATTACCTTAAAATAATTTATTCAATACATTATCTGAATGCATGAAACATGAATTCTTAATTTAATTATCTCAATACTACATACTTATATGAAGTTCATATGTTTTGCATACAAACTGTGGTCAGTTCTTGGGCATAATAGGACTCTTTGAACTGGGCAACTATAGTCTGTCTTCATTTGTCAGACGGGGAAGTAATCAGTCCACTTCGCTTTGACTACGAGAGTTGTTTTCAACTTCTTATAGAAAATCCTACTTAGATATTGACCTTCTTTGGTTCTTTTTCGTTTCGAGTGTTGATACGACCTTTTGTGCTACAATTGGTTCTGCGATATATTAGAATAAGTAGAGAGGTTTGAAGTTCTTTGGAACGTTCCTTGACTATTATGGTGTTTGTTACACAGTTGTATTCCAGTTCATTGGAATAGTGTTTATTAAATCCAAATGAAATTTCATTACAAACAAATACGTACCCAAATTAATTGATTTGGGTACGTATTTGTTGGTTTCGCTATTCAGACTTTCATTAATGGTTAGTTCTGTTGACACTCAAAATGCAAGACACGCGTGACCATAACAACAATGAAAAACATTTTGGGCTTATCATACATTTTAGGTTTAGTTAACTGTTTAGCATGAAAAGCCCAAAAGAAAAATGTAAAATTTGAACCTGGGAACAGCCTACATCTTATGCTGTTCAGAATTTATTGTAAATTATTGTAGTTGTGCAGCATTGTGTGTGTAGAAGGTATCCAGTAAAACGGGAAAAGTATTTAACACGAAAAGTAATTTTATTATTAATTAAATACTTTTTATACTTTTTAAAATGTTAGTTTCCAGATACCTTAATGAATACTGTGTATAATGGCGCATACTGTAAACAGAAATACTTACGATGAAAGAGTGTGATCGAAATACGCTGGATTTTTTTTGGATTACAATAAACCACATTTATTTAAAAATGAACCTACTATCATACAGAATTTAATTTTCATGAAGGATTATTTTTTGGAGTTTATAAGAGTGTTAATATGATTACCTAATCAACATATCCTGGAATTGGAATAAAAATCGGTTTATTGAATAAAAAATAATTTTATTGAATAAAAAAATGATTTGGCTTTGAAATAAAAGGATTAAGAATAATATCCCCGTGTAATTTAATAAAGTATGCTTTGTATGTCGATAAAAAAGCAGATACGCTTGGAGTCGTTATTTTTAAAGTGTTTAAACAACTACCTTTATGAATAAAACCTAATAAAGTCGAAACCTATCTCATATTTAAAATGTAAAGGTTATTTTTTACTCAATTAGTAAAATATAACCCTGCCTGCCTGTTTTTTAACTACGCCTTAGTAAAAAATTAAATGATTATAATTTTGACCGATATGTATGTTTAATATAATGATAATGACACTAAACGTGATGAGGAAATCAATCTTACGTAACCCATAAATATTGCAATCAAACTTAATAACGAGGCGAATAGTTTAGCGGGCGCCCCTAAGTAGCTCAGGGTGGGAAATCTCCTAAAAGCAAAGTACGATGGTGGGTCGTGGGCCGGCTGCGATGAAGTTTCATTCAGAAACACGCCACGGATTGAGGTTAAGTGGCAGTGCGCAGGCGTGCGCGACGCGCAAGCGCGGTGAGCCCTGTCTCTCGCAATGATTTCACCTATCTTCCGTAGCATTTTGATTTTCGGTTTGAACAAATCTCCACCGTCTTTACTGACAATAAAAAACAAGTCACCCGTTGATTGACTTGTCTCTTACTTGGAAACACGCATGTGAACATAAACGTTATCATGTGAGCTTAATTTAGAAGATATAAAGATGAAATAGTAGAAAAATAAAGGCTTCAATAAAACTTACGATTGATCCTAAACGTCTTGCTGTTTTTTGAAATATTGATGAGTAGGTACATACAGATACAATATTATGTAGAATGGACCATTTAAAATATATTATTTTTAAACAGCTTTTCCTTTATTGAATTGCTAGCGGGGCTGACCGAGTCGTAAATTTAGACGTATGACAAATGTTGTTACTAAGGGAAGATTACATTTCTGCTTTCATCGCGTTTGTAGGCATGTATCGTGCTGAAACAAAATTGTCATTCATGAAATCTTTATCTTGAATCTGCTACTGTAGTTTTCATTATCGTAACATAAACTATGGATAAGTTTATAAGGTTAACCAATAATAGTAAAATATAGATAAATAGTAACGTTTCTATGCTTATCTTTTTAAAAATGTAAATATTATTGTTTAAGGTTTTGTAATCACATTACCTAATTGTTTGCTTATCAGAATAATTTTCACAAAAACCTTATGAATACAATGACAAGGTTATAAGAAAAAACTGTAACGATTGATCTTGTAGTTTTTGAATGATGGTTATACATAACAAACCTAACCTAAACCAAGTAAATTATAAATTAAATTTTGTTAAGTAATATTGCGGTGGGCTATTTATTATATTAACTTATAGTTAAGGTCCCACTAATATTACCTATCTATAATATACAATTGTTTTTATGGTAGATATTGTTTTCAGTTGCTTAGTAATAGATTATTACAACTGTGGTTATAGTATTAATAAATGAAAAGTGAACCTATTACATAATT
This sequence comes from Glyphodes pyloalis, assembly GCA_037074685.1. Classification (NCBI taxonomy): domain Eukaryota; kingdom Metazoa; phylum Arthropoda; class Insecta; order Lepidoptera; family Crambidae; genus Glyphodes; species Glyphodes pyloalis. The sequence goes on along the minus strand of JAYKKO010000015.1, from coordinate 4,309,701 downwards.
ATGTTTGTATAAAAATGTTTTGCGTAATGAACTTAATAAACGTATATCAATGGTAGCTAGATATAATGATATTGCTAGGAAATTACCATTTAGGTAACATGTTGTACTTTTTACCTTTTTTACGATAATTTGTTATATTTTCCAAATATTTTTTTAATTCACGAACAACAAGTAGGTACGTACCTAAACAAGATAGAAAAGTGCAATCAGTCCCATCACGAAAAAGGCCGATTTTTAAACTTTAGATGTCTGGAATTTGCGGGTGAAAAGATTGCAAAAATTAATACGTGTACCAAAGATCCGAGTGGTGGCGGAACCCGAGACAAAGGAACAAAAGGCAGGGAATTAGGGTTTCAAGCCTTTCAGGCGTATATCCCCGTGAGACCTTCATTAATATCTGTGCTCGCGTAATTAGATACACTTACACCTGCACGAATTATGCTTTTAATTAGCTGTGCTTAATCTCAGCACGTTTAAAACAGCGCATATGGTATGTTCCACATGTTATTACTAGATGTATTATTTGTACAAATGCTTGTCATGTTATTTGGGTGTTTAAATTGTATGGAATAACATGTGCAATTATAGTTTACATACATCTGGCATTTTTGTATCTGACTTAAAAGTAAATTCTTTTTTAAAGTTAATAAGTACGATATGACCTAAAGTACAAATAAACTTAATTAATAAATTAATTAATTATTTTACACGTACCTAACTTTTATTATATATTTAAGGAAAAAAGAGACAAGCATAATTCCCGATTTCAATTTGTTTCTGAAATTATGTGAATTTAGGGGCAGGTCGGCTAAATAAAAATATACCTTTTTATGTCTAAGATTCGCAAGATGTAAATAAATTACTTAACACTGATGTTAGAAATTTAAATGTGACTCAGCATTTGGTGTCGGCAATAATATACCGTTCTATTTGGCTTTTAACAACAAACCTGTCTAAATTATAAGATACTGTCGATCCTGCTTCCGCCCTCAAAGCGGCAGCGGCAGCGGAGACAAATACGACAATGCGGTCGTATTTGTTGACGCCCCAGCGCTCGTTCGCCGCATCGCTTCCGACGTCCGCTGACTGCGAAGCAATTTTACAACTTTTACAAGTTACACCGGCGATACAGTTAAGACAGGGAATCGCAGATAACAAACTTTATTTCTATCTTCTTTTATCTATTTTGTTTAAAGATAAAACACACATTTACTTGGTTTTAACAGTTTCGTTTTTTACGTGGGTATTTATATAAGTAGATTATATTAGTTTTTGTATAGATAATATAAATCTCAAGATTTTTACACCTACGATAAAATTTTTGTAGTTAATTGCAAAATAGAATTAAATTATTATCCCCTCGTCTTGACTCACGGTCAACAGTACTTCAAGGTAAACAGTTCAATATTAGTTCTTATAACCACGAAATAAGGGTGGTGCAAAGAAAGTATCTGATGTGCTTTTGATCGTACATAGATGTCAGTATGTCACAAGATGCAAATAAAATATGAGATAAGTATAGAAATTAATCATTTTGGAAACAAATGAGAGGGAAAGAAGGCCTTTTCAAAATGAAGCCTTGTTTTACCGGTGCCAGTTTTGAGATCACAACTATGCATCTACGACACCTTTGATCGAATGTTTATGCCTATAATTCACTGACTTGGAAATATCGGTGGGTTTTGTGGTGGAATTTGGATTAAAATTATATAATTTAGAAAATAGGCCTTTTTACTGCTGGTATGATACTGAAAGGACTGAAGAGACGAAAACTGCGGTCCTATTTGTGGCCGCCAGAGAGCTCGTTCGTCGCGGTCGCTTCCGACGGCGCCCGCTCACTTTGTTGCGTTCAACTACGACCTGGCAATTTTACAACTTTTACAAGTTAGAACCGGCAGCAGATAAACATCGGAGAGTTACTTTAGGGAAAGTGTATTTACGGTAAAAAAAAATCTAATTTAATTAATGTTCTCTCGTTCATTTGTTTGTTATTAATGCTAAAAACGTTAAAAGTCATCCATAACCTATTTATCTTTTTTCAAATTTTAGGTCTATTTCAAAAAATATTTCATGAGACAGAACCATCAAATTCCATTACTAGGTACGCACAGGAAATCGGTATTAGAGTTAAAGTCACCGAAACTGTTTGAAGAATAAAGTTATCTTGGGCGAACCAAATAGACTGTGGAACCGATGGCTGCTATTAGAAGAACAGCCTAGATTTGCAACTGTGTAACCAACGAGGATGCAAATGGTATAAACTAAACCACTAAACCACCAAACCGAACCAAATATGACATACATTTTGTTCTTTTTTTTTTTATATTACACTTCAAGATTGACTTCATCCCACCTGATGTTAAGTGGTAATGAGGTCCTAGCTTAAGAGTGACAACACAGAAGTGATTGTTATTTGGCTGCGGTCTTCTGTAAGGTGGAGGTATTTCACCAGTTGGGCTGCCCCAGTTCGAGCGGCAAATCGCTATGCCCTACCTGTCTTAAATAATTCTCTTAGTAATTTTCAATAAAGGATACTGATACTAATTCCCTATGCGGAAGTTAGTAACCGGTATACGGGTACGTGACCCTGGCTCCTCGACCTAGTATCGACTCAACCCAACAGTCTTCTTCTTCCTCGTTGATTTATTTACATCCATCCATCTCGCTCCCGTCCCTTCTCCCTCCAATCCAAGGTCTGCTGTGCTGATGAATGTGTGACTAGGAAGTCTAGCTGTAAGCTTGCCACATTGTCCCGGGACCGTGTGACCCCAGAAATGGCTGACCTGCTTCTGGTATGCGGCACCATAACAGGGCAATTATTTCTCTCTACTCGGGATAATGCCATTGATTTTTAACACGCTTTTATTGGCTTCACTTGTTTTAAATGAGTATCAAATCAGAATGACAGTGATGCGTTTTACAAACTGTATGTATGGACAATTTTTTAACAGATTTGTATATTAAAGGTAACGGTAAAATTTGGTTAGGATGCTAGCAACGCATACTAGCATGCGTTCATTCTCAAATACTAATTTGAGATGTAGAAAACATCTCGTTAATGATAAGTGTGTGAGATGCGAGAATGTCCGGTTAGCGAGCTTTTTTACGAATAGCGCAGCATAAAGTGTCATCACTAATTCAAGTATCAGTTACTACCTTGACAATGTTTACGGGACTCGGCGAACTATCATAATAAAGGTAGTTAGTTGCCTCTGTGTTACCTCTCTACTAATTACATAGGTGTCTGGTTTGATGTTAAACGACTGCCCGAATTGTTTGTGCGCAGATTTATGTGTTTACTTCTCCTTTACGTTTTAACGGTTTCACCGAATGTGATATTTATCCAGGCATATCGTGTTACCGACGGCGCTCTCTAAACTTTTCCTTATTAACGGTATTTACAACTACACCTAGCCTTGTTCCTTAGCATTGATGATTACATTTTTAAGTAAATTTTGCTTTTTTCCTAAGTTTAAGTATCCCCAGAAAGATATTATGATAACTGAATCAGGGAAAGAGAGAACTTTTTAGGGCTAATAGTTAATGTTCAAACTTTTTTATTTGTATAGACTATATCAGTAACATTTAGGAATAGTATCAACATAAACCTTTTTACTACTATGCATTTTAATTTGATTGATTATTCAGTCTTTATGGCGTGATTGAGTAACACACGTGCAACAAAATTTTTCATTTTAAAACAAAATAATTTAAAATAAAGTAGTGAGCGTATTTTTCTTACTGAGGAGATTGATATTGCAAATATTCAAAGTATCTTCAATTTTACAATTAATAAATGAAGAGCTTTTAAAAGTAAATGCGAAATGCATTTTGAATGTCCTAATGATGTAGAAAGTCAATTTACATTATGTGTGTAATTAAAAAAAAATCTGATGAAATTTTAATTGAAGAACAAAGATAAGAATCTCATTTCATAAGTTCTGATTTATATTTATCTATATTTATTTCTAGCGTATCTGTGAGTGAAGAAATAGTACTGCGAATATGAAAAAGAGTGGTTAGAAAGTGATGAGAGGAGACTTGAACTTGACTGTTATTTTCTCATCAAGAACATTTTCTTTTTCAAAAATTAATTTCCAAAAAAAAAACAAAAAACATTTGCTCATGCTCGGCAGAGGCCTCACCTATGTTATAATATGAAAAATGTTATCTATCAGGGTGGCCCAGTGTAGATTGGCGAAGGAGTGTAAATGATCAAGATTTGTTTGGCCACATCGAACTACCACTACTTTTAAGAGAGATTGCGATTTATCGCTCGAACTGGAGCAGCCCGACTGGTGAAATACCTCCACCTTACAGAAGACCGCAGCCAAATAACAACCACTTCGGTGTTGTTGTGTTTCTGCGTGTGAGTTAGGTTTCCAGAGCTCCTGGGGGGTGCTACATTAGTAGCAGGGGTCAAGCCTTCAAGGTAAGGACGACAAGTCCAGTAACAGATTTATTATGCTGTACTTATCACCCTTAAGCTAGGACCTCATTACTACTTAACATCAGGTGGGATGAGGTCAATCTTGAAGTGTAATATAAAAAAATAAAAAAAAAACAAATGACCATCAGATAGGAAAAAATCGCTTCAATCACCCAAAATTCTCACCTAGCCAATACCGGACCGCGGCGTGAATAGCCCGTCATTCGGTACAGGGGGGGTACTCTCAAAAACGAAACGAACAAACGAAAGGTTTCGTTTTTGAAGATTATTCAAAAGTTTAGGAATGAAGACGTGGTTTTTGATTTGCATAAATAATATTTTGTTTTTTGAACACGCTTAATTTGCATTCGAAGAAGAAATCATTCTTTATGATTATGAGGATTAAAAATTGCCATCCGTTGTCGGATCCGACATATTTCGTTTATGGGAGTAGGCCCCCAGTTTCCAAAGCTTGATCGCTACAGCGCAGCTAGCACGTTCCTCTAGAACTTATTTCGTCATCTTATTTTATAAAAAGAACGGGCTAGGATAATATACAGTATTGTGAGCGAGCAGTGTCGCCCGAGGTGCGTGGCCGGCCGCCTGACCTACTTGCATTACGACCCACATTTTGTACATTCGGAAATTTTAATATAACTTATAGCGGACGTGCGCGATGGAATTGTGCACTAATGGTTGAGGTGCATCTGTCATGGGAATTTGAGAGATTAGTCAGATGATAATTACCCGTCAAGTCCCTATTTGTTCACTGTGTTATTTTGGCGAATGTTACTTTGACGTTTGTGATTAATTAAAATTGTGTTTCAAATTAATAATTGTTTTTTAGTTTTGGGAGTTCTGAATAATAAATAGTTTAAATTTACTGGAACCTGTATTTTAAGTTTAGCAACCTCCGTAGCGAGATGTTGCGTCATCTCTGCGGTCCTGGGCTTGATAACCTCTCGGAAAATGGAAAACGAACTTTGTTGTCTCGGGTCTAGGTGTTGAGAGACCGTTGTTATTTGTGATTTCTGTAATAGTGTTTTAACTGCTAACCTCAGAATAAGAGCAATGCATGTAATATTGTCCGATATTTATTGATTTCTTATACTAGGCCTATTTAATTTCAGATATTGTAAAAGTTTAAATATTTAAATTTGATGAAAGTATGATTTTTTTTTACAAAACCCATTCAACTCGTGAATAATTTTAAAACATTAATATGTTTATCAAGTGTGAAAAGGATTTATTCCAGCGGATAAATATGTCAATATATAGGATTATCAGTAGAAAAATGGTAAAAATTATACAAACGATTATTTAACAGTAAAATTTGTTAATAATATAGTTGGTTCATTAATTTTTATCATTTTGCTTGTCGTTAATATAAATATTTCCATAATTCTGTGACAAGGATTTTTAAAAATACTTAAATTTTAAAGAAACAGCAACATGTAGCAGTAATCAAAAGTTTAGTTTTACCTTAGAGCTACATCGTAGCCTGCACTGCTACTAGTGGAGGGATTCGTTGCTACGAACTAGAACAGCTCCGGTGAATAAAGGTACTGGAATGATTTGTTAACTTACACCTAATTCAAGTTGTCCATATCGAGTCAATATTCAAATTTAAGATGTACCCAACAAAACGTTTTATTCGTTTGACGATTATGTAAGTAAAGTCCTGCTCAGCAAATGGTGACTCGTTCCAGTTTCCACGGAGATAGTCTAATTTGACCACTCGATTTCGGAATCAGTGAGCGGCTGCTAAGGAAGGATCAAAGGGATTGACCAATCGACTGCTTCTAATGTGGGCAGGGAGAGGAAAAATCAAATACCTACGCGAACAAAAACGCGATTCGGGACTCGCACACTAATATGACGCCGTTAGCCGGCCACCACATACAAGTTTTTTGTAGGTACTTTGTAGGTAAAATCTCACAATCCTTTAGTACCTACTAGGCAAAATTAGTATTCTGGTAAAACAGCACGATTTTTTCCGTTTTGTGGGAAATGTAGGAATAAATATATGCTCTGGTTTGTTATGACCTAAAATGATAAGTTAGGGTACCAATATTAAGGATAATTTAAATGTTAGGTCAAACACGAAAACCCAACTAAAAATATTGCAATCTGGTGTCTTATCACCAGGTACATGTAGCCGTAACCATGAGCAAATACTAAAAACATATACTTTTTATAAATAAAAGGGTGAAATTAGTAAATTACAGCGTTTTATTAAATATCTACGGATTTATTATGAAATGATATTTTTCTTTGTTTTATATTATGACTTATAGAATATAAATATATTGAGTTGCATAAAATATAATAACAAAGATGTTAATATTAAATAAAAGCGCAAACATGTTTTACCAACGCAACGATGGCATGCAAATTCTTACGGTGTTATTAAAAGGCGCTATTTTGAATTTATGTGCTTACTTATCTTGAAAAGGTTTTTTCTCATTATTGTCAGTTCAGGATATTATAATTCTAGAGTATTATTAATTTTGAAGTACTATTCTATATCTTCATTGTCTAATTAAAGAGTCTCTCATAGATGGTCCAAATTGACAGTGCCATTGTGATTAGGTAGATGTGCAATTTTCATGCTGTGTAGCGACCTCTAATGGGCAAAGTTCGAGTCCCGGCGTAAAGTGTCGACAGGGACTTGTTTGCATGCTGGGCACCGCTCATAATTCTGGTTAATTGTCAAATATTATCATCAAATTTCAGCTGTAAAGACATTTGGGTGAACAGTGCTTGTTTTTTTATGTTAAGTGGTAGCTATACTTTTTCAGCGACGTGTTATTCGATATCGCCAATATCGATACAGACTTGAGATAATTTCACGTTAGTACTAGGGTGTTAGGTGCTCAAAAGCTTTGCGAGAATTCAGAGGAGGCTAATGATCCAGCAAGCTTGTTTCAGGGCACAATTGGGCCTAAAGGACGTGGTTCACGTGGACAAGGTTCTTGATACATAATGTGCGGTTGAATGCGGTGCACTTCATGTACTTAATTATTGATTTCTCACTATGGACCTTTATTAATGCAATAAAAAAAATAAAATATTGTACAACATCACATACATTGCTCTAATTCTGTGGTAAGTAGCTAAAGCACTTGTGTTACAGAAATCAGAAACAACGACGGTACCACAACACTCAGACCCGCGACAATACAGAAAAGTTCGTTTCCCATATTGACCCGACCGGGGATCGTACCCGGCACCTCAGAGATGGCGCGAAGACGGAGGTCGTTATAATTGAAGCAATTAACACCAAAATTACTGAAATTCTCACTCACGTATAATAATAACATCAAACATAATCCATTAAAAATAAAAGTAGGGTATAAAAGGAAAAATTCTAAACAGAAAACATTTAGAATAAAGAAGGCCACCTTTCAGTATGTTTTATACAACTTATACAAGGCTTTAAAATGTCGGCAACATACCCCCCTAAAAATTAATTGCCGAAATGTACTCGTACATAAATCGAACTGGAGCAGTCCGAATGGTGATATACCTCCACCTTACTGAAGACCGCAGCCAAATAACAATCACTTCTGTGTTGTTGTGTCCCTGCGTGTGAGTAAGGTGTTCAGAGCTCCTGGGGGGTGCTACATTAGTAGCAGGGGCCAAGCCTTCAAGGTAAGGGCGACAAGTCCAGTAACAGATTTATTAAGCTGTACTTGTCACCCTTAAGCTAGGACCTCATTACCACTTAACATCAGGTGGGATAAGGTCAATCTTGAAGTGCAATATAAAAAAATGTAATTAAGTAAGCGCATAATTTCAGAACAACTGCAGCAATTTCGATAATTTTTTTTTTGTTCTTAATGGGAGATGGTTGGTAAGAAAAAAAAGAAATTCGCTGAGATCGTACACTTGCGAAGCCGCTAATTGTAAATTAAATCAATAAAACGGATCGACCATGCTTTTCCGCCCACTATCCTCCATCGAATCCCTGTGCTTGTTATTTATTTTTCCTTTTAGAAATAATTTTCTATGTACCTACATAGTGAAGGCCAATTTTAATTTTTAATTTAAATACACTGATGAAAAAAACTGTAACGTCAAATATGTCAGAATTTCACCTATTCAATTTATCGAACCGAGTTTTTAATAAGATAATTGAACCCGAGACCTTAGAAATAGCGCGACACCAAAGACCGGTCAGATCGTCTCTCGGCTACGAAGGCCAACTTTGAGTTTGCAAAGTTAACGTTTTTACCTTTAACATTCTTGTAATGTAGACATTGTCTCATACAGGAACAAAATATTCTTAGTAGGAAAATTTTCGTTGTCAATTTATATTATACCCGGTTCCAATATTTGAAAAACGATTCCGTTCTTGTTACGGATAATTATAGGTCAATTATACATGACGTAAGCTGAAAACGACCGATAGATGAATAATTGTGAGAGTAAATTTGAAATTAGAATTAGCGACTCGTAGTCGGTTGGAGAAAAACGGATCGTCATTTTTGACACCTTACGAATCGTAAAATATTGAAAACGGGCATAAGAGATAGGCAATGTTAGTACCACAGCAGGTTTTCAACGCCTATGACGAATATGCAAAGTTAAGCTATTAAGCCATTAGAACAGTTAAAATTTAACACTCATTTCCCACAAGTAACGAACTTGACAGAATGTGATCGTAATCATATAAGACCAGTAATATTATTTTAGGTAATTGAATTTAAAACATTAAGTTTGTATTGCATGCATTTTACACACTTTTCTTTTAATACTACCACCGAAGCTGAGGGGTGTGCGGGTGAGATTTTGGTATCGGGCCATCTCTGATGTATCGGGTTTGATTCTCGGTCAGAACAGTATGTATGTTGTGGTACCGTCTTTGTTTCTTATTTTTTTAAGCCACATGTGATGTCGCTGAACATTGATGTTTTTATTCGATAAAAAAATCTAGTAGCAGAGAGTCTTATTTTTGATGAAGTTTTGCGAATACTTTAAACCGGTATGATAATTATCAGATAAATTAGATACTTCTAAGCCTGCAAATTTGATTTTTTTCTCTGATTAAAAAAAAAGGTTATCTATGTACCTAATTACTTTTGCATATGCAACGAGCGCCACAACCATTTAATTATTTCATATACGCTTCTTTACTGTGTAGATACGAAAGACGAAATAATACTATCCATATTTTACCACTTAGTTAGCCAGCCAGTTACTAGCTAGTTTACTAGTTATCCTAAATCACTAGTTTACGTAAATTAAAAATAAATTCTGAATAATGCGTTTAAGTGTGCTAATAGACGGGCCCTATCCGTGAGGCAGGCGGCTCAGTCCGTGTTCCCGTGAGCTCATCTCTCTCATTTCACCCACATTTTATTAATCTCGGCAAAACTCGCGACTGAGTGCTATTCACCCGCCGTCAGCCACCACTCGACTAATCTCATTTTTATTCTTCAGCCGGCCTCCTCTTGCTTAAAAATTGAAATTTATTTAAGTAAAACCAGTTTCGTGTTGGAACTATATGCAAACAAATATTTTCTCGTTTGCATTGTGTTAAAATAGGTAGTGGTTATAAAATACTTTTGTGAAATAATAAGCTTTAAGCTAACTCAACTCTCAGATATGATTCTTTTATGTCTATTGTATTATCTACTATTTAATTCCATAGCTTTTCAACTCCGTTCTATTTTTTATGAGTCGTTGAATCATACAAATGTAAAGCAGTCCTTAAAAAATGTAAGCATGCAGTTAAGGCATAGGCTTATGTTGGCTGGTAACTATATATTGAAATACATTTTCTAATTTGATACATCAAATTTTAAGCTCAATTTCAGTTTAAATATGTAGTGCAATTGGATCTTAACCTACTGGAACAATGGCCTGGGTCAACATCTTTACATAGTCATGTTTATTAATGCCATGCATACATTACTCGTGCACCTCTCGTTTAGTGCTAGAATTACCGGGCTTTAGCTCTAGTGGGGCACTTCAGAATGGAGATGTTCGCATAGTATGAGGGGTAGCAGTTAAAACAATACCTAACACCAGCATAGCTTACGTTTAATTGACAAAAGTGGTGATAGTTTTACGAATAAGAATTTCTCTTTAGTGGGTGTCCAACTTACGTTAAAATTTCAAACATAAGAGCTATGCCCGCGGCTTTGTCCGCGTTGAATGGTTACTTTGGATGAGTTACCTTTCAAATACTACATTTACTTATTTTATCCTAATTACCCTTAAAATAATCCACCTTAAAAATGTAAAAGTAAGCAATGCATTGCTATTTCGTTATACATGAGCTAGCACTATTCTCGTACAGATTAGTACAGTAAAATCACATCAGAGCTTTGTCCGTACAACAAAACGTTTATTACTCTGCAGCAAGATGAAATTGCAAATACAAACAGCAGCTGTGCTTAGTTGGAATGCACACCGCGACCAACTTGTATTCAAATTAATGACACTTATATCAGAACTTCTTGCACATTTGGCACCGAAAGATCCCGCTAGATAAACCTAGAGCTGACATGAGGCATTAAAAACAAAGTTGCGCCTTGAAGTTGGTCCAGCAGTCTCTCTCTAACTTTGTAGCGTTCGGTTCTAAACCCGAGGAATCACTCAAAAAGAAGTGCACGCTCGAATAATAATCACACCGCCTAAAGTCGCGTGCACATCAAACGTCTTGTTTGCTGTTTATAGTCTAATGGAGTTTATCACATTGTCAATGTATGGTGGCCGACTAATGGTACCACCTAAACCACTTCGCGTAGCGGCCGGATTAATTGCGTAAGCGAATGAAACACCGTAGCGGCATATTGAAGTACTTACTTGTAGTTTTATTTGCATGTAGAATTTGATGTTCACGTTCACGTTCTCCTTTAATGTTCATACTTTTTATTAGAAAGCATATTGTCACCGCAGTGCGGACGTGGAGTGTGTGAGTGTCTTAAGTTCAGAGGCAGGGCTGACAGTGAGTTGGCTCACAGTTGCTGGCCCACAGGACTCTAACAAATTCAGTATAGGAGAAAAGGAAGCATTTTTCGCATTCCTTTTACGAATTAATAAATATTAGGTACATGGTGTTTCTAAGCGATGTTTTAAAGTTTCATGATTGTAACTGAGAAAATATATCGTATATCCAAAAATAAAAATAATTCCGAAAGCGTTACCAACATAAGATCTTTAATCGTATCCAAAACCCAAATTACGAAACCGTAAAATTCTTGGACGCAATGTAGCTGTTAAAGTTTTAGTGTATAAAAGGCCTAAGGGGAGCGGAGTTGCCGAAAGTTTGTTATAATTAGAAGACGGAAATTAATACTCTTTTTGCGCGAGCGCGGACGAGGGTCGGTAGAACTGCGTAATTATCGCATGCGGGTAATGTTGCACCATATGTTTACATTGTTTATGCTGTGCGCCGCGAATGAGGCCACTGGGCCGCTTGCCGAGAATTTACTCGATACTGGGAAGTATTCACATGATTCTAGGAAGTATTCGTTCAGTCGCTGTCTTAGTGGACCCTTCCAATAAGTTCAGTGTACATTTTGAAGGGGACTTGTATCTCGTACTCGATATGTTATACTAGTTTAAGTATAAAATTGATTTCCTTGAATTTTAAATTTCAATAAAAAACGATAAAACTAAGTGTAGGTTTTACGAGGGCACTAAATCGTTATAAATATGGGATGCATTTACTCAATTTTAGGAAATAGTAGCTCCCCATGATATGTCGTAAAATGTGAGATAGCGACCTTTCTTCCATTTAGAAAAGCTAGTACGAGAAAACTATGCTCTCATAGAAAAAGTGAATGTGACGTTCTTAAGTTGTTGCTTGAACAGGAATTATACGTAGTTGTAGCATTTATGTTGTAATTGGTTTCAATTAAATATGTAACTTAAAGTAATTCAAATAGCTTGTATACTTGTACACAATTAAAAGGCTTTATTAGTAAATCAAATACACGATTTTTGACTCTTAAAATAACTAAATTCTTTTTGTTGCTTAAAATAACTCGATTCTTAGATCTCTGAATGTGCTAAGCCCGTAGCAGATGTTTTGTATATTTCGTAGCACCGTAGCTGTAGCACAATGCTACATGTTTAGTAGTGTGGCGTGAAATTGATCGACTCTTCTGTTTTTACATATTAGACTAGTCCAGATATGTTAGTATGAAAGGGAAAAAAAAAACTAAAATCCTTGTAGTAGGAACTTGTGCGTTTTTTTTTAGAATTGTAAGTTCAATTCGGTTTAAACCTGCAAATATTTTCGATTATAACTTACGTAATATCAACATTATTTCATGTAGTTAAGGTAGATTTTTATAAAAAAAATACCTCAAACATTATTGGAAAGGTAAGAATGTGTATTTTTTTAGCGGAACAAGAAAATGAATAGGTTTCTCCATTTATAACCGCTTCTAATACAAGTGTTTCTGTACGTGATTTTCCTAATTTATATCCATACTTATTAATTAAAATCCAAATAAACTGCGTAGAAAAAAAAGGAAAATGAGTTATTAACTTAGAAATATTTAAGAACATTTTACTACACAAGTTAAATGTCTTATATACAAAAAGTTTCTTTATTTGGTTTGAGTTTAGATAAGTAAAAAGTTAAAGAATATTAAAATCATAAAAGCATAGCAACTCATCAAAAATATGGATACTTGATTTCGATGGTTAAATATTAAAGGTGATTCATATATTTTTAGTATTAGCAATATCCATCTGAAAATTATTTCGTTTTTAACCCTACAAATGTAGGTCCTCGTACGCGTATGCGGCATCGTTATTTACCGTTATAAATGTTATGTACGCTTCAAACCGTCATTTAGTTCTGGTGGCCGATACAGGCTGGTTGAATTTTGTTTCGGCATTCGTTTATGTAACACTCTTATTAATTTAAACTGGCTTTATTCTGGCTTAGTGAAGGTCCAAAAAGAAAAGCTAGTTCCTGGTTTTAAAGTTTATGTAAATTTTGAGTAGTGAGAAATTATTGATTGCAGTAGAATTGCAATAAAATGTGCTGCAGTTACACACAAAAATGTTATGCACATTCTTTAATATAAAAAAAATAAGTTATAAGGTTAAACTCGTTTTGTTGTTTGAATATTGCATATGTTAATATCATTATTGATATATCAATCTATGTAGGAGGCTTTTATGTTTTATTTCTTAATTTATGTAAACTGAGCTTCAGCCAACTGAAATTCTTTCTACCAAAAAATATCGCCGGCAAAACAAGGCTTCAAACCTTCTTTCACAGTGCCTGATCGCGAAATGACGTGAAAAATCTTTGTTTTTCCTACATACCACCAGATTTATTTATGTTTCTATAATGAAAATTACTTTACCAGGACATGAAATCAAACAAAAGAGACTGGATTATAATGTTAGTTGTACAAAATAACATGCAACTCATAGACGAGTGTCCGGACAGTGCAAAAACGAAGCAATCACGTAACGACTTTGGCGAATTAGTTCGGCCCTGGCGCCGCGCCAGCTGCAGCCTGCAGCCCGGCCGAATAAAGACCGGTCATGAACCGTATCAATGTATCGGGAATGTACTACGCCTGTATGCTACCCGATACGTCCAACATATAACAATAAAGCCATGTACTCCTCACACATATTTTTAGTAAGCACAGTTTGATATGCGGCGTCTAAGCTTTGCAGGCGTTCGGAAGCACGCTTAGTGAATGGCGCTTCTAATATTTTTTCGAATCAAATTTACATTCATCACCATCTCCCTGTATAAATCTACTGCTGAACTTAGGTCGTATCACTGAGAGTGCCCTGTCTTGACGTAACCAGCATTTAACTGAAATCTGTCGGGTCATTTCTATAACTACGTAGGCCGTTCAACACCATGTTTATAGAGTTGCGGTCTCCATTCAAAAACCTATTTGCCAAAACGGTTGTCAAGTATTCGTAAGAGAATCGTAATTGTTTCTTCATAAACATTCGTAGTCATTGATAGGAATCACAGTTTGCAAAACATGGACTGTTCTGCTAAATGACTCTGTACGCCCAAAAACGAGGTTTTCGGAAAAGATGCTTTAAACAGGAACAACCAAAGGCTTGTATTTTATATATGTTTTTTTTTTATATTGCACTTCAAGATTGACCTCATCCCACCTGATGTTAAGTGGTAATGAGGTCCTAGCTTAAGGGTGACAAGTACAGCATAAATCGGTTACTGGACTTGTCGCCTTTACCTTGAAAACTTGACCCCTGCTACTAATGTAGCACCCCCCAGGAGCTCTGGAAACCTTATTCACACGCAGGAACACAACAATACCGAAGTGATTGTTATTTGGCTGCGGTCTTCTGTAAGGTGGAGGTATTTCACCAGTCGGGCTGCTCCAGTTCAGTTATGTAGACCAATTTAAAGTATTCTAAGAATATCTGTAAAGTAGCAATACTGACAGATGTACTAGGTATATTACTAATTTTGAATAACTATCAGCCGGTCAAAGCATCGTTAGCATAATGGCTATCGGCTTAAGCACGCTTGCCAAATGCGAATTGGTGTTAACTAATCAAAGCTACATTAAAAAGTCTGTAATATTATTGGCTTGACCTGGGAATCAAACTCAATGATCGTACATAACCCGGGATATTACAATGCCTCAACCAGTACTCAAATAGGCTATTATTTTAAAGATATGTCGTGATTTCATTTATGAAAGTTTTTACTCTACAGCTAGACATTACGTAATAGGCAGATACAGTAAAAGCAAATCGCATAAACGGCTACCCGTGACCCGAACCGCATTTCAGTAAGATGTAGCGGGAACTACAATCACACAGTAGAGTAACTCGCGCTCGCAAGTGTGGGAAATGACTCGGAAAATTATTAGGAGTATGCAATTAATGTTGGAGCGTGTCAGTTACGTAAACAGGCTTAGCTTGCGACCCTCCCGTACTGTCGGTGGGAGACCACCGTCGCAGTTTGTGTTCTAACACAGATTTATGTTAGAATCATATTGGATGAGATATGAAAGGTTATTGAGAAAAGAATACTCAGGTTCTAATATTGAAAACGAATTCTTATGATCCTAAAATATTATTTATTAGATGGTCGTGTCTTGAAAGCTGCTAAGTTAGGTAATTGAAATATTAGAATTTAGTAATAACAATCTCATCGGCTGACATCTCTATTTATACTTAATAGCGGTCCCGGCGAACTTCGTTTTGCCTTAGAGAATTTTTCCCGCTTTTCTGTTAAAACATGTTAAATTTTTACCAAGGATCCCTAATTTTGAAGCCTATGTCAAATTGGAAGAATGTAGCATTCTATTGGTGAAAGAATTTTTTAAATCGGCCCAGTACTTTTTGAGCCAATTCATTACAAACATACAAAAATTGGTACAAATCTTTTCTCTTTATAATATTAGTATAGATATCTCGAAATTATTGAGGCACGTTTTGTACATCTGAGACTAAAGCCCGTTTTCTCAAACCCCCATTTTGGCCTGAGTTAGCAGATAAAGTTGAAGATTGACCTGTGCCGAATCATCAAA
Organism: Glyphodes pyloalis; assembly: GCA_037074685.1. Taxonomy (NCBI): domain Eukaryota; kingdom Metazoa; phylum Arthropoda; class Insecta; order Lepidoptera; family Crambidae; genus Glyphodes; species Glyphodes pyloalis. The sequence goes on along the minus strand of JAYKKO010000015.1, from coordinate 4,293,759 downwards.
TTTTCATGGAAGTATTAGTACCTATATAAGTTAAAGAGATAAATGAACATTAGTAGGCTCGCATCTATCTGATCTATAAGAAATCTGCAGCATATCGATACGGATTCGTAATATTCTACTTATAAAACCAACATTTCAATAACTTTTTCAATTAAAGCACAATAATAATAAATCGATTTGGTTATCGCTGCATATGGAGTAAAAAGTTCGCTTCATAATAAATTCAAATCAAGCAGGTACGTCGTTATGTTCCCGCCAACTTCATTGTCCGCTGTAATAAATTTATAATTCGCCACACCGGCGGGAATAATCCGAACTATTAGGTAGTCAACAACGGTGAAATTTACGAGCATACTCGCGATAGCCAATTACTAGAAGTGGCGAAATAAAAAGTGAAAAGTTTTACTCCCGTTTTAACATTACTCGAAAATAAACATTTATTTACATTAAAGCGCTGCATTTACGCGGCTAGGATTTGTTCAGCTGGTTGAAACGGTAGCCACAAAACTACGGGCTCATTAATAAAAACTCAGAGCTAGTTCAAACGTGGTTTAAATGTAAAACGATAATTTTGAAAGGCCATTTCAATTTCTAATAGTGCCTTTATGAGATGTTTAGGTTGTATGGATTTTCAGCAATCTTGTCTTAAACCAAGACTGATTATAAAAACCGGGGACTTTATAGATCATCACACACACACACAGACACACACAGTGACTGTTAAAATTTAATGTTTTTGAGTTCAATCTACTGTTTAAATTTAAATGGTTTAAAAATCAAATGTTGTTTGAGTGTAAGTATTATAAAAAAATATTTAATTATTATAGTATCAATTAAAAGATCGACGCTAAAAGGTTGAACCTTTCAAAAAACCAGAGAAACACAAGTCTGACATTGCACAAATATTTTTTTCCCTCAGAATAAACCTTTTCCAATCCGAATTTATATATTGTCTGTCATACATTTTCACTAGTAGTCGGTTTACTTTGTTGGTCAGACCAAGGATGCGCTTTCCAGCATAGGGTCTTTATTACTAGCTCTTATAACTGGACGTATTCCATCTAGTAAGTAGGATACCATAGTTTACTATAGGTACTATTTATATATCCAGGTCACCGTTAAGCTTCAGATCTTAAATTTTCTGCTATTTCATACCAAAATTGTCTGTTATGTCGAATGCCAGTTTTAGGAGTACTTGTTTTACTCACATACCTACCTACAATTTAATTTATTAATCCATTACCATATGTGTTTAATTTACTTTATAATTTCACATTGTTAATTATTTACTGATTTAATAGCATTTTAAATTAAATTCCAGACATATAATCAAAAATATGTCAGTCACAATCTAATTCCTCTTTTTTCTAGTTTTTTTGTAAGCACATATTTCTATTTTTAATTTTTCATGTGATCATTCAACTGTTAATGTTTACCTACTCGAGCCGTCCTGCCCTACTAAATATGTCATACTTTCTATACGATTGGAAGAGTTAAGTGAATAACAGGTAAAAATAGCATATTTATTTTTTATTTTTATAAACAACACTAAAAAATATTTCCATTGTACAAAATGAAGCGATATTTTCCATTGGATCGTTGCATTCGCCGGCGGGCGCTGCGACGGCGCGCTTAATTCTGCGCTATCCGGCGCGGTCGAGGCAATTAACGGTTATTAAATTGAATCAATTGGACGGAGATAGGATTGGGTCAAAGATAAATGATCTGAAATATTTACTTTAAAGCGCTGCATTTTTACTTAAGCCAAAAGGCTTAAGTAAACTTGGGAAACTAAGAGAACGCTCGTCGTTCTTACAAGATTTTAGATAAAATAATTTTACCGACATTAAGGTGGTAACACGTCATATAACCGCAAGCAGCCTAATATCAACAAAGCGCAGAAAACTGAATTACCTACTTGAGTTTTGCGTTATAGTTTCATCCCTATTGAAAATAATAATTGAAGATTTGTTACAATGTTTTCCTATTTTCTCAGTATAAGGAAGAAATTGAGGATAAACGATTGAATATATTAATAGAATATTTACCAATATAAAAGGTATCAATAGGGAAATTTTAGAAGAATATTTACCAATTCAATGATTTATTTTGAAAATATATTATTAATAGAATAGCCAGAAGTACATAAGTAAAAAATCGTATCTACAGACGTCAAATCTAACCTTTGAAACGTTATAATTATTTTCATTATTGCCATTTAAAAAAACGTTGATATTTATCCGTGTTGTTAAAGGTTTTAATTAAATATATTGTGTTGTCTGTATTTCCTTTTCCAAAACTTTAATTCAAAGATGCTAGATTCAATTCAAGTGAAAATGTGTGTCCCAACGTGAACAATCCACATTTGTTTTGGGAGTCAGTTCACCTGAAACCAGTGATTATAACGCCAGTGCTTTTCTAATTGGTCGCTTAATATCGCAAGCCATGTGTGATGTCGGCTTAATTGGCCCGCCTGCGCAGGAAACCTCGCGATTTACTGCCCGCCCACTTCCTACGGTCTTATTATGTCTGCCCCACGCCGCGATAGCTTTTACATGAGACATAATGTAGGATGGAAAATATGTATTATTTCATACATTTTACAGACAGAAGCTTATTTGAATAATTATTTGATTTGTTATTGATAGACTTAGTCTTTCCAAGATAATGCATTTTTAAAACGTCATTTTCGCGCCGATGCTAGATCTGCGTTTGAGAAAATGTTTGGAAAAGTCCCTTTTGGGACTTAAGCTGAGGACTAAAGCCAGTCCATTGGGCTTCTAAATTAAAAAAAAATCAAAATTTCAAATGTGCTTTTACAAATAGTTAATTATGTAGTAATAGTTTCTTTAAAATATGAATTGTTGTATATATCTATAATTATACAAAATCAACCATTGTCAACGTAACGTAGTTGGTATCAAATTCATAGAAAATAATTCAAAGAAATTTAAGAACTGTGATTATTGCTAAAGGTCAGCGTGTTGGCTAAAAAGTCAGGTTGTAAAATAAGTACGGACAATTAAGTAAAACTTTAAATAACAACCATTCAAGTCCCACTGCTGGGCGCATGGCCACATATTAACTAACTAGCTGTGCCCGCGACTTCGTTCGCGTGGACTACATCCTTTTATGGTCGGTTTTACCCCTTTCTCCCCTAATATTCGAAACAAAAAGTAGTCTATATTTTAATCCAAGTTTCGAGCTATATTTGTGCCAAATTTCATATCTCTAACTTCAAAAATAAACATTTTTTCATATAAACTTCCAAAGGTGGTATTACCTCCCTCCCCCCCCTTATTTTCTAATAAAAAGTAGCCTATGTCCGTTCTTGAGATTCAACGTATACCTACACCAAATTTCATCAAAATCGGTTGAGAGGTTTAAGCAGGAAAGCGTAACAGACACACAGACAGACAGACAGACAGAGTTACTTTCACATTTATAATATTAGTAGGGATGGCAGAGGTCCACGTGAGTTTTGATTGTTAGGGCCATGTGAGTAATAAGTGACCAAATTTACTGTCTTTCTCAAATCCCCAAATGGCCTATGCTATGACTAATTCTAGCGACTAATATTATCTGTCGGAATTTACAGTTCAACATGATTTTTGTAGGAATCTGAATTATTATTAAAGTCGGCCAGAAAAGTGTAGTACCTAGTATTCTATAGGTACCATGACATGCATGACTTAAACTTCGGGCCGTTTCCGAAGGGTGGTCGCTACCTCAATATTATTGGTCTTTATTAGATACAAATTTTCGGTAAAGTGCTTTGAATAATGTCTATCTATCACTTATGTGATAAGAGGCAAAAAAGGACTCTTCAATGCAGTAACATCATGTTTTAGCAGATATGAACAAGCTCAGCAGCGTCCTGCTTTTCTATCAGTTACCTATCTATTTTAGTGCAAAATATCTTCCCGATAGTTCGTACAGACTTCTAGAGATTATGTAGCATCATAAAGTATTCTTGGCAACGCTTCGGCTTTTGCGAAATCATGATATCTTAAACGGTTCCGGCGCAGCAACAAGCGAAAATCTTCCGGAGAGAGGCGGGGGAGGCGCGCAGAAGGGGTTTTCTAGTTCGAGACATACAAAACTGGAAGAGTGTAAACTATGAAAATAATGCAGCATTATGCATGCTTATACCCGTGTCGATTTGGTTTAGTACTTAAAATATATTAAAATAATAAATAAATAAATAAATAAATGCGCCAGACAATCACACCAATCACCTGGTCTCAAACTAAGATTTTACCTTGTACTATGAGCACCAGACGACGGATACTAACTGGGGGCATCATCCCAGCACACCCAGACTCAAGTCAATTTAGAAAAGTTCGTTTTCCAAATTGACCCGACCGGGAATCGAACCCGTGACCTTTCGCGCTTTGGCCGCCTACCTTATCCACTGTGCCACCGAGGTCGTCATTGAAAATACCAATAGCACTAATTAAAGATCAAGTAAAATTTCTATGATTGCTTGAGTTATTTAACTTGTTTTATAACTTATTACCGGACATTATTAAAGAAAAAATGTAGACTACACTAAGATGGTGCGTAACTAAGATATTAATACTATCATTCATTTTTATTACACACAACCTAGTAATGTAGTCACGTTACAGCCTTTTCCCTGTAGAATTAAATGTAGCATAAATAAATTAACATTATGTGACTCTTGACACCTCCGAGGAAAAAACAAAAATGTATAGATTTACAAATAATAAAAACTGAATGAATTGACAATAAATACAGCGGTCCAGTTTCCAATCCAGACGAGCGGCCGCGTCAGTCATACATAAATGGCGCGCGTTTGTAGCTCAAATGGGCGAAATGATGAACGAGGTGTCGAATCCCACCTCGCCGTCGAAGGGGAAGCATTAATTGATTAGTAATTGATTAGTAAAGTCACAAAAATATTTTAAGTTGAATAGAACTGAAGCAGTTCTTCATCTTTAGGTTTAAGTATACATTTATCCTTTAGATTTATGACCCAACCTGGTTCTAAACCATAAAATATTTGTCTAGGATCTTTCCTTTCACAAAGCATGTTGTAATTGGGATCATTCTCTAAATTAGGTAACTCATACCCATATTTTTGAGCCAATTTTAATCTCTCTTGTGATATTTTCTCAGGATCTGCAAGATATCCACGTGTTTCTGCACTTGTGTAGTATTCAATTGCATCATTAAGCGCGTTTGATTTGAAAAATATTGAGAGTGCAGCCTCCGCCAATTAATCAGGCATAACAATGCGGTGCTCAAGTTGATTAATGCAGAGAAACATGTTTGCCAATATATTCCATCGGCCAAGAGACTTGAAAGAAAGAAAATCAGTAATTTTGACATGATTTCCTATTCTTGATGATGCTCTTTATAATATTACGAGTAACTGTAAGTGATTTTGAATTTAGTGTATTTTATATAAATAAGGATGTTTGGATATGAAGCTTTTAACGGTAGTAAAATAAGACTAAGAAAGAAGATTTATTTTTCTGGTTCTGAGAACTGCTTCTGCAACAGCAGGGGACAGAATCCCAATCCTGGTTGAAGTATCTTTTGTATGCGCGAGCTACTTGCAATTTGTCCGTACGCACACGTGTGTAGTACGTAGTCTAAACAAGTAGCTTACTTATAGATACCACTTGTAAGGCAATCACAAGAAAATATGATATTGCACGGACAAGGCGGTCAAGCTACCGCAACGCAGGATATTTATCATGACGTCATCTTTTGATTTTTTGCTATACTCGACCAGGAAAATCGTGTGTAGCGTGCGCATTCTGTGCCTTTGAGGAGTCGTGCCCGATGACGACATTGCCTCTAACACGAATTGAATAGTTTTATTTAGTGCTAGTTTTGTATAGCATTGTCACTAGTTCCGCTACTTCATCGATGTCATTATTCATCATCTTCGATTTTGCCTCATTGTACTTTCTCGAACAGTTAATGTTCGAACAATGATAAAAAACCGAAAATGTTACCAAAAAAATAATCACCAATATTCCTACAAATAACTTAGATAGTTAAAATAATCGATGGCCGAAAATTTTATACTTCCCCAGTATGTACACACTCCACCGCTTAGTAGTATTAACTCATCACCCCGCGTCCGTGCAGCATCTTAATATCTGAAGCATATCGGTTCCTCGCACGCTGCTTGAAAATTACAGGCGGATTGAGTACGGGGCGCGTGGCGGCCGCGACCGGTACTCTTGCACGCCCGACTACTTCACCTAAAAGAAACACTTGAAATTCGTCTACGCCGCTCGCTCCGTCTACTTTGCTTAGGCCTCGTTCAATTTAGAAGGCGAGTTCACTACACACGTCTCGATCAGTCCTTGTTTTCAGTTCATAGCGTGTGCTCGTTATTTCTCGCATTCCGTTTTGACGATCGATTACGTGATTCCATAATTGAGGGGACACCAGTAATTTTAAGTACGCTGATTGTAGCATGCTATAAGAATATAAATTTGGATACTCTGGTACATTTATTTTTCAAACTTGAAGCAAAGTACGGCTAGTAAACAATATTTTGTTTTAAAAGTCGCTACGTTCGCAATAACAAGAATAGTTTAGAATGAAATAAACCATTTCATATTTAAAAATATATATTTTGTAAACGCAGTACTATGCACCACCAAAATCTTATAGATCATTACGAAAACGTAATTATAGTTTTACAAGTGATGATAATCTCAATTGTTTCAAAAGAGTCATAATAAATTAGTCTTAGATATAATTATCACGCATCCTCTATTTCCCTTGCCTATTCTATGGCCAGCACTAGTTATAATTTAAAGTTAGTTCTGAAATAATTCTATACATCAATAATAAAGTGTAGCTGTATATTGGATTTTTCACCGTCCTTCTGTCTGTGGGTATAAAAATTAATCGAACTATTACTGCCGCACGTTTTCCATAAAGTCTTTGTAGAGGTTTCGGGATCTACTGTTTGTAAGCTAGTAAACAAAATTACCCTTTTTTAGTCAAGTGCCTACTGAAATCATTGGCAATTGTAATAGTATTTATCTTTCCAAACGGTGACGAAATCGCCAAAACAATTTGAGAACCCGCACCGTAGAGTATTTTCGATGAACTTATAGTCTCCATCGTACAAGAACTTCATCTACACTGCTAGTTTTTCCGTATGTCAGCTCGCTCAATTTCGAGGCGGCCAGAGCGGGCTCACTATGAGACACGGGTTTGAGAAAATCCTTTCAAGTTTTGAGTTTGATAAATAGAACGGGCTTGTTTCCTCGGAACTGTCGCCTTGCCATTGTGAGGATTACTTAAAGTTCGTGAACCTTGTTTAATTATTTTTTTTCAACTACTTTTGATATAATATTTTGTAACAAAATTTCTTACTCCATTCTAATCTTACTAATATTAAACTTGAAATGTATGGTTGTAGGTGTTTGTAACTCTTTCGCGCAAATACTACAGAATGGATTTAAATGAAACTAGGACGTAAGAAAGGGGACATATTTAATTGACATTAAGATTACTATTTATCCCAAAACTACAAGAACAAAGTCGGGAGAAACAGATAGTATTCAGTAACATGCCTTTATCTGGAATTCTCGACGGCAGAAGAAACCACGAAAAATCACGACTTTATCCCAAATAAGAATTCAATTTCACATTGTATATACTTGACCCCGTTACATAACGGTATGATTACAGCATGAACCGTACTAAAGGCCATTAAATCCAGGACTAGTTGATCCGTGCCTCTAGATCACATTCCAATAAGATCGATAAAATCCCGGCCCCAATAACTGGATTCTAAAATCGTAAACAGCGGACTTGTTATTTAATAAAGGCGGATAGATCCACTAAAGCCAGTGGGGCGCAGATTGTCACGATCTTTGCAACAATTAATTAACCTCTACAAGGCACGGGTTTGTCCAACTATTATAAGCTTTTTAGATAATCATGTGTCAACAGCCACATAATTGTCAGATTTTTGGATTAAAGATCTTTTAAAATAAAATAAATATTAAATATTGGACAACATCACATACATTGTTCTGATTCTGTTGTAAGTAGCTAAAGCACTTGTGTTACAGAAATCAGAAACAACGACGGTACCACAACACCCAGACCCGAGACAATATAGAAAAGTTCGTTTCCCATATTGACCCGACCGGGGATCGAACCCGGGGGTGTATCCCAGTTGTCCCCTCTGGCGTTTGTCCCCTTGAGGGACAACTGGGATTTTTTTATAAAGATCTCCCAGTTGTCCCCCGTCTCACCGATGGAGGGGACAATTGGGACTTAATTTTTTAAATATCGGGTGTATCCCAGTTGTCCCCTCTGGCGTTTGTCCCCTTGAGTATTGGTGACCTGCTCGAAGTAAAACAGTTCCATGTTGCCTTTTGATAAACACTAATGAATCTGAACCCGAACTACATGAAGCACTTGCTATTGACATTGTTAGGAATGCACTGATAAGAAATGGAAAATTCCTTAATGCTTTGCTGTCGTGCAACGACCGAGCCGATCAAACATAGTACCTAGCTATATACAAATAAAGTTCATTTTTGCATGTACTATTCCAAGCAAAAACACCCCCTCCAGAAATTCCCTCAAGAAATCCGCCATGGAAAAATGACATTTACGTTCCATGGCATTATGAGCGATCGTGGTAAAATCACGTTGCACCGACAAACTGAGTTGTTTACTTTTAAGTTTACATGTGCGAAAGGGATAGAAACAATACTTTTATAATGGCGGGAGGCGTCATCTTGAATTAAGCTACTTTATGTTTCTATTTTATTTACCGAAATATTTGTTTTTAACTTCTGAGTAACTAAACGAGTTCTGGAGTGGAGACCACGCCTCGGTAAACGTAGTGTAGGACGCCCTCAGGCCAGGTGGAGTGACGATTTGCGCAAGACGGCTGGCGGGAGCTGGATGAGAGTCGCCGAAAATCGAGCGAAGTGGCGAACATTTGGAGAGGCCTATGTCCAGCAGTGGACTGCAACAGGCTGATGATGATGATGATGATGAACTTCTGAGTGAAGTCGGGGGTGTAAAATATAGTTCTTTAATATAAAGAGCCCAGTTTAAAGGTAAGGTAGTTGTTAATTTTACCTATACTTAAAAGTTTATTTTACCCGAGTATAGTTAAATGAAAACATTGTTGTACTCGTTATATTTTACATAAAATAATAAACTATACCTAATATCATGATTTTTCCCTTAATTAACTATTCCTGTTCCTCATTAGACACTCTTCGTCATAATCCGAGCCAGTGGTATATGAAATCTAAAAAGTGCTATATTATTTGTCACTTCTAGCAAAATTATACGGCGACATCTCAAGTGAGGGAGATTGGGACGTCTAAAAATTAAAGTCCCAGTTGTCCCCCTTGTCGCAGGGTAGAGGGGACAACTGGGAGACATTTATAAAAAAATCCCAGTTGTCCCTCAAGGGGACAACGCCAGAGGGGACAACTGGGATACACCCGAACCCGGAACCTCAGAGATGGCGCGACGCCAAATTCCGGCACGCTTGCCTCTCGGCTACGGAGGTCGTCAATAGGTGACCAATATCTGTTTTTGTCGGTACTGAGGATTAAAGACTCCATAAAATTTAATCAGCTTAATTTTTGGTTAAACATGCAGCCCACAGTGGCTTCGTCGCCGTACGGTTTGGGTTAAATTAGATACATAAAATTTACATACGTTTTGGCGATTATTATATTTAAATAGACAGATAGTGGATTTTTTTTCGTTTACTTTGAATAAAACGTTATTTTACTACTGTCTTTTTATGGGTTAAAAAACAACCTCGATTTAATAAGTAGAGGCTGCAAAAGTAAAAAAGGCTAAAATTCCAACGCTACATACACCCCACTCGCCATTGGCCTGATTGCCTCTGATTGTGACACCGAAAGTATTAAGTACGAAAAAGTTGACAAATATGAAAATGCTTTTTTCCCCACCCGCCCCTTTATGGCTGTTAAAATGTGCCCCGCCACGTCGTGATTACAGGCGCCGCGCACACTCGACGGACAGTTGTTCCCAAAAAGTCCTTTAGGTGATGAGATTGTTTTGTATTCCGTGTGTGTGACGAGCCAGCGTAAGGTCTCCGGGGGACGCGTTCTACGCAAACTGTATTCGCCTAAATCTCTTTTTCTCTGTTTCAAATTAGTATCGACGTTGTTTTACAAAATAATTTTATTTATTACGCCCGTCTGTTACGAGGAGCAAAGGTTAAGTTGCCTACGGGAAGACCGCCTACACAATGGCAAAGGTTAGCGTTTGCTGGGTCAACCCACCCTGCACCGAGTCGGGATGCTTGGGATTTATCGCGGCTACCGTTCGCTTCGCCGGTACCGTTACACATTTGGCCGTCGCTCTGTTTGAGTTGAAATCATAAAAGTTGTTCTCGTCTATTAATCCATGGAGCGGCGTGTAGCGTGGCGGGTGTGGGCGGGGTGCGCGGGGCGTGCGGCGCCGATCAAACAGGCCGGGGAATCAATATGGCCGCCGCCCAGCTGATCCGTGACCTCCGCGCCCCGCGCCGCGCCCGCCCCCTCTGCCGACGCGCGACGCGCGACAACGCGACTCGCGCTAACTTGACGCTCTCTTAGGAACTTTTCTCATGACGATCCTCGATTATGCGACGCTTGTAATCTCTTTCTGATATATTTCGGTGGATTTGAGATGTTGTAACGCTTAACTTAACGATTCGTAATGTATGAATGTGAATTCCGTTATAATGCTATGTGTAGTTAAAATTTTTGTTATTTTATTTTTCAATTACGTAACGTTAATAGCTCTAAAACAAAATATATTTTTTAACTATTCTTAAATAAAAAAAATGTTGTGGTTTATTCTCATCAGAAATGGTAGACTACGAAGCTACGATGAGCTTCGAGATTTCGTAGTATCTTGCTGTCAAGATATAAGTGATTTTAGTAACAACTCTTTTATTTAAATATAGCATATGAACCAATTCATAATAACTCTTTAATTCTGTATGCAAAAATTATGGGTTAAAACCTGAAAATATCGTAAACTCTTGATTAAACAGGCCATCCCAATTCAGATTTAATGTCCCAAATATAAATTTAACTGATGACCTTGACCTAGAATCAAATCAGGGCTGACAAAAATGCATATAAAAGGGGTTAACCACATTTTCAAGTTTATTCGAGGTAAGTTACTTTCTGACCTTGACTCGATTTTCGGCGTTATCGTTACTTCTACAAAGGTTTCGCTTCAGAGAGGGGTTTTCGCTGGTTAAGCGGTCGAATAGAGAAAACGGTCGGTTAAAGAACGGTTAAATTTTCACCTCGGCGGTAACGAAAGAATTTTACGAGTGCTGATTATGAAGGAGTCGGGCCTAAAGGCGATTAACAAGGTTAGTTTGTAAAAGTGCGGTTAATTAAAAGTTACGAGGGTAATGGACAGGGCTGCATCGCAGTGGGGTCGCCAGGCGTTCCCCGCATTCTAGGACATTGAGATATCGGAACGTTACACTACTAATTTGTTACTAGCTACTAGCTTTTGCGCGCGTCTTCACGTTATTACGAGATGAAAGTATCGTTTATGTTTTTCTAGTATTAAATCTGTACAGCTACCAAATTTCGTACAAATCCATTCAGTCGTTTTGCGTGAAAAAATAACAAGCATTCTTACAAATACACATTCAGAACAGATATTTTATTTAGTTATTATAGTTATTAAAAATAGAGAAGACTTATGACAGGGGTCTTACAGATGTTAACTCTGTTTCAGATATGGATATGATTTTGTATATCTGTATCAGTTTCAGTACTCTTATTGCAAATTATCTGATAGTTCTGATTGCGATCTTGACTTTTTTCGGATTTGTATTTTGGGTTTCGGATATGAATACTAAAATATAAACAAACATACATCGGTCTCGTACATCTGATATAAAATTTCAATTAAAATTTCTGATTGACTGAATCTATAAATAGTTTTAATTAATTTTATGGATTTTGTGTATCTCATTTTTTTATTTACCCACATTTTGCAATTAATTGCATTAAAATTGATGTTCTTAATAAATACTTTTATTATTTGATACGTCTACCGCATTCATTACCAAATTTTTTGCTTGCTCTAAATATTGAATTTCCAAAACCACATTTTTTAATTTTTTTTTATAAAATGACTAACTTCTTGTTGAGACTGGATAATTTCTAAACCTGTCAACAATAAACAGATTCACAATGCAGTCGATTATTTTTATTTGTTATTGCGAAATTTTACGTTCGGAGTAAATTAAAAAACAGAATTAGGACAGTCCGAGAAACCCGCGAAGCTTGGTTTCCTAAAGCCATAAAGCCCGCCCAGTTATGAGACGGACGACTGGCTGAGTATAATAACGTCTTACGGGTACACTCGCGCCACAACCGCGGGTACTAAATATCTCTCTCGCTGGAATGTAACTGGTGATAATGGAGTAATAGGTCAGACCGCTTTTAATCTATTTTCCTAGAGGCTCCACTATCCACCGGATATTTTCTTACTCTTGTTAATTGTACATACTTAGTAGGTAACTTTTTTTGTTACGTATCGTAATGTAAACAGTTTTTTTTTGTTTAAAATTGGCAGTCGTAACGTATATATATATACGTTCGGCATCGGCAGTCGTAACAGAGTATTAAAATATCTAATAGAATCTTCATTTGGGACCAGTTATTTGGTGCAATTGTCTGGCGCATCTAATTTTTATGTCGATACAGTTATCTCACCCTATTTGTCTGTCCACGATATTTTTCCCTAATTCATAAGGATCATGTAATCGTTGACAGTTAATTTTGAATTAGTGCAAGCAGATTCAGTTTCAGACTGACAGAAGCCTGCATATTAAAGCCCTAAGAATCAGTTTATTTAAACTATGAGCTATCTGATCATTATAATTTTTTTATTTTAGGTTTACTTAAAAAAAATAAGCATCCAGCAACCAAACAGGTGCCAGTTGATTTTCTTCGGTTCTAGAGTGTACTAAAAATGCGAAAACCCGCCACATATATTAATCCCTCATATGCACCCGTGTCATATTTTTATTCTATCGTCATAGGAAATAACTTTTTGGAGGTAAGTTTTTAATTATACGCGCTCGCCACAATGATCTTCGGAAGAAATTATGGAATGTTGTTGTCCGATAAAAAAACGTTTTAATTTTAATGCTAACAGTGTTTAGAACATGCATTTCCCTAAAAGAGGATATCTAAGTTCCAAGCATGCGATTTTGTTTAGTCAGTCGCTTAGCAACGGTTGAAGTGAGGGCACATCAAAACATAGATTGCAAGTAAGGTATATATTATAATAATTGCTGTTTCCCAGTCAATATGTTATGCGTATGTGTTAGGTCTAACGACATTTATGTAAACATAACGCAAATGACTTCAGCATCGCTGGCAAAATCAAATATTATTTGAAAGACTGAATAAAAAATATTGATTCTTGTTTTTTGTAATGTTCTACTTACAACTAAATCAGTGCAACTTACACGATGTTGTCCAACATTCATAGGTATATTTAATACTTCAAATAAAGAGAATTGGTTCATTTAGTATTAAAATTGATTTTTCACGCAAAGTAGGTACAAAAAAACACTATATATGTATTGTATAGATATATTGTATACGTACAAGGTAAGTTACAGATAAAAGCTAGTTTATCATAAACCAAACAGTAATCTTTGCTTATCTAAAAGGCGGACACAAATGGTTCGCTATAACTGCTTACACAACCCCGTTTACCGCCCAACTTCAAGCATAGCTTCTTCCTTATCACTGAGTGTAACTTTAAAATTGATGTTTTTCTTTCTATCCACTTGACGACTTAAGTTTTAAAATGTGTTTTCGCTAGGAGTTAAAAGTTTTTAGAGATAACCATCGCGGGGTGAATGGGTTGTGTTTGAATATTGGTACGCCACGTGTTAAGATTTTAAAGAAACAAAAGAAACACTATGTTTTAGTTAGAGACGATGGGAAGGAAAACAATTAATTCCCTTTTTATTGAATGGTATAAGCAAAATATAATACGATTAATTTGTTTACGTCCCTTAATTGACTAGAATCGTTTTTTTGCTAATAGGATTAAGATATTAATAAAGGTATTAGCTCGTCTGTATATTTTTAAAATAATGATGTTTTGCTACAAAAGATGTAACGATCTAAGCAAAGCATATATACCCACCTACGCATCAAAACTGGAAGTTCAGAGCCTCAAGTAGGTATAGCATTTTTATGGGTTTAGTCACTGATTATATACCTGCGTAGATACATACCTAATGCAAATAAAAACCAATATCTTACATCAAGCACATGATATTTATAGCTCCAACAGGATATTTTATAATCAATCAACAATCTATAGAAAGGTATCGAATTCACCTAACCCAAAAAGTGGCTATGCAAAACGACGGCCCGATCAGTAAAACACACAATGAAATCATCAATCGCGAACAGCAATCAATCATAGCACGACGAGACACAAGAGACGTTGTTATTTACAATTTAGCCAGACATTGTCTTCCACTACCGATAAATCAATACGCTGCCATTAAACTCCCGGCTAGATGTATCTACACAATGGCATTTGTTCCTGTCTCCCAAACTGCCTATTCACAATAACATTACACCAATCATGAAGTTTCTCGGCGCAGCGAACAAATTCATATTGTTAGGTAGGTACCGCGCCTGTGATTATCAACGTTTCAAGTTAACTCCCAACTCTCGAAGAACGAGAACGGTCTAAATGCAAATAAGATTACAATTAGATATTTGGATCCTTTCACAACCCACTTATTTTGGAACAAGCCTTTTAATACAGGGCTTGTTTAATTAAGTAGTTAATAAAGAAATAGACAAGCGGGCTCGGTGTAATCTCTGCCTTTTGTAAGTTCAAGCACTGTTTTAAGGCATATAATTCTAACCCGGATATAAGACAACTTGAGTATTGATCTACACAAGCCAAAGTGTGAGCAAGTTCTTTTCAAGCGTAGCTAGTTTTCAGTAATAATATTAATGCTAAAATAAACCTAGAATCACTTTCTTGGCACGAACTGAAAAGTTCAAAATTACAATGAAATTTCATTTTTTACAATTTATACGTAGTAAAAGCTAGTAAGATTTTTGAAAATACATATTTGAGTGGTAAAAAAATAATTCTTATTGTTAAATATTAACTGATAAAATGTATACCTATTGAAAGTCAATTTACTAAAAACAATATTATTTGTACCAAGTTACCCTCACTAAACTACTAAATACCCTCACTTATAAAACCATGAGCAAAAGCTGATACAGAATTATCAGTTTCAATCCTATAAATTAGCAGTTGTAAGGCAGATAAAACACAAGCGACACGTCATTATGTTCATATAGAGACAGCCTACATTCGTAGGTTACAAAATGTGGTACGATTCTCCCTCGGCACGTAATGACCGTGGAGCCCCCTCGAACCGGCCACAATGCGCGCGGATTACTTCTCAAACAACTCGAAAACTGGAAATCCATAAACTCACCTTCAAGATACGTCGCCTGGAGCGGCGCCTTTCGACGCCCCATTGATCCAGCCTTTGTTATTATTCGAGTGCTCTGCCGCGCGGATAT
Source organism: Glyphodes pyloalis (assembly GCA_037074685.1). Classification (NCBI taxonomy): domain Eukaryota; kingdom Metazoa; phylum Arthropoda; class Insecta; order Lepidoptera; family Crambidae; genus Glyphodes; species Glyphodes pyloalis. Next base: position 4,278,142 of record JAYKKO010000015.1, on the reverse strand, counting down.
CACAAATTGTTGCCACCGGCACTCGCCCTTACAATGTTTAATTGGAAAAATTATTTCGTAACTTCGTTCCAGTTAGATCTATTTTACCAACATAATAACTGACTGACCTCAATTTACTTTTAGAGCTGATATTACATTTTTTAACAGTGGAAGTTTTACAGTGGTTTCGTAATGAGTATTTTGATCGTTTTAATTAAATATCGCAATGCTCCTGTGTAATGCTTTGAAGGATAGTTTACCTCTTTGAAATGTTACTAATGATGATTACGATCCCATCTTCTAGATCAGTGGTTCAGAACATTTTGGTAATGACGGACCACTTGAAAAATATCTATGTGGCCCTGAACCATTAATTAAAACATCGACGATTTAAAGAGGATCTTATTCTTACCTGACTCTTCAGATTTTAGTCTTAACTTCAATATTCCCAGATTGCCGGAACAAGAGTTTTATCAGGTCTTCATCTAACCGGTTACTTATACAAATTAAAATGAGGGTTATGATTTGGACCGGTAGATATGTTCCCACACTATAGTACAGTTGGTAAAAAAAATTGTGACTGACTTTTAAAAGAACATTCGGCCGTATGAGTAACTTTATAAAATCGTTAGAAACGTCTTAAATTTAACACGGTCGCCATGTATCATGGGAGGTTAGAGGGTCGATGTTATTGAAACAACGTCTACTGTATAAGCTCCTCTTTATTAACACATCCACATCTTATCTACTAGTTAACTTATCTATAATACGTGGTCAGGGTAGAGATGCCTACGCGCATAGTACTATCTTTATCGATCACGTTTAAGACGTGATTGATAACATTCACATATACTACAGTCCGCTAGTTACGTCAGCATGACTTAAATATGGTTCCATCATGAGTTTAACTTAAAAAAAAAACGCATAAATCAATTGATAATGGGGTATAATTTCTAATGCATGATATTTCTGCAGTTGTCAGGTTAAGTTTTGAACATATCTGCTTTTGTCACTCCGTGTTACTATAGTAGGGATTACAATTCGTAATCTTAGGCTGATAAGCAAGCGGTACCAAGCGTAGGTTCGATTGATTCACCCTTTATTATTACATTCGAGCATTCTGCGGACACGGTGTAGCTAACAAATTGTCGCAACAGCCTTCTGTTGGTTTAAACATTTTAATTGGAAAGATGATTTTGCAACTTTGTTCTGCGGAGTTTAGATCTATTTTGTCAACCTATTACCGTTCCGCGGGTCGGATCAATTTATAAAGGAAACGAACTTTTCTGGATTGGGCTTGCAAATTTTAGAGGGTATCAGAAATCTTTGGTAAGTTTATTTATTATTAAATGGAATTAAACACTTTGGTCGTGTATTTTATTTATAGATTAAAAACAACTCAGCTTTAACTAGCATTGTATAAATTATGATAAACCATAATCATTATTAAAAAATTAACCTATCTATGGAGTAGATGCAATATAAATCATATAACAGACATAATTAATAATTATAAATTTATTCCTATGAAATCATGTGCAAATCAGAAATATTTATTATTTACAAAGACTTGTGACACACAAAAAAATCTACTTTTTTAAAATAAATAAATCTATAAATAATGGGCGATATACATACGTGACACTGCCCTAATATTATGGTAAGTACTCGTAGTTAAAGCACTAGTGTAACAAAAATAAAAAACAACGACTGTAAAATAATATCTTGACACGGTACAACATAGAAAAGTTCGTTTTTCACATTGACCCGAATGGGAAACCAACCAGGAACCTCAGAGATGGTCCAGCCCGCTCGCCTTCGGTGGTGATCGACATCACATTTTTAATCCGATTCCAATGTAGCCTTAGCACTCGTGCTGTCTATATACATAAGAATATCTAGACATAATACGAGCAAATTCATCATACCTATGTTTGACTGGGGTGGTGATCGAACCCCATGATCTACATTAATTAATGAAGATTTTCCTTTGTAGTTTAATATTTAACTCAAACACCAAATGCGTGTTCAACAAACATTTGTGCTGGTGGAAACCAAACCTGTGTCCGTTACATCTTAGCCGGCAAGTCGAGTCGAGTCAGACGGTGCGACTACATCGGGCGCTTGACCCAAAAAGCTGATAAGTGTCAGTCGAATCGGACGATCGCACCGAAAGCCGCGATACTGACACAATATAAGTAACTTCATCGTTGAAGCACACATGGAAGCTGGGCGGAAACGCAGTCAAACACATTTAATCTTCGAATGCTCGGTTCCAATATTTAAAAAACGATCCGTTCTAGATACGCATAGTAATAAATTATATGAGGCGTAAGCTAAAAACGACCGACGGACGACTAATGACAGCTGATAAGGAAAGTAAATTTGAAATTAGAATTAACGACCCGTAGAAAAACGGATAGTCATTTTTGACACATTACGAATCGTAAAATATTGTAACCGGTCATAAATCTCTATGTGTAAAAATGAATCCCTATTTCCTTTAGTCACGCTATCACGCGTGCTGTCCAAATTTTACTTTTTTTTTGTTGTGTTTGTTATTGACAGGAGAAGGTTCTTATAAAAGAAAATCTTAAAACAATATTATATTAAGATAAATCGTCTACATTTTAAAAACCATTGACAGAAACTAACACAAAATCAACAGTACAAAATTATCAAGTAAGTCCATTAAATGAAAACATTGTATTCAGAAACCGGTAGACGAGGGGGTGTTTTGACGTCTTAAATGAATGGGTTTAAAAGGCATTATCAATATCGTAGGCCAAGGTGCTGATGTTTAGTAAACATTCCTCAAAGATGCCAACCGACAGCGTACTATGTGTAATATATAAACATACTTACCTACTCGTACATGTATCTTTCTGATTATGAGTTTATACAGTACTAGCGACCCGCCCCGGCTTCGCACGGTTGTAATTTAAATAGTTAGCAATATTGGCTTTTCTATTCTTTGTTTTAAAAAAAAAAACCTTCCTCTTGAATCACTCTATCTATTAAAAAAACCGCATCAAAATCCGTTGCGTAGTTTTAAAGATTAAGGCGTACATAGGGATATAGGGACAGAGAAAGCGACTTTGTTTTATACTATTGTAGGATAGAGAGTGATGTGTAGGTGAATAATAATTATAACAATTACTGTACAAGAGTTTATTTACACACACTCCACCAATAGAAATATTAATTACAAAAGAAGGAGAGAAAGAGGAAATGAGGAAATATATAACTGTACACACAAAATAAATCAAAATAAACTTATACGTAAAATATGTAACAGAATAATTTTCACACAGTGACATATGTACCTAAATGACAGGAAAAATATATTTCTTTTTAAAAGTGAAAGAAATAAAATATTTGTACAAGAAGGTTGATATCAAAAAACTATTTACATAAGTTTATGTGGTGAGACGCCACATCACCCCCTTCCAGAGACCGTGCTACGGGCGATAATAGTCCGGAAAATGAACTCTCCGTCCTGATCGCGTTACCCTCGTTGTCTCGTCAGGAGTACTGTTGACCTGAACGGGATGAGGTGAATGAGTGGAATGAGTGATGTGTGGCGAAGGAGTGACCTCAGTGTCTTTGAGCAAGTATGCTGGCTTAATGCGGTCAATCGAAACCGTGACTTCCTTGCCCTTGACAATGATGGCAAATGTCTTGTCACCTCGATGAACAACCTTATAGGGACCAGTGTAGGCAGGTTTAAATGAGCCATGTGAGCTGTCATCCCTCAAGAACACATGAGATGATGTACCTAAGTCCTTGAAAATGAAGGTTGAGCGATGTCGATGATGATGAGATCCGGGTGATGGAAGAATGGATTGGGTGATATTCCTCAGACGTGTCGCATATTGCGTCATGTCCTCAGGCACTGTAGGTTCAGGGTCGAAGAAATCCCCTGGCAATCTAAGTGTCTCCCCGTATACCAGCTCAGCAGGTGAAGCTCCAATGTCATCCTTGAACGTTGCCCTGATCCCGAGTAGTACTAGTGGAAGGGCCTCAAGCCAGTTAGAGTTTGCATGGCAAGTGATTGCGGCTTTTAGTTGCCGATGAAACCTTTCCACTAGACCGTTACAGGCAGGGTGATATGCCGTTGTTCGGCGGTGCTGGAAACCGGCAATTTCAGACAATCGCCTGAAGAGTGCCGACTCGAATTGTCTACCGCGATCTGTAACAATGTCCGTTGGACATCCATACCGTGATATCCACCCATGCAGAAGTGCCTTCGCTACTGTCTCAGCCGTGATGTCCCGAAGTGGTATTGCCTCAGGCCATCGGGTAAAGCGATCAACGGCTGTGAGACAATAACGGTACTCTTCCGATGGCGGCAGTGGTCCAATGATATCGATATGGACGAACATGAATCTGGATCGCGGCAGCTTGAACTGGCCAAGAGGTGAAGACACGTGTCGCGTCACTTTTGCGCCTTGGCATGCCAGACAAGATCGTGCCCACTCTCTGCAGTCTTTCCTCATACTCGGCCAAACGTACCTCTCCGCGACCAACTTGATGGTCGCGTTTGCGCCAGGATGACTAAGAGAGTGTAAACTGTCGAACACTTGTCTTCGCATTGCATTCGTTACGTAAGGTCTGGGATTGCTGCTACTACAATCGCAGTACAGTTCGGCATGAGATCCCGGCAGTTTCACCTTTTTGAGGCTCAACGAGGTATCGCTGTGCAGCAGTTCTCGGAGCTCAGGGTCGGAGTGCTGTGATGTGGCAAGTTCAGTCAGGCTGATTGGTTGAACAATCTCTTCAACCCGAGACAAGGTATCAGCCACAACGTTGTTCTTCCCTGATATATGCCGTATGTCAGTGGTGAACTGGGCGATGAAATCCAAATGCCGAAACTGTCTGGGTGAGCAATTCTCCTTACGAGAATGGAATGCGAAGACAATAGGCTTATGGTCTGTGTAAATAATAAAATTTCGCGCCTCGACCATGTGGCGAAAGTATTTAATGGCCTCGTATATGGCAAGAAGTTCGCGGTCGTAGGGCGAATATTTTTGTTGTGAAGGCATAAGCTTGCGGGAAAAGAAAGCAAGTGGTTGCCACTCACCATCCTTCAGCTGCTGTAAAGCTGCGCCTATCGCCGTATCAGATGCATCGGTGACCAAGGCGAGCTTTGAGCTGCAGTCTGGATGCGCCAAGAGTGCCGCTTGACAAAGACTGTCTTTGCATGCGGTGAAGGCGTCGTGTTCTTGTTTCCCAAAGTGAATGGGATGTGAACCTTTAACGGAGTCGGTTAACAGTGCATTAAGTGGTGCTTGGAACTGCGCGGCACAAGGGATGAACCTCCGATAAAAGTTCAACATCCCAAGGAAACGACGCAACTCCAGGACTGTCTTGGGCACTGGAAATTCTCTAATGGCTTCTACCTTCGCTGGTAAAGGCTTAGTACCATCTGCTGAGATGCTGTACCCCAAGAATTTCACTGAAGATACTCCGAAAACACATTTTGAAGTGTTGATCACCACACCGTAATCCCTCAGTCGTGTGAATAGCTGACGAAGGTGGTCGGCATGGCTAGAGTGGTCTTTTGAAAAAATTAAAATATCGTCCAAATAAGGGAAGCAGAAATCCAGTCCTCTAACCATCTCGTCCACGAAACGCTGAAAGGTTTGGGCTGCGTTACGAAGTCCGAACGTCATGAACGGGAATTCGTATAAGCCAAACGGTGTTGTGATGGCGGTTTTCGGAATATCCTCAGGAAACACAGGTATTTGGTTGTAAGCCTTTACCAGATCGATGGTAGAGAAGACCTGGCAACCAGCAATGCTGTGCGAGAAGTCCTGGATATGGCGGATGGGATACCTGTCAGGCACAGTTCGCGCGTTGAGCATTCGATAGTCACCACAGGGACGCCATCCATTGTCGCCTTTGGGCGCGAGATGGAGTGGTGATGACCAAGGCGACTTTGAAGGCCTGGCGGTGCCACACTTTAACATTTCCGCAAACTCATCCTTCGCAACTTTTAGCTTGTCCGGTGCTAGACGACGTGGAGTGCTGGATACGGGAGGACCTGGAGTGGTTTTAATGAAATGTTCAGTGTTATGTTTGACAATTTTGGGTACACCTGACGGACGGGTAATTTCTGGAAAGTCCTGTAAGATGTCATGATAGGACGACTCACCAACTATGACCTTCACAGAAGAAATGTTTTCCTGTGACTTTGCGGGCGATGCCGGGGACGTGAGACTAGTTAAGTTGTCTATAAGACGTTGGTTGCGACAATCTACTATTAAGTTGTAGTACGACAAAAAATCAACGCCAATAATGGCTTTAGTCACGTCCGCCACAATAAACTGCCAAACAAAGTCACGGCGCAACCCTAAGTTTAAATTAAAATTAATATAACCATATGTACAAATTTTGCTACCGTTCGCTGCACACAATTCGTATGAGGTCTTCTGACGTCGACCTCCGAGTGCCGACCGTGGGAAGACACAGACGTCGCTGCCTGTATCGACGAGAAATTGCGTCTTCGAAACACGATCGGTGACAAACAAGCGACCGGAACCTTGGCAATCGGCTGTCGCTATCACCGACTGCCTGTCGCGTTTTCCGACGTGTAGCCGCACTGCTTGACGCACCTCCTCGCCCGGCCACCAAACTTCAAATGGTACCAGCAGATGCGGGACCGTGATGAGCCGGAACGGCTGGACTTGCCCCTTCTGATCCGCTCGTCAGGGAGGGACTGCTGCTGGTCGACGTCCGTAGCCAGAGCCTGGATCTGCTGTGTTAGTGCCGCAATTTGTTGCACTAACGTCTCCATGGCAGTTGATGGTGCGCTGGACGCCGGCGCCGCTTGTGGTGTCGCCGGCAACACGCCGTGTATGCGGTCGGCTAAGTTAGCCATTTGCGTGGTTTACTGTACATGTGTTTATGTACATTCTGTGTTTTTGTTCCTCTTTTTATACAAATTGTGTTCTCCGGGTGTCACCAATGTAGGATAGAGAGTGATGTGTAGGTGAATAATAATTATAACAATTACTGTACAAGAGTTTATTTACACACACTCCACCAATAGAAATATTAATTACAAAAGAAGGAGAGAAAGAGGAAATGAGGAAATATATAACTGTACACACAAAATAAATCAAAATAAACTTATACGTAAAATATGTAACAGAATAATTTTCACACAGTGACATATGTACCTAAATGACAGGAAAAATATATTTCTTTTTAAAAGTGAAAGAAATAAAATATTTGTACAAGAAGGTTGATATCAAAAAACTATTTACATAAGTTTATGTGGTGAGACGCCACACTATGTAGTGATAGCTATATTTTTCTAAAGTAACATTTATTAATTGATGAAGGTATTTTTCTTATTTAAGAACCTTATTGTACCAAAAAAGTACAAAAGGTGGTCTTAATGCTAGGAGTTTTCTCATCCAGTCAACTGTTGGGTCATGCAGATAGTTCGTAGCAATAAAAATATGAGTATGGATTACAACAAAATTCATTATAATAAATAGCAATAAAGGTACGCACAATAATCAATCGTACATACCAATTTATGCATCTTTAACACTTGCTGTTCAATATTTGTTTTAAAATACACTTCATAATACATACTCGATCCCTATCCTATTGAACAAGCTTGAAGCTTTGGGGGTGCGTGGTAATCAACTATCACTTTTCTCCAGCTATCTCACGGCCCGTAGTCAGATGTGATGGTTAATGGATATGCAAGCACTGACCTGCCTCTAGAATATGGTGTCCCTCAGGGCAGCATCCTGGGTCCAACGCTGTTTCTAGTCTATATAAATGATCTTTTCTCCTTAAACATCCCTAGCTCTAAAATAATATCCTATGCTGATGATACTGCCTTGGTCTTCACAGCCGATACATGAAAAGACACCTTCCAAAGAGCGCAATCAGGGCTTGACATGGTCTCTTGCTGGCTCAGAAATAATCTTTTAACGCTTTATGTTAAAAAAACCCTCTACCTTACTTTCTCTATCAAAAACCTCCCAAAAGAGTCCCTAAATGACCTTTCTTTAGTTGTGCACTCTCACCCTAACTCCCCAGATATATCATGCTCCTGTCCTCCATTAACGATTGCTGAGTCCACAAAATACCTAGGTGTAGTTGTGGATAATAAACTAACATTTGAATCCCATATCAACGTCACCTCAGGCAGGTTTCGAAAGCTTATATTCGTTTTTAAAAATCTACGACATGTAGCTGACCTCAATCTTGTTAAATCAGTTTATTTGTCTCTTGCACAGTCTGTTCTAACTTATTGCATCACTTCCTGGGGTGGCGCTTCTAAAACTGCCTTGATCAAACTTGAAAGAGCCCAAAGAGCTGTGCTTACAGTGTGTACTTTCAAACCTATCCTATTTCCTACGCAGTCCTTTTTTACTTATTGTCAGGTACTCTCTGTTCGTCAACTATAGAGTTGTTGTCATATGGTATATAGATCCCTGTACTCTATATAGACCCTGCAAAAACTTCCTCTCAATCCCGACGGAACCTGCTTGTACCATATTCTTCCTCTTTCAGAACTCAATTTTCTCACCGTTTCTTTTGCTTTGCGGGACCTTTCCTCTATAACGCACTCCAAAAAAAGCTTAAGCTTATTTCTGATAAAAAATACGCCTGTAGGACTAAGGTAAAGAGCTACCTCCAATCGCTCAGTTATCAGGAAACTGAAGATGTACTTGATCCAGTTAAGTAGTACACACACGGACACACTCTCAGCCACACAAACTTATTCACACACAGATACAGCCACAAACTCTTAACACAGTCACACACACACAATGACACACACATACACACACACACACACACACGAGCGTGCGCGCGCTCGCACACACATACACACACATATACAATAATACACGCACGTGCTTAAATATATATATTTTTTAATTTTTGTTTTAAATAAATTTGATTTATAAATATATGCACAACCTGCACGCATCGTGAGGGGAGAGTGCTGGCGCACTGAAATACAAGCAATCTTTGCTTAGCTCAGGCACCAGTCTCTCACTATCTTATATTTAATTCCCTTGGTGTATTCTGTACAGTTTAATTGTTAGAATGTAAGATTTTTGGAGAAAATAAAATATTTTATTATTATTATTATTTACAATTCCAAAATGTACAGTCTGACGTTATTCTTTACAATTCCAAAATGTACAGTCTGAAGTATACCTGATTATGTGATTTCATTTTAAAAAATTTGGTAGTCGTCGAGTGCATAGATAAAATTTACAAAACTGGATCTTTCCATTTATTAAGCCAAAATGTTATATTATATTTTCCATTCCATATTTTCCATTTATTGACGACCTCCGTAGCCGAGAGGCGAGCGGGCCTGACTTTGGCGAGTGCCATCTCTGAGGTTCCGGGTTCGATCCCCGCTCGGGTCAATATGGGAAACGAACTTTTCCATATTATTTCGGGTCTGGGTGTTGTAGTACCGTCGTTGTTTCTGATTTCTGTAACACAAGCGCTTAAGCTGCTTACCACAGAATCAGAGCAATGTATGTGATGTTGTCCAATATTATTTATTTATTAATATTTATATTAGTGAAATGCAATTATGGTTTTATGCATCGAAAAGTTTAACCAATTTTTAACAACTTTGAAAAAAGTTATTTTTTGTAGTGTCAGTTTAAGACAATTACTCGTGAGGTGGTAGCCATATAGGTATCATTTTCCTTTATTGTGATTAATATCATGCTTCAAAATTTGTCAACCAACAATATTTCACAATGTTCAGAATTAAACCCACGTTCTGGTTGAAATACAGTTGTAACATTTAACGCAAAAATTGTGAGTCATTTACTCCAGTCATTCGAAGTTGATGCATTGGACATTTACACAGCGGTTGATGTCCTCATATTCGCGCAGTTAAAAGGGCTTAATTGGAGCCTAAAACATGTAAATAAGCAGTAATATTCATTTATTCAATTTAGACTCACAATCAAAACGTGCTAAAACGTGATAACAGTAGCTTTGCTGTAAAGGCGTGTTTTGCTGACAATGTTATGACACGATCCGCGTCGCGACCGTTTAAGCATGATTGAGTCACAAACATTTAATAGCCGTGACTTTTACAAAAAGGAATTAGTATATACCACCAACGAATAGATTACTCCTTATGGCTAACAAAAATTGGTGAACTACATAAAATTTAAATAAATTAGAAATGAAACAATAACACATTTCCTGCAAAATTTTCCTATCTATAAAATATGTGATAATATTATAAATAAAACACGCAAGGAAGTAGGTAAAAGAAAATACAAAAGTCGACTTAATTATTGAATTTAATAAACAGTTACCAATATTCGTTACAATTAAGTAGGTAACTTTGTAAAAAGAAATAGTCCAGCTAGTGAGAATGATAGGTAACTGAATAGGATGAAGTAAGTTGATATTGTTACGAGCCGTTAACATGTTTACTTCAGAACCTGATCGGAATTTACACTTACGTTAAAAGTTTTAGAAGAAATAGGTATCTATTCGTTCTTTAAACGAGTTATGGAATGAGTACAAACGACTCTAAGTGATTCGTAAACGGTCGTCGATTTTAAAGGATGCCTCTAGTACTGTCGGCGTTCATAGGCTACGATAACTGCTCACCATCAGGTCGCCCGTACCGCGTTAACTCTATATAATCCAAAAGTCCTGCCACAATAAAAAGTCAATTGTTTCTAGACGTATCAACGAGTCATCGGGATTTGAAGGGTTAAGCGTGTTTGCAACCTTCTTTCTACTAGCGTTCTACATGAATTCATAAATTTCTTTCTTTTTCATAGGTTGACATCGAATATCCTCTTTTCGGGAAGGGCAGCATTCATTATGAAGACCGGGGTCGCCCCAACTATCATCCTGATTTAACTACATATACTAGTAATAACATTAGGAGTGATTGCCTGCCGACCTCCACAGCCCTTACAGGGGAAATCATTTAGATCACAGTTGTGACCAACAGCTTATCATTCTTTCCGAAGCACAGAATTATAATTCCCTACGGACAATCCGGGGATTCAAGTAAAGGTGCTCCTTGCAGGATTCGAATCCACTACTACAGGGTTTTGGAGCTAAGCTAAGCTGTAACCACTACACCGCGAAGGTTTGGGAACCTAAATAGTATGAGTATATGACGACAATTGAAATCATCATAAACTTAAATTTTCAGTAAAGCACAGGTATCGAAAGTAAACAGTTATGTTCATTTGAGATCGTCGCACTGTTGCCGTGGGCTGCGCAAAAACGGCCGACCCTACCAATTACTTTTGAATTCACTGGCACGCTCAAATGTGACTAATTCCTTTTCTTTATCCCGATTTCGTTTGCCCATGAAAACGTATTGACAAAGTTTTATTAACGTTCGGCGGGACTAGCCTTACTTCTTATGTGTTTGGACGACGATAAATAATTCCTTTTAAGTGAGGTCAATGATATAGCCACATAAAACAAAGTACCTACGTAAACCTTTTTTGTAAATGCTGTTTTTTGCTATTATATAACTTGGATTGTATGTTATCTGGTAACAATATGTGTTCAAGCTAATACTTTTATCTAAAATACTAGACAATCATCATTTCAGTCATGGGACGTCCACAGCTTAACATGGAGCTTTCCTCAATACTATCATTATTCATAACTTTGTACCATAAAGCATCCATGGCCTTCCTATCACCAAGAAAAATTTATAGAAATGAGGCTTGTCATTCGAAAACTTTTCTGCACCACCCGCCATCGGATCTATGAGCTATGTGGCTTACCTACTCATTGGTACCACTTCAAGTTTGTATTCTTAAAGCGATGACTTTAACCATATGTTTTAACTAAACCAAGCATAGCTCTGTCCATATGCGTGTGCGCTATCGATACAATCACTGAAAAAACCAAGCTGGTTCTTTCTCCTGTGGCTAGTGGGCTTAACATGACCTTAAACTATTTCTGAACTAAGTAAGTGTCTTGTGACTAGACTACACACCAAATACTAAAATTGTCTCTCAGCTTTGTTTTAGATGATAGAAGGACTGAATGATGTCCTGCCCTTTACCCCCACATTCTGCGCACAAAAGATGTCAACCTTCATTCAGTTACCTAAACGCACTTAGTCTATTGAAAAAAATACGACGCCATTCTCAATCGTATTTCAAGCGAATTGGGTGTGAGTTGTTTTGTGAAAGCCGGTTTGTACGTGCCAATATGAGTCCTGGCTACTTTCTGTCACAACGATTTCAGCGTGAATACTTGACGAGAGTGTGATATACATGCACGCAGACTGTGATATAATATTTATAAAGGCTTCATCGTTTTATATGAGTGGAGGCTAACAGCGAGAGGTAGGCGTTTTAATAAATGATAATCATAAAGAATTCAGTCGGGAGCACGGCAACACTTCAAAGTTTCCAAAGGCACTCTGCTTGTACATTTGTCAAATTCTACGGCTAAGAATTTTAAAAAAATCTGCTAATAAATCAATTGCTATGAATTATTTTAGGAACATGTTTTAAATAGATTCTTCAATGAGTATTTCGTTTACGGTTCCTACCCAAAAATTTATCTTACGTAGATAAGGTCTAATGTCTGTTTTCATATTCTTTAATTTATCTACCTATTGACAAAAATCATAAAATTAAATTGGCTAATTATAATTTTTAAAGGGCTTCAGTTTTAGGCATTATTTTCTAATTATGGCTACTTACTTTTTTAATATCTTCAGTATTTTTGTAAGTTAGTATTAAATTAATGTATGAATGCAAGAATACTTTCGCCACGTACCTACCTAATAGCTGAATCATGTGAGCATCTATTTATATGTAAAATTAAGTAATTTTAATTAGTATTTCCTTTTAAAATACACCTTAAACTAGTAGTTTAGGTATCAAACACTGTGTTCAAACAAAAAGAAAAAATATTTTCGCCTCAAATTATAACTTCAAAACTTTCAGTACCTTCTTCGTGCTATTGAAATTCCTACGCAGACGTACACACCTACATTATTTTGGCTTAAAAGCGACCCACACAAAATCCTGTAACGTAACCAGGTGTAGACTTAATACCAAGATGAAATGCTAAGTGAATATAATATTTGCGTTCTACTCCTACGCTCCTGACAGATTATACTAAATCCTACACAGCTAGTTCAGCTTACGCCAACAACTTCAGAATAATGATGAACATTTTAATCTATTTTTAACGTATTAAGTAGTTTATTTTGGTAGTTTCTCAAAGATTCCGAGTAGGCAGTTACCACTTTGCTCATTAGCGAAATACTGTTAAAGTAACAATGAAAATAATTGTATCCGAAATGCTTGCACTAGGCTGTATGGTAAACGTGCTTTCATTGATTGTATTTTTTATTTAATTGCTAAAAATAACAATTAGATAATAATGTTCTTATCTTAATGAGGTTTTTCTGAATGACCTCCAATATTTCCATCTTGTGGGTTGCTGATTGTAAAAACGGTTATCTTTTGAAAAAAATAATTCAATTACTTCGCATGGTAGCAAACACAATCCCAATTTGATTGGTCTAGCTTTAAGAAACCACATATCGTATTTGTTTGCTAAACAAAGGGCAGTGGAAAACGGTGTTTGACCGCGTACACCTGTACAAATATGCAGGAAACAATGTCAGAGTATATTTTACGAGTGTAGGCTTATTGTTAAGAGTTTTTATAATTTCGCCCTGTTCACATGTTTAACTACCAGCTTTATCTTGTTTTCTCGGTCATTAAAAGTTTTTCCTGCAATATGTCAGGGTATAATAGCTTTGTGTACACATAATGTACTTACGGAATGGAGTGAGGCTGGAGTAGGTATTTTGTGCGGAGGCCAATGCAGGCGCGTCTGAATTTGAAACTATTTGTTTATTGAATTGGATGTCAGGCTGTAGTCAAGTGGTTTTGGGCGTAATAAGGCAATGCGCCAACCACTTACATTACTGTACCTCATATGAAATTCGGAGAAACCTCTTTGTATATTAGACATACTTAATGTGCAATGTTAACGAGGCTGCCTACGTGTTGAGTGTTGTTTTCAGTTATTTACAAACTAAATTAAACTATGTCATGTCAATCAGCAAAGATGAAATCTTCCATCCTTTTCTGTAAGTTAATTTAAAGAAGACTTTAAAATGTGGCATAAATACGGGGTTTCAAAGTTGCAGCAATCAATCTTTAAATCTAAAAGTGTAGTTTTTTTCTTTATTCAAGTCTGCAAAACTTGTGGATTGTATGAAAAGATTTTATCTTGCATATTTGGTTTGGCACATATTGTAAACTCTCAGACTGCCTCGCTGCGCTAATCGACTGCTGGGTCGCCGAATGAAGCGATGTAAACCCAAGTCCACACTTCGTACTAAGTAATACTATAAATGCGAATGTTTGTACACTGAAAAATGCAGTTATAGTTGGCATCAAATGTCAACTCGTGGAATATTCATTTTATTATTTCCTTTTGAGAAGACTTGACACTAAATCGCTTTCTATAGTCCCGTAATTCCAGACGCAATAGAAAACAATTGTTTTTCGACGTACTAATGAGTCATTAGGATTTAAAGGGTTAATAGAACAAATCAGTTTTGTTCTACAAAATACATATTGTACAAAATACTTAATCTATGTTACATTATGTATTAATAGTTTAAGCCAATCATTTAATTTCCATATATTGACAAGGACATTTCTAGTACTAGTCTTATTTAAATCAAAACTATACTTAGTACTCTAAATAAAAAACAATTAGATCATTTTAGGTGTAATAAAGGAATAAGGGGAAAATTTATTCTTCATTCAACAATAAATAAATAACTCAACATAAAAACAGGTGCAAAAATAGTACAGGTTTACTCCTTGTTCCAGATATATATATATATCTATATTATAAAAAGCTAAATTACCACTCACTCACTCACTCACTGACTCATCGGGGGTGTTTTTGGGGGGGAAGGAGTTGATATACATCTCTGGGGTGTTCTAACGGGGTGGGTTATTTTTTAATCAAAGCAGGTTTTTCCATTATTTTTTTCCAAAATTCAAGATGGCGGCCGATTTTGCTGGATTGAAATAAAAAAAATGTATAGAGTGCCCAGGCGGTTTTTACTTTTTTAGAGAATTGTAGTGAAGAAAAGTACACTGAAAAAGTAAAATGTCAAAAAACCAAGATGTCCGCGCCGCCATCTTGGATCGAAAATTCGGTTTAGAGCTGTTTTTGCGGGGTCGTGGTGGAGAGGTTTCCACAGATAATTGAAATTTTTTTTTGAACTCTGCCGGCAGTATAGTCTTCTTTTGAATGCAAGCCATAGATTATAGAGTTTGGCCATAGAGACTGGCGGCAGTTTTGTAGGGACCAAAAAATTTGAAAGGCTCCTTAGGCCACAGTTGCAAAACTCTAGCGCAGTACAAAAAAAAGCACAAGGCCCCCATTGCGGACGATCAAACACCAAAAGTCACACCCGCGAGGCCGCAGGCCTAGCTTTTAGCAGACTCGCGCGAAGCGCGTGCTGCAAAAGCTAGTATATATATATATTCTTCATACTAGATAGAATTCACTACAGACCGTATATCCGGATACCGGATAGGTGACCATTGGGATCGGATTCAGTGACATTTAGGTACAGCATACGTTTTCATATTTCGGAAGACACGTTAAGCTTAATCTGAGTTAATTTCATATTTCTGTAAAGTTGATCACTGGCCATTCCTACCACTTCAAAACATAATCATCCCTTAAAGATGAAACCTGTAACGACTGGCTTAAATATTAAACTTTTCTTGAATTGGACGTTACATACGTGTATGTTATAGCCGTGATTGTGTTCTAACAACACATTAAATAAATAAATAAATATTGGACAACATCACATACATTGCTTTGATTCTGTTGTAAGTAGCTAAAGCACTTGTGTTACAGAAATCAGAAACAACGACGGTACCACAACACCCAGACCCGAGACAATACAGAAAAGTTCATTAACAAACAAATTCCTCTGTTTAAGCCTATGCGATACTATAGGGGTTCCTTTTTAATACGAAATTCGAAAAGTACTAAAAACAATGGTGTCTTGCCGTAATCTTTTCCACTAACCGATAGTTTAAAACTAGCAAATATTGCGGACACAAATGTTCGCACAGATTTTATCGGTGGAATAAAAAATATCAATCACATTTCGAGGGCGGATTGTCCGAAAGGTAAACTAACGGCGATGAATCTGAAAGCTGAGTACACACGACTTTTTTCTATGATTTGTGACGGATCACGTACTCACGTAGTCACTGTAGTACCGTTTACACTGCGCTTATTGGCTGCAGATGGATTAGACTGCAAAACGTTTCATGCTATGGGTGTTGAGCAGAAAAGAAATAATCATTTTTTAATCTACCTGTAGATAAAAATGTAATTACATCTGGCACTATAAAGCTGTTGAATAAACTGTTTTCGTACAAAAACAGTGACAATTCTGCTTTTCCACAATTTTTGACATAATAGTCAATCAGTGGTCTTACAAATTATATGTCTTTTACACTTTTATACGGAACTGTGGCACATGTATTCATTACTGGACGATTCAAAAGTATTACATGTAATCTACTTGAAAAAATAAATATTAGATTTGCATTGTTTATGGGAGTATAAACGCTACGCTTAGAAACTAAGATGAGCACAAAAGTCACCACAGAGTAGGTATAAAAAGTGATTAGTTAGTTTCTTAAAATTGTGTATAGTCCGGTATAGAATATTAGCCACGGTATCCAACAGCTTTCAATACAATATAGGGGGAAACACTATATGAATATAGCCTTAGACTCACTAGGCCGATGCTAGGGGCATTAGGGGGTTCTACGAGACGACGCGAGACGAGCGGCCGCAACCCTCCCTTCACCCTCCTTTTGGCTCAGTGCCATTTTTATTTGAACATTATAATCATGCAATACTTGGAAATGAAACCACTTATTTTACACAGTTGAGAATCTTCGGTACGATATTGGTCTGGAATTTATTTCGGCGGCTAAATGGAATTCACTCTCCATAGTTGAAAGAAAGTGCTTGCGCTTGCCAAATCTATGAAAGTAATTTTTATGGTTATTTTGGCAAACATTACTCATTCCAAATATTATTTTCGTAAGATAGCTTTTTATGCTAGGAACAGTATTTATTTTATCACGTGTAGATAAATGATATTATACAAATCAGAATAGGTACTTAGTTTTAAACTTGAATTATAAAATATCACCCATTATCCATCTATTTAGTCACAAGTTTTAGTTTTCAATTTGAGTAATATACTGTTAATAAAATATACAAATATCATCATATCAGCCGAAGAATGTTCACTACTGAATACAGGTCCCCTCCCAAGATTTCCACAACTCTCGGCTTCGTATCACTTGCATCTATCACCGCCTAGTGACAAGGTCATCTATAAAATTTGTGGAGGACCGACCTACGCTGCATTTTCCGGTAGGTACGTGGTTACAATTGGACACGCTAACATTTGTTAATTTCAATTATAAAAGGCTATAATACAAGTAGATTTGAGGTGTATCATTTCAATCATCCTCATTAAAACATTAGTATTCGGTTAAGTTGGCAAATTAACGATAGACAAAAACGAGAAGTCTTATTAGGTATACAAAGATTGTTAGTGACAGGTTCCGTTCCGTTTGCGTTCCTGGCTGTTGAACTAAGAATTATGCCTTCTATTCACATATTCGTTTGGTGAATATTTGTGTTTTTTTTAAATATGGTTGTTTATTTATGTATTCAAATAGGTATTGTAGTTCCACTGCTAGTTCTGTTTCAATAACACTAGTGCATTAAGTTCTGTCATTGTATGTGATGTTATATGTGATTTGTTATTTACATATTTTTTTTGCAACGTGGATTTTAAAAATATCGGTATCCATTAACCAAACTGTATACCCACATCTCCTTAAAAACACATTTGTTCTTTGACTCGTTATGGACATAACAAATTTCAACTTACCGTTTATAATGGTCACCGAAATTATTTAATTTAATTTGGGAAAATGTAGGTAATGCGAGCAATTTAGGAAATGTAGAATTTACAAATAAAGGTGTTCTTAAATTGACCCTGTAAAATTTATAACTATAAATTAAATACCATAAGAGAAATAAAATGGAAACGGGGACAGGTTATGTCTTCTTCATATTTGTGCCAGCTTATAGCGGCCATACCGCCATTGGCCCTGCACCATGTTGACCGAAACGTACAACAGCATTAAAGATTTTGGTGATTTCCACAACCATACACATCCACAGTCTTCTTAGGCTCAGGTACGGTGTGCAGCAATTCAAAACACATTTAAGGCCATTCCAGGTAGACACAAAACTTTAGCATCATTAAAAGCCACTTTTACTCAACGGATTTTTCGAAATTTACATTTCAGTATTGTTTTCTGGTTTTGTATGAAGTTTTAAATGTATATATTATAGATTTCTGAAAAAAAAACAACTTATTTAAAATGATGAGTACTACGTAGCTACGTAGCTAATACGATTTCAACACACCAAATATAGCATTGTCTATGAGCAGCGAGCAAATACAATATTTAGTGGAAAAATGATTTAATTTTACAATGCACACAGATTTTTGGAGTTCAAAATTTATTCCAATACCAAGCAAATAGGTACTCACTTAGTACATTTTGTTTGTGGCAGTCCGGCCCTGGCGCAGCACGTGCCGCCCTGCAGCCGCCCCAACGTGAGCCGGCCACGTGACCGCCAGCCTCGATCAATCAGCGAGTGAAGCCTCACCTTTATTGTAGCCCAATAGCCCAACTCATGTCTATGGCCTTACAAAAATGCTCTGAGATAATGTCTACCTTGATTTGAGTGATTTGTCGTATTAGGTAGTTGATGTAAAGTTATGTAGTTTTTTCTTGTGTTTCGTTTTTGCTCACAATAAAATCAATGTATTTATCTCACGTGGATTTATTAATTCGAGACATCTGAAAGTTTCATCGCTAACACGAGTTAAGCTCAAACCCTATTTTAAATCACACTCGTCGGCGCTCTAAACCATTACCAAGATGGTCAATTAGCAGTTTTGTTTTTATTTTTCCAAATTCTACGCAGCCCGATGCCCATTTGTTCAGTTTCAAGTTACATGCAAGAAAAAAAACTTGCACTCAACACAAATAGCGAATCGCTCCACCGAAACGAAAATACACTCGGCGAAACAAAATCCCAATCTTATTAGAAGAATCCGAAATAGTTTCTGACACGGCGGAGTCGGTGTCATGTCGAAGCAAGTCTAACGTATCGAACTGTCAAGACAGCATCGAGATTTCCATTTGGGATGTTGTGTCTGGTAGAACAAGGGCTTGTGAAGTGAAGGCATTGGCGTCCTTAAAAGGAACATATAATTAATATATGTAAACGCAAATGTAAACGTAAATTAATATATAGTTTGTAATTTATTATGTTACTTGGCGTAATTTTTCGAATCCATTTCTGCTTATGTCATGGGCACTTGAATGTATATCCGTTCATACATCCCGAGGCTCACGTGTGTGTAGGTACGCGTCTTTTGCCGTACCCAAAAATACAAGGGATATAGGAACTTACATATTTTTCTAAATATGATTGAATTAGTACTGAAAACCGGTGACAGATATGGCGGTGCGATAGAGGACCATGATCATTGTGATTAAAATATAAAACCGTCACAGGTAGGTATACTTATTAATGTTGAGAATGAATATTTTAAATTCTTTGTATGTTACCATTATTTTTGGAAATCTACTTTTCACCTCCATGTTGAGCTTCAGTCACCCGTATTCTATATCTACAAATCGTAGATATTATGTCCATGTGAATTTCATTAAAATCTCGAAATAAATATTATTTATTAAATAACAGCAGAACGTACACCACTCGTTCCAACCCGTCTTCAGTAATCCTCACTTCCAAAATTCAATCGGCACAGCCCTTCTTCACTAGTTCTTAATCTATAAAGGTCGGGAGGTGCCCACTCGAGGTGGGAAGGGCGATGCATATTTGATGTGTGCCGGCGTCGCGGCATCAAGCATTTACCGGCTTTTACCGAAACAGCCCAAGGCGGCGCTTAGCAAGGCGCCGAGCGAACTGTCGATCGATGTTGCCGTTTAAGTCACAATTAAGACGCCAGAAGAGGAGCATTGTTTGCTGACAGCCGATCTGAGCCTGCAATCCGAACAGCGATTAATCGCCACGCTTCATTTGCGCCCGATTTTAGAGCGCAGTTCCAATTGTAGTTATTACTGTGCTTCGGGAAATTGACGTCCAAAAAATACAGTGATGGGTTTTTAATCAGTCTCATCTCTTCTGCATGCGACATTTTTTGGTAAACACCTCTAGTAGTTGAGTATTGTAGTAGTTTCGGGGTTCTGGGTTCGTTTCCTCGATCTAGCAAAGTGTGTTTCAGATTTTTCTAACGTATCTCGGGTTTAAGCATGACTATGACTATTACACAAATACCCATTATTGTAATGATTACTTGATTTTAATGATGAAGGCCTTTTCCCTGCCCACTACACTTTTATCTCGCTAATGCTTTCCCTGCACCTACTTTTAATATTTGTTTATGTTTTTTTATTGAGTCATTTTTATTATTCATGATAACACTCTTGGTTAGATAGATAGATATACTTTATTGCACAAAATCTTTACAGAAATAGGTTTTACAGAATAATTATAGTACAATTTAGGTGGTCTTATCGCTAGAAAGCGATCTCTTCCAGACAACCTTAAGGTAGAGGAAATAGTAGATGGCGAGAAATGGGTACGGCCGTGCAACATAAATACAGTTTTATATTTTAGAATTATATTCGTAGTATAACATGATAAACATAGATAAACTCATAAATATATAACATTATAAATATATACAAATATATATATATATATATATATATATATATATATATATATAACATATTTAACATATATAAAATCAAGTAAAGAATTTTGACTCAAAAAATAACAATAATAATGTTAATAAGTAGGATAAGTGTATGAAAATTACTGACAACCAACATGCCCAGCTGGAATTATAGATAGAGGACATAAATTAACATTCATTAAGTGAGAGGAAGTACGATTTAACCCTGAGTTTAAAAATGGGAAGGGTCTCAGATAAATCTGATAGATAAAGGTAAAGAATCTTGGTTTGGTTTTTTATTATCTTGCTAATAATAAAACGATACCATCAATTCATAACTAGGTATATTACTGATAATAAGTGGTTTTCCTACTTGCGCTCATCTCATGAAAGGCTTTTTCACATTTTTCATCCAAAGGCGAGTCGGCCTCCGGGTGCCTATTGTGCGTATAAATATTCAAAAACTTATCGTTAGAAGTATAGCGAGTATATGAAAGAGGTTTCCGACGAAAAGTTGGTTATTATGAGACGTCGCAGCCGCCGGCAGCACGTGCACCGCATGACAACGCGCTGACGCTGATGGATTTGGTACAGTCAGCGGGAAATACGTGTACACATTCTGGCATCTAAGTCAAAGCAATAAGGTTCATGGTTGTGTAATTTTGAAGGGGTACGTAGCCTATCCAGCGCGATCCAGCCTTTCAACGGACATCTGAATGCGCGGGCTTACGTCGCGGGATGACTACGCTCGGGAGCCGTGTGCTCGCTGAATTGTCGGCTCTCTTTTGACAATTTGTGATTTATTATGTACGTATGTTAGATTTCAACATGGATGTATTTTCTTTAGAATCTAAAAGATTCGATGATTGATTGAGGATTTTTCAAACACTCACATTCGATTGACAGGTTGACGCCAGAATTTTCTGTCTTTTATGTAATAATTTTGAGGAGTAAAACTAAATGTAGATTGAAAGACTGTAATTTATTCGTAGAAAGAAACTCTAACGTTTTAAAATACTCATGGAAGTACTACTTGTTATAACGTTAAGAAATATCCCACTCCTCAAGTTCGTTAGTTTCCTATCGAACGGGAATAATCTTAATGGGCACATACAATTGCTGTCGAGAAACAATTTTATGGCATACATGATTAAATTGCGTCGCGCCGAGTCGAACATCGACGGAAAATTTTAATAAAGCACCAAGAAGGATTCTCGCAGTTTATAGCTAGCGGTGTTTATGCGTAAGCAACGTATTCAAGAGGACCCTGCTCTGCTTTTGTTTACAAGTAATTCAGGATATCTTCACCTTGCGACTTCAATCTGGCGGGTTTCTATATTAGTTTTTAGATTTCAAGCCTCACAAGGAATACGTATTGGTTTGTGAGAATCATTGCTAAGTCCAATTAGGGAAATAATAATTATTTTTAATTTCGCAAAATAAATAATAATAGTATCATTTATTTGCTATACACACACACAGTAAACTTAGTGGCAGTACCGCATTTAAGTCTCGTTTAGAATCAAAAGAAGGTAGCCGTTTCGATCTGATATTTTTTCTATATATTTGGTTGCCACAACTTTCGGTGTCTAAAATTGCCACCCAGGAACTCGCGTACCAACCAATAGCAACAAAATTCGCTTATAATTACAACACTTTTAAGATATAACTTACGAAATCCTATAATTAACATTTTTCTGCACTTTTAATTGTGTCTCATAACTAAAACCACTGCCCGATTGATGTTATTCAATGGTGCATAGCGTTGAAACACAACAAAAGTGTTGCTCGCATGCAACGGTACTAAATTTTAATCATGTTATAAGTTACCCTTTATTAAACAGCAGAACTTTGTCGGGCTGGCTGTGAAATCACATTATGCAGTCGGAAAATCCGAATATTGCAATCTACGTGAGCGATGCAAAGCTAGCTACAAGATATACGAGAATTAAAACAATATACTGACTAAGTGCTCAAAATAAAAGTGATCTTATACCTTTCTGACTAACTTTCTATGTTAAAGATGTAAGCGTGAGCTTATATATGTATACGAGTTCACGGTTATATTTTTATTATTTAGGTTTAGTTCTTTCATCTGCATGCTATCTACACCTATCAAGCTGAACCGATTATAACAATAGCAGTTTTCAATCAAAATAAATACTTTGGGCACGTTTTACTCGGACACTGTTAAATAACATATTAGATACGAGTACTTTATGTCAGTATATTCTGTTCTAATAACATATTTCATTCAAAGATAAATTCAAATACATTTTAAAATTCGCTTGTACTCACACTATGAAAGACACAAAATCCCTCAATTGAAAATGAATGCAAAATTACGTGTCCGCAATAAATTTGAAAGGGGACGAAGAAAAATGCCGGTGCTCGTTCATTGCGCCGATGTAACAAATTGTAGCAAATGGTGATAGCCTCGTTGGACGGGCGGAACTTGCATGAGCTGGCGCTACATTTATGCCGGGAAAATGTTGTGGCGGCGGTGACGGCGATTCTATTTGCTAGATTGTCATACATACAATGATGGCTTTGTAAAATATTCACACTCGTTTTGTTTTTTAGAAAAATAGTAACCATATTTTAGTAAAGACAGGTGTTACTAGTATTTTATAATAACATTTTTAAACTTTTCGCTATTACGTTTTCAACCAATAAATATACATATGTTTATTTTCAACAAAAGTATGAATTCATTTTTTATATTAAGACGTAGCTATTCACAAATTAAAAACGAACGAGTGCTTTGCACATCATACATATACATATTGGTTTGGTAGCCTAATAGGATGGGCAGAACTTGTATAAAGTCGGTACTGCATTTAAACTTTTAATTCGACTATATGGTAACGCATGATAAAACGATGTCTGTATAAATATTCACGCCCGATTAGTCTTTAAAGGTGTTAACTCTATTTAATAAATGAAGCCTAAAAACCTTGACTGTTTTGGATAATGATTATAACAGTATACTGTTCCTTACTTTTAAATTACTAATGTATTTATAAATATACAATTGGGTTCTTATACGTACACAATTGTAATTATATCCTACAAATTGTCCATATCCATTTAAAACGCCATTATTAAAAGACCCAGCAAACCATGAACTAAAAACGAACGTTATCTTTCGTTTTAATAAATGAAAAAACAAATTGCCGGAGCTCGCTCGTTGCGCCTTACTGACATTTGTAGTCAATGCTGATAGCCTCTATATATATATATATAGATATATGTCTCTGAATTTCGAGCTCAGCTTAAATGGCTTCCTATACGTCGACGCCGTGACCTCCACGTTTTATCTCTCCTATTTAATGTTCTATTTAATCCTCTTGCTCCACCCTATCTTAAAGAACGTTTCCGTTTCTTGCAGCCCAACCAGGATCGTGATATGCGGTCCTCACGTAAACTTCTCCTTACTTTTCCTACTCATTCTTCTGAATTCTATTCCCAATCCTTCACTGTCCAATCTATACGCTTATGGAATTCTTTACCTTTATCTATCAGATTATCTGAGACTCTTCCTATTTTCAAAGCCAGGGTTAAATCGTACTTCCTCTCACTTGCTTAATGTTAATTTATGTCTTTTATCTATAATTTTAGCTGGGCATGTTGGTTGTTAGTAAGTTTCATACACTTATCCATATTAACTTATTATTATTATTATTATTATTATTTTTTTTTTTTTTGAGTCAAAATACTTTACTTAATTTTATATTTGATAAGCATGTTTATTTGTATATATATATATATAAATATATATTATGTTATATATCTATGAGTTTATGTATGTTTATAATGCTATACTATGAATATAATTCAAGAAATAAAACTTTATTAATGTTGCACGGCCGTACCCATTTCTTGCCATCTACTATTTCCTCTACCTTAAGGTTGTCTGGAAGAGATCGCTTTCTAGCGATAAGACCGCCTAAATTGTACTATAATCAATCTGTAAAACCTATTTCTGTAAAGTTTTTGTGCAATAAAGTATATCTATCTATCTATCTATCTATAGCCTCGCTAGACTGGCGGAACTAGACCTGGCTCGACTTGTATACCGAGAAACTCATTCGGATCGGGCGGAGGTGATTTTGTCGGCTACTTGAAATCAATGAAGGTTTATTTTGAAGATTTGTTATTTACATACAATGTAATAAATATAAAGAACTCAAAATGAAACATACATCTGCAAATTATATACGGTTTAGTAAGAAAAATATTTAAATGAGTCATACAATGTATTGTCATTACACTTAATTAATTGATACTGTTATCTAATTAAACCTTACCAAAAAATGTATTTATGTTTGATTTCTTACTCGCCTTATTAAGCAGAGTCTTAAGTAAAGTAATCTGTAGCTTGCACGTCATGGTGGGTTATATCGGATCGCTCAAAGTTTAATTCGTGACTTTAAACGACCTACCTAAGAAATAACACTTATAAAACGCCGAACTGGTTATAAAAAATACTACAAAGTTTAAGGAAATGGAAATGGGGTGTAGTGAATACGTTCAAATAACAATAAATGAAAAGACAACAATTCGAGCGCAAAATACGAGAGTGTACAAGCAGCAAAGAGAGGACGGCGTTTATTTACGAGACTGTAAGGAGTGTTCAGTTGCGATCATGTGAGCAGCGTGAGCCAACAAATTGTGGCGAATGGTGCGCCGTCGCGGAAACGAATAAAGCAGCTCGCAAATGGGGGACCGAATTGAACTTTAGAGCCTTAACAAAATGTCCCGATTTAAAACGCGCTCATTGCAGACATCGACAATCTGAATATAGCGTAAAACTAAGTCGGTTCTCGCTGACTGTATTTCCCTATGAGTCCTTTAAAATTACGCAACGGATTTGTATTTGTTTAATCAAGAGTTATTGAATAGGAAGGTTTATGGTACATATTTTTTGAAGTAGTTTAACGGAATCGGTAAAACTTGCATGAACTAGAGCTCCATTCATACCGGAAAGGTCCCGTGAACCAGAGGAAGCGATCTTTCTATAATTACATATTATCACATCAGACTATATTTTCCAATACCATTTCGGAAATAGAGCTGAAAATAGGATACAATTTTGTATTTGTGTAAAGTTGTAAAAGCAGAAAATAAAATAGTGGTGGTTAAGTTCAAATAACAATAAATGAAAAAATAACAATGCGAGCATGAACATACATAACATATATAACATAGGTTGTACAAGCAGCAAAGACAGGAAGGCTTTTATTTACGAGATTCTAAAGAGCGTTCAGTTGCGTTGCGATCGTAAGAGCATTGTAAGGCAACCAATTGTGACAAACGGAACCGATTTAAGTAAAGTATCTGCCTATCTCCATCATAGAAATCAAGTAATCGTACAACAATGCGTACTAGGTTAATAACCACGACAGGCAAATGCAGGTGGGATATCACGAATCTAAGACGTTAGATAAATTCACAATGTGGATAAATTACCCGACCTAGGAAACGAAATCCGTACTTATACCGCTTAATTATTTAGGAGTTTAATCGAACAAAGCAATTCGGAAGAAAGAGAAAGTTCAAAGCTTTGATGACAGTCTAGATTTTTAATCACTTGCGAGTACCTACCACGAGAAATAATTTAGTAAATGAGATAAGTTTTCCCCTGACTAAAAAAACGGAGTTTAGACTATTGAGCCCCTTTGTAGGTATTCATATAACAGGGCATAATGGAGTTTATTTAAAACCAAAATAATTATTTAAAACAGTAGACTTGTTTATAAAATGATTCTAAAAGTATGACGTATTTCTGAATATGCAAATTTTAACTAATAATTTTTTTATGCCCAAATCATGCACATATAGCATAAATTCTTACGATTGGCTGGTTATTCTACTCAGGACGCCTGGCTCAGACTGGGTGTATCGAAGCCGGGTGCAGTCTCGCGATAATAATTGCGCTCAGTTTTGAAACTATGGAACAATTTTCATTTAATATTGGTGGAATATTCGATGAGTCGAATCTGGACTTTACAGTGATGGTTAACATGCATACAAAATGGTTAAGAATCGCGTCTGAACACCTGAGCCACAGCATTTTACTTATCGTTGAGCGATATGGTTTTATTCTATTAAGTAAGTACACATAGATGATTTAAACGACATATACATTTAAACACTATCAAATCGTACAAGTACACTATCATATGGTTTCCAGACACTGTTTTTTTTTAGTGCCTACTTTAGACACCAGTCTCACACAAACATTGTTTAAGTTTTGGAAATATCCTGTATTAAATACTAGAGTAAGATTAAATTCGATGTAGTGTTGAGAAAAATAAAAAATATTATTATTATTATTATTATTACTGTTTTTTTTTGTACTGGAACCACAAAATAAAAATTTTATGATGGATTTCTTTCGTTGTGCTTTATAAGTATTTTTATTTTGCCTAAATTTAATTATTGCGGTTCTATGAAATGTCAGTACTATTTGAAATAAAAAAAAGACAACAATTTATTTCTTCATTTTTTTTAAATATTTATGTAATGCAAACTTCATTGTGTTACCTCCTCTCTTTTCTGACAAAAAGGGTCTTGACAGATAGATGAACAGACGGACGAAATCCTCAAGATTTTTATTATTCTTCTAGAGTGTAAAGCCCCATTTACATACTTTTTTATTTTTAAACTGTCACGCCTCCGTTTTTTGTGCGTTTGAGTCTACGTTTTGTTAATCATTGTAATTAATCCATGTTTACATAAAAATTAAGACTGCGAAAAAGCGTTCTGGGAAGCGGAAAAAAGCGGTCGGTGCCGGCATTATGTGTATTGTTTTTCTTCGGTCCGCAAGCTCGAGTTTTGATGCAATTCGTAACGAAACAGCTGTGATTTCAACGTTTTTCAATTGCGCTACAAAAAAAAGCGCTACATTATTTTTTACAACTTAAACTTGTCTTGTCTCAATTTAACTGTATGTTTCCGTGACACGTACGTTTGTTGGTAAATCATAAATCTAGTAGACATATTTGCGTAGGGCTTAAAAACAATCTGTGAACATTGTCTCATCTTTATTATAAATCCCCTCACACAAAACTGCGGACCTAGACAGAAAATATGTAGTTACTAAATAAGCTCTGAAATAGCTTGCCTACGTGAAAATAATGATGACTATGCCCACTTGCATCGTTTCTTAATATCTTAATATATTCTAATAAATGAGCTATTTACGTCTTGCTGGAGATATATTATACCGGCACAGACCTTATTTCAACAGGATCGACGGGCTCTGGTTCACTACTTTCTTTTCCGTATTGACATGCAATATTGTTTATATCACACTATTTTACTATATATCCTAAACTATGTCTTTGAATATCATTCTGTTTTTTGGATAAATTATTTGTCTTTTTCGAATAAAGTATAAGAGACAGACAAACATCGAAAATTTTATTAATAGGTTTGTACTGCAAGTCAGCCTTAAACATGCATAAATTATTAAAATTTCAATAAACCAGATTCTCATCTTAGTGCACCCTTATGTATAACGCATGATTGCCAAGAAGTTCAATAGGTACAAGTTTTAATGGCTGACTTGGCTCTACTCGGGATCTCATAACTTTTTATAGCGAAAGTATTGAGGGACTTGGCATAATTTAACGGGAATGTTTTACTGCAATTATTATTTAACCTAAGTCGTCATCTGTTGACGATATTAATTTATTAATGTGTATTTTATGTATCTGAAGTATTGATAGTTATCTATCGTGTAGACAGCTCTAATTCTCGATTTATTTAGCTTCTCACAATTGTTTACTGACTTTTTTTAAATTATTAATAGCATTATTATCACGAGACGTATCATTATTTCTATGTTATTGTTAAATGTATATAAATATTCGTGTATTGATACATTTTTGTTTAATTGTTGCAGGTAATGAAACCAGTTCATCGAACGTGTATGATATCAATAATTTATTCAATTGATTCTCCACATCCATAAAAGCGGAGATTGATCCTGTGACCTCTATATTAGTAGGGTAGAAAGTTCGAAAATCCTACCACGAAGTTTCATCAGCCGTTATAAAAAGTATCTTCTCGTATATTTTGTATATCTACTTTTCACACATATATTTGATTCAACTTAACTTTTCTGTCAGTTTGTTTCTAAAAAACAACTTGACAATTTCACCAAATTAATTAACTTGTTGAAATTGAATTTCTGTACATGTAATGCATGTCGCAAGATTTTTAAGCTCAACATAAAAAAAAACTGGCTTGTTATGGATATTAACAATGTCTGCTGTTACGAAAAGTCAACAATCAAGGCCCCGAGATGTCAAACGCACGATAGCGATCATTAATTTTTATAAGAGGGAAGCTTTTGTCCATTATTCAAGAAATTAAGTTAAAGAATTAACTTCAAATAAATTAAAAGAAGTTTCGCCTTCGTCGTTTCCTCAAATTATTTTTCAACTTGGCAAATTGAACGCCGGAATTATCGGACAAACCGTGAGTATTTTTATTCTTTTAGAGACATTTGCATTTTATAAACTTGCATATATTTTTTGCTTGGCTGGTTGGTTGGTGTTAACCTTAATAAGAGCGGTCTCCTTATATGTTTAAGTTTGAATAAATATACGATTTAAAAAGCCTTAAGTTGAGTATGGCAATGTGATATGCCTAATGGACCGACTTTAGTGGAAAAGTTAGAGTTCCATAAAAGTCGGACTATTAGTGCGATCCAAGGTTTTTAAGGGTTTATGTTATCTTATTCTAAACTTAGGAGTAATATGATACTAAAGTCATACTTACAGTAACCTAAATAGAAATCGCAATTTTAAAGACAGATTAAATCATATAATTACTTCAAAAAGCCTTCAATGCCTTATCTATGGCCCCCATTAATGTACGATTTAAAAAATATACCCACTTGCAAAAGCAACATTAAAATGATGAATAGGAAATTCATTAAAAAAATTAAGACTTTGACCAACTAAGTCTTAATAATAACCAAAAAAAATACTAAAATATATGAATGAAACATAACAAAACTATAAAAGCTTTTATGGTCAGAAATAATGTCTATGTTTTTAAGTAATATTTAAAAAAATATTTAGAACAAATTAGTTCATGATTCCAGTCAATAGCTCAGATTATAAAAAAAGGCTGAAAAAAACAAATGTTAATATCATGATAAGCACACCCTTGAGATAGCAACAGCGTCTTTAAAAGAATTGTGTTAATTAATTAAAAACTGCCGGGCCTTATCACGGAGAGGGCTCCTAAACTTTGTCCATGAATAAAAATGTTTGGCAGTTTTGGTATTTGAAAGTTTTTCATAAAACATGTCATTTAAATGTTTTGATTCTTGGCGTATATGTCTAAAGGTAATAGTCAAAAACATTCTTCGCTGCACACCTCACTAATATGTCACATTAAAGCTTCACTAGGCTATGTAGGTAACTGAACATTAAAAGGGTGGTGCCCTACAAAATACAAAAAAAACTGAAGTGAATCTTTTATTGCTTGATATCAACCTTGAAACTAAGATCTAAGGATCTGTTTGCAGTTTTCTGTGAAAACGCGGTGTAAACAAAGCTAATTAATTAATGCCACACTACTACAAATATTAAAAAAAAATGTATAAATTATTCGATGTAGGTGCAAATTAAATTAGTGCTGTTTAAATATATTTTTTTATTAATTTCTATACCTACCCAAGATATAATCGTGAATGAAGTAAAGTTCCGTCTTTGTGCCTCAAATAAATATTACAGATAATAATCTAAATCCACCCGGTAGCACTTATAACGCTGGTTTAAAGTCGTGATACCCAGACAAGCAGACACAACAGAAAATCAATAGTATTGTAAAAAAACTGACTTTTAAAAGGATATTCGGTCTTACGAGTTTATATTGTAGGATGTTTTTTGGTCTGACCGCCTGCAACCGATTAATATCTCTATTCTGTCTATACTCATGAATGCAGTATAGACAGAATAGATTTAGATAACAAACTGTAACAAAACCTTTGTACCTATTTGCTGTTTGAATCCGTTTAGCCGTGTTCCGAGCGGCCGGAACTCTGATCAAGCTCCGTGAGCGCGATAACGGCATTAGTCCTAGGTAGCTGCATCGTTGGCAAATGTAGCTCGATATCATTTTATTATGACGCAGATTCACCGTATTTGGTCCACTGCTAGACACAAGAGTTCGATGATGGATTGCAATTTATAATTTTAGAATGTTTAACCAACTTAAATGCGCAATTCGAATAGACGCGGCGACGCCGACAATCAATTTTGTGTCTAATACATTTTTTTATTCTACGTCATCGAATGGTTTACATATTGGAAAATACTGGGATCACATGTCCTTTATGATGCATCATGTCATAAAGCTGACTCGTTTTAATTACCTTTTTTAAGTCTAAATTTAGACGATTGAAGGAAATAAATTGTTCAATAAGTAACTAAATCATATTCTGCATACTTTGGTACTTACTGACTGAATTGTACTAAAATATATCTAGGAAAATATTATTTGCTTTAATATTTCTTTAAATGTTATCGACATTACCCATCCACATCGAACACTAGACTAGGGCGCGCGTACAGCTTAAGTTTTAGTATCGTTTCCAATCTGCTATCGCAACACGATCGCCTCTAAAACAGTTAAAATTAGAGCCAACATGTAATTCCATATCTTTTTAAATTTAGAATCTTATTTTTCGCAAATATTTCCAAAGAGGTCTGTGTGTACTTTATAAATCGGTTTACATACGTAACTGAGTTTAACAACGTCTGAAATTTCTAAAACCAAAACCACATTGTGTATCGTTGTTTGTGAGAATTTGTCGGTGTCCGCGAACTGGGCTGATCAAGCGGCACCGCGATAAAAGGATTATCCGCTAGGTGGATTGTTTTCGTACTTGCCCACATTATTCCTTGCCTGCCCGAATCTGCTGGCTGTTCTAAAAATACTCATTTTAATATGAGCTTTTATACCTGTTTAAAAACTTAAAGATCATGAACTACCTAACCTACTCGTATTACAAACGTGGCATTCATCCAGTCCAGCATTCAATCGTTTATTAAAAATAGTATCTTGGACATCAAAAATTATTTCAGGCTTTAAGTTTATAAATTTCAAGCACCTAATAACCGCAGTAATATATAAAAGCGCATAATTTTCATACGACAGCACTACGTATATTTTCATGCAATAAAATGCCGGAACAGCTATACCTACTTAATAAAAACTAAACCATTCGGACATCCTTGTATTAACCTCAATCTTGTTAGAGTCATAACAACACTCTAAGCATTTGAAGCACCTCATAAGAAGATAGTTTCCCCATAAGTATGTTATGGACACAATTGAGTCATATTATGCAAACCCTAACCAATTTCCGCACAAAGAAAATATAGATAAGTTGCACGCTCCCTTCCCATTCAAGATTCACGTCGGCACAGTTAACTAAATCTTAGAGTAGTTGCGTAAAAGCCCCGGTTCCTTTGTGTCCGGGATAATATCCAAGAGCACGCATCAAACATTTTGCTACATCATTCATAAATTCCTAATCCGTACAACTAGGGAATAAAACTCGTAACGGTTGAAAAATAAAGGTAATGTAGAGACCACTAAAGCAGGGTTTATCGAAGTAGCAATAGCAAGTGAGTAATTGCATGCGAGAAAAGGTTTCGGTCAAATTGTTTATGTCAAATCAAACAATAGAACTTGGTTAAGAGAGCTACATTAAATAGCCAAAATAATAATGATAAAAAAAATAAAAATAGTTTTATTGCTCAATATAAAATCAGTTACACGTGTTAAGTCTCCTCGGTAAGTAATGCAATACTTGTGTTGGGGATGACTTGCTCTTTCCCATGACTTTACACTTTATATAGCAATAAAATATGATTTAAAGAGATATATCTGACGATCTCCGTAGCTGAGAGGCGAACGGGCCGGAGTTTGGCGTCGCACCATCTCTGAGGTCCCGGTGTTGACCCCCGATCGGGTCAATATGTGAAACAATATTTTCTATATTGTCTTGGGTCGGGGAGTTGTGGTACCGTAGTTGTTTCTGATTTCTGTAACACAAGTGCTTAAGCTACTTACCACAGAATCAGAGCAATGTATGTGATGTTGTCCAATATTTATTTATTATTTATTTATTACATCTTTAGAACAACGTAATTGTAAGTTAAAAAAGGAACATTAATAAATATTTGATAGTCTAGTAGTAGTAATATTTCAAAGCCTAATGTGCCATTTTGACAGTTTGTCTTATGCAATATTCTTTAATATATTTAGTTTTATAATTATTTGTAGGTACTTTCAAATTACTAGCTACTCCTTTACTTTGTATAATATAAGTAAATAAATGCGCTAGGCAATCATACCAATCAACCGCTATCAAACTACGGCTTCCTCTTGTTAGTAGGTACTATGGCTTGGGTGTGGGTTTACTAGACGACAACGATGAGACGCCCAGTACACTCAGACCCAAGAAAACATACTTATAGAAAAGATTATTAGAAATAGAAAAAATCTTTACAGAATATGTAATCTTTACAGAATATTTTTTAAACGTCATATTGAATTAACACTACTAACGTGTCCAGAATGTTGTTTATATCGAGTCACCAAGAGTCAGTTAGCAAAGAGTCAGTTGCTCACTGTTCACCTAATGGGGACACACCCTAACCTCCAAAGAATAATTAATAGTATAGAGTTTTAGTTATGGAACAGCTGGCTTGTGCTTATTTCTTAATTATTTTGCGAGTCTGACTTCTTAAAGAAATGATGTTAATTTTTGCGTACGTAAATAATACAACTAAAAATGTTTTAAGATGCTACCACTAAACTTTGAGTAATTCTTCAGACCATTAATCGCATGGATGGCCTTATCCAGCAATACAAATATAGTTTATCCATCAGCAGCAGAGATATTTATATATTAGGATTTTGAACCCGGGACTGTACACACTCTGGTTGCCTAAATTAGCCACTACGCCACAGAGGTTGTTAAAAATTTATCTGATCCATCAAAGTTTTGTTGCGGACATAAAATTATTTACTGCTCACCAATAAATTTGCTTCTAGGTTACAGACGCCATTGCTGTACAATTTGGCAGCTCTACAGTTTTATAAACGCGGATAAAACATACGCAGTGGCTAATGTTTTTAGTATAACGGGTACCAAAGTTATTTGTATGTGCAGGCATTTAGTCAGTTATATACTAGCATTAGGAAATACAAGATTTTTACATACTACATACTAATATTATGAACGCGAAATATTGAAAGAATGTATGGATGTGTATATATCTGGATATATGTTTGTTACCCTTTACTCAAAAACTTCTGAATTTGTTTGTTTGAAATTTGGTAGAGAGATAGGTGAGACACTAAGTTTCAATATAGACTTTTTATCTCGAAATTGCGCGAATGAAGA
Organism: Glyphodes pyloalis; assembly: GCA_037074685.1. Taxonomy (NCBI): domain Eukaryota; kingdom Metazoa; phylum Arthropoda; class Insecta; order Lepidoptera; family Crambidae; genus Glyphodes; species Glyphodes pyloalis. Next base: position 4,243,820 of record JAYKKO010000015.1, on the reverse strand, counting down.
TACGGGCAATAGCTAGAAATTAAAATGATATCTAATAAAGAATGATGAAAGTGTCTTTAAGGATTGCCTCACACATAGAAAAATCATCCAGACATGGCTGATGGATGACCGGAAGCGTGCCGAGTCACGCCGCTCACATCAAGCCGCCTTCATAACCTCGCGGAACCCTTACCTGCTACCTAATAGGATTTAATTTATTAGTAATACGTAATACCAATAATGAGAAAACGAGGTAAAGGCGCAATCTTTTAACCAATCTAAATTACATTTTAAGATATTCAATAAGTAAACTAAACAGAATAACGTATTGTTTTGTATTTCAATAAGAAACATGAAATTTATATTAAGATTAGAAACTCATATTGTTAGTTATTAAGTAAAATTTGTTTTTTTTTATGGTTAATAAAATGTATACAAATGTAGGTAACCTTTGCCCGCGGCCTCTTTAAATCTGTATTATTGCCTACAAAGAAACTAAAAATTTCACCTTCTTTAGGTATAACATTAGTATCTACACTTGACGACCTCGGTGGCGCAGTGGCTAAGGTAGGCGCCCAAAGCGCGTAAGGTCCCGGGTTCGATTCCCGGTCAGGTCAATTTGGAAAACGAACTTTTCACAATTGACTTGGGTCTGGGTGTGTTGGGATGACGCCCCCAGTTAGTATCCGTCGTCTGGTACTCATAGCACAAGGGAAAACCTTAGTTTGAGACCAGGTGATTGGTGTGATTGTCTGGCGCATTTATTTACTTATATTATACAAAGTAAAGGAGTAGCTAGTAATTTGAAAGTACCTACCAATAATTATAAAACTAAATATATTAAAGAATATTGCATAAGACAAACTGTCAAAATGGCACATTAGGCTTTGTTCGTTTACTTTAATAAACATTCTTGTATAACTTGTTGGTACATCCACTCATTTTATAATTCATGTCTCTTCATACATATTACGTGACTGATTGAAAAGCATAACATAACGAAATTTGTATTGAAACCCAAGCTTACAATATAGGTTTCGAAGGGAGTCGGCATGTCGGATCACGCAATAGAAATACAACCCGTTCCAGTCCCCGACATCTCAATGATTAATCCGCACAAAACGTTAATATTCACGGCGCAGATAGCGATGTTGTTTCGACTAGTGTCGTCTCCCGACAGTCTGTCATCGACAGATTAGCGAAATTATGTCGATAGTATCTTGTAAAAATTACTGTTAATGTTGATAGCGCTTTACAATCAACAACATTGATGATGGCAGAACTATTCAGTCTATGGATGTTTTGATATAAATATATTTGTTTTTACAACGGTAATTATCGATATAATCGAATGTTAAACCAATATTAATGATTGGATATTCCTCGCCTTTTCAATAGTCCTCCTCAAAAAGTACTGATGAGATTGATAACTGTTACAAAAATACCAAATATCGAAAGTATTGAATCCGATCATACTGCTGATGTATAACTTATTATGACACAGATATGTTTCAGGATAGGAAATCCAATAAAATAGTTTATACATTGCACACTTGCGAAGCCGGGGTGGGTAGATACACTTAAAAGATAACATTCAGAAGACATACCCTAGTACATTAGTGACAAAATTTATATTTCTATAAAAATATATTCTTTACCCACAATGCACAATAATTAAATCCCTAATTCAATAGAACATGTGTAAATGGAAAACAAAGCATGCATGACATCCTAAATAATTTTAAGGTCACCTATCGATAGTTAGACAGCACTCATTCAAAGTTATCCATCTGTATTGGCCGCCATTACGGATGCCCTCATTAATCCTTGCGCAGAGCCCTACCCAGGACTGAGGTAAAGAGTGAAATAAAGAAAGGTATTTGCCTCCCGACCAGCTGTTTGTTTACATGTGATTGAATGAATTCGAATGGCCAATCAAAATTTTATTTTACTTTCTATGTCATAATGACAATTATCATTTCACAATTTAAATAAAAGCGAGATATAACTGACTTACTGACTGATTAATTACTAAGTCTCAGAAACTAAAACACCTACAACTATGGATTTAGCAGTTAGGTTCCTCATAGGGTGTAGACATCCGCTAAGAAGGGATTTTATGAAACTCTACCCCTAATGTTGGAAGTTTATATGAAATTTCTATTTGTTTTAAGTAAGACACTTATTCTTTAAAATGCATGCCGAATAGATAGTGGAGGGGAATTAGCCATGTATAATTAATAGCCAACTCCCTTTTGTGGAAAACAGAGGATGCTATTTTTCACGCTAACGAAGTCTCGGCCGCTAGTATTTAATAAATAGTTGACAATATCACATCCATTGGCATGACTCCGAAGTAAGTAGTTTAACCGCTCATTTTAAAACATTCAAACCCCTACTTTTGATACAATAGCCAGGAACGATATTTTCTTTTCCCAAAATTGTGTTTACTTAAATTTAAATCATGTGACGCAGTATTTCTTTTATGAGCGTGCCGGCGACTTCGTTCGCGTGGACTACATGAGTTTGAATGCATTTTTTATTTAATAATCGCCTAAATTATTCCCTATTTCATCAGCTACCTGCCAATAAAAGCTCCATCAAAATCGTCTAGCCATTTTAGAAATTATTTTCCCTTGACTCGAAGTCCGTCTATAACGAACATTTAGCAAAAAACGGCTAAAAATAACGTTTTTTTGTATGGGAGCCCCCCTTGAATATGTATTTTGTATTTTATATAATTTAATTATTTATTTTTAAAAAAAATATACATTCAAATATTCTGTAAATAGGTATTTCAAGTGTCCAGCAGTTTCAATTAACATCAAGCAAAAAATTGGAAAAAAAAATCACGTTTGTTGTACGGGAGCCCCACTTAAATAATTATTTTATTTTGTTTTTAGTATTGAAATCCTGATACTTGACAATAGAAAACACAATTTGTGAAAATTTCAACTCTCTAGCTATCACGGTTCTTGAGATACAGCCTAGTGACCGACAGACAGACAGACAGACGCACGAACGGGCGGACACACGAACGGACGGACATACAGCCAAGTCATAGTTATAGGGTCCAGTTTTTACACTTTGGGTACGGATGCCTAAGAATGGAGTAATTTCTCCCGTTTTCCCCACATTTCCCTTCACTGCTCTGCTCCTATTGATTGAAGCGTGATGAAAAGTATAGAATAACCTGCCCAAAATTTGACGAAATTTGGTACCATTAAAATTTAATTTCGTCAAAATCCGTCAAGTAGTTTTTGTTTCTATAAAGAACAAACAGACAGACAGACATAATTTTTTCTGATAGCATTTTTGGCATCAATATACTTTTATTACTTAATTTACTTATTACTCCCTGATAGTTATTTTGGAAATATATTTAATGTACTGAATTGACCTCTCTACAGATTTATTATAAGTATAGATTAATATTACAAATAAAATGTGTTTTATTTTATTTGTAGTGGTCAAAAAAAATATTATCCACCAATAAAGGAAACCTCAGTAAGTGGGATACAATGTTTCTAATTTTCACAAACATCTTTCAATATGTACTGCGTACTTTTCTAAACGATACATATCGTGACCTACTGAATCCGCAAAGAATTTCTGGCATACACGTTGAATGGCACATTACTTTAGTAAAATAGATACCTCACAATTTCGTTTCGCGAGAAAGGGGCTTTTCCCAACATTAGTCAGCGTCTAACATGGCGAGGCACCTTTGCTTACGTCGCCTGCCGATAACGCCTAGCTAATATCTGCGGTTGCTGCTTTCCAATTGCCTTTGGTATTTATAAGATGGACCTAGAAGTACAATCTATTCAATTACCTTGCGTTCACATTCCTATTGCGGTACCTACAACTGGCAGGCGCGTTATTCTTACCACAGATGCCCGTTGAATTTCCTTTCGCTAAAAAGGGCCTTCTCTCAACATTAGTCAGCGTCTAAGCGGATGACACCGCGCGCACTTCAGCGGCTGATAACGCCTCTAGACAATTTTCCTTTGTGTTTCGACTGCTATTATTTCTTTTTTTTTTGTGAACTCTATCCTACGTTTAGAAACAACGCAGTGATTCCGCCAATGTTAAGTGTTTAGACACGTCAAAAATGAGACTACGCGGTTTATTTATTATTAGTATTTATTTATCCAAGACGAGAAAGACATTTTCACAACTGGCATACGTTTAGGTCAAAAGATAAGATCTATGATGGAAGTTTTGCACAGATTCCCTGTTTAAAAGTTAACCTTTAAACTACAGCATTAAACAACTTAAATAGTTTTGTTTAATGATTAAAAATCTGAAAATATAATTTCAGATTTTTAATTTAACGGACACAGCAATTGGTGCAAATATTGTGAAAGTATTTATTTAATCGTATTGTTTCATAGATATTTGAATGTAAATAATGGTCGAATTCAGAATTTTTAAGATAGAAATCAAAAAAGCAAGTCTAAGTGTACATTTAAATACAAAAAGTTACAAATTGAGAGGTAGAATCACTGCATTTATTTACATACCTGATCTGTTGCAATGTGTATTATTATTTTAAGTGTTTTTAGTTACCGTATTCATATGAGAAGTTCATAAAATGTTCAGTATAGTTTTCCTAGATTGAGCTTACATGTAAGTCCTTATAGAAGTTACATCGAATGTTTATTTTAAATTGCTCTAATATACTGTCGTGGTACAATCATTGATACTGCGACATAACGATGAGTTAGGAGCCTCTTTGTTACCTCAAGGTAATGTGGTATTATTATGTCCTAATAGGTGTCTGTTGTAATTCACACATTATGTACAGTAAACATTTGAAGTCCGGTGCTCAATATAGCATGAACAATATTTAATCCAAGGTATCTGACGAGCTTTTGCCGTACCTGAAAATCTATACCAAAGTCATGAAAACGTGTTTACTTTGACAATTAAAAAAAATTACAATTTTCGGTTCAAACGTGAAACAGCATCGCACATGCGTATTGTATAGTGGTATCAAGGCGCAGATCGCTCCCTCTATGATTGATTGAGTAGGTGCGGGTAGGCAGGGGGCCACGGCTCCAGCCAGCCCGCTGAGCCAACCTTGCTTGACATGATGCTCATTTGTTCTGATTTGTTAGACACAACCTGCGTCGAACATTACGTGATTAGAAACCTAGGTGATGCTGTGGAGGGGAATTGGGCTTGTAGAAAGAGGGATATGTTTCAATGTCTTCGTTTATTTATTTTTGCCGGACGTTAATGTCCTAAATGGTGCTGTTTTAATTGCAATTATATGTTAAATACTAGCTGGTGCACGCAACTTCGTTCGTATTTTTTCGCAATAAAAAGTATCCTATATACTTAATACTCAATATTTTCATCTTTAGTGTTTACAAGGTAAATCTAGTACACTGGTTTAGGTTTTAGAAACAGAAAAATTTTATCTCCCCCTTGCGGTGCGGGAATTGAACCCACGACCGTGGGTTCAATTCCCGCACCGCAAGGGGTTTCTAATATTTAAAGTTCGCTAGTACGGCGTATAGTACTATAAAAATAATAAAATCAACTGGTTTAGGTTGTAAGTACCCCCTGGGGTATACGGAGGGCTCGATTGAGGTCTTCGTTGGCATTATATAAATGGGGGTTCACCATTCGTGATCCCTGATATTGTCTTAGGATATTTGGTATCAATAATGAAGAGAAGACTAAGAAGAAGAGAGCTACCTGTGGGAAAATAAAGTTTGGCATTTTTTTACTTGTTAACACAATTGTGAATGTATTATTTGTTCTGCTGTCAATCAATGTTGATTTTAAAAAAGTAAAGTTGTAAGTGTAAGCCATTCACTCCGTAGACCCACAACAAGCTCCCAATTTTTTTTCAAAAACTGTTCATTTGTCTCGTCTTCAAAATCTCTTAGTAATATAGCTGCAGAGGGTCCATCAAATCCAGAAAAAATATATATATTCGGACGAATTGAGAACCTCCTCCTTTTTTTGAAGTCGGTTAAAAATGGAATGCGTTACAAAAATCCGCCTGCGTATCATTTTTATATTTAATTAAAGTAAAACCAGGTATGTAATGCGAAGAACACATTCCATTTGGTTCATAGCAAAATGAAAACACTAATTAATTAAGAGATGTTTGTTTACCGTTAGCGTGAAATGTAAAGGTCTAATAGAGGTTTACTTACAAGTGTTTATTAACTCAGGAGTGCCCAGTTGTTGCTATTGTTATAAGCTAACGACCCGCGGAAATGAGCCATTTTAAAGTAGGTAACAGCGGGAATTGGTAATAGCTTCGCTTTCATTTGTTTCGTGATGGTTAATTTTAAAAGAGTAATTTACGTTTTTAATGCAAGTAGTAGGTAGTCTATTTTTTGATCAAATAGATATTATTAAACCAGTTTGGTTTTGTTGCTGTCTGACTTTTTTTACCTTTGATGCTTTATATTCAAAGCCAGAGGAAGTAGATTAAATTTCTGCACAAACAGACCTTAGCGTATAATTTATTTATATTTCCTTGATTTTATTACGGTAAATTAACTGCTGAAAATTTCCTTCGCATTATTGCTTGATAAACAGTGTTTATTATATAATACATTTATCAATTATATAATTTATCCAAATCAATAGTTTTTGTGTGCAGGTGTAGTGTATGTAACATTAATCTTCCAATCCATCCAACATAAGTACAACTAATCCTCACCTAACTTTCACGTTTAAAATATTATTAGTGGCCTATATAATGAGAAAAATACTTATATGTTTATGGGTTATTTTGTCCTCCTACTCAAGATACATTTCTAATTAATCGTATTTCTTCAATATACTATCGACAAATCAGTATGACTGTAATGAAACTATGAACTGACTGACTGATCGAGACTACGAACCTATTTGTTATAAATAAATATTGGATAACATCACACATGTTGCTCTGATTCTGTGGTAAGTAGCTAAAGCGCTTGTGTTACAGAAATCAGAAACAACGACGGTACCACAACACTCAGACCCGAGACAATACAGAAAAGTTAGTTTCCCATATTGACCCGACCGGGGATCGAACCCGGAACCTCGGAGATGACGCGACGCCAAAGTCCGTCACGCTCGCCTCTCGGCTACGTAGGTCGTCATTTAAAAAGCTAGTTTTAATTTTAAGTAGTTTATTATTATTTAATTTAAATACATACATATATCGCGAACGTAGTCTGTAAGCCTGTTCAAAATCATTGCCTACATTGCAAAGAACATCTAATAGTATCTAAGGTTGGTCACTTATCATATACATGCATCATTCACCAATACGCACTGGGTACACGTGGTGTGTATGAGTGTGAAGTATGACCTATGTATATCGTAGCAACTGTTTATATAACTTCCGATTCATAATATTCAACTAATACATATGCGCAATAGGTACCTACGTCTAATTTATGATGACTTGAGGCGACAAAAGTATTGACACTGTTAATCGGTTGATAGGCACCACCTATCCCGGTCTTGCACGTTTTTGCGCCATTCCTCAGCATCTAGCTCATTGAGGTCAGCCTTCACAACGGCCATCGTAAAATAGGACATATAAGTCATCGTTACAAGTATAGGTACTGTTTTTATGAAGATTTTTGATACAAATGCGACCATTTCCTTAAGCGTGAATGACCTTGAAAAATCCCGCAATTATTAGTTTGTACTTGATAGCAAGTTAGCATGAATATTAAGTGAAAGACATTTACACTTTCAATGATTAAATTAGCGTATATACGTTATCGTAATAACGTTTAATTTATCGGCGTGTTTTCCTAGTAAATGAACGTAAACGCACCGATCTCCATAGAAGCAGATTAATGGATTACAAAATGTCCAATTTGCTACGGAACACGTGAAATTCACAATGCAACGGTGTTTGGGGGAAAACCTCGCGCATTTTCCGATAACTCAATCTTAGTAGTACAGCATGAAAGGAAGCTCGTGACCGCGTCCTATTGACAACAGTACACAAATGCCTTCCGAGAAAATAATGATGGCGATCGACAAACTACTATCGATAGATTATATTAATATCATAGTCCAAACCAACAATGGCGAACCATCTTAAGCCAACACGAACATGCCAATTTTCCTGTAAAACAAATTGAAGACTATTTTAATTTGAAGTGCCAAGAAGTCAGGAAATCAGTCAGGTTCGACAAGTGTTCTAGATATAACCACAGTTTCCTCGATCCTTCTGTGGTACGCGTCGTTATTAGCAAAATTTGTTTATTTTTAGTCTAAACCTTAATTACGCGCATAGTATCAATACAAATTTGACTCACCACGATTTTGAAAGAAGTCTTGCGGTTTCTGCCGATTCCAAAAATTTTATTTGAATACCAACCATGACTACAATTTAAAAGAGACTCTGTGTATTTTTTTGGATTTAAGGGTAAATCCAGTGGTATAATATACTAATATTTTGGTTGTATGTGTTTATTTGTCGAAAAAGTCTTGTAATATGATAAACGAGTATGGAGAGTAGGTATTCGGCAACAATACGAGAAATAGCATTGACCGAATGCCATCAGTGAGCTGAACCATGGCCGTTAAGCATCCTTCTGACCACAAAATGATTGGAAAGGCGATTGGACGTCACTAACGATATCGCACAAATACGTGGTAAATAGTACATAAGGTTTTCATTCATACATATTTGTATTCCTTTTCTTTCGCGTATCTATAAAGTAGTCATACGACTTTATCATCGACCAATCACTGATACCTGCTGTTTAAAAAGTTTAGATCAGCTTATACTAAAGTTTTAATATCTTAGCTTGCTGGTTACATTGCAATTATTTGATGAAGTTTTTCAAGGAAGAACTACACTGGTATTATGGATACCCATAGGTTATGGAAATCGCTGGCTATCAGGTTGCTTGGTTACCGCTACCGTGATTCAAAGTTGCAACCCAAATATAGTTCTTCTTCTATCTGGGTAGTAATAAGTTGTGTCGGGCAAAAAGCAATTATTTAATTTTATTTATTAAAAGTAAACCTTATTTTTGCAAATATAAATACATTACAAAAAATACAAATCTTCTAAAATAAAGGCAATAGAATTTGTTCATGAGCTATTCAGAGTATTCTTTGTTCTGAAAATCACATAAAATGCTCTGAATTTTGTTTTTTACAAGTTTTTATAGCGCTTCACGCTACAATAGCGAACATTAAATATATTTTAAAGAATCCTCGTGGGTTTTTGTATTGAAGTTATTTTTTTAACTGAGAACGCTCTATATCTTACTGTGCTAGGAGTTAAAACTAGGGGAGAATAAATATGATAAAAACTTCATTTTTTGAAAGTCTTCCGTGGATTTGAAATTGTTTTATTATCAACTGGCGACTTCGCTTGCGTTATTTTATGATCCAAAGTATTTCATGAGATTTATTTATTTTCTTTTATTTATTCGAAATCATACAATCAACACAATTATTAAGAAAATTAAGTATCTCATCTACTTTAAGACTAAATTTAATTAAAAATCAAGTAATTGTTTTTGTGTGATAGAGCAACAAACACCCATTCATGCAAATATAATCTCTCGTATTAAAAATTAACTTTAATATGATTATCACAAAAATTAAAAACCCTCACTCTTATAGGCAGGTGATAATGTAAAATTTATGAAATATTTTTAAAATTGAATGTAGTGTTTAAATCTGTATCCGTACACATTTTTTTGTTATCATGAATATCTACTTAATTGTTGATGATTTCTCAAACTATTAAATTCAGGTGTACTAATTTAAAGTATTACATGTAACCACGAGCATGCGCTCAATGACCCAAAAGACGGCGCCCCGTCAGGCAGGGGTGATGAATATCGGGTCTTGCCGGATCGTCTTGTAATTAATACCCTAGTTGTGGAGCGGTGACGGATTCCCCGCTTATTAACGTCACGCCTCGGGAACTCTAAAAGAGGCGGTTGATTAAAACTCGCTGGCCATAGATATTAGCGAGTGGACGCTAATTATAAGACTGATGCTCTGCTTTACTGTTTATGGCGTCACGATTCTTAAAAGCAATAAATAATATCACAGGTTTTTAAATGTGTGAGTAAACGGTTGCATTTATTCTTGCTGTGCAGATCTCCTTTCGTAAATAGAGAAATATACTCGAAAAAAAAATCGACTAAAAAAAAACATCAAGCAATAATTATAGTAATCGTCTCAAGCGTAGTAAAGGAAGCAAATAAGGCATAACTAACACTTATTTTTACCGTAAGTATACGTGTTTATGGGCTGTTAATAAGCGGCGTATTATCTCGCTCTAGAACTGAGGGTATTAATTATAAGATGTCGCGCCAAGACCCGATATTCATCACTTGCGCCGCTCTCCCCGCGGGCCGTCTGTCCGTCACACTTGCGCGTACTGACACAGTTTAGGCGTTCGGATTGAGAACGTTCGCTGCCGGAAATTAATTGCACTATAATTTAGTTGTAACCCTGTTTAGTAGATTGGGACAGCGATAGGAATGCGCAGAGGACGGACCCGGCGCCCAATTTAGAAGTTTATCTTAACACATGCTAAAACTTAAGTTCAATATTCTGGTCAACTACATTTATTAATCAATCATGAACTGGTAAAAATGTAATCTAATACACAAATACAATAGTCTATGTTAGGCCTGATCATCGACGAAATACTAAGATTTTTGGTTTTGAACAGCTAGTAACATTGCATATCGTTTGTATAGATCTGGAGTTCGCAAACTGTGTGCCACGAAAGTGCATTATAGAGAGATGTCTGAAAAAAAACTGAATTCTTGCATTTTTTTATTTTAATCTTTTTACTGTTGATTGTTTTTTGTCTGGTCGTATGTTAGAGTAAAGAAAGAAAATGTATCTAAAATACATGCCTTAAATATAAAAATAATAGTTTAGAAGGCTGTAGTGTTACTAGGTAAATAATGTAAAAAGTCCACGAATGAGTTTCACATTTTTCTCGCAGTCGAATGTTTAATTTGTATTTTATTTTCTAGCAAGTTTAAATATCCGACGCTAGGGATTAAACGATGTTCTTTAGAGCGCGCATACAAAGCTAATGCAGAACCATTTTCGAGCATGAAAGAAAAAAGGATTTATTATCTTGTTCTTTTTTATTACTGTTACCACATAGCGATTTATCGTACCAAGTTTGTAGTCAAAGTATTGTTTTAGTGTATTTTAATTGGACCTCGGCGTATAACTGTTTTGGAAAGGCCAACAATTCGTTAATCTTATCGTTATTTCTTGCAGACATTAAAATAAGCTGTTAAGCCCTTAGAATAAGTGTGACTTCACTAAATCGGGTCGTAATTAAATTGTTATAATAACAAAATATTTGTGACCGGCACACAAAATGTTTACGTGACAATATAATATTAGCAGCGAAAAGCAGGGTTTGTATTATGTAAAATGTAAACACTAATACGTGCTCCCTAAATACATGGCGACCTAACGTTGACTCTGTAAATACAGGGCCAGTAGATTATGTCATAAACAGAAATCCCTAATTCCACGGGAAGCTTAAACCTTGCGTGAGACATTGTTCAAACAAATTAGCAAAGGCACGCGAGGGTTCACGGAAACCGTTCCTGTTTACACAGCGTCCTGGTTATATCTCATTCGGGTGAATCGGTGTTCGCGTGAGAAGCGCCCCGCGGTCGCCTGATAACTAATCACTTGATAATTAATCATGGCCCAGTATGCGACGTGATTTCCTGTGGGAGTGAAAAATGCTGAGTAACGATAAAAGTGATAAGGGTCGAGCGCGCAGCTGTCGTCGCCGCGGGCGCCGGCGCTCAGCGTTATTTCTGTAATGTCGAGATCTCGCAAATCAAAATGTTTCCCTTACCGCCCTAGATCTAAGCGTAATACCTACCCTTCCGCGGCTGGTTTATGAGGAAAATTTTAGCCACCTCGATGAATCTCAATGGCGACTCTACTTGCGCGCTACGTGCTGCAAGTATTTTATTGTTCACAACACCTTCTGCATTCAAAAATGAGTGCGGGTATTAAGAAAAAAAAAATTCCTGATAAAACAGGTGAAACAAAATGTAATGTCGCACTGCTGGCTATCATTAATACAATAATTGGTATCTACGTGCTATTTTACCAAGTTACAAAACTGGCATTGACTTGTAATTTGATAACATAACGTTTTATATGCTTGAATCAAGGAAAAATTATGGTAGGTATCTATGGAAGAAAACGTTTGTTATGTTTAGTAGAAGAAATCCAGAATATTTAATCTGCCTAGCTATCCATTCGGTACTGTCTGTTGGCGTGATAGATGACAAACATACGTCGATCTTTCTATATTAATTTGTAAAAACATCCATGGATGTCTCTTTGAAACTCTTTCACTCAAAAACTATATAATGGAGTTGGACAAAAATTTATTGAGTAACAGATGGGATGGTAGATCATCATTATATCGGATAGTATATACCTATTCCGGTATACACCAAACGAAGTCGCGGGCAATTAATACATAGTACATCAATACGTTACATAATTATTAAAATTTATGAAATGAATAAATAAATATACTTCAATAATATGGTGAAATCTGGTGAAAAACCGGCATATTGCGAGTCGGATTCGCGCACGAAGGGTTCTGTACCATTATCCATATTCAGCATTTGACACAATTATTTATTATTGAAGTAAAAATATAAGTGTGACTATTTTTTAAGCGTCTAATAACAGTTTTAACAATATCGTGCAAAAAAATTACGTTTGTTATAAGGGGGGCTCCCTTAAATAATTATTGTATTTTTATTTTAGTATTATTTTGTTGTTATAGTGGCAACAATACATATTCTGTGAAAATTTCAACTATCTAGCTATTACGATTCTTGAGATGCAGCTTGGTGACAGACACGGACGTACGGACGTACGAACCGACAGCAAATTCTTAGTAATATAAGGTCCCGTTTTTCATTAAATATTGAATTTTATTAAAATTCAGTGAAGATTCGGTGGTTAACAAAATGATATACCTACCTAGGCATCATCAAACAAAGTAAATCACTTTGCAAAACTAAATGAGATTTGAACTAAAATTCCTACATTTATGGTTTTTTTTTTCTACAGTTGTTATCGCAATCGGGCAATCTCAGCTTTAAAGTCAGGTCAATTTCAGCAAGGCGTACCTAAGATGGTGGCGGTGGTTTGTTTGTCAGTGCTATTAGAATTTAACGAAATACTCCATAATCAGAATTTTACGGATAAACATTGTCGAGTTCAAATCAATATTTTTTTATGCTTTGTTATCCATCTAAGGTTTCGATCGAGTCTACCCCTTGATGAAATTATTAATATAGATACACTCACGAACAATACTAAAAGGTCACCAAAAGCAAATCTCCGATTTAATTGAAAAAATAAAAATGTTTGCATTACAGGAGACGTATCGGCGGTGGGCGTGCAGCACGATGGTGCCGCTGTGGGTGGAGGAGGGCTCGGAGGAGGGCGGAGACGAGAACGGCAGGTCGCGGCGCGCGCCGACCGAGCACGCGGCGCGGTGGCGCGCGCGGCACCTCGAGCGCGTGGGCCACCTGGACCGGCGGCGGGCCGGAGGCGTAGTGGGCCGGTGGGTGCGCGCGGCAGCCGCGGGCCCCGGCCGGCCCCTACGGCTCAAGCCCTGCCTCTCCGTATGCCAGCTCGTTGAGCAACACTGCCCTTACTTCTTGCCGGCGGACCGCGCGCCTTCACACCCCACGCAGTATGCCGGCGAGCCCACATTTCTATGCCTCGGTGAGTTCATATTTCCTTAACACCCCGCAGAGCAAATGAAACGTCTGACCAACCAGATGGCCAGTTTTTTCCCATTGCTGAGTAACAGTACCCCTACTCTCTGCTAGGCAATCACACGCTTTCCCACCCTCTGCGTTATGTAACCTCATTCTTATCATCTCTATAGCATAGTCGGTGAGAACACGTTTCTCAACCAAGTAGTCTACTAAAATCCACGGTTGGCTCAAGCAGTGCCTCTCTGTCTGCCAGCTAGTCTAACAGTGTTCGTAGTCCTTCACGTATTCACATTTCGGTATCTCGGTGAGACATAATACCTAAAATTCGTGACCTATTTAGATTTGCATTGAATAGATATTCCTCATTTTTGGGTATCCGAGCGAGCCCTAGTAGATCTCATCAAGCAATACTGCTCCGACTGCCCTACATGTACATTTCAATCGAATTTATATCATGTTTAAAATAAGATTAAGTTACAAACAAAACGTTAGATACACGAGGTAAATGTTGATATCTAGTAGTTATGCAGATTGAATTAAAAGTTACAAACCAAACTCACTTGATACGTTTTACGAACTTATTCGCAATTAGTGTTTGTATAAATAAACCATGTTGTTATATGTTGAAATATGAACTGTAGATACTCTAAATAAAACGTTTTTGGCATCGCGTGCTTCATTATGGCGGATTCAGATTAGGTTCGTAATTCAACAGCTAAACAGCGGTGAATGAGAATGCACAGCGTGCCCGGGGCATGCGGGCCGCCGCGATTAGCCGCCATCGCTTGGCTACAGTTCAAAACGACAAAGCACAAAACAAATATTGCCTTTTGCTAGCTGCAGGGGGCTTTCTTTCTCTCTTAGGCACCACTTTACTTTGACCAATTGTTGCTTCACGCCTTTTTGATTTAGTGTATCTTAACCATTCATTCTGACTGTGCTGGCACGTGCTCAAAACGATTATAAGCCAATTTCGGGAGCGTTTTAACTTGAACCTTCTATTTTCAGTAGTTTTTTCAGTGTTCAGCCCAATAAAATTCTGAAAAAATTCTAGATTTATAGAGAATTTTCAAGGGTGTTGTGTATGGAGAAGATAAACTGTATTCAATCAGCAACAATTTACGATTTTTCGTAAGAAACTATATCTTTATAGTGTATGACCGTCAATTATTTTGTGTTGAAAATAGCAAGTATTCTAGCAAAATTACATATATTATCTTCTCCATATTTAAGCTCTTAGATAGCTCATTGGAAAATGCTTAGTATTATATTTGTACACACATATCTTTTTAACTGTTTTTTCGTAATATTTGAATTCGTAATTCTGTTTCATTTCAGACTCGCGCATTCCAGACACGGGCGAGCAGGCGAACAAATCCATCTACGGGCCCAGCGAATGCTGCTACAAATACTGCGGGGAGAAACTCTGCCACCAGTGCGTAACGCAGCTGAGCGAACCGCAGCGGCCCGATGCCATGGACTGCTCCTCCGCGCTAGACTCCGCCACAGCGCACCCCCCTCAACTGCTGCTCGCCCTCCTCGCGGCGGCCCTAACTCTCGCCCTCTCTCGGACTCACTGGACAGTGTCCATCCCACTAGTGAATGTGCGCGATTCGAGGTTATAGTTTTACGTTAACGTGCGTCGCACCGCCACGTCCCGCGATCGTCGGACTGCGATCGGAACTTCTATTAGTGCTGTACTTATGATAATAAAATACGCGCGGTTACGAGTTCGATGATCGACGCGACTCGCGGCCGCGGCGCACGGAGCCGCGTTCGCGAGCCGTGCGTTTTATAGACTGTAAGTTAATATTTGTGTCAAGATTGTTCGATACAACCAAAACATAGAAACACCAAATGTTCTGAAGAGATGATTACTTAAGCATTTTATCTCGTAAGCGCTGTTAGCTGCCGATGTTCCGGCCAGTATGTTAACGTTTTCGGCACGAATTGTAATCGAAGTTTCACTTGATATGTTTTGTTAATCGAAAATGTTGTTTTGTGTCTATAGCGAATTACGGTTACATCTTACATAGAGATTCACTACAGATTATATTATGAGTTGTTTGCTGAAATAGTTTATAATAGAAGCAATATTTTACATAAAAAGGAAATCTAAAATTGTGAATCGAATAATATAAGTAGGTACATAATATCACATACTTTTTTAGAGATCGTGTGATTTTTACGTGTTATGTGTTTTATACAACAAACCATTTCCAGATTTGATGTCATAGCCGATTTGCTGACAGAGAGCAGACTTCACGTTATCCCCATACATAGTTTAATACGTAAATAGTATCAAAACAGTTTTCTGAAATATTTTTTTTGGAAAGCAGAAAGCATGAATCGGAATCGGTTTTTAGAGAGTTATTTTTGTAAAAATCATTATGAGGTCGTTAGAGATGGGCGTCGAGCGCAGACGGCGCAAGGGCGATTTAATCACATTGTATTTTATTCCAAAGTGTGTGTTTTTTTATATTATGTAAAAAAATTACAAGTAAGACTCAATCCCGTGAAGGAACTGAATAAATATAGTTTTCGGATTTTCATACGTTGTCATCGTGTTATGCAATGTTTAACGTATCTATATAACTTACCGTATTTGCAACCTTTATGATGGATGGACATAAGTTTTGACCCGTACCTCTACAGTATTTAAAAACTTAAAATTGATTTTCATGAACTTTTCCAATTACATTACCAAGTCTGAATTCTTTAATTCAAAAGTTTCTTTATAATTGCGGCATGCAAACCCCGGAATGCTAATCACGATTTTTCACGGATACATATGCTTGCTGCTCTCTTTGGTTATCATTTGACCATGCAATATTTCTACTTATAGATTGGTCACTACTTACCACAACGATCAAATATAGAGATCTAATTTATGCCTAATAAATATAAAACGAATACAACATAATAACAAGATTTTTCATGCTCATCTAATCTTCATCTACCGTTCGTTTGAATGTAGGAGTGACGACATAAAATGACTAGATTAAATTGTTCTTGAGTTAAAATATATATGAACGCGCAATCAATTTTTACTCAAAAGTTTAATTAATTTGTTCAGGACCAGTACCTACTATAATTTAAGCATCGCATTGCCACGGACTTATATTAAGATAGTCAAACACGAGCCCTCGCGCCGGCCCCTCTGCCTCATCGACCACGGAAGCCTAAATAGGTGGTCTATACATAATAATGACTAAAGTAACATAGGATAATTAAAAGTAGTTGTTGTTTTGTAAGAAATAAAGTATGACTAAAGCATATAATGAAAATTATATGTAAATATCCGTCTTATGAACTTCAACATTATTCAGATGTAACATGGTTGAAAATGATTTTTATATGAATTAATTTTTAATATATATTATTGTATATGTATATCGTGTCGAGTATATGATAACGATGACAACCTTCAGCACGCGTATGGTCGTTTACATATTGTGTACAAGTGACAGTTGATTAATTTGTCTTATTTTTGAAAAAATATTAAATTATAGAAGTATCGTTGAACATTTTGTGATTGAAATCATGTAAATTAATGGTTATTAAGACTTTATTGAATGGACATTTGTTATAAATATTGTCCTCGGGCGGGGATGTAGTTGTTGTATTCAAATGATAAATGATAATAATATTAAGTAAGTTATTTTTTACGTTTTTATCGTGTACATATGTCAAAACGGTTTGTTGTTTCCACTCCCATACTTAAAGTCACCGAAGGTGCTAATGGTCTATTACTGCTTCTTAGAGGTTTCATTTGTTACGAACCTGGTCTACCCTGTCCACGGCGGTGCCCGCCTGACGCAGTGCTTGCCTGTGTCCCGTCATATCACTCGATGTACTATTACCGTATTGTGTTGAACAGAACATTTACATCTATTTTCTTAGTATTTTCGAGAGTAGTCCACTTCACCAACTGTAAACTAGATATATAGTGTCGATAGTGCCGTGACAAGAGATAAGTGGGTCGTTATTGTTTCAATCGAATAGCTGATTCGGTCGTGATCCCTAGTGCCTTCGCTCTCCCCGAAGTGAAAGCGGCGCTCGCCTGCAGCCTCGCTCACGAAGGTCCACGCGCATCGTGCCATCTGACAAACCAGATTACTTTACCTTAGGCTTCGAACATATTCATCTCGATGGAAAATTCTAAATCGTAATTTATGACTCAGAATAAAACGCCTGCGAACATAGTGATAGTCTCTTGAAGAGAATTTGCGGTAGATGTTAGGATTCGAATTATTTACACTAAGTTCAAATACAATTCTTCACAAAACGTACCAATAAATAAAATAAAACTCGCGGATAATCTTGTTGTTTGCGTCAGTTCCATGATTCTAGTTACTTTGGTCTAATGTAAGCATCTAAATTAGAGTACGTAAGAGTAACAGACAAAAATAATTTCAGCGAATCGAGTAAATTCATAATAACTAGATATCAATCAAAAACAGAGTAGCATTAATAAATATTTCATAGCCCGCACTGCAGGGCCTTCTTCAAGGTATCTACGTGTATCTATGTATAAATTAATTAATTATCAAGGTGTCTAAAATTTAGTAATAGAGAATGAATTACTAGAACATAATTAATTGGAACAATTTGGAGCACTCGTTAAAACTTACACATTGACCGTGCATTCCTTCTTTGTGGATGTTTCTACTCTACATTCTTGATATCTTCACTTGTTCACTATTCTATTCTAGAGTAGATATTAAAAGACCAAACGAGAGGAGTTCGGTTCGAATGTCGTTTATACATTGGACATTTTTCATTTAGATGAACCGTTCGATTGTAATATTCATACCACAGATTCACGTCGTAACACATAAGTCAAAGCTTCAGTTTTATCTACGTACCTAATGTAAGTACTCCAAGAGAGATTCGAAACTATTTAATAAATAGATGTAACGAATAAAAGACGCGTCGATTTTCACCCCGATCACTTACTGCCGATTTTTTGTGAAATTGATTTCGTAGGGACACAAAATTAGCAATAATTCGTAGTAAATAACTGATAAATCACGTAGATTTCACAAAAGATCCACGAGTCACCGGCTCGGCGCAAGCGCGCGCGTGCGCGGCGTGCACGACCGCGGGCCGGCCGGCGCACGCCACACACGCCGCCCACGCTAGGCGCGCTCTACACGTGCCATACTCCTAGGTATAGTCTAACGGTGTATTTTAATGTTTCGTTGAACGTTTGGTGATAGTGTGTACATTATGTTTTTGAATAATATACGTATGTTTTGATGTATATAAATAAAGTGTAAATGTTTAACGCACAAATAAAGATGATGACGCTGATTATGTAAAAGCAGTGTATGGAAACTTATGTATTACTTAGCTGTTAACTGTAACTGGAAAGTATCGAATAGGAATACGAAATTAGAAACTTCAGTGCTCCGTCAGCTGCCAACATTATGTTTAGTTGTCTGTCTGGTCGTTGATTACGAAAATTCCGTTTTGATGTGTGTTGATTTGAAACTATATTTGTGGCGGCACGTTCTCACGAAGTCCATTTCATTGTAAATTATCCAATAATGATGGAATTAACTAGCTGTACTAGTACTGTTCGGTAAGTTAAGCGTTCACGTTAGGTTACGCAGCATCGGTTGCCTGTCACTCGCACAAACAAGCAGAGTTCGCTTTCGGGGTCGTCCGACAATGTGTCAGTGTTGAAATAACGTTGTAGATACAGTTTTGTCCTATTCAATATAGAATATAATATGTAAGGGAAACACCAAATGATAGCCTTTTACATAAAACAAGAATATATAATTATCGAAACCAAACATGTCCACAATCATGTTAATGTTGATAGTTTGTACAATACATACATATATTTAATTATTTTATACGTATACGGCCTTACTACTGTGTAAATACGCGGCTGTTGAACGACTGACTTCTGTTCTTTTTCTATACAATGACAGAACATTTATTGAAGTTGAGGTTCGCTCGGTTTTTATAAGTATTTAACACTTTATTGGCATAGTACAATATGAAATATGGCTGTGGTCAGTCCATGAGAAGACACCTCCCTTATACTAATGACAACGAAAACAATGTGTTAATATCAGTTTTATACATAAATTATTTCTATTGGTGGATAAAACTGATTTGTTTAAATGGCAAGGGAAATCAATGAGCAGGAATTAAAAAAATGGCAAGACCAAATGCAATGGGACTTCAAGTGAATGAGTGGCCTGTATTATAAATTTGAAATGTTTGTTCCAACTTCAATTATTTCGATTGATAATTTATTTTATGCCAAGTGCACACCAAATATAAACTGCCATGTATAAAGCTATCAATAAAAGCTGTCAAATATCTGTATTTAAGATAAAAATGCAAATGAATTTTAAATAATATCTGACTTCGATAAATTCGTAATTTCATATAAAAAAGGGATTTCTTTTCATTTCATCAGAGTTAAGCTGTATTAACCGTGTTTCTTTGTTAAAAATAAAAAGGGAAGACGTTTGATTGTTGAATAATACATAGCGAAACATTTCTTTCAAAACACTTACCTAGCCTTAAATTTTCTTTTCAGAAAGCATCCATAATAATATTGTTCTTTTTAGAAAAGAGTTAAGCGTGATTACGTGGCAAAAAATTTACATTACACTTTTGTTAATGCATGAATACAAAAATTCGAACATTCTACTGTTAACTTAAGCCATTGACGAAATTGTTTAAGTAAGCATTTTTTATTGTAGGTAGGTATGGCTTTTATTTTCATAAATTTGTTTCGTGTTTTATTGTAGGTAGGTATGGCTTTTATTTTCTAAAATTGAAACTCAGTTAACATAGTGGTTTTTTTATATTAGAGTGTGCACCTGGCCAAGTGTTTTGGTCTGATTGAGCAAGCGTACAATAGAATACATACATGGCCTTCTATTTTTCAATATATAGATGAAGGTGGTTAGTAACATAAGGTACAATTGGTATTTATATTAAAAGTCTTATGAAGAATCAAGTTATTAATAGGTATACTAATTCGTACGTTGTTTTAACCCACCGATAAGTAAGAAATAAGGTCCATGTTCTTCAGCCCCGAAAGGTTTCTCTTTGAATTCATTGTTGTAATTAACGTTCTCAACATATTTTGTATAGTTTGTATTTGATAGCATTTTTGTTAATTTTTAAAGTTTTTTAGATTTTAATTGTTGGAAACGTTCATTATTTAGCTAGGCTTTCTGAGCATGATTTAAATCGGCAAAAATAATAACATATTCAAGAGTCAATTCAAATTGTTGACTCTACTTGATTTATAATTTGTCCTAATGATGGGGTAATATAATAGGCTGTGTTAACGATTTACTTCTAATAAGAATTGTAACATTTAAAATGTATCTCGTAGCTTAGCTAAATATCGAATATTTCTTCTTAACGCGATTTCATTAATTTGCATGACTGTTCATAATTAGTATAATATAATGTATGTAATTAGTGTCGTTTCCATTTAAATATAAATGTTTTGTGTTAATTTGATAGCATTATGTTGGACCTAGTAAAATACTGTAGCCGTACATAATTTCCTGGAGCATACACTTACTCTCCTGTCGGGAGGCTCTTGGTCTCAGTCCGTTTGACGTGGTTCGTACTTTGGTTACATAGAACGATGTTTCTCCAACATCGGATTATTTTCATCATTCCTTATGAGTTCTAGATCATATAAATATATGATTAAGAGGACTTTACAGGACCACTACTCGAAGTGTTACGTTAATATCATTTCAATCGAATACATTGCACTATTGAGAAGATATATTTAAAAATATTGTCGATCTGTCCACAGGACTGCTTGAACATAATTAATAATCGCTATAAATAATATCATTAAAGATGCCTATTTCATAGTGAGAGAGGTAGCGTAGTGTAAATCTTATCTCATAATAAATTACAAGGGTAAGCACAAGTCGGCGACGCGGGTTGCGGCGCCGGCGGACACTGCCACAGCACGCGGGGTTCCGATATATTGATATGATCTAGGATGTGTCGTAGGTGTTTCTCGAGTAGCGATCGTGTAATAAGTCTTATGTTATGCCTTCTAAATGATTATAAATCTGTTAGTGTGCGGCGTGGGGTCGCGGCAGCAGGGCTCGAAGCGTGCTGCGCCTGCGCCGCGTCCACGCCGGCGCTCCCGTGCCCGGGGCCCGCGCCCCTCCCCATGTAGACATTCGTTCGACACTCGAAGTAAGATTAATCACGTTCGAATAATCGTAGACAGATTTTAAAATTTAATATTATTTGCATTTTCCTAAGAGTTAGAACGATTGAGACAGTAGGTCACACGACCGTGTTATGATGAATTGTGGAGATGTTTATTAAAAAATACGTTTATGAAAATGGAATAAAAACGAAAAATATTGTCATATAAACTTGTAATTACTAACTTAAGAAGAATTATTGGAGAACCAGAAAAACGTTAAATAAACCGATTAAAATACAAGTGTCTCGTTTTATTATTCCCCAAACCCAAACACAACTAGGGTTGTCATCAGTATATTTCTCCAAAACATTTTTTTTTCATTATTTCGTGTAATTTATTCTATAATGCCACCTTTAACATATGTAGTAGTAAAATACTTAGCTATTTTGCGTGATTGTGTCTTCCTAAGATTCAACTGAAATCAAATATAAAAAACTGAATCGGATTGTAAACCAGTTATTTTAGTTGGAAAATCAGTTCAAATTCAAAAATATTTAATTTTTAGCATTCGCTCATTGTGACACAAAGTACTTTTTTGTCAACCTTTACAATCTAATGCACTGTATTAAGACAATAACAAGATGGCACCCCTATACACAACATCCGTAAAAATCATAGGCATCAATGAATAAAATAAAATATTCGGTCTGTTTAAATATTTTAATACAAAAATTGTCGCTTACGTCAATATCACACTCGAACTTACATCATCTATTTATATTAAGTATAAAAACTATGACTTCGCATTAAATTATCGTTCTCGCAACAGTAAAAAAGGACGCATTCGTCATCACAGCAGAGCGTTCGCTATATACAATATACCGAACGCGGGCAGACACACAATCACGATCACAGTCGGTGACACTGGGCTGGAAGGGGCACGGCCAGCGTTAAGACGCATAGATCGTCACAAAGTCCTGGTAGGGTTTCGTGCATAGCGACAGCTGCATTCGGTCGCATTTTAAACGCCGGCGTTGCTGACCCAGGCCGGTAGACATTAAGCGCACTAGCACGAGCGCGCAAGCCGTAACCTTGCGCTAGGCGCGCGCTAGCGTCCGTGCGACCGCGGCCATTACCACCGCGAACGCCAGAGACGCTTCCGCACCATTGCTGCTTCTGTTACCACCGGTAGCTTCGCCCGCATCTGTGAATGCGTATATGTAAAGTCAACACCAGTGCATGTTTGGCGGAGTCCCACGTCAGCTGTAAACGTAACGCTACATGTCCCAACGTTACCCGAAGTCGAGGTTGCCTCAGGCCCGAAGCAAAAAATACCGTTAGGCAGATTGAACTCATCTTATCCCCGTTGTTCTTATCGCTGACGTAGGACACTCCCTTAGTGCAAGGGTGCATTGTGCAATTGTGTCTCATGAACAAAAATTAATAACTTTATGTGAAATAATTGGAATATGTAAAAGTACAACAATTAACAAGACAAATGTGATGGAACATTGAATAAGCGTGATTTGAAGTTTTAATACGAATATAATACCGATAATTCCAACAATAAAGGAAGCAAGCAAATACAGCACTTTCTCAGTTCAAGATGATATTTCTTTATCACGATTAGGTATGCTTCTGGGACAGTGAAAGAGCACAGTCGGAATTATCGGCAGTAAATAAAATCGAAATAAAAATAAACCTACAGATGCGGGTGAGTGATGTCGCGGCGGAGGGTGTAGGACCTCCTATAAATGAAGCGGCCGGAGCCACGTCTAGGACATTTTACAGTCTAGCCCCGCCTGACTGAACGCTGACCACTGAAACATTCACTGCTTTTAGGATGAATCCTTTAGTCACCACAACCAGGTCCCCCTGTGCAAACTACTCTACAAAATATTCACTTGTATATTTACAAATATATTTCAACGCACTCTTATTTACATGCATGTCTTTAAAACTTTATTTATGTTTAAGTTATTTTTTCATAATATGAAACTAATCTTTAAAATATGGTTAGGCTACTTTTGTAGTAAAACACTAAATATCTACTCTAGTTATTAAATACTTTTACTTCAAAATATGTTAGTTACAATAATCTGACCCAGTTTGTGTTCACACATCATTTCAATTATTATCATGCTTGAGCCGCAAACTATGTGCCCATTTAGTTATTTGGTGAAAGGTTCCATATGAATTTATAATGGATACTGTGCAAATTAACTCTTGAACAAGAAAAATAATAAAACAAACGGGGTGAGCTAAAAAACCAATCGTTTCTTACGTTGATGACGCCCGTTGTAGGTAGGTATGTCGTTAAATATTGAACACGAAAACTTTGATCTTATGCTTGAGCACATCTAAAAAACCGAGTACGTAGATTTTAGATAAGTTTAAGCATTCTAATTCCACCAAGACCATTAGATCGTGTTCTGTGATGGTGACACAAGCTCACATAAAATTCGTTTAGGTACCATTCTACATTTAACTCCCCTTACTACCCTTAATCAATACCTGTGCCAAAAATATTTATTTTAAACCATAAATATCACAAATCAAGTTCCAAAACCACGGAATGATAGTTTATACCTAATACCCAACCTTTAGCGAAGTACCCAAATAACTTTCAGCATTAAGTTTCATGACATGAAATTAGTGAAATAAAAGCATACGTTGTCCACTTAAAAACTACTGATATTTCTAAAAAGAGCATGAAAATAAAGCCATTGCAAGAATAAAGCAGTTCGTGCAGGCAAAAGCGCGCACCAAGCCGACATGCGAATTGTGAAACGAAAGGAACGTACAGGCAACGCGTGACAAGCCCGCCGGTTTTAAAATCACCGCTTATGTCTATAATCTCACTGGTATTCTCATATATTCTCCTAGTAACTAATTGAGTCTTTGTTCTTTATGCAATTTCTCTATGTACAATGTTCAGGAACTCTCCACCGAGGCTATTTCCTGAACCAGAAGAATGATCTGGGAGCGGATGATTTTACACCTAGAAAAAAAAACACAAACGAACACGTGAACATGTCCCAGGTGCCTGGCCACAACACAAACAATACATTTAATGTCTTCGGGGGTGGATGAGACTTAGTGACGTCACACAAGTGCGCTATTTGAGACAGACACTTGAGTGTCACAACAAATAAGTGATTTCTTGTAAGAAATATTGGTCATATCGATTTACACACGGTCAAAAGATGTTCAAATTATGTTCCAAAATATTAGATAAACGTTACCGACCGAGTAATATCAATCGATTCCAACCAATATTTGCTTGCACATTCTGGATTTGTCTTTTAATTTTTGTGCAAATGAACACAAAGTGATTAAAAAAGTGCTTCGAAAAATATCTAAATTAAATAAATGTGCATTTCTATGAACATCAAATACATTTGCAATTATAAAAAATCAAATTTGTGTGTTCTAAATATAAATACCAAATTGATAAAATGAAATTTGTAGCATGGTCTCAGGTGAATACTTATTTGGAAAAATAAATATGTTCTAAGAGCCTTGCCACAAGCTTCAACCAGTTCGGTTCAAGTAGGTTCTCGGTGCCCAGAAGCCGCGACGTCATCCTCGAGTTAGGATCACCACCTACCACTGCTGCTCCACCAAAGCCACATCAAACTCATTCAGCAGGCGTTAGTCTACCTTAGCATGATATAGAAGAGTTCCCACTAAATAGGTAAGTTATACGTGGTGCGTAACAATTGATTATTCGATTTCGAGCATTACCTTCTTAATAAATCAATATAGTTTTTTTTTGTAATCATAAACTTTTAGTTTATCTGGTTACGACATAGTATATAGAATAATAAGAGATAGGATAGTTAATTATTTCGTAAAAACAAAATTTTCAATAGAAAATCACTCCACTCAGTATTTGGATTAATTCGCACTTAACTGCTCAATTTAGTTATTTTTAATTTTTACTGACCCATTAATATTATGTTTACCGCTTTTGTTGAACCAAGATTATGATTCACATATGAAGATACACATAATCGTATAAGCATATATGCATGAAATCTGATGTTCCATCAAGAGTGTTTGAGCGATACCTACTGTAGGGAATATTTTTCAATAGTTTGCTCCTATTCCTTTACATGACGGTAATTAATGTAATGCTCGAATCTGAATTGTAATCGTCACTACACGTAAAAACTACCAGTCAACAAGCAAATTGTTAGGAATTTTGCATTAGACATTTTCCTCAGAAGTAACCAACCTTCAGTAACACATTCAAAAACGTTAATCGAGTAATATTTAATAACAACAAAACACGTGGAAATCGTAAACTGCCATACACAACTATGACTAATTGACAATGTAATAATTAACTCGATTACCGTTTTTGACCGTGTCAAGCCCACAGGTTAAAATTTATGCCATAGTCAAGACTAACATTGCTGAGTGAATCGAAGTCTTTGTTAATATTGTTAATTGATTAGTAAAAGTAGCGAATTATCAGTTAGTAAATGTTAATTGTGCTTATTATAACCATGACTACGTACATGATATATACGTATTCGTATCACAACGAAAATAATAATGTTACTGATGAAATAAAGTCAATGTGATAAGAAAATAAAACAAATAGAAATGAAAAGTTGATAGATAAATGGTGATAAATAAATAACTTATGTAGGGGCCAAGACACATAGTTAGAAAATAAGAAACATAAAAAGACAGGTACAGAAAAGTTTCATGAAATAAAAACAATCACAATTGAATACATAATAACGAAACAAGGTTAAAAGGAACATAACCAGAAAATAAGTAAAACTCATACTATTGAGTTTTATTTAATGATAAATTAATAGAGTATGACAACTACATACAAGAAAGAAACAAAACTAATAGACATTCACAAACAAGGACAGACAAGAGCACATTTAACAGTGGAGTCGGTGACGTTCCTTGTAGAGAAAAACAGTACAAAACAATTAGAAGAATCGGTTGTAAAACGACAATATATAAGGTAATGCTTGCGTCTAATAAAAGTGGCCTAAATACATTTGTAAAGCATACTATGCCCTAAAATGTCACGGGCATATGAAAATAGTTAATGTACCTATTAATGGGTTACGGGGGCTTATTTCTTCGAAGCTCAAGATAGACAAGAGTTTTTTTAAAAGCATTACCTACATACAAAAAAAATGCATAATAAACTGCGAACTAAGTTTCGGAATTTTGTGGGTCTACCTGCCCCATGTACGTATAACATTTGATTTTTACTCATTGTGCAACTGCCTGGACAGTACAGTAAATCAATTAAAATAGAAAATGACGTAACATGGCGAGAAGTAATTCCAATTTAATTTTGGTATTTTTTATGTATGGTATCTAAGATCCTTAAAAATAAAACATTACTAATCTTAAATTTGCAGTTCTTGCCTTTACTGATGTCTCACTAAAATCATAGTAACTCGTACCTACTTTCAATCTAAAAAGATGTATTACATCAGCAATAAATGTAACGCTACGAGATTGAATGCTACCCGTTTCGTAGCACAGTAGCAAATTTTTTCTTAGCACACTTAAATGTATGAAGTCGATATGCTACCGACGCGTTACGAAGATACACACGACATAGTATTGAATTTTTAGCTTCAACAGCAAGTACGTAGCAAATAAGGAATACCTACTGTTGTTTCAACACGGCCTTCGAGTTGCATGTGTCGCTGATGTAAAACATTTCTTTGCCACATTAGACGCGAGCAGAACATGTTAACCATCAAATCTCCTACCGCTGGGCCCTGAACCTACCTGCATCAAACAGTATGTCTCCGACGTCGTCTTCGGCTGTCGCGTCAGAGTGGTGCGTGATGCGCGCATTACCTCCGACCGTGCCTCGCGGCGCGCTGCTGCAGCCCAACCACCAGAAAGCGGTGGAGCGGGGGAACGCTGGGTTATCTGAGTCCACCTGCAAAAATCAATCAGTTACTGATTAAATAAGATCTAACAATCGACGTCTGTAACTGTCTCACGAAGCCATAATTAAAGAACTGGGGGGTGCGGGAGTTCCTCCTTGACGAAAAATAATAAAAAATAGAAATTAGTAATAGTTATCAGTGTAAATGCATTCAAACTTGGGAAACGAACTTTTCCATATTGTCTCGGGTCTGGGTGTTGTGGTACCGTCGTTGTTTCTGATTTCTGTAACACAAGTGCTTAAGCTACTTATCACAGAATCAGAGTAATGTATGTGATGTTGTCCAATATATTTATATATTTATTATATTAACTTGAAAAATCAACGTTCAAGAAAGACTGTTGGTTTTTAAGATTCTGTACTCAAAGGATTAAACGGGTCCCTATACTGAGACTGGCACTTGGTTGCATCTTTTGAACCGGAATACTTACTCGTAGTAGGACTTTTGACATTTTACCGGAGCTCCCATATAATAAACATGATTTGTGAAATAAGGCTTAAAATAATCTCAGAATTTGTTTTGTCTTTAGAAAATAATAATTTGATGTGGACTCCCATAAAATTGATTCCTTCATGCGTGAGTCTTACTCATACAAACAGGCCTAACATGCGCCACGCGAGTAATTTTTTCTGAGAGGTAGGGCATAGCGATTTAACGCTTGAACTGGAGCAGCCCGACTGGTGAAAAACCTCCGCCTTACAGAAGACCGCAGCCAAATAACAATCACTTCTGTGTTGTTGTGTTCCTGCGTGTGAGTAAGGTTTCCAAAGCTCCTGGGGGGTGCTACATTAGTAGCAGGGGTCAAGCCTTCAAGGTAAGGGCAACAAGTCCAGTGACAGATTTATTATACTGTACTTGTTGCCCTTAAGCTAGGACCTTATTACCACTTAACATCAGGTGGGATGAGGTCAATCTTGAAGTGTAAAATAAAAAAAAATATATATATCGCGCTCTTATGAAATGTCGAAATCTATGCGTCAACTGCTAATTGGCTGAAAATACGAGTACGGTGTACTAGGAGTATAACCTAATAAACGGTATAGATATTTTGTCGTCTCATGCGAGAAATTTGACGTATTGCGCATGCTTTGCATATTAGACGGTTTTTGTATATCGATGCGGTTCCACATTTATGCCTCTGAAGACCTATTAAAGTTTAGTAACTTTGATCGTTCATGTATACAATTTGACAATAATAAAACACACTTACACTAAAAGTTCTGTCATTAAACCGCCAATAAGAGCCGCCTTTGAAGAAGTAAGTGTATCCATTGGTGTATTGCAAGGCGGCGTCTATACCATCAGGGATGCCCTCCCAGTTTGACAGAGGTTTGGGGTAGGTGGCCTTAACTGGAGGCCGCTGGGCCGGGTCAAATCGCCAAAACTTGGACCCTTTGTAGAAGTAGATCTTGCCGTTGCCTGACCAGACCAGCGCGGCGTCAAGATTGTCAGGGATGCCAGTGAAACCTGGAAATTCATTAATTAGCTGTAGTTAGGTGCCTTTAAATGCATTTACGAATGGAGCCTCACTGGTTAAAACAACAGCAAAGAGAGAATTTATTTAGTTTTAGGTTGAGAAAAAATTTTTAATAAAACAATATAAGTAAGTAAGAAAGACTGGTAATTAAAAAAAAAAATTCCTGAAGAAGTTTTTAATAATGTATATTATAGGTAACGTACCTATTTGATTCCATTTGGGATATTACAATAAATTGGAACCCCTTCCATGTTTGTTTGGCTGTTTCAAGAATCTTAGTAGGTAATTTCGAGAAACTTTTATTATGTATATAATAGTCCGAATTGTGACACTTTTAGTGGGTACTTTTATAACTTATAAACTAAATTTGTAGAATTTGGATTTGTAAATTATTTGTAGGCTCACCTTCGCTAATCTCCTTAGGGTACTCTCCGTCGACCTTCTGCCCATTATACCTCCAGTACTTTGATCCCTTAAAGAAGTATGTCTTGCCGTTTTTGTAAGTGAAAGCAGCGTCAATATTCCCGGGAAGGCCAGGCCAGGCGCGAGAGATAAGGCGTGGGTAGCCGGCAGCCACACCATCCTCCGTCAACCGCCAGTAGTGTTCGCCTGGAGACAATAATATTTAAGTTAAAAGCCCCTTCAGTAATTTATTTCTTGCTTTTACAAGTCACAGAAAATATAAAACATTTACAACTTGAATCTGGAAAAAAATCTAAAAGAAACAGGTTGCCACAGCGTCTTTAATGAGTTTCCTGTAGTAACTGTCTGGTGACAATCAAGAGGCGTGAGTATGGGTATGAAATGTGAGCATTATGACGTAAGTTTCATGGTTCATGCTTTAAAATCGGCGATGGATAAGTCACGTAAGTTCTTAAGTTAGCATAAAAAGCCCTGGAATGTGCGGAGAAAGACTTTATTAAGTAAAGAGAAGAACTACAGGATGAGAGTTAATGACCGAACTCGTATCATGTGCTTCGTTTGTGAATTAGCTTGTATGTTTCCACATGTTTTTTGAGATTTAAATGTGCCAAAGTTATGTGACTTATTTATTTATTTATTTAAAAACTTTAGTGCACAAAAAAAGTACTAAAGGTGGACTTAATGCTAGGAGCATTCTCTACCAGTCAACCGTTGGGTCATGCTTACTGGTCTACCTGTAGTGTCAGTAACCACACCAGAAGCTAAAGCCTTGTTTGATAGCTGGTAATTGGTATATAAGTCTAGGATTGAATGCTGAAGCTTATCTAGATAGGGGTGATAAGTTACCTTTGAAGATGAAAGTGCCGCCATCAGCAGAGTTGAAGATAGTGTCGAACTTGGGGTCGGAACAGAGAGCGGGGTCTTCTGCTGAAGGGGGAGGAGTGGTGCCGCGACCCCCACTGGACGGTATGCTGGGAGCTGCTCCTGCGCCGATATCAGTCTGTGTCTTGTGACCGTAGAGAGCCTAAAAAAAGCAGAAATAATAATAAAATGGTATGTAGTGCTATGTAAAAAGGAATAAGGTTTCTCAGTTCTCGTTTTTTTTACCATTTAAATACTGGGTTTCATATCTTGACTTGAAGTCATTCTATTGGATTCTGCTTTTTACTACTTAGTTTATCATCGCATGAAATACTATAAAATCATATCGGTTATTGTTATTATTCTTCGAAATGATTTTCCGGGGCTTCTCTTGGAGTTTTGTTTGTTACTTTGAAAACGTGCTAGCTTTTATCAAATGTGGTCACAATTTTAGTGCAGTCTAAGTTATGTCAGCTACTTAGAACCACAACCTGACTGATTCAAAGTCTCTCTAAATGAATACGGTCAGCCTGTTTACCGTAAATGTTGGCCGAGTGGTTGTCTACTGAAACGTGGAATCAAAGGGGCACACATGTAAAATTAAAGATGGCGAAACGGACATTCCCTTCTTTTGGTAAATGTCCTTCCATCAAACATCGTGCTTTAACTGTAAAATATTTTACCTGTATGCCTTGGATGTCGTCTTGGTCAAGTTGGAAGGCGGGATCGTAACCACGGTAGAAGGGTGCCATGAGGGCGGAACGGATATCGCTGTGAGAGAGCCCGAGCGAGTGGCCAAACTCGTGCGCAGCCACCTGGAATAGAAATAGAAATTATCTTTATTCATATAAGTTATACAAAAGCACTTATGA
Organism: Glyphodes pyloalis; assembly: GCA_037074685.1. Lineage (NCBI taxonomy): Eukaryota > Metazoa > Arthropoda > Insecta > Lepidoptera > Crambidae > Glyphodes > Glyphodes pyloalis. Next base: position 4,212,336 of record JAYKKO010000015.1, on the reverse strand, counting down.
GTCGTCGTGTTCGGAATGCTGATCACGTCGAGAAGAAAAGGCAAGAAACTCGACACTCACTCTTTTCAAAATTACAATAATTCACTATACTCTAACCCTATGCGCAAAGCAGACATAGTGGAAAAACAATGGCCGTGTTCTATAAAATAGGTAGTAATATGTCAACATGTTAAATAATAACAAGATTCAATTAATTATAATCATGTTGAGCAACGAAAACATGCAACTATAATGACAAACAATATTCAACCACACAAACCCAATGCTTGGTTTTCAAGTCATAAAATGTTATTTTTTTAAGATTTTTGAGTACCTAACTATAAAAATGCTCATGATAATTACCTACTTTTAATATAATATAGTTGTATATAAACAATTCAACAATTGAACGACATTTAAAACCAACGTAAAAAAATCCCAGTTGTTTCTGAGATAAAAGTAGGACATTGCATAAAAGTATGACATATTTAAAGTATTTCTACTTACTTGGAAGAGATTGGTTCCTCTCCTAGAATTAATGGTCCACATCTCGGCGTCGTCAAAGTGAGCATCACCTCCGTAAACCTAGAGATACAAAATCATTAAGAAAATAATAAAAGGTCCATAATGTTATTATATATTGTACCTAAATAAAATCGTAACAAATTGCGCCATTATTGTATTAAACGTGGTAAACGGTATGCGCTTTCACTCTAAATGTAATGTGCTACATCCGGCATATAAAACCTGTCGCAATCATTCTATACAATAGTATCTAATATTATGACTAAATTATGAAGCAAATAAATGGGTTAGTGAGCAACGCCAAGTTGAACTCGCATTACGGGACTCCTCCAAGATCAGACATCATTTAAAATTGATCGCGCTGGAAAATTATTTATTTTGAATTCAGTTGGATGATGTCAGACTGTAGTAACAACCCTACTGCAGAAACAGAAACCGGCAAAAGCCGACAAAGGACATTATAGCTTATATGCATTTATCTTAGTCGGATCCCGCCGGTCGATAACAAAATCCAAAGACGCACACGCCTAGTTTCCCGTACAACCGTGCAATTGTTTAATAGAACGTAAACCATTTCTTTCACTTCATAACCCTCAGTTTAACTTAACGTTTTAACATGACAAACAATCTTAGGCAAATTAATGTTTGATTTACTTACTGGGAAATAGGCGTGAGCCAGGGTGCCACCAGGACCGTCAAAAGGATCACCGTCACCATGCTCTCCTTTCTCGAACCTGTGAATGAGGAATAAAAGCCATTTAAAATAGAATTAAAATGGAACAACTGGAAGAATAACCAAGATTATAAATAGGCTGTGTTGGCGACAGATCTGGCAACCCAGATACTAGGCACACGTTACCTGTTGCTAAGGGTTTTGTTACTAGAATTGCTTAGCACCAGGTTTGGTGTGCCTCGATTTTTCCTTATTAATATTGTATTTTAGCTTATTATATCTTTTGTCCCTTTTAAAATGGGTTTCTATTTCGTCTTTAACAGGCTGATTAATCCTACTTAGATTGTAAACTTCGCGTCTATAAGTAGTTTGACTGTTTAAACGTTTGTTAATCTTGCACACTACCAATGAAATTTAGTAGCTACTAAAATAACGAAGGTTTTATCACGAAAGAACAATAACAAAGTCGCAGCAACTCAATATTTACTAAGTACATATCCAGACATGCAACGATATGTAATTTTTTTAACTCAAAATTTCCTCCATGTTTGAAAAGATTAGTTCATCGTGACCTGTTTATAAGTACATCATATTATATGTTGTCTGCTGTACTTACTGATGGATAATATACCCGTACATTCAATGACAACTATTTGTGTTCAGTTACGCAACAGAGATTACCATGGATTGTGACGAAAAACGTATCATTATTACCGATTCGAATGTCATACAATTGTTACATATGCTCCTATTGGTCATTCTGATATCGCTCTGCAAATCAGGACTGCCATTATTTTGTACATTGACCTAAACATAGTTCAGTTAAACAAATAAATATGCTTCTTTTGAGCAATATTTTTGTCACCTACATGATGGTAATCATTGATTCTGGTTTCAAAGCATCAATAATTCAGATTGGAATTTCAATAATTAGCCCAAATACAGTTCACTCCTGGATAGAGACCGCTTTTAAATGCCGTTCGATTTGGACCATTTGAATCGTATCCACAGTTTTCACCGGGCACTTTTTTGATGGCCAAGTATAAAATGCCAATTACCTGATTTCAATGTGCACCTGTCCGGTTTTCTTCTGCGTAAAGGTAAGGTCCGTGTAGTCCGACCAGACGGAGAAAGCTTTCGCCAACTCGGCGTCCACCTCGGCTCGGTTCAGCCGCGTCGGGTACTTTGAGATCTTGTACGTCAGATTCTTTACACGCCATCTTGAACCTATAGGAAACAGTAATTGAGAAACTAAAAGTTAAAAATATATGTATAAAATTAAACAAATTACAATTCCCGTGTCAATAAACGATACCATATATCAGTTACGATTAGGCTATCAATTACATAAGCTGAAAAGTACTCAGCAGACAAATTTTAGGGGGCGGTAAATTTGTGCACATTGAAATTACAAATCATTTGTCTACATAGGACTTTATATTCTATATAGCCTTATTTTATTAGTTTTCGAATATTGCCAATGCGTTTTCTCTACACAGCTATTCCTGCAATTCAAAACATCTTTGAAGAAAATTGTAGCATTCAAACTGTCTTTATTTTACACGAAGGACTTTTTTAGTCCTTGCATTTAAGCTGAAGCATGTAAGCCTCTTTCAAGGATGTAGGTAAGTAACTTCAAGCGCTAAAGTACGTCAAGTTAGTAGTTATAACAGTGACAAGGTTTTTAGCGATCCCCACTTGATAAGCTTGAGGCTAAGTAATTCACTATTCCAAGGATACAATTTCCATATTTTAGTCAGAGTGATTACGAATGTTGTATCGACCTCTCTTCTACTGACAGAATATGTAAATGTAAACTATCAAAAATAAATGAATTTTATGTAGGACTTTTAAGGGAAGCATGATAGCAATTTTAAACGTAAGATTACTTCTAATTTGGGACCGATTTATTGTCAGAATAATATTATTCATAGACATTTTAAACGGAAAGCCTTAAATCAGAATACTAGGTACTCACTACTTTTAGATAAGACTAGCAAATAAGCAGTAGATATAGATAAAAAAGGCTGCGTTTTTCGAGAAAAAAAGATATTTTAAATGCATGGCATTATGTACATTTAAGACTGAATACAATAAAATTCCTTGCCGTGTTTCGTGCTTTTACTAGACGCTTAACTGCGTCTAGTAAAAGCACGATAGTAAAATAAACTAACGCATATTTATGCGTAAACAAAAGAGTCACAGAGGTGAAACAGCGGGGTTCGTGAGTCAATAGCTTTATCGGTGAGTATGTCACTGTTGCAAGCCTTGGCCCTTGTTGTCGCTAAGCAACAGTTTATTTGACGCACCATGGACCTAATATACTAAGTCCATGCATGGCACTCAAGATGTTTCGCAAAGGTAGGACACGTGATGATGCTAGATGACAAAGGTGATGATAGTTGTGTTAAGGAATAATTATCATAGTTATTCCGTCACTAACGTTTTTCAAAATGCGTCTAAAACGTATAAACGGTGAAAAGACTTGAGGTTGCGCTAAAATTTTTTACATAATATCTTAGTAAATTTTTGTTTACACGATAAAATAAAAAATATTTAAAGCCTAATATTTTTTGATAATGTAACTGGACCAAACATAATTTTTAGTCATTTAGATCACTAGAATATAACATTTTTTTGTTAGTTAAAAACAAAAGTATGTTCAAGACAAATTCAAGAATTCAAATTTAATTGATGAGTGATGGTTAATCGTGTCCCGAATTCATTTTAAACTTCCAATTTGCAAACTTGTTCCTAACACTTTGGATCATAAGGGGTTCGACACTGACCTTGCAGAACGTATCTTTTGGCACGACTTTCTCCAAAGCCCACTTTGTCCCGCACGCCGCACCTTGGCAGCGACATAACTTTAGTCGTCTCCTCATCCAGTTCACCTGAAAAACATAAAGATATTTCATCAAGTTTCTTTCCTTACTGTCTCAACAGTGAAGTCACGTGAAATTGAAATAAATAATACAAATGTACTTTTTTGTAAATAGGTATCACCAATTCCGTACCGTCAAGCTCATGGCCTTTAAGATTTTGATGCATCGATGTAGCGAACCGCCATGATCCTATGGTTCTTCGAGGAAACATTTTCGAGCAAAGGGCATTCGATTTCAAGTAGGAAACCCCCTTAAGATATAAATAATATACAAGTACCCTTAAGACATAAATAATATACCCACAGACCGCTTTTTCTACAAAAATCAGCATTCCAAATCAAGCGATTGAGAATATTTGTATAATAAAGAGGTTTTTATGTTTTTTTTGCTTTAAACCTATCATTTATGAAAAGGAAAACTTTAGCAGGATTAAATCATTTTCTATTTTACACCCTATAATAATTTATTTTATTATATGTTTAGTAACGCTGGTAACTACACTAACAACAAAATACGTGGCCGTTGATGTTTCGTAGTTACGCTTACATTGTAAACTGTCAATGGGTGTCAAGGGACAAAACCCAAAGTTTTTATCACAACAGATGACGAGGAAGTAATTACACACTCACATCAAACAAACCACAGGCGGAAAACGCACAGAACAAACAAAACAGGAACAACGCATATTGCCGGTCGACGATTTATTTAAATTCAGCTCTATGACCAATTCGTACGTCATATTCCGTACCGTAGCTGCGTTGGTAACAATCTACTACGTTAATAGCTCATAATATCCAAGACCACATGAAGCAAACGATAAGTAAGTAGGTACGGAAGAACAACGCGACATTGTCAAAATAAGGCAAACGATGAAATCATAATTTTATAATTACGCGTCCGTATGTTTATAGGTATCAAATGAAGGATCCACTGCAATAATGATTAACGTCCTTTCTTTTTTGTTTTGAGATATTTGGATTTTAAGTTTTTAAACGTTGTACTAAACTCGGCCCTATTGACGTGAATACATGGGACTCTAAGCTTAAGACGTGTAGTCAAATATCAGAAACGGTTTTATCTCAGTACTGAGAGCGATATTGTCTAGTTAGCAAACAAAATTACTAGCTGCATGTATCAAGTGACGGAATGAAGTTAATCACATAGATTTTAATATTTTGGATATTCATCATTATTGCCATGGATCCTTCAAATAGCAGAATATTCATAATAATTATACGAGAACGAAAGAAAAACCGACAAAGATTTCCACATTTCCATTACAATTACGTTCATTGCGCCGATCCCGGTAAGTAATAAAACCAATTATGTTATTCGCATGCAAATCTATAACGACGAACACATGTTTAATGCAAATGCCATTGACATTAACGCCATTATCGGCGATGGTTTATCGTAATCTAGCTGCTAATAACGTGCCCATAGCAGTGGCAACCGAACTCGTGCAGTGACCACTTATGAATTATGTATCGAATGTGCTGGTTCGTTATTTGCTTACATAATAACGCTATGTGGACAACAAGACCAATAAACTACTTCTCGTGTCAAGGCACGTTCATGCACTGAGACGCCACAACTCCTCTGCCCACATGGTTCTGAAGTCCCTAATTACACGTTAGGACATGATAACTATACACCACAATACTAGGTTATCTTCAAGCACCGTCAATAACTCGTGTAAAACTACTTTAATATTCTTTGTAGATATTTGATCGTGTATTAACATATATATATATATATATATATAACTAAGTTAAATGGAATTTGGCAAAAGAGAAGCTCTTAAATGTTTAGTATTACGACATTGAAGTTTGTAATTATTGTAGTAAGCTTAATATTGTATGTATTACATAGATATGTAAAAATGATCGGTCATGTAGGAATTAGGCAAAAGGTATTGGAAGATCCAATACCTTTTGCCTAATTTGCCTATGCTTATGTATTGCCCTAATGCGGGTTTTTCAATAAATCATGGTGATAAACGAGCGAATAAGTAGCCCGCCATACCTATGAAAGCTTTAAATACCGAAAATATTAAAATGTGTTTCCAACCTTAATTCCATCATCAATTTAGTGGTTTTGGTAATCGTAAAAATCAGTTCAAGTCGAATCAATTTGTGAGTCCCGTTTTTTTGTCCTCAAATGCTTGCGCATCGCATTCTGCAGATGTTACGGTTGATGCGTGTTGCATGTGGCTTATGATGGTGATAAGCCGAGTTCCAGGGCCACGCAATTGCAGTACAGAGTACTAACGAGCAGGTTTCTGAGTTTCTCAAGAAGTACTTCTCGAGACAAGGTCAAGGCGGTGCGGATGTGACATTAATTACGTAAACCCTTGCAATCCGAGAAACTCATAGTAATTACGAGTTTTTGCTTAGATGTTGACTTGTTGGAACTATATGGACACAAGAAAAAACAAACAAACTTATTGAAATAAAAAGGAAATAAGGCTCTATTGAAAAGTTGTTTTACATGTGTTCCATTTGTATAATATCTTAAGAAGCAAGTGTTTACTATGTTAGTAGCTAACAAAAAGCTCTCATACAAATTTTCGGTAAAAAAAACACTGCGCCATTTATTTCACCTTTAAGGGTGACTTGTTAATGTAACTTGTACGAGCTTACTTTTAAGTGCATATCTACTGATAACTTCAGTAATTTAAGTTCCAGTAAATAAACACGTTTTCACTGCCATACATAATGCCTTAGTCGTTTAAATATAATGCACTGTTCTAATTCCAAATCAGTGTATTACGTACTTTTGCTGTGCAATGACAGTTCCCTAACAATTAAAATAAAATTAAATTTAGAACGTCCTTGTTGAATAACTTATTATCTGGGCAAATAATAGAATGCAAAGAATAAGTTAACTACTCATAAAACCTTTTCTTCAGCCTAACAATTGCTTGCCCTAGTTTTAGTATATCGTATTGTAATTTAAAGAGTTTTCGCAGTACGCAACAACAGGTCCACTTTATTTCAATCAAATCGATGTGGTTTGCAACCACTTTCACTTAAGCGTTTGACAAGAAATTGTTCACAATTCCATTATCAGATAGATTCGTTCTTAATACCACAACAGTGTTTATTGGCATGGCTGGTATTTCCGTTACCGACAATTTAATAGTTTGCATAGATTTTCCTGCAATCAATACGCAGATTATATAGATGATTGTTCCGTGACAGGATACCTCAATATTGTTACGCGCCACGATCGATGTAACCAGCGCCATCTAGTGTGGAAAGGCGGGACTACAGAGAGTCGAGACGCGTACGCCAGAATTTACTAGAACAATGACCTTGACCGAGCGTACGGCCGTTCAAGGCCGCACTGCGCGCGAATGTTCCGGATGTTTCTGCGTTGGAAGGTTCGGGAACGGCCGCGGCAATATAAAAGGCCGGGATTCACCGCGACCGGGACAGTATTGAATTAGCGATACAAGTGATTACTTCGAAAGCGATTTTGAAGTGCGACTTGGAAGCGATTGTTGTTTTAATTAGTGCGTTTTAAGGTTGTAATTAGTGGCGTTCAATTAAAGTGTGACTTTTGGTAATTTTTATCGGCTGTTTTTATTGTCACGAACCCGAAGCTCGTAACAATTGGTGTCAGAAGTGGGATTTAAATTATGCCGATTTTACCTAAAGACGACACGGAGGGTATCCGTACCCGGAGTCAACGCCAACAGGAGACGGACCAGAGACGTTTTGGTGGAGCTTTGCCGCAGGAATCGGAAAGCCAGTTATTAACCACGGAGGCCGGCCCGTCCACAGCAACACCAGCAGCATCGGCAGCACCAGACCTTGCAGCCCTGATGATGATGCTGCAGGAGCAGTCTCGCCGACAGGAGGAACAGGCTCGCCGACAGGAGGAACAGGCTCGTCGGTTGGAAGAACAGCTTAAGCGGGACAAGGAAGAGCAGGCTCGCCGCCAGGAGGAACAGGCTCGCCGCCAGGAGGAACAGGCTCGTCGCCAAGAGGAGCAGATGCTTCTTCTGAAGGACCTTCACGCTACCTTCGGGAAAGACATAAAGGAGGTGAAGGATAAGGCTGCTCAACATGACAACCGCCTGTCGGATGCTGAAATCCGGATCGACCAGGTCAATAATCGGGTTGACAACGTAGTGGCTGATGTGAAGAAGACCGTGATGGCAGACGTTAAGAAAACGCTGGATTGTCTTAAACTTGGAGAAGCAATCGCAGCTCCCGTAGCTACTACACCTTCGCTACGTGGATTCAAAGTGCCACCGTTCGACGGAACTTCTTCATGGTCGGCCTACAAAATCCAGTTTGAGGCAGTCATGAAAGCAAACGGCTGGAATAAAAATCAGGCCATGACTGCCCTCACCCTAGGCCTTCGTGACCAGGCCTTATCAGTTTTGGAAGCTCTCGGTAAGGAAGTGACTTACGAGCAGCTCCTCGAGGCTTTGGAGGCTCGATATGGCGACGCTCACCTGGAACACGTGTTTCGAGCGCAGCTCAAGGATCGTGTGCAACGCAGTAACGAAAACCTGCAGCAATGGGCTCTTGAAGTGGAAAAGCTGGTGCGTAAAGCATACCAGTCCGTACCTGCGCTTATTGATGGGAACCTGGTGCAGGCGTTCATCGACGGCATCCGCGATATTGAAGTTAGAGCTGCTGTCAGACTCGGGCACCACGGGACGCTTAAAGGATGCCTTGGCCCATGCCCTGGAAGTGGAAGCTGCGCGACAGGATCATCGATCCCATCGCGTCAGGGAGGTTGTAGCGGCTACAGTTCGGCACTGCAATAAAGGATACCGCCCTAGATGCTACGACTGTAGGGAAAGGGGCCACCTTCGATCCAGTTGCCCTAAGCGAACTGCAGAAAGAGAACTACGGCTACCTGCAGACCTGATCATCAGAATACCACCTGATGCTCCAGGCAGTATAATCGATTATGCGAATAACTGGCGGTACAAAATAAATTACATTTGTGAGCACGTCAGACAATCGGGCCAGAAAATGTCGGGAAAAATGAAACCCCTTGGTGACCGCAAAGTGAACAGTAGAGTGTTCGACGAGGGTCCACAGGTGAGGTTGCGCAATCCAGTCCACAGCAGAGGGAGATCTCCTGGGCTTCAGTCTAGATGGGAGGGACCATACCAGATTGGGACTGGGGGCAATGACGTAACCTACCGGAAACAGAAAGGTGCAAGAGGCACTCCTAAGATTGTTCATGCGGAGAGATTGGCGCGTTGTTATGGAGCCGATAATGCTCGAGACGAGCATGTCTTAGGAGGGGGCAGTGTTACGCGCCACGATCGATGTAACCAGCGCCATCTAGTGTGGAAAGGCGGGACTACAGAGAGTCGAGACGCGTACGCCAGAATTTACTAGAACAATGACCTTGACCGAGCGTACGGCCGTTCAAGGCCGCACTGCGCGCGAATGTTCCGGATGTTTCTGCGTTGGAAGGTTCGGGAACGGCCGCGGCAATATAAAAGGCCGGGATTCACCGCGACCGGGACAGTATTGAATTAGCGATACAAGTGATTACTTCGAAAGCGATTTTGAAGTGCGACTTGGAAGCGATTGTTGTTTTAATTAGTGCGTTTTAAGGTTGTAATTAGTGGCGTTCAATTAAAGTGTGACTTTTGGTAATTTTTATCGGCTGTTTTTATTGTCACGAACCCGAAGCTCGTAACAATATCATACCTACCTCGGCCGATAAAAGTAAAAAAATATCTGATATTACCATTGAAATTCAGTTATTATAGTTATTAGAATATTTAATCTGAGAATAGTAAATGGTTTTGCTGTTTAATTTATCACGATTAATATAGCCTATGTTACTCTCGATGAAAGTCGCTTTCCAATGGTGAAATATTTTTGGAATCGGCAAAGTAGTTTTTGAGTCTATTAATTACAAACATACAAAAATACAAATCTTTACTCTGTACAATATTAGTGTAAATTCAACAGAGCGCAGGTATCTCCTTAAGTATATGATGCCTGCCCAAAACAAGCGACAAACACGAAGCATCTCTATAGACCTAATGACCGCCATCTGTTCATAACCTACTGACATATTATATTTGACGACCTCGGTGGCGTAGTGGCAAAGGTAGGCGGCCTAAGCGCGAAAGGTTTCGATTCCCAGTCAAGTCAATTTAGAAAACGAACTTTTCTAAATTTACTTGGGTCTGGGTGTGCTGGGATGACGCACCCAGTTAGTATCCGTCGTCTGGTGCTCATAGTACAAGGGAAAACCTTAGTTTGAGACCAGGTGATTGGTGTGATTGTCTGGCGCATTTATTTATTTATATCTTTAGTACTTTTCATTACCTGTAGCGTTTAACCCAGCAAAGCTCTGAAACTCGGCGATGGCGCGCTTCCACGAGCTCTCGTCCATGATGTGGCCGCTGGAGGGGTTCCGCACCGAGGGGCTCAGGTACCCATACTGTGCCAGGTACATCTGGAAGTAGGAGTCGTGGTCAAACTGCCGCATCCACGCATATGGAGGGCTCCTGTTGTCTGATGCACTATGGTAAGGTGCGAAAGTGCGATCAGCAACTAGGTGCCTGTTCTATTTTTATCAAAAAGGTGAATAAGCATGGCCACCAACGACAAATTAAGTTTTTTCTCTTCTAAAAAGCTTTGGTGCATATTTACAGAATTAATACTAAACAAACTACTGATTTAGACTCAAATTAAATATTTTTTAACTACAATTCGAATAGTAAATTAAGCAAAAGCTTTCGTGTTACAAAAATTTATCGTATGTAGATTATATTCAAAATTCTTTACTTGACTACAAAAAATTACATATTTTATTTTTATGTATTTAGTTTTACAATTAAAATTCTCCTTCTTACATTCTCCGTTACTTTTTTGAATATTTTTTCTATGATTCATTGACTAGATATAGAAAGAAACGGACAAAAAATTGGTAAACGTAGGAAAAAGATGAACAAACATGCTTATTTACGTGTGTTATTAAACAAGGAAAAGTCTACATTAACTGTCCTAAAAAACATAAACTCCACCTTATAGTCAGCTTATAATTTATGACATGGATTTCCAACTCGCTAATTTGCTTGCATAGATCTTCGTTATCTCCTATGGGATGCCTACACGATGTTATCACACATCACAAGGTTACTTAACCATTGTCTACCTTTACTCTGATAAAGATTACTCGATGACGTCAGCTAACTACGATGACATTAAAACTGTTTTATTAGGTTCTATTATCCTCGATTATTACAAAACAATTTCAACATATTGCTTTTTTATTGTTAGAACACATGATCAGTAAAGCAAATCATCAGATGACAATTTCTAGTTTAAGATTTCAGAATTACTCTATTTGAAGTAAGTAAGAAAGGATGACTGAACAAACACGTAAACAACAAACGTAGATAGTTAATTTTTTTTTAATGATCGCAAAAATCGACACTTTTGAATTCTACAATACGGTGCCTACATATCGATATAGTAATAGTTAAGCCAAATCATATTAATTGAGTTGTTTATAGCCCGCGTTATGATGATGCTTTATTATCAATATACATTAATGTGCATAGTCACTGGTAAGGTGATAATGATTCAGGGGTCAGTTGTTATGTATACTTGTAGAAATACAGACATAGACGGCCTTGGCAGTGGCACTCGACGGAGTGCGTGCGCGGCATCACAATGCTTGCATCTCCACAACGCCTTTGTCCCTCTCCAGGGAGTATCCAACAATATGACAGCCGCAGTCAATAGCCCCAAAAGCCCGTGTTTGCTATTGTTAATTCGACGCCAAGTGAATGCTAAAAAAGCACGAGATTTCTCTATTTGCTAAGCAAACGGTGTGTGATATTTTGATATCATCCGGCAGTAATAACACGTCCTTTTAAATACAGGTCACTGCTGCTATTATAATAAACTGCTTATACTGTTAGTATTCAGCTAAGAATACACAATTTAATTAACAACATTTAATATCCGTATGAGCTGTATCGTAGTTCTCACTTTAGTTCATAATCTTAAAACTGTCATTAAAGTACTGTACAGTATTGTGTATCATGACAACTAAACAGAGATTTCTTTAGTAGGAATAATAACGCAATTTAGCTTTAATTTCACCATTTCTTAAGTAGGACTTCAGAAGTATGGACACCGCGGGGAGCCAATTTCGTTTGTAAATGTTTTAGCCTTAGGGAGGGTGAAATTATGACACAGCTAATGACTGTCATTAATATTGCACGTAAGTTTATTCTTATATCCAGAACGATGTAACTTAAATCTACTTTTTACGTCACTAATTTTATGAATCATATTAGTATGATAAACGCGAATGTTTGATTATGAACAAATAGTAGATACTTGACAGTATGGATAGGAAGATGTTTATTAGTTCCTAATCTTTTTATTCGTGTATAATTTTACTTTTATTGATAGAGAGTTACGACGCCGCAACAGTATTTTCGCTTTCTACAACGGCGATGCTGCTTAAGTTTACAACCTTTTTTGTTTTTTTAAGACGTTAAAAAGCAAAATAAATCACTGCGTGTCCGTGACTAATGGGGGGCAGGGTTTTGGGTGCGATCAGGTACCCGCAGGCCGTTGACATCCGCAGACTGAGCCATTGTTTGCTGTACTATACCACTGTCAATACGAACCGTGTAGTAAACGTGTATTTAAATACATGCAAGGTCGTATGATTATTCACTCCTCGCAGACCTTGCCACTTGTTATTAGGTGAAAAGGTTTAAAGGTATCTTTTAGTTTTCTTTTCCCTCTAGATAGGTGTTAGAAATGGTATAAGCTAATAGTAACTTGAAGACATAAATTGATGAAGCGAATGTCAGTGTTTGAGTTGGAATTTCAAAAGGGCTGAAAATATTTAATGATTCCAACCCGATGCATAAGAAGATGCAAGTGAAGGGACCAGTTTCTCCCTGTTTGTCTACTCTGTTAGAAATGAGAACAATTTTTTGTTTAAGAGGTGCATATATTTGAGTTTATGGGTCTTGCCTTTGAAATGAATACTTAACCAAAAATTTGAGGCAGTAACCTCAGCTTCTTATTGAAAAGAGCTCGTTAATAAGTAAGACTTAGCAAAACTTAATATATTTGCTTAAAATAAGATAACTTTAGAGCTATTTGGTGTAAATTTACATTGTTAAAAATCTATTTACCACGTATGTTCTTAATGGAGTAGCCTAAAAGTAGCCCATATATGTATGTACAATTTGAGTGTACATTACCCTCATGAACTTTAAAATTTAAATATAGGTACCAGATACTGTAAGAGGACTTAAAAATTTTCTGGTCTTTAAATTTTAAGTAGCCCATATAATTACGGCGTCAATTGGATAATACAAAGGCGTGTCCATATCGGGGTCAGTATGTCCCGGTAACGGTCGGAGGCTGCGTCCCACCGACACACTGCCCGCGAATCCGCCGCCGCGGGACACAACGGTACGGCATGCATCATCGGCTTGACAATGCTAATTGCCAAAGATATTTGCGCGGTTATCTCCGATAATTCGACGCGAAAGGAGATCCGATTAACATGGTCACGGTATTTGGACTACCGTTGCTTCTGGCTTAATTTGAACTTCGAATTGCGCGAGTGAGGGATTTTAATGAAATTGGAATACTTATATTTTGACAACTGCTGTCCGCCACTTCGCTTTATTTCAGGACAAAAAGTATCCTATCTTGTGTGTTATCTCTCTTCATACTACATTTCTTCCGAATCCGTTCAGATTGTGTGAAAGAGTGACAAACATACTTCCACACATCCATAAAATATTTACAAACTTTTGCACTAATATCAGGAGGATGAAATGTCAGTTTTATTTTTTTTGTGTAACACGTCAGACATTATATCATAAATAAATAAATACCTAATAAACATTGGACAACATCACATACATTGCTCTGATTCTGTGGTAAGTAGCTAAAGCACTTGTGTTACAGAAATCAGAAACAACGACGGTACCACAACACCCAGACCCGAGACAATACAGAAAAGCTAACGAACTTTTCTGTATGGGAAACGTCCCATATTTACCCGACCGGGAATAGAACCCGCAACCTCAGAGACGATGCGACGCCAAAGTCCGGTACGCTCGCCTCTCGGCTACGGAGGTCGTCATTATGACCTTGACACCACCCTTATGTCCTGTGCATAAGAACTAATATTGAATTGCAAGTGTGTACCTTGACGTGTTGTCGACCGCACATTCCCTCGATATTTTTTATCAGCTGACAATAAAACCCCGAACAACATCAACATTCCACTACTTATCAATATCATATCGAACCAACCCGGTATTTCCATCGTGACTAGGTAATCTTTTATTAGTGGCGATATCGATGACATTATTGTTATTTCCTTTCGTTGCAGGCATTACTTCCGGACGGGCAATCCTCTTGTTTACACAATTCGTAAGTAGTTGAATCAGAGTCCACTATCTTTTGTTGCGAAACAAAGTAAATTGGTACAAGTGGTACTTTCTGAATCATAGTCGTCCTTCCATTTTTATTACAGCCCATCCTTTAATAGGTACTCAGTCCGTATATTTCTTAATGCTACCTTTAGTCAAATTATAAAAATATTACAGCTGCAAAACTATTTATTTCGAAATGGGGGGTTTGAGTATGAAATAATATGCAAATTGTTCCATATTTAAAGAAAGTTTTATTTTAATCATAAACACTGTATCTTTTTTTTTAATAAGGCCTGCCTTCATAGTTAAGTGGGCCAGACCATTTAACTTTATTAATTAAAACATTTGTATTATCCCATTATCATCATATCTCTATTTCATAAACACAAAAACTATGACGTGAACAAAAAGGGCATATCAAAGATATGATTTGAAGAGCGAAATCTAGGTATGTTTTAATGCTAAATTTGTTATTATTTTATTGACGCTACTTGTAGGAGTTCAATAATAAACTTTAAAAAACCTAGATAACTGAGTGAATGTGAGTCATAATTTAGTATTATTTATTGTTTCATTCTTAAATAGATAAGTTATTGAATTATTGTATTTCTAGCTGTTGTTTTCAACGAACCATTTTTTTGCAATTATATTTGGCTTCCAGGTGAAAACAGCGTACACATATATTGTATATCTACACATCATATAGGTACACTAAAATTAGATTCCAACTGCTTTATTGACTAGAGAATGATTGCTAAAACAGTTTTCCTCTCAAAATCTAAGCTAACTTAGAAAAGGTCACTAATTAGTAAATAATCCAACAAAATGCTCCTTTTTATATTATTGTTATGTGAATAAACTCAGCAATGGAGGCACAAAAATATTTATCAATGGTAGATTTGTCTGGGCAAATATTGCAGCGTAAAAAACGCATAATACCTAATGCACATGTACCACATCACAGCGATTATCTGCATAAGCGATTACGTGTAACTCATGCGGGCACTTAATGACACCTCTGATTACGTACAACTCGTTACTGAATAACCGACATTATGGCGACGACCTACTGAGAGAAGAATGCCTTTTGAACTATTTCTATGAATGACAGTCAAGGTTAAATAAGTACATAATGCATGCGGCATTCTCAATTCAAAACATCCTTATTTGGTTTACGTTTAGTTAGATACTTTTGGGAGTATATCACAGAATTAAATAGACTAAATAAATATCAGAAAATTGACCTGATCCCAAAGTAAATGTAGATTAAACACTATTATGGATACAGTAAAGACTAATTACATTATTTTTTTTATAAATCGAGACCCATAATGAACACAAATATATGCCCCGGGCGGATATCTTACCACCCCTTGTTTTACCAACCAGGAGATGACCATTTGATATCAGTCCAGGCAGTGGTTTCGATAAGTTACAGCCACAGCAACGAATGTCACTGTTATGGGCAGCGATTATTAGCAGTAAGATTCATCATACAACCGCGCCAGCGGCTGTACTCTTGTGGCTACCTACTTTCGGCTCCCTACAACCACCTCATTTACCCTATGCACGCTACACACTCGACATATTTTGATGTCATTGTCACACAAGTGCAATACCTACTAAGTCGGGAAAATCGTGCTCAGATTTGGGATGGCGGCTTTAGCCTCGACGGGTGTATCATGCCATATTTGAAGTAAATAAAGCTCTCAAAGATGATAATAGCTTTTAAATATTTTTTAAAATTAATTAAAAAGAAAGAAAAAATACTTTCGGCACATTTGCCAAGCCACTTTAGATTTTTGAAAATTGATCTACGTACTTGTTCGAACTTATATATACCTTGCTTCATTTTTGCTATCACTAAACCTTTGCTCCTAATTGTTGTTTGTTATTATATTAGTACTTATGATTTGATAGGTGTGTCATGCAATATTGTTCTAGGAAGTGCAACTGGCCAGAGACATCTCGATATGCCATACCAAGAATGACACGTGTAGATTCACATATTATGCTTCCTCGAGGCCTCCGGCAAGAAACGTCAATTTGTCTAATCACATATTACAGTAGGTATATGTTGAATCATTTTCAAGGGTATTTATCATAATTTAAACATACTTTAATGTATCTTATCATTGTTTTTCATCATCACTACCGGCCGTAACATGTATGTGACCGTAAATATGATTCCTGATCAGTACATAATGTTAACCCATAATAGGCATCTACTGAATATCGTAATGATCATCATTTAAATAAAAAGTAATTTGGATAATATTCCTGGTATATGTAAAGCGGTGTACTTAATTACAAGTTTAAAATTTGTCAAGTGCCAATTTTTTCAAGCATAAATAAGAAATGGAATCTGCTTCTAATGTTTGGTACTACCTAGCTATTCGATACCCCCTTCGAATGATTTGCGACCATCCAGTTCTTCAGTTCTGTAAATTTGTGCTAGAAATCAGTCACTTAAGACAGGAAAGATAGTAATCTTATTATCTCCATGATTGATTCACATTATGCTGATCAACGGTTAATTCCTCCAATGGAAACAAAAGCGCTTCATTATTTCTACTTAATAAATGACAACGTAATGTAAGATCGCCCATGTTAAGTGGTCGATGTATAGTGCAATAAATAACAAGTGCATCAAGCTGGTTACAATGGTAATGACCGAGGGCACCCACGCAACCGAGATAATCCAGTCTTTATCTACAATTACGATTCCATAAAAACATACACTTGTCTCGATAAAAACGGTTAACATCTTTATATCTTGTCGAAAGTAAAGATAGCTCGATAATAATAAAGATATACTTTTTAATTTAAATCGTTTTTTCTACCTAAGCTCAGATGATATTACCTAAGTACACAAAACACAATCAATGCGTAAGTTAATAGATATAGCACTATGAGTATCATTATTGCGTATTTAAAGCTCAACTTAAGTTTAAAGGAAACCATTATATTCCCAATGGAAATGTCAATGCTGGTGGGATATCACAGTTATGAAGACTCTAATAAATACTAATATAATTGTAAGGAGTTACATAAACGTAGCAAGCCGATAGCCGAGCTGAAATAGTCACTTAATGATTCTATCAGGTTTAACAAATGCAATATTTTATTTATTTGTTCACTTTTCTCCAACTCGGATCTAGGTGAGCAACTAACACCTCCGTTACTATCAGCCTGAGTAGATTAGACAAGAGTGTCTTCCGAAAGAAAGATTTCAGAAGTATTGGTATCTTCTTGAAGGTCCCAAAACCGTCATGATTCGGAAACAACTCGAAATAACAGGACGTTTATTCTAAGCAGAATCTAAAGTTTTAACTTGCATACACATGTCACTTTAATATATTGTTGCGTTATGCCAATTAGAATAACTATCACGCAGTTGTAAGCAATTATTCCCACGTATCAATATCAGCACATGCAGGTGAGGACATACCTATGGGATGATTGAGTTTTCGCCACTGCGCCATACAACATCACTCGTGGACTTGGTAATCATACAAAAGTGTGGAATAATTAGATCACAATGTTATTAACACGTTGTTTATCGGTTATTTAATGATGTTATTGTAGAGATCCGATCTTGCTGCGCAATACCTTGCACTAGAAATGTTAGATCAGTCATTAGCTGGCAATGCATACGCTTATTTACGAATTATGCCTTCAGATACACCATCAAGATAGTCTGATTAAACATCATCCACTTCATTATTTAAATGCAGTAAATCAATTGGTGTTATGTATACACGTTCTGAATTTCTAAGCAACATTTTAATTGCATTGCGTTTGAATTTATTGAATTAGCTTTCAATTAGGTAAATATAAATTTTCCATCTATTTATTCTAGATTATCTAGCGAAGATCAATTAAAATGCCATGTACCTAAATTTACATGAAGTAAACATTGTTTTTAATAAAATAAACAACTGCATCAATTATTTTTTTCATCATGTTTACGGATACGATTGGCGATGAATAAGTTGTTGATTTATATCAATGAAAAGATGTGTATCGAGTTATTTATTGACCAGCTGAATATTTATAGAAGACGGTCTCTTAGACTATTATGTCATAATGTGGATACGACATACAAGAGCTTGTTGCTCGTGCTTCAATTATTACAGGACGATAATAATTTATTAAGTTATTTACTCGAAGACGTGAGTGGTTTCAGAAATGTGGATATAATGTGATGTTAACAAGAAGCAACTGAGGAGCGGAAAATATTTATAAAAATAAGTGTATTTAAAGATTTCTGTAATAGAAACATCGCATGAATATTACATTTTTATTCTATTTGTTAGCATGCTGTTGTCATCTTTTTATGTTAATGCCGACACAGATTGCAATAACATTGCGTATAAATACCATTTTAAACTTAAAGTGCTTTATACTTGTTAGTTTTTATAATGTTACAACATTTATTAACGTAGGCTTTATTTCAATAATGTCAATGTTTGACTATGCAGATTCAATTAAAACAAGTATATTATTTTGTTAAAATAAATTAGATTACTATTATTTATACTAACAACTTTTGTGTCTGTTATTATTTTTTCTTTACTTATGATAATCATTAGCAAGTTTTACCAATCACGATAATCAGCTTTACTTATTATGTCTTTACTTGGTTCTATCTTAAATAAACAGCAAACATATCCATATTCCAAGCTTCCAAAAATATACCCAATGATATCACAACCGTACTTACTTACTTAATAAGCAAAATATGAAACTCTTTATAAAAAAATGTTCAATTTACAAATTTTTCCTTAAAAATTGAGATAAGCGGGAGACGTTCTTCCAAGACCGTCGGCACAGGTTCCAGCGCCCGCGTCGCCCGACTTCGCTTATTCATCGCACGCGCAAGGGATAATTGGACCCGTAATTAGTTTCAATTACGTTGCGATTGTCAAAAGATTAAAATAGAATTTATCGCGTGTGAACCACCACTTTTCCGCGGTAGAATGTAGAAAATTATTTTTTTATCGAGTTTAGCGGAGCGACCGCTGCCTTTGTCCGGGCTCACGTTGATCACGTGCAGATGTGCATTGTTTTGCTTCAAGACTTTGAGCCAATGATTGCCTGCCAATCATCTGATCTACGTACACGTGTATTTTACTACAATATAAGGCTGGGGTAAGGTTGAAACTTTAAAGTGTAACTTTATCAACAGCTCTGGGTCAATCAATGTGTTTTATTAATATAATATATCTTTCACAATAATGAAATAGGTACTTTATTATATAGTTAGTATTGGAAAGGGATATCTTTAAAAGAACAATTTAAAAAAATTGCTAATGACAAACTTTTTCCGTGATTACTACGTGCAGTCTTCTTGAAATTCAATTGCTATAAGGGAACCAAAATGTATAATCATTCAATGTGACCAAGCTGCTTAAGATCATGCCTAAATTAAGTATGACTGCATCATGTAGAATCATTGCGAATCCAGTTCACGCCCAGACTTACATCGCTACCGCCTACCAAAAGAGACAAGTCGTTCACCGCTGGGCAGCACGAGACTCTTATAAAGCCTCGGTTACACAATGTGTGCTAATTGCACTGGTCGGCCTGTTAGCGGTATCGTAAAATTACTGACTTTTTCGTACTGACTTTGGAAATCGGAATATCTTGTCGGAAACTGAAAATCAAGTGACTTCTTTTTATTTTTTATATTATTCTTAAACGTCAACCATCATGCACGGATTCATTAAACAACATTTGCTTGTAAGCTCTGCTCCGTTCTTACGCTTTTAGATGCGTATTTGCAGTCTGGATATTCTGCCAGTTACGTGAAAAAGCTCGCCCCAGGTTAATTTATTTATGTACTAGCTGTGCCCGCGACTTTGTTCAAAGTTTCATATCTCTAACTCAAATAATAAACTTTTATAATACAGGCAGTATTACACCTATCCCCCCTTATTTTCAAAACAAAAAGTAACCTATGGCCGTTCTAGGTTCACGTATATCTTTACCGAATTTCATTAAAATCTGTTTATCGTGGTTTAGGCGTGACAGCTGGACAACCAAACAGACAGACAGAGTTACTTTCGCATTTTGGATGTCAATCCATACTAATATTTTAAGCTGATCAAATGACTTTGATCAGCTGACATTTTGCAAGTCAGTAGCTGACATCGTGTAGCCGAGGCTTCAGCTCGTAACAATGAGTGGTGATCACCGAGGAGGGCGACCGTGACGCGCGCGCCGAAGGCCGCGGACGCTTCCTGCGTGCGTGACGCGCATGCGCGCAGTGGCCTGCGGTTCGACCAACGATCGTCTCCTATGAGTACTCAAGTTTATCTTACAAAGACGTCTTTAACGTTAAATGTCAACCGATCTTTAGCGAAGTCCAGTCAGTAGGTTCCCGCACGAAAAATCACTAGATGGCCGATGATAGACGTAGGGTTCAACTGTTAATTGATTGGTGATTCAAATTTCATGTGGACATGTTCGTCAGTGTTCCAAACCAATCACGCAGCAGTTGGACCTCACGCCTACGTATCGCCATCTAGTGGATTTTTTTTACACGAACACCGTCATTCTACCAACTTTGAGTGGAAGACAGATAGAATCCCAAAATATAAGAGCACCAGGCTGTGTTTATAGCGTTCAAAGGTTTACACCACATTAGGGTTTATGTATCAAGCTCCCAGCCACACGTGATTCATTATAATAATCCGTGTATAATAAAACGCAAGCATACCCATAATCAATCAAAAATGTTAATCCTATGACTCGCTAACGTAATTATTTTTTTTTCTTTCACTCAATACTTTTTTAGTAATCAATGTTTTAAGAGATTGCAATCTAGATAGAATATTAGAAAAGTG
This sequence comes from Glyphodes pyloalis, assembly GCA_037074685.1. Lineage (NCBI taxonomy): Eukaryota > Metazoa > Arthropoda > Insecta > Lepidoptera > Crambidae > Glyphodes > Glyphodes pyloalis. The sequence continues at coordinate 4,191,000 of JAYKKO010000015.1, read as the reverse complement.
CAATCCTACTTGGCATTAAATATAAACAACTCTCGTACAGATTTTAAATACCGACTGTACTTATATACTTATACAACAAAAACCTGTAAAGCAAGATCCCCTATCAAATGTAAAAAAGGACAATATTTTACTAAAGTAGATTGAAATTACTGAACATTTATTATGCTCCTATAAACATGAGATTAGCTTTGCTGCTGTGGTTAGACAGACCTACACCATTATTTCAATTCATATGAAAGAATAATAATTTTAAAGTCTTTATTTAAAATTGGTGTCTAGACAAATACAAAACACGCCAGTCTTTTGTGTTGTTCAGAACCATAAGTAAATCATCTCATAAATGGCTAATCAAACCAGGAACCGACCGAAACGAAGTATGACGCGACAAAGTAATTACACGTGTGGCATCAATAAGTACCTTTGTCCCATTCGGTTTACACTTTACCTAACACTTGCATTGACCGACAGCAGCCGTTAGTTTTGAGAAATTCATTTAGATTACGGTATTAGTGAGGTGACCCGGTCGCTTTTTGTCACCGGCTTGAGAGTACACGCTATTTGTTGTAACACTCACGTGCTACGTTCCGACTCATCGGCTTTATCTAGCCAACAAGAGATAATCGCGCTAACTAGATACAATGAGACCAGGCTTTCATTGCCCATAAGACACTTACGGAACACGTTGTTTTCCTCCGCAACTCTCAGAATGAAGCAATCACGATTCTGACATCCTAATGTCATGTTATCGCCGCTTCTGTAATCTTCTTTGAAATCCGAAAAAAATATTTCCCAGGATCGTGAGTCGTGACTAGGGTAAAGACTCGGCCGACTCAGTGCTAAAAATATTTTGTTTTTCATCACGTTCATCTCAGGCGACAACCTCTGGTCTGATCGTGAGATAGGGACCAAGATATACGTTTCCCAAAACGCATAACAAGGAGGCGGGCGACACCTGGCCGACAGTTAGGTATGCGAACCGCGTAACACCCACACACCTCTTACATACCATCACAAATAAATACCCTATGAGAATGGTAATTTTTACTACATTTTACTTCAGTAATGTGAAATCAAGCAACTTAGTAAAGTAAAGTCCTGAAACTAAATCTTCTTTAGTAATCATTCGGTATTTTAATAAAATTCAAATAGGTTCATCTTTTGGCCCTTCAATGGATAAAACTTGGCCATGCGTCAAACAATAACTACAGACTGTACATATTTGTCTTGGCGTACAAAGTGAACGATCTATGTTTTTGTTGCACCCTAATGACTACCAAATGTATGTAAATGGAGTATAGATTTTTTATTTTGTAACAAATGTGACGAGGTCCCCACGAGTTCATTGTTCTTCTAAGCTACGCGATAGGAAATTTTACACGAATGTCCGCTCATGGAGGCACGCGTCGAATTTTTATTTCGCATTAATCGAGGCAGGTAGGAATGATGGACACAAAGAACTCGCGGGTTCTTGGCACTTTCTGGCTAGGGCATTGTTCTCCGCCGAAGCGTCTGCCAGGATAATGACCGTCCGCTTAAGGGTACGTTGAACATAACAGTACACAAAATGACCGGAAATGCCTTGCCCATGACAATATGCAACTGAGAGTCAAAACAAAGCACAAGTGTGATTGGTGCATTGACCCATAAAAAGTAAGACAATAATCGCCCAATTGCATAATTCCAAGATATCACCTGCTTTGTACGTTTCCGTGACTGAAGCCAATGGGCTACGCACGACAATCGTCTGCAATGGAGCGTAACCTAGTAACGATTTCGCATTTCAATACTTCTTTTATCATTGATCAAAGCCTTTGTATGGTTTGTAGTATGGTCGTTTCAGTAATTTCACACTAATTACCTACTCTTAAAACCGCTCATACAAAAATTTAAAGCGCTCACTAATATTTGCTTAGTCATGCACGAGAAATCGATTTCGCAAATTATTTTCTGTTTTCTTGGATTCTATTCTATTATGGCTTCAAATGCCAATGTTTATCCAACAATTAAATTAATTTAGAGACATTTATAAACTAGTTTCAAACCGGTATCTACAGTGCTGATTCATAATCCCTTGTAGGTGAAAGATATAACAATTAAATGTGTTCATAGTTCGACGGATAATTTCTGAAATTATGGGGATTTCCGCAATTACCGCTTACTCATTCAGCGGTTAAAAGACTAAAAAAACTTATTACGAAGAAGTTATAATTTTCCAGGTAGTTTTGTTATAGTTGAGAAGAAATTTTAATTAATATAAAATATAGATATTCCAATATTATTTCAAAAGTATGTGTGGCTACGAGATGGAACGGGTTAAAACTAGAACAAGCTCGTTATTTTGCTCTCCTTGACCTAATTTTAGAGTTTAAATCAAAAACGTATTGAACCGGTTAGTTTGTTGCTAAATTAAATCAAAAAATATTTTATAAAAATAAACTACGAGTAACTTAGGAATTAGACCTACTTATTGATTATATATATTTTAACTTTAACCGCAATCCGTTATTTGAAGTTTCGCTACCCAAGCAGGTTAGTGGGACGAGTATTTGCCTTGACATCCACAAGTTTATAAGAGAACTAGCCGATTATATTTTCGTTTCAATACCAGTAGTTGAGAAATACAATATTTGATATTGACATTATTTTCTAATTAAAGCGAGATATAAAAAGTATTCTGGGCTTTTTATATTTTGACTCTGATTTGCCCAGTAGCACAGGAAATAAATACATACAACAGTTTAAGTGGTAGCTTTTAAAATATTTTACTAATAGTACTTCTTATTTATAGGAAAAGAAAATTGCTGAATTACCTCGCAGTATTCATTTTTTTTTTTTTCAAAACGAAATAATTACGTGTCACCTAAATATCTATTAAAAAATGGGAAGGTATACATCCTAGCTGAATTTTGTTGAAGTGATGTATAGTCAGTATCTTTCATTTGAAAACAGTAGTTCTTTGTCACATTAAGGCCCAATACGAAGCAATTGACATTACCCGTTTCGCGGCGAACCGCGCGCCATCTATTGAACGCATTTGGCATTAGCTCGTGCTAGCGCAGCACGAGTGTGCGGTGCTAGTACGAGCTAATGCCATGTAGTACTAATACATACATGTCATGCTGTGCAGAGTAATTTTGATTTAGAGACAGCATTGCGTACGTATAATTTATTAAATCTTACTACTTTGTAATATTAGTAAGTACCAATAGATTATCAATTTTGTATTTTATTCGTTACATACATACAAACATATCGATGGTCCCAATGAATAAACGTTCAAACGAAAAACTACTACTTTTCAGGAAACCATAAAAACGTTTGAAATCACATTACTTTAATGTCGTAATGAATAGATATATTTAATGTATAATTATATTAAAGGTTAAAAATATTTCAGATCATATATTTTTTAAGAAAATAAAACTATCGATTATCTCAGTATTCAAGAAAAAACATATAATTTTATTATTCTAATGAATAATATGTGACTTGTTAACAGAAATGTATCACTGCACGTTTATTCGTGTCATAAATGAAGCATAAACAAGTGTAGTAAAACGATACACGATTCTACAAATTAGTAAAAGATAATAATTCTACATTAGGATAGCTGTATTAAAATTTTTGCGGTCTGTAATGAAGCATAACTAATAAAAGTAGCTTCCATTTTTACACGAATAATCGTGTCTTTTTTTTTGTGTAGGAGTTATTACCCAAAGGAAAGGTTAGACACAAGCGGCAGATTGATTTAATACGTTTATTTTGGTGTACTCAAAGAAACAATTAGATTCAGTAGACGCATGTTTTGTTATTCATGTTATATGAAGAAATTTAATTTCCCTACAATAAACGAATTTTGTGCTATAAAAGTCTTATTTTAAGTCCAAAATTTACAAAAAAAAAATGTGTAGGCGTATTCCATGCCATAAAAACGAAAAAAAATTTTTGGGCAAGAGCTCTTGCACGTTTATTCGTTGGGGCTATCGATATATGGGGTGTAATTGAGCGTTTGCAGCGTGTATGCTAACCGACCTTTCAAAAGGTTGTGTACATGAAGTGCAGAACTGCAGACGGTACACGCATCCACATCGGTGGCTCCAAGTAGCTGTGGTACACACAACGATCACACCCCGGCTTATTACGTCGGCTTGTGAGCTAAACCCGATGAGGAATCCTGCATGCTTCATTACTGCTTCGTTCGTGCTTCGGTTGGCAGGTCTTGCGGTGGAACCTCCTGCTTTGTGTACAAAGTCTAACTCGGCGGTAAAGGCAGTCCACGCTGATAAGCATAGGGCAAGCTGATAGGGCAGAGGTCCAGTTTCATACAGACTGGGCTTTGTCCGAGGCTTGCACTTGGACGGCTCTGGGGGTGTAGTTGGTACATCGTGGTCGCTTTCACTCTACAAAAGAGATAAAGATAAAGAGGATTCGGCAGCACCTTAGTGACAAAGGTGGCCTGTTTAGGGGGGTACTGCTTTGCCTGCTCAGCCGGGGAGGGGGCTAGAAAAGATGCCCTAAAGAAATGTTCACCCTAACCCACACGGATGGTAGTAACCGCGGCTGCCTCCGCATCGTTTCACTCGTAGTCGACGATACAATAAAATACGGTTTTTAAAGTTTTTAAAATCACCTAATATGACTTCAGGCGCGTAGAACGTGCTAACCCTACTTGATCACAACTCCAACACCTATCCAGAACGGAAAACCGCAATTGTTCTCGGGAACTTAGCAATTCTCCGAAGAATTAGCGCGCAGTATCAAGAGTGTACGTCCAATCGAGCTGGTACTCTTGTTGGGCGCCAAAATGGCTCAAGACTATGAAGGCTGGCTTAAAATCTTAGGCAGAAACGGAGTGGGTAACATGAACTAGAATGGTCAGCTACTGCTCAATTTATGTGCACAAATTCTTGCTATTACAAACACTTTGTTCAGCCTCCCCGCGAAGCATAAAACTACATGGAGCACCCAAGGCCCAAATATTAGTATCTAATAGACTATGCGAAAGTACGGCAAAGAGACGTTTTCCAAGTCCTAATCACCCGCGGGATGCGTGGTGGTCACTGCTAGACTGACCACAGACTTGACGTTATAAAACTACGTCTTTGCTTCCGGCGTCCTCGCAGATCCGGTCCATCCAAGTCTGCATGTTTAAACGGTATTAGGCTTATGAATCATGAGACAATGAAGACATATGCTGAAGCGCTAACAATCAGTTAACCGTCTGTAAGCCCTGAGAGCAGTGATATCGAAAAGAGCTGGTTGGCTATATCTTCTCATATCTTAGACACGGCTAAATTCACTCAAGGGCTAACAACCAAAAACATGAAAATTGGTTTGTTGAAAACGATAAAGTCATAGTTAGCGCAATCGACAAAGCAGAGCAATTCAACCTGAAAGTGTTGTGGAAATACGACGAGAGTAACCTGAAGTTTCGTCGACTATCTTGGGAAAGGATCGGTGGTGGCAAGACAAAACTCACTACATGCAGTGGTTTCCTGACACAAACTAGCTTGGGGTGTTTTACAGTGAGGTTCGAAAGTTGATTAGCACGATCCCCTTTTCAAAAGCTCCTTTGAAACCATCGAATGGTGAAGGACTTCTCAAAACAAAGGAGAAAGTGCTCGAGTAATGGATGGGACACTTCAACGCTCTACTCAACGTGCGCTGGTCTCTTGACTTTGAATGTGTTCTGTTGATATCTGAACTCCCCACTCTAGCTAAGCTGGATAAGCCGCTGACACTTGCTGAGATTGTTCTTGCGGTCAGTTAACAACTAAAATAGCGCGTGGTTGGTATCAACTTGATACCGGGAGAGCAACTACTTAAATCCGGTGGTGACGGGTTTCATTCGGCTATATGGAGCCTTTTTGTACTTTGTGGGAAAAAGACCAAGTCCTAGCATTTTTACAGTTTCTCGCATTGATCGATTGCACCTCTTACCGGGGTATTTTACTATTATCAGCCCCTGGGAAAATCTTTGCCAGAGTACTCCTAAAACACACCGAAGAGCACCTGCCTGAAACCCAATTTGGATTTTGGCCTGATCGGGGCACGTGCAGAGCTAATTTTTCAGTGCGTCATCTTCAAGAAAAGAGTTGACCTCGAGAAGGCTCTCGATGGCGTGCCCCGGAAAGCTCTCTAGATGGTGCTAGGGAAGCTATGATGCACGGAGCAGTTCTGTCAACGACGAATAGTCTGACTTTTTTCCCCGTCACCTGTGGTATGAAGCAAGGGTATGTACTAGCCTACACTATCCGCGCTGTATTTTGCATTGGATGTCAGGGATGTCTCACGGACTTCTTCGAAAGGTTTTCGCATCCGGTTCCGCACTCAGGGCTTGCACGAACGTGTTACACACGCTATGATTAATGAGATCTTGTACGTAGATGACCTTTGTTTCGTGGCAGAATCCACAAAACCCTGCAGCAAATCATGTCGGATTTTCACCGTCTTGCCAAAAATTTGGTCTAAAAATAAGTATAAAAAAGAGGAATGGCTGTCGATGGACGTTAATGGTCGCGAGACACTGAAATGAAGACTTGGTGAGGACTAGTTGAAGCGGGTTGACAAATTCCGCTACCTGGGAGTACAATAACACCCAAGTGCAACCTCGATGCTGAAATAATAAGCAGAATTGGCTACTTGACAGTTTTTGAAAAAGTATTGTAAAATGTGTGCCCGTTCATTTTATATCCCAAGCAATTGGATTTATCTAGATAAAATGTAAATAACCAGAGAAAAATAAAATTTTGTGTAACACATTTAAAAAGCGCGCGAAAACGCCAAGTCACGTCACTGTTGAAATTATGACGTCAACGTCCTAGACAACGAACCGATACGCATAGGAACGACTTAATTTAGATAAACGAAAAATGTTTCAATAAATTCTTAATACGATTAGAGACAATAATTCATTTTAATCGGTAAAATAATCATTGTTTCGCCACATTAAAATAAATCATTTTCGCCGACAGCTGTCATTTCCGAATTGCAATGGTGGTTTCCGTTTCGGTTCTTTTGTTCCACAGATAAAAAAAGTAAATATTATTTTGCAAAAATAAAATACTTAGTATGCTTTTAATTAAAAAATAAAAAAGTAAAATTATTACTTAACTAATAAGCTAACGTATCTAACACTTTTCATATTTTATAGTTAACACTGTCAAGTAGCCAATTAGTGCTGCAGTCGCGGCATTCAGTTAGATAAATTCAGAGGTCTTCTGCTCTCAAGACATTAAACTTGCTACCGACAGGTATACATGGCGATCATGATCGGTCAATTCCATCTCAGATGCCTACTGAAGATTATGATTGGCTTTTAGCCACATGCGACCACATTTTCTTAATTGGTGCATCGTACGAAAAATAACTTCACGTACATACTTTGAAATGATTGTACTTGTAAGTCTTACAAAATGTCGTTGTAAAAATTGCAAAAATTAAAAACTTTATTCTGTTTTCTCCATAGTGGGGGTAAGGTCCTGAGTGTATTAATTCTTACTAGACAACTCCAAGCGGTCAATCATACCCCTATGACAATGTATGACATTATTTGCCGTCTCTGTGTTTGCATTTACTCTGTTCATTATTTTCCGATTCGGTTGTGATATTTCGTCGACGCGCGTTCAATACCGCGTAATGACATTTTCCCGTAAGTTCTAATTTAGATTGAAATAATATGAAATAACAGACCACTTTAATCTTTATGGCAAATGCTACATACGCGGTATTGCACGCACGTCGACGATTTGCATTTTTGAGTTTCTCACTTGCCTAGAAACGTATAAATGATCAGTTTGGCTATTGTAAATAAGTAAAACCGGCCAAAAGTGTGATGGTCCACGCTCAGTGTAGGGTTCCGTAGTTTTTAAAGCATCACAATACTTAAGTATCCTTAAATTACAACTTTAGTTAAAAAAATATTTTTTCAAAAATTTCAAAAACGATTAAACCCATCAGGTTCAAAATAAGTTTCCTAGAAAGCCTTTATGCAGTTCTATATTCCAGATTTTTTTCATACTTTTTGACTTATGGTTCAAAAGTTAGAGGGGGGGGGGGGGGACACAATTTTATTTTCTTTTGCAGCGATTATTTCCCAAAATATTAAAAATATAAAAAAATGATCTTAGTAAACCCCTGTTCATTTTTAAATACCTGTCCAACGATATATCACATGTTGGGATTGAAATAAAAAAAAATCACACCCCAATTTACGTGTAGAGGGGGTACCCTAAAAACATTTTTTTATTTTTTATTTTTGCACTTTGTTGACGTGATTAATATACATATTTGTACCAAATTTCATCTTTCTAGTGCAAACGGTTTCTGAGATTATCCTCGGACGGACAGACAGATAGACAGACATGGCGAAACTATAAGGGTTCCTAGTCGACTACGGAACCCTAAAAATGCAGCCTAAGCAGCCTCCCAACAAAAAAGTATTTTACAAAAAATATAATCTCAAAATGGAATTTGCGCAATTCGAGCTGCGTAAAGACTACGCGTGTAAACCAATTTATTTACTATTTTCAAAATAGACAACTAACTGCCGTCACCTGTCAACACTACACATCGAAGCACCTGAACGGCAAACTTTCATATCTAAGAATTATGCAATTTAATCAGGCGTTTGTGTTTAAAATGAATTATTTTAATAACTAATAGATTGTATAAAAAACGAAAAAGGCGGCGACCTTTGGAATCACAATCCTAAAATTTTTTAGTAAAAATATTTTTTTCTAAAAATATATTTACAGAGTTTTGGAAGAAAAATAATTTGAAGAAATCATTTTTGAACATTTTTTAAAAACGGTATAATTTTTATATATTCATTTATTTTAAAATTTCAAGAAGGCGGCGACCTTGTAAAATATCTGAATAAACGTACAAAAAGTGATTTAATGCTTAGAATTACTTGAGGTCATCGTTGTAGTGAACAGAAATACATGAAGTTTCGCTAATTCTCTTCGTATTGGGCCTTAAGTTACATATGACCTATTTAACTATGCCGAGGTTAATTGTGACAAGGTACTGAGATCTACACAAACTAAAGATTCTAACTTAAGTATTATTCTAATCTGTAAGCTTTTATAGTACTTATAACTTCAGTAGCTTTCAGTGTGTGTTCTGTAGTGTGCGTGCAAATCGCGATAAAGCCTCCAGATGCGCCAGTGGTCGGTGCCTTATGACCTAGAACTTGGCGGCGAACGAGCCCGGCTCTGACTCACGCGGCTGGTTTCCGAGAAACTATGAGATTTTAATGCTGTTTCCTCTACAGACCATAACTGTCAACGCACTGACTCATGGGCATGTTTATATAATAGACTAATTGACGACACCTGTATTTGTTATTCGTAAACAAACATTGACGTCTTTAAAACAAGCAATTATAACGTTATTTAGGAAAAATACAATCCTTGTCAATTAAAATTGTCTGCACATTTATGTTATATATTAAGAAAAGATTTATAAATTAACTTTCATAAATTATTATGAAAACAATATATTGGAATTGAGTTCCTTCTTATCAGATTAGTATCTTTTTAAGATGTACGATTAAGGAACCATTATTTTTTCCTATTTTCATTTGTACGAACATACATCCATAATTTTACCGAACTCATGATTTAATCAAATTGAAATTCGGGTGACAATAAAAACATAACCCATGGCACCTTTAGTGCTGCGCTATTTTTTTTCTTTACAGCTTTTGAACAAATACATATCTATACAAACCACTGATTAATAATCTATGTAGGTAAGTCTTCATAATGATAAATGAGCAGCGGAAGCAGGTAATGATGCAACATATCAAGAAAGATCCTGTTCGATTGGTTAATAACTATTGATTCATAAGTTAACAGCTTTATCGTATTTACAAATACCTACTAACACATACTACTCACATGACGCAGAGCCCATTGACAAAGTCTAATGACCAAACACACACGTTCTGTAGTGAGAATGAATCATTCGCGATATAAGGCGAGCGGTGAGAGGAGGCGATGGTGAGATCTCAAGGCGTTGTAAAAGGTGGTCTACGTATCTTAGCCGGGTTTGTGAGTGCTTTATGAATGAAGTAGTATACTGCTACTAGCTACTACACGGTGTTCGGATTCAATTAAATTGTTTCGGAGGCGCCGGTGAGCGGTGTTCCGAGAAGGATTGAGTCACCACTGGCCCCGCCAGAACAAGTCATTTCCGATTCCGCTCCTGATCCGAGATAATGGATTGAATGATTCTTGCAATGTGTGAATCGGAGTAACGTTTAAAAGTATCTTGTCTTATATTCTAGCTTAAATGAAAAGTACTAATTGCCTCATCTCGGAATTAAAATGTAAAACCTATCAACATTTAGTGTCCTTAAACGTCACAGTCCAGGAAAAATATTGTTTAAAATTTTTCAGTTACTAATAATTATAGGTAATATTATTTCTACATTTTCCACTAGTCTTTCGCTTTATTCTACGCAGCATAATGATATATAGCCTAGAGTCTTCCTTGATAAATGGACTATTTGACAAATATTAATTTGTCAATTCAAAACAGTTGTTCCTGAGATTAGGAAGTTCAAACAAAAAAACTCATCTTTATGATATTAGTATGGATATCTTATAAAGCTTCAATAGAGTTGGAATTCCATGTAAAATGTTCCTAATTATTTTACTTTTGGTATTTATAATAGCAGTATTTCGGTAAATAATCATAACTTTATAAATGTACATTACGTTCATATTATTATGTATGTATGCCTCCTAAGTGAGTTCGTTTAAAGTTAAAAGATATCAGCAAGCGAGATAAAGTACTCACCATAGCCTTATCAGTATCCCCGAAGGCTGGCGCTGCACTACTCCTGGTGAAGAAGACCAGCGCCACCACCGCCGTCCACAGTATCCTCAAACTTGATCTCAAACTAACGAACGCCATGCTTGTTGATATGTCTATCCCCTTTCTCTTGTATAAACTCATCTACTCTTAAAATTAGTATCAAAAATATATCTTCTATAAGGACGGATATGTCATTTATATCGTTTAACCAAATACGGCCAACAACGATTTACAAAATACTCTACATTTACTGGACTGTTTCGAGGATATGTCGTAATTTATCTGAAACAAAGAAAAATATTAGTTGTTAATATATGATTAAAGTCACTAATGCATTATTAAACAAGAACCGGTAAGTGCGAGTGTCACGATCACATAGAGGTCATGATCTTTGCTGGTAAGTCAATTACTCATATCTGGTGAATCAGTGTTGGGGATATAATTATTGCATAAATTAGAAGATAAGTAAGACCTTTAATGATAAGTAAAACGTGCATTCTTGCTTTGTTAAAAAAATACAAGTTATTGCTAAGTGTTATTTTGTTTCTAAAAATATACCTACTAGCAAATGAAAATTCAATGCTTTTTCATCTCATAGTTGACATAATAAACAACTAAATTATGTTATTTGGGATATGTCCCGAAGAGTAAATTCTTCGTTATAATTCGTCGCAGTATGATGTTATATGGCTTAAAGTAGTCCTCGAGAAATGGACAAACCGACAAAAAAATCTGTTCAAAATTCTTTAGTCATTGTGATATTTTTGATCTGGGTAATAGGTAATGATAATTTTTCCGACAATAACCAGTTTATTTTTGTTTTATATTATTTTATGAGAAACCAAATATTATTTGATTAAAACGGTTTTATATCTGGCCATACTTAAATATGTTAGATTTTAATAATCTCGCGAGTTGACACTCACAGGTTGACGAATATGATGAGACGTATTGCAAATTATAAGACTTAATTTGTTTTGATATTTGTTTTCTTTAGCAGTGCATTCAACATGTGGTACTAAAGAGAATTTGAATGTTATCTTTTCTGATAGCAGTTATATTAGTGATAAGTTTAGTCAATATGACGAACACGGCTAATCACGCCGACCTACATACACACTCTGAAACAGGTGGGCTTGTCAACAGACGCTATTATTTTCAAAGACAAATCGTTTTGTAGCTTTTATGTGGAATAATAGACTTTAAAAATCCAGAACCACAATTAACTGAAACAATTTGACAAAATTAAAAAACTGAATTTTTTTTTAGACAAATACATTTATAAAAGGATTTATTTGTATGAGTCAGTCTCGTATGCTAAATATTATCGTTTAATTTAATTAATGCATGTTTATATGAATTAATATTAAATCATAATATCTACTGATAACCCTCATTATAGAAAATTGTCACAATACGTGATAAATTCCATATTAGTTTATATCCATAATATATTTTAGATAATCTAAACAAAATTTAAACTCGTAATTGTATGTTTTAATAAATTGCTTGATATTCTCACTATAATGATATTTATAAATATACATGTCGCCACCTAAACACCGATCACGTTTTTCGCTCTTAACGACCAATTTGAAAATTATAAACCTTTGGGGATTTGATTTCTTAATTTGTCTTTTACCTCATTCGTAAATTTATCTTTATATTCTTACTAGCTGTGCCCGCGACTTCGTTCGCGTAGACTACATCCTTTGATGGTCGCTTTTACCCCTATCTCCCCCAATATTCGAAACAAAAAGTAGTCTATATTTTAATAGAGTTATATTTGTGCCAACTTTCATATCTCTAACTTAAAAAATAAATATTTTCCCATATAAACTTTTAAAGGTGGCATTACCCCCCCCTTACTTTCTAACAAAAAGTAGCCTATGTCCGTTCTTGAGGTTCAACGTATACCTATGCCAAATTTCATCAAAATCGGTTGAGAGGTTTAAGCGGGAAAGCGTAACAGACAGACAGACAGACAGAGTTACTTTCGCGTTTATAATATTAGTAGGGATACGCGTTGATCATCAGTACTAAATATGCTTTTATTTTTACACATTTACGAGAAGATTACTTTTCAACTTATTATCTTAGCTCTAAATATTGCTTTTTACTCAATTGGTACAGGTAACAAGTCATGTTTATAGATCGTCAAAAGGAATTTAAATTAAATATAAACAACACCATTTATTGTCACTCTATGGGTAGGTACCATTTATTACTCTGTCTTAGTTTATGTGACGTTAAAAATACAGAAAATTGTGACGGCAACAATCCATTGTCGAATCATGCTCCCTATAGGAGACTGTTAACATTAAGAAAAACTAATTTTATTAAGATTAATTAAGGTCGAGATCTCATTAACCAGCAATTAAGAGGTGAGCAGAACCTCCGGAACCGAAAGTGCAAATCAGAATGTCGCCAACAATGCTACGCTCGCTGAAGCGCGACGCGAGTTGGCGGTTTCTCCAACGACATTGGACCACGTTACCTAATCCCATTTGCCAAAACATTTTTTCCTATGGAACAACCCGATCTAACGACCAACAAGCAATGCAATACTTGACACCGAAAATTTTGCATTTTACGCGAAATTGATTAAGTCTTAATCGAATTCTAATCAATTACGTATGGCCCTCGCCTAAACTAGATTTGGTAAAAAGAACTTCAGTGTTACTGCCGCGAGGATTGCCTCTTTCATTTAATTTTTACAGAACAATAACAGTACTTTTGTAAAAGCAAAAACCAAATAAGGCATATGGAATTTTTTATTAAAAATGTCATATTTACTAAGGGATTATGATGATTAATACGATAATAACTTAGATTTGCCTCTCTTATGTAAAGACACTTAATTCAATTACTGATTTATTTAGTTTACCTAAATACTCACTTTGTCACATAATGAAATTGACCACTGGACTGTCCTTTGTTCAAATGAAACATTTGGAAATAAAAAGGCGTTATTCAATTGAATTGGGCTACGTATGTCTAAGAACCTAAATGTTTTAAATGATTAATTATTTAGTTATTTTTATAATAACTAAATAATTAATATAAAAATAACTAAATAGTTATAGTTATAGCCTATAGTTTTGAGTCCGCTAAGCAAGGAGATAAATCGCCGTTATGCAACATAACGGCATCTCAAGGAAAGTGCTCAAAAACATGAGCAGCGGCAAGTCTCTCGGTCATGATGGTATTAGTGTGGAACACTTGAGGTATGCTGGGGTGCACCTGCCGCGGGTATTGGCTATGTTCTTGACAATGTGTATGAGTCACTCTTATTTACCGCAGGCGTTAATGAAAACCACCGTCGTACCAATTGTCAAGGATAAGACAGGTGACGTTTCGGATAGGAGGAACTATCGGCCTATATCATTGGCAACAACAATTGCCAAAGTGTTGGATAGTGTGCTTAATTCTGAACTGGACAAATACTCAAACATACATGATGCGCAGTTCGGGTTTCGACCCGGACTTTCAACTGAAAGCGCCATAGTAAGTCTTAAGCATACTGTCCAATACTATACTGATAGAGGGACGCCGGTGTATGCCTGCTTCCTGGATCTCTCCAGGGCATTTGACTTGGTGTCTTATGACGTCCTTTGGATGAAGCTGGGGAGCAGGGGTGTACCGGAGGTGGTATTGAATATTTTGAAATTTTGGTATGCAAACCAAACAAACCAGGTGAGATGGGCCGATTCTGTGTCGGATCCATATGTGCTGGAGTGTGGGGTGAGGCAGGGCGGGTTGTCTTCACCCAGGCTCTTTAATATATATGTAAATGATCTCATCGTGGAGCTGTGCAGCATGCGGGTCGGCTGTCGTTTGGATGGCATTAGCGTGAATAATATAAGCTACGCGGACGACATGGTGCTGCTCAGCCCCACGGTGGGTGGTCTGCAAGACATGTTAAAAGTCTGTGAGTTGTATGCTGACAGGCACGGGCTCATGTACAACGTAAAGAAAACAGAATACATGGTCTTTGGGGCTGCTGCTAAATGCTCAGATAACAGTACAAATATTACCCTTAATGGCTTAAACATAAAACGTGTAATGAGTTTTAAATATCTAGGGCATATCTTAACGAGTAGCCTCAAAGACGATGATGATATTGAACGGGAGCGAAGGGCTCTAGTGGTCAGAGGTAACATGTTGGCGCGCAGATTCTCTCGTTGCACTGATGATGTCAAAGTAATGCTGTTTAAAGCCTACTGTCAAAGCATATACACGGGAAATCTGTGGGTCAGGCATACCAAAAAATCGCTGGAGACCCTAAAAATCCAATACAATAATGTCTTTAGGATGATGTTGGGTCTGCCTCGTTTTTGTAGTGCTTCAGGGATGTTTGCGGAATACCAAACTGATGGATTCGAGGCCATTATCGTCCCTGATCAATAGAGTGAGAAACAGTCCCAACGGCATTCTGAGGACATTGGCGGATAGGTTCACTTCGCCCCTGTGGAGATGTATTTTGCAAAGGGTGACGACTACGGGGATTTATCCTCTCACGTGATGGTCACCCATTGTAATATTGTAATATTAAAATTTAAATTCTCTTAATAATTATGCATCAATGTTATATGGGCGTAACTTGTCTGAAATAAACTCTTTTTATTTTTATTTTTTTATTTTTTTTTTTTATTTATAACTAGTTATAATCAAAGTTAATATAAAATAAATATAATTATTTTAGCAATAGGCACTTTAAAACTAAAAACGATTAAGCTACTATAAATCGTATTGGATGATGCTGTGTGTAGAATTTGTATCTACCTATACTGACATAGAAAATGATGACATCTTTGATTATTATCTTCCTTAGAAACTTAGTGGAAATACAAGTATTATTAAGATCCAAGGTTTTTGTCCGCAATTTTTCCTTAAAGGTACATATGTGATGTGATAGCAAGTTTACGGCGTAACCTCCAGATTATCAACGTTGTCTTCCGTGCCATACCCGCCGATTACATCTTATAGATACCTACAGACTAACAACATCGTGTCACAAAGTGAAGAGTTTATTACAGTATTAAACTTTTTCTTTGGAAATCACATCGTAAACTCTATCCAATGACATCTAAGATGGTTTAACTCATCTTATTCTTAGTGTCATTTAGAGTATGGAAAATATTTGTGAAAATCGTTGAGAGGCTGATGCTGAACATTAATTTAAAAATAATAAAAACTTGAAAGAAATGTTGTTACGTTAATTAGCTTTCTTTGTTGAATTGTCTCTTCTAGAAGCCTCTTAAAGAGTGGGAGTCAAATTTGTTACTTAGTATTAACATACGTATATTTCTCCTAGTTTTATTTCTTAGTTGTGTATCTATGGTGGAGGTTCACATCGATTAATATGAACCTTAATTTTGATTTAACCTCACACTATGATAATGTTCCGGGTCTTAGAGCAAAACACTCTCAACTAAACACTTGTGTTTTTAATTAGGGAAACATCACATTATTTTTAATTCAATTAAGATGTTCACTCTATTCGCAAATAATTTAAGGTATCAATCTTAATGTAACATCGGCCATTTTAAGTTTTTGAAAATGATTTAAAAATACTCTGATACTATTTAGTAGTCTGTCTGTTGATTAATAAAATACTAGATTGCTAACTGCATAGAAAATGTATGAAGGAATCATGTTTTGATAGGTATTTAAAAGTATCTCACTATCCAATCAACATCCCTATTCGCTTGAAAGTCATAAAATGATCTCAGCGTACCTAATTATAAACAGACGCCAACATTTGTAGACAACATTATCTCGACGTGGTACAAACTCGGTTGATTCAGCTTATCGTTAACAGTCACATAATCTCAGTCCTAGTTCGTTTAACTCCATATAGGTAAGCACGTCGCACGCATAACTCCCATAACATTACGATTACAGATTACCCATCTCCGCGCACCCCATTTGCATGCGCGCGCGCTGAGACGCATTGCAAGTGTCTCTCGGGGCGACTCAGGCGCGGCCCTGGCGATCTTCCTGCTTCCGGAACTTCGGCGACAATACTAATAACTTGGCGAAACAATCATCTTGTGGCGTAATTATTCATCGATTTCATCTCCGCACTTCGGAGTCATCTATGTTTACCGTTAGGGAATGTACCCGAGCTGGCTTAGAAGTACGTTTGTTTAAGAAAAATGCTTTGTCATATACGTGGGAAGATGCGTTTTATAGTATTTGGTGAAACTCTAAAAAACTTATACGTTATCATAACAAATTGGTAGCGATTTTAAAGATTTCATTCAGTTATCAATGAATATTAGGCACATTAAGATTTATCAGATTAAAATTATCGTTGATTTAATCAGGTGCGTTCATTTTACTTTAGGACATTTCTATTTTTCAGTAGTCATATTCTTAAATGATATTGGCCGTTATTTTATTCTACATAACTAATGAAATGTTACTAAAACGCATTTTTGTTACATTTAATTACGAAGCATATTAAAAGCTGTCCGCTCTTGCAGTTTAACTACCACTAAATCTGTATATAGATTATGTATTGTTTTTTTAACATAGCATAGACGTACCTCTAACATTTTTTGTTTGCAAATGCTGAATGCATTTTCATTTATCGGGGGTAGGGGAGGAGGCATAAGGTTCGCACCCCTAATACGTACCTACTTCTAAATATATGCAAACACACTATTCTCTTTGAATTTGAATCATAATCGTGTATGGCACTAGTCATTCTTACCTACCTACTAAATCCGTATTGGGAAACCCAATGTATTCAAACTTTTTACTATGCAGAAATTAATTATCGATACAACTTTGAACTTTCTTCATCGGTAATATTAATTAAACAATCCATCTATATTAACACTTATGATGAAACCATTTTCTTTGTTTGTTTATTAAATAATTCATTTCCTAACCTTTCGATGTTACCGTTATGATTGACAGCCTTTACTTTGGCTATACCCCCGTAACTAGTAGACAAATATATGCTTTCAAATGTTTGGATGGTTTCGATTAATGAGTGACGATTCATGGAAAAATCGATTTCAAAAAGAATAGCTTTATCCATACAATTACTAACAATGTATGATGACCTTCAAGTTTTTAGGTGGGCCGAAACTTTTTGTTTGTTTACTTACATTCTTAGAACATTTTTTTACATAATCAATCATACATCATAATATACAGTGCGTTTACAACAAGTCCGATGCGATGGCATGAGTATGAGTAGTTTATTTTTAATAAAGGATTTGATATTTTATATCCCAATAGGGGAGCGGACTGGGTTAAAAATTCTAGATTGTTTTTAATCTGTTTAATAGTAACTACAAAAATTGTAGACACTTATGTTTTAATGTGCTAAATTAATAAAAATATACTGAGATATTCTTTTATGTTTGTTTGCCAATACGTCAATCGTGGGCAAAAAGTTACCCACTAAGGACTTCACGGTACAATTGAATTTACGCGAAAATGAAATGAAATACATGTGCCATATTTTTGGAAGATCTCACAGACGGATTATAAAACAATTTTTCCTCCGCTTCCCTATTCAAACAAAATGCGATTTACCTATTTATAATTGTAAATAAATATGAATTGTTTATTGTGTTATTTCAAGCCACGATAACCATGGTGTTATTTAAAGGTTCAATTACGTACAGCATTGCCTCAAACCATCATATTATCGTGATACCATATGACTTCATGTTTTGTGTACAGTATCCTTTTAACACCGTATGAGTCAATCCACAGTGTACCTAGATGCGGTTAAAATGCTTGATTTTAAATCAGTTATTTGTTTATTTACAAACCAT
The DNA here is from genome assembly GCA_037074685.1 of Glyphodes pyloalis. Lineage (NCBI taxonomy): Eukaryota > Metazoa > Arthropoda > Insecta > Lepidoptera > Crambidae > Glyphodes > Glyphodes pyloalis. The sequence continues at coordinate 4,172,371 of JAYKKO010000015.1, read as the reverse complement.
TTAGTGTTCTACTTTATTGACACGATCGTGACTCAAATAATAATGTAAATGAAACGTCCATGTCAATGAACGCATGACTTTTAGCTTAACACCAAATATTTATACCCGTTGCAATGATGTTTTCGATCATGTTAGCTTTAATTAGATAGGTACGTAAAAACAATCGATGTATAAACTGATGTTAAGAATCTTCATGATACCCGATCAAAAAAAAGCACTTACCAATAGATTTCGTTTCCGTGTTACGAGTAAAGTTTTAAACCAATCCCCATTTTGTGATTTATATGCCGAAGCAAACATCACTGCATTCCCTCACACGGAAAAAAGTTTTACAATATCGTTTCATTGCGTGCCCATTTGTATAAAAAATAATAAATAATAAATATTGAATATAATCCGGATCACATTGCACTAAAAGACACAAAGAATTTGTTCCATGTAGGTGAATACGATCAGTTGTCGCTGTTATCAGCCAGATAATGTGACGTCCTTATCCACGACGTTTATCTGATAAGGAACCGCTTGTTTCATTTGTAAGAAAACTTTGGAAATTGTATTCGATGGAACCCTTGAAACAATTAGTTTTATCTCACCGTAGTTGCAAATGTCAGGCGATTATATTCTTTCACAACCTTACTAAATGTAAAGCTATGTTGATATTTGTAAATCAAATATTTTTCCAATTTAAAGCAATACCACATATACATTTAGGCTCAGCTGCACCAAATTAACATTAACGGTAACTGACGATTTAACAGCTATCAAAACGATCGCATCCCATATATTTTTTTTACTATTTGACAATCGTCAACTCATCAATTACGTTAAATTTTAAATTGCTTCCACACATGGACTTAATATAATAATACTAAGTCCATGCTTTCACAGAGCTATAAGCTTTTTAAAATATTTGAATGACGTTCAGCAATGAAGTTTGGTGAAGCTTATATTTGCCACATATTATTTAAAAGTGGTAATGTTTGACAAAATTACTTTTTTTCATCAATAAAATGAAGACACAATATTTAATATTCTTATTTACTACCAAAATTCATAAAGTATTTTACACAACCATGATCATTCCGATGGTCAAACCAGTTCTAAAACAAAATTTCCCACTAAACAGTTAATTTATAACGTAATGTGGACACGATATTTAGCCCTATTGTGACACGCATAACGTTACGTTTACGTTTTCAATTCGATTCTTCCATGAAATCAATGTCTATTTACTTTTGTAATGATCTTTTCATGGAGTAGCCGTTTACCGTGTGCAGACTCTACACACGCAAGGCAATTGTCAATGATTGTCAACCACGGTCCCCATTCAGAGGCAGTGGGTATATCAACATGTTATTATATCCTGATGTATTTTTGCTAATCTTTTCTCGTCGACCGCCAGTGATTTCCCTCAGAATGACAATAGACAGGAAAATCATGCACCTACTCAATCAAATACACGAAATTGTTCCCAACAAAAAGTAATGAGCTATTCATTCATTAGTACCACCATTAACGGTTAGTTTTCATCTCAATTAACAGACACTACTACTGATAGTATTTTTTTTATTTTGATAAAAAAATAATATATATATTTCGTAAAGCATAATAACCTTATGAGAATTATATGTTTTGTCCAAAATAAATTATATGTATTTAGAAATCAGGGTATCGACTTTTTTCTCGCTTTTTGTTTTTACAAAGTTATATGTCTAAACCAACTAAGTAACTAAACTATTTAGGTCCCACTAATGAATGCAAAACTTATCCAATTAAAGCTCATGCAATGAATAGAAAACAAGAGACTGCAGGAAACGTGTAGTACTTATTAGAAATAGTTATTTGTTTTATGTTAGGTCTAAACTTTCAAAATTTTTTTTTGGATTTTGCCACTATTGTTATGGTTTAAAATATATTAAACCTCAAAAAATAATGTTCGTAAATGTAATACCTCTAATAATTTTACTCTTACTTTCAAAATAGAGTTGATTTTATTTCAGAACTTGAACTGATTGTAAATAAATGAATCTCTAACTTAATCGAAGAGTTGCCTTGGTGCATCATTGTTTTTGTTGGCAACGAATTTCTTTTTGTGTAACTTATCTCTTGATAATGAATCTTATCAACTCACCTGTACTACTGGTCCCGTTTACAGTTCACGCAATCCTTACTACTTGAAACGTGAGTTTCACTAGTGCGATCACGTCCGTGGCTCTATCTCTACTTCTACCGGTATGCTGATAAAAAAATAGAGTCTCCGGTGTGGTAACATGTATCACAGCACTCAGTCACTTGGTCCCGTTCACTTTTCTTTGCAAATGCGCGAAATTTCAAAGAAAACGTGCGAGTGCGCGGGAGCGATCGTTGCGCCGTCGGCACGACCTACCGCAGTCCGCGAATGGAGGCGAGTGCGGCGCCGCCGGGCCCGCCGGTTATAATAAGCGGCGACCCCCCGCGCCGCCCTGGCCGCAGCGCCCCTAGCAAGCTTTCCGCTGACAAGCTTCGGGGCAGCTTCTACCGTTCCGCTGCGCCATCTTCTTTGTTTTAGACCACCATATTCGGTAGTGACCCTGACCGTTATGCCAGCGGTTGTAGGTTCGGCACCAGCTTCGACAAGGGGTAGAAACCTTTGCTGAGTTTTCTAACTCACAATCCTCAGTAGCTCATATATCTATATAACCTTAACGATGGCAGCTTTACCTCACTGCACCACTATCATCTCCTTTTTTAAACAGATGCATGGGTTGTGATCTTGCGTTCTCCGTAGGTTTGTCTGTTACAGGTCCGTTACAAGTTTTTTTTAAAGATAGCAGAATACCATTGCGTTGCTGCGCCAAATTGTATGGGATTTATGGATTCAGCGCAACTGTAGGCAAGGGCAATTTTTATCACCGTTTCATTACAACATCTACAAGACAAGTTGATAGGGAATCATCAAATCCTCTGTTCTGGGGTTTGGAGTTGGCGGATTAAAAAATCGCCCTGATGGGCACAATTGTAAATCTAAATACCTTTTAATACGAACACGAATGTTTTCAACGAGTATATCTGGTGATATTTGTATGAAAAAACACCATTTTATCAGGTTTCCGAAACTCGAGTAGAGGTCTAACTATTTACTATGCATGTGCCACATTATCACTGTGTTTGATGCACACACTTTGTCAGTCGTGGTTTTAATTCGAAAAACAATAATTTTGCCTTTTAACTCCTTTTTAATAACGATACTAATGAAATTAATGAAAAAAGAAAACGAATTAAAAAAGGCTATTATAAAATAGAAGACCATGTTAAAGACAAAAATTTTTGGACTTGATAGCATTAATTATTATTTTTATTTTTAAATATTACACTTCAAGATTGACCTCATCCCACCTGATGTTAAGTGGTAATAAGGTCCTAGCTTAAGGGCGACAAGTACAGCATAATAAATCTATTACTGGACTTGTCGCCCTTACCTCGAAGGCCTAATCCCTGCTACTAATGTAGCACTCCCCCCCCCCCCCAGGAGCTCTGGAAACCTTACTCACACGCAGGAACACAACAACACAGAAGTGATTGTTATTTGTCTGTAAGGTGGAGGTATTTCACCAGTCGGGCTGCTCCAGTTCGAGCTATAAATCGCTATGCCCTACCTCTCTTAAAATTACTAATGTGGACTAGACATAGGTACGCTATATTGTTTATATATTTTTTTCCCCTTTTACCATAAACTTGTAAGTTTTAAAAAGAGTAACCACCGAGTATTGCTGGTGCTTCTCAATAGCATCAACATCCCGACCACGGCGATAGTTTAACTTAATCTGACTATTCATAAATGCGTTCGTAAAAGTTTACTTACAAAGACACTTTCTATTTCTATACCCGAACTTTGCTATCGTTTAGATAAGTTTATGTGTAGTAAATGTGGGATTGACTTTTTCAGATCACGTAACTTTTGTAATGCCCGGTTCCAATATTTTACAATTTGTAATGCGTCAAAAATGCCTATCCATTTTTCTCCAAACGACTCCGAATCGTAATTCTAATTTCAAATTTACTTTTCATATCAGCTGTCATCAGTCGTCCACCAGTCGTGGGGGTATGATGCACCATATTGGATTATGATGCACCATTGTTAATATTCATTAAACAACTTCCTTCCTTCCTTGAATTTAGTTGTCATCTATTTAAAAGTAATCCATTCGATTATTTATTTATACCTGTTTAGAAACAAAACCCGTTCCTTTGTGAGTGTCAAAAGTGTGCAAAACGGAAAACTCTTTTTTTATTAGAATGATGAAACTCAGAACTAATGGTTTTCACCATTTTTCTTTTATATATGGTATAAGACGTAATTTTGTTCCAATTTTCAAATATTCATGGGAAGTACCCTGTAGGTTTGGATTCCTTTGCCAGTGACGAAAATGTCCGTCATAAATGGCTGTATCTTTTTGGCTCAAAGGTTTGATTTCTTTATAGCTACAAGAGAGAGTAGACCTTAATGAATTTCAGCTGGTTACCTTCACACTTTACTGAAGACGCAAGTATCATAATATAGATGACACGATGGTCAGCAAAGTGAAAGAGTTAATGGTTCCGTTTTATGTTTTAAGATACATACGGAGCCCCAAAAAATTCACATAAGGTTAAAGTCTATGATTAGAGGAATTTTATGATTTATCAGAATACTTACCAAATTAGGAAAAATTACCTTTAAACCCTAATACGATTTGCAAGAATATGTTGAACTCTATTCTAAGTAACTAAGTTTAACCCATTATATCCTGGTATCGTTGTCTTATTAAACTTAATCTAAATAAATATTTTTTTCAAAGGTGGAAAAATACTACACCAGAAGAAACACTGAACAATTAATTAGTCTATTTAAATGTTAATGTAGGCATTAAAGAATAATTATCATAAATCGAAGCTTCACTTAGCTTCTTACAGAAGAAAGGTTTATGAGTACCATATACGAAAGGAGTTTATAAATAATGAAGCAATCAATTAACAATTATACCGCAATTGCTAACAATGCAGGGCGAAAATGTCACAGCTGTAATTGCAAGGAGCATGCAACAACAACTTGACAATTTGCCATGTTTTCCTGAACTGCCTTCTCGCAATTACGTAATAAAAGAAATATTATTAAATTATTCTCAATGGTTATACTTATAAAAAAGTTGGATTGGGTTTCTTCTTTTACGGGTCGTGTCAGCATGATGTGAGGTTTGAATTCCCCAGGGTTAAACACTTCATTAGGCTCTGGCGGCGGTAATTAAAACTTTACACGCCAGGAATACGATCAAAAACAAAGAAAAAAAGTCCACAGGCCATGTTATGATTGGTTTCAAAGTCTAAAGAATAAACAAGTTCAACAAGAAGTTTTTATTCGTGCCTAGAGAGTAGTCTATTATGATCATGAAATGAACTCTGTACTGTACAGAGATCATGGTCAAGCTCTTCAGCAATCATTTAAACTTTCATGTCAGTGGCTCCAAGGTACCGTCAACGATTCCTTGCGATCAACGCTAGGTAAGTAATTTGACAGATTGATCAACTGTCAACCCCTGTCAGAGCTGATCATGGGAGCTGATTAAAATTTATGCAATTTCTAACTTCAACGTGTAACGTTTCGTTTCTTATCCCATGTATGTTATGTAAGTGATGTTAACATATTCGTATATTAATTAGAACGCAAGCTTATACCTAAAGCTCAAACGCCATAAACAAATAACAATGTTTTTTTACAAATGAAAGATATAACTTAGTTTTGAAAGCACCTATAAGATATGGTAGGTGTAATTAATTAAAAATTAAAACGACTTAATTCCCACTAATAAGAAAAAGTAAAAAAATATTACATTTATTGGTGGTTATCAAAATACATTTTAATATTTGAAGGTTAAAACCTTAGTAAATACAGAAGAACATGACTGCTTTTTACTTTTACCGACGCGACTAAAGAATTAGATAGATAGATATTACTTTATTTTACAAAAACTTTACATAAATAGGTTTTACGGATTAATTGTAGTACAATTTAGGCGGTATCGCTTCCTAGCGATAGGAAGCGACTTCTGCCAGTCAACCTTAAGGTAGGGAAATAGTAAATGGCGAGTAATGAGTATTAATTATTAATGATAACTGCTCAAACTGATTAATATCATTTTTATATTCACGTTTTCCAAATTACGAGGTAAAAGAGATTGTTGATAATTTTTAAATCATGAAAATTACCGTAACACAGTTACGTATAATTATTATGCTAGTATTTGGTAATGGCTTTGCTTGCATTTTCAGTACTGTACTGTTCCTTTTCGTAAATGACTTCTGATGATGTGTGCAGTAGCCTTTGTATCTTTAACGGTATTTTTGGGGAGGGGATGAGCGCACTCGTATGTTTTTACAGTAGTCGGTTTTTTTATAAGCTTATACCTACACGATTTCAAGAATTGGACGCCCAGGTAAAAACCGTTTTCAGCACTGTTACTAACAACTCCTACAATATAAAACACATGGTCAAATATGGATTAAAGAGCGATACTTACATAGAGTTGATGTCAAAATCACGGATTAGTCAGTTAGTTACACCAGCTGACACCCATCTAGCCACCCATCCTTCCAAAAATGTCACTATACAAAACATGTACGATCATGTTTAGTCAGAAACTTTTATTTACCGTAACACAAAAGTGTCATCAAGATTTTCCAAAACAAATACTTTTTCAAGAATAAAAAAACCGGCTAAGTGCGAGTCGGACTCGCGCACCGAGGGTTCCGTACAAACCTGCAAGGTTTACAAAGTTCGTTCATTACGACAATCGAGTCATAACTATGGTATTTTTATTGCAAAATGAAATTAATAACATTACAATGGGGAAAGATGGAGGAGCATAAATATTTTGTAATGTAACTAAAAATTTAAGGTTTTCGGAATTTTTCCTTTATGTGTGCTATAAAACGTTGCTTCATGCCAAATTTCAAGATTCTAGGTCGACTGGAAGTACCCTTTAGGTTTTGATTCCCTTGCGAGTACTTGCGAGTTTCAAAATATGCAGCTTAAATTGCTGTTTCTTTTGATTGCGTTGACATAGAAGTTTGATTTTGTTACAGCTTAAAGGTATTATAGACCTGAGTATTTGGTATGAATTTCAATTTAATACCTCTACGCGTTTATGAGGAAATGGGTAGTAAGTTTAAAATTATTAAAAAAATATATATTATGTGATGTAACAAAAAATTTATGGTTTTCGTAATTTTTCCTTTATCTATGCTATAAGACGTTGCTTCGTACCAAATTTCAAGATTCTGAGTTCACGGGAAGCACCCTGTAGGTTTTGATTCCCTTGCAAGTGTCGAAAATTTGCGGCATAAACGGCTGTATTTTTTGATTGCGTTGGCTTAGAAGTTTGATTTTTTCACAGCTTTAAGGGACAGTAGACTTGAGTAATTGATATAAATTTCAGCTTCATACCTCCACGCGTTCCTGAGAAAAAGGGTCTTGACAGACGGACGGACAGACGGACAACAAAGTGATCCTATAAGGGTTCCGTTTTTTCTTTTTGAGGTACGGAACCCTAAAAAGAGCATCGTTGATCATTTTGATCCTTAAGGTAATGTCAACCGATTAAAATAATTTATCTTTGCCACTACTTAGAATAATATAGTAACTAATAATCCATTACGTGGTAATAATAATATGTTAGGTAGCACTACAACTGTACAATTAGTATCTTTAAAGATTAGATTTAGCTACAAAAAGAAGGTCATTCACTTCCTATTTCTCACCATGCCTCAAACCTGAACTAGTAGGCACTATAAACTTTAAGACTTTCGCGTTCCATTTTAAACATTTAAAATAAATTAACGGGTTAAAACGCGACACCATTTTTATCACTCGTCACCACGTCAGCTCGTGACCACGGTTGGTGCAACCCAACCGAAACGTCGGGCAGTAAGTAGTTCGTATTAACTACTAAATAAAAATGGTGTCGCGTTTAGACCCGTTAATTAATTTTAAATAGTAGGTACTAATACCTCCCTAGAACTAAAGTAGGTATGGAACATATCGCAACTACTACTTGTAAAGCTAGTTTGCCACTTTTCGGATTTAGTTTAAAAAATCAATACCTTTTATTGTATTCTTTTAAAGTATTCTGGACGATTTGAACATTATTTAACACTATCGCGTTCCATTTTAAACTTTTTCCATCCAATCCCAACTAAAAAGTACATCAGTAGTTTTTCTAATAACTACTAAAATTGTAATCGCGTTTTAACCCCTTTAACTTGTTTTAAATTGATGACGATGTATTAAATTTTTACCAAATATTTTATTTACATTTGCAACCGTCCAGAACTTCGATCCAACGGTGTCACACACTTGCCCGTACGATAATTTTTCCATTAGAATAGAAGTAATAACTTGTTATTTTGTAATAACGGTTCACTAATGGTTTTCTGATAAAATTGTTACGGAATATGCCTAAGACTAAGAGATCACAATAAAGCATAAATTACAGTAATTTTATTCGTAGAATTTATAAGGAAAACCACTATGAATTTCAACGGGTCTTCCTAGATTATAATCTTTACATTTATGTATCGGCTTTAAAAATATATATTTCCTGACTTTATTTGGGTATTCCCGAAATTAATGCAAAATATAGTACCTTCTACTTGTTTACTGGAGTTACCAGCATTTTAATTAAGAAAACAATACATTATATTTCTCAATCAAAAATTGTATAGAAGAAAAATACATCTTATTTGAATAACAATTGAATATCGATTGAAGTAAAATATTCATTTCATATTATGGGAATAAATCCTCAATCCTTAATAAGTGGTTGTGAATGGCACGCTCTAATTAACGTAAATAGTTTGCTCTTTACGGTATTTACGTAAAATATATAATTATACTATTTACGTAATAATTAAAAACAGTCACGTAGTCGATGCAGGTGTTCAGATCACTGATACATCTATACCATCGACCCATCTTCCGGCCGCATCGATTGATCGCTCGCTCAGGAGTCGGAAGCCCAGCACTCATTGCACACCTGCATTAAAACGCCTACGCCGGCACTATAATACTCTCACTTTGACGTAGAGAAGTGTTCCTTAACGTTTTACAATTACTATAAACGTATAAGTTTGTGTACCTACCTATATGGAATTATAGATGTTTGTAACTCTTTCAGAAATTTAGTATCTAGACAGATTAGGTATAGGAATAACGTAAATATACTTTGATCAAAAAATAACGCGAACAAAATCGGAGGCAATCGCTAGTTTCCTAACCATTGTTGTTATAAAATATATTTAAATAGCTTACAGTTTATTTGAAAAGAAATTTGTTTAAATACAATGTGAAAATATTTTTTTTTAATAAATCTTTTCTACTAATCTACTTAACGTGATGTTTGTAAGAATGTCTTGATGGCTGGATATGTGTTTGTAACTTCTTCACGAAAAAACAACTATATATTACTACGATTTAAATAAAATTTGGTAGGAAGATTGATTTACTAGATTCATATATGTTTATACCTAAATAACACTGGTAAAGTCACAGACAACCGCTAGTCAATAAAAAATGTAAGTATACAATATGTATGCGATAGTCCATCACACAATTCATCTGGTCTCAAACTAAGGGTTTCCCTTGTATGTACTACGAGTACCAGACAAAGGATAATCACTGGGTGTCTCAACCCAACTAAGGTACTAAGCTACTTTTAATGCTGATTGAACAAAATGTAATGTTGCCGATCGATAGTCGACTACAGAGAGTCTATCGATAGTTAACGTCATATCAATAGTATCAGCCAATCGATAGTACCGATACTATCGATGGCTTTCGGCTTTGATCCAGGTAACACTTGAACATGGATGAACGCCAGGGCAAACTGCGGGGAATCTCAAGATGGTTGGGGATTTATTGGGGATTGGCATTATGTGGGGAAAATGCGGGGATTTTCGATCGGAGAATATTTCGTCATTTATTATTTCATCAAAATCGGTTGAGAGGTTTAAGCGGGAAAGCGTAACAGACAGACAGACAGACAGAGTTACTTTCGCATTTAAAATATTAGTAGGGATAACCATAGCTGGGCATTAACTCGTTAATCCGTTAATCGTTAATTAGCGAAGTTAACATTTTGAGTAACGGATTAACTTTTAAGTTAACTTGAAAAACTGTTAACGGTCTCATTAACTTCCGTTAATAATATTGAAGTCCGTTAATCGTTAATCCAATGTTTACTATCCACCGCATGGCACCGCGAGTGAAATACTAGTTCGAGTAAGAAAGCTGCGAATAGATTCATTTTTACCCACAACGGAACGGAGCAGGTGTATGCGTTTAGGGTGAGCTATGTTTGTGTGTGCGTTTCTGCAAATTAATGTTGCCACCTATCTTCTAAACTAGTGAATGAATGATCCAATTTTCATGCGATTTTCAATAACGGGTTTGTGTTTGGTGAGTTCATGTTCTTAGATAGGTGTCATGGCTGTAACTCACTAGAGGGCGCCAACTCACTAGAGGGCGCCGCCATATTAGTGTAAAACAATGTTTCAATACTTTCAATATAATCAAAACGAAATGTCCGATTCAAATTCAGTTTTCAGAAACGTGTACGTGGTAGTTTAAATGCATGTTCCCAAATAATAAAAATTACGTCTATAACTCACTAGAGGGCGCTACAATATTAGTGCAAAATAATATGGCAATAATATTAAAACGAATTGTTCGATTTCAAAAAATATTGTAGTTTTTCTAGTGACGTATAATTATTGAAGAACTGTAGATGTTTAACATAAAATACACTTATGAGTATGATTAATTTTTTGTTGAAATTTCATATAGGAAAGGCAGCCCCTGACGGATATTCCTCGGTTATGTATCAATATGATAAAATTATTATCGAAAGTATTTTTACGTCCATTATAATATTTCGTTACATAATAATTGGGTTAAAATGGGGGTTGTATTTTTTCCCGATTTTTACTGTCGTGAGTTTTGTTTCAAATTTTTAATGTACATTTGATTTTGTCCGTGTTTAGTTAGAATGACGACTGCTGTGTTTGTTTTAAAGAAGGGAGCGTACAAGTATTACGGAACGCATTGTTTAAGACCCCCCCCCCCCCTACTCTACGTAACGCACCGTAACATTTTTCAGTAATCCCCTCCCTCTTTTTTCAAAAAAAGACGACCACACTAATACAATCGGGGACTACCCGTTTAAACCGTAAGGAAACTAAAAGGGTTCCAAATGGGAGTTTCTTAACTTATTTTTTTATTGAAATGCATTGTAGCGTTTTACTAAATTACTGTCAGTGATCCTATCATGGGAGACATGAAATCGGATTCTAGGTTTGGTCCATTTTGATTATATTTTAACGGATTAACGATTAACGTTATCTTGCGTTAATTCGTCCGAAATGTAACACTTTAACGTTTAACGAAGCTAACTTTTTTAGTAACGGATTAACGATTAACGAAGTTAACTGTTTGATTAACGGTGCCCAGCTATGGGGATAACAACATTTTTTTTAATCATTAAGTATGCTCAAGTACTTATGATATGACGGCACATCCCTTCCTTTTCTTCTTTATTAAATATTTTGTTTTGTGACTGATAAATGAATGATTGAACATGTAATGCATGCATTGGCTTCGTTCGCTGTTGTTTGTAGTTAATTAGTAGATCCAAGTTTTAAAAAATTGTGTTTGTTTCTGTCAAAGTAGCGATTTTACGAGCATTTTATAAAAAAAAATTATTTTTGAGGGGAATTTGTGGGGAATCAGCGGATTTTTATCCCCAAATTTGGGGAATTCGATCAGGATTTTTGGGGATTTGGATGAATTGGCATTGGCAACCCTGATGAACGCAATACTATCGACAATTTCGATTTTGACGATAGTTGTTTGGTAACGAATTACAACACTGTCGATAGTATTTTACACATTCGATAGTATTTCCTTGTTCAATGCTATCGATAATATCGATAGGCCTATCAATAGGGTACATGATTTTCGATTAAAACTATCGATGGTTCGGCAACACTAGCGAAATGCCGCAAAGCAATTTAATACAGTTTTCGATATACAATATCGATGTATGACCAAAGTATTTACAGTTTTTTTACTATTTCTAGCTTGGAGATGAGGCTTGAAAGCCTCATCTTCCATCAAGTTTTAATCCTTCATCCAAGACATAAAGTATTGTTAATCATAAACTGGATATGAGTAATTTGACCCACGTAGGTAAAAATACTATCAAAAGAAATTTCAAATCTTTCCCTGAAGGTATAAACTGAACGTCACTCAAAAACTGGTCATAACACCACATTGCGGTTACACATTACCTTACCTTCCACGATTCATTGTCCCCAGTTCATAGCCGTACGAGTATACGCCAGCTTGTACATGTATACCTTTGGCGACATAAACAGCAGGCAAAGCAACCTTGGAGGCAGCCCAGCGATGACAAAGCCATTGTCTGCGGTGACTAAACCGAGGGTGGCTGCTTCCCTGAACAGCAAACGGCCTGGTGGTGAGGTCACTGAGGTCAAGGTCGTGAGGTCGCCAGCTGACACGAAAGCGAACGAGTAACGACCACGTGGTTTCACATAAACATCGTGACATTATAATTGAAAACAACAAATCACGCTAGTAATGGAAAAGTTGAGGTATGTGTAATGTTACTTTTCAGCTAAAGTTGAAGTAAAAAAGGCACAGCCACTGTTTTATCCTTACTTGGTAAGTACATTAATGTAAGCCTATTTTTTTCTTATTCAACTCATCCTGTGTTTTATTAACAAAAAAATAACTAAAGCTATCAAAATCTAAAGGATTACAAAATATTATTAATAGCTACTAGCACTAGGCTTAAAGGGTTAAGAATCAAGTCGAAAATCAGCTAAGAAGATAAGAGAGATTTAAATAGGTCGATGTGTCTGCAGTGGTACCCCAAAGATTAGGTAACTTTAAAAATCTTAAAATCTTGTTAATACACGTCACTAGGTCCAAGGATCTTTACCGTTTTAAGGTAAACAACTGAATTCAGACTTTCTGGACTAGGAATTGGAATACTTAAAATAAAACAAATTGAAAATATTTGGAATTTACCCCTATCACTTAGATTTTAATTCTGCAAGGCCTCTATTTAATAAACACGTATTGGAAGTAAATTGTAACACAACAAGTAGCAACGTGTGTTAGATGGTAATTAGCGCTAACGATATTATAGCTGAATTTAGGTGACAGCCCTAAAATTAGATGGCCATAAAGTGCATATATTTTAGCAATGGCAATTTAAAGCTCATAGATTACCCGCAAAAGATTTTTAAACTTTTGATGAGATCTCGCTGGTTATAGAGAGCGTATCAACAAAATTACTTTACTGGTTTACTTACTTACACGTACTTAAATTTTTAACCTTGTAGTTCGTAATCCCTACTTATACAAACGACACGTAAAATGGTACCTAGTCTAAATAAGATTTGGAACCACTGGTATATAGTCAAAGGGTACAGATAATAATGATTCAATAAAATCTTCGTATAGTAAACTAGTGATGAATTTGTGATATTATGATCCGTTGATCTCTTAGAAGACCTTTAATATAAAACACAATGACGACTCGTCATCGTATGTATATGTCACCGTAAGATTGTAAAAATCGTTAGATTACAATCTATCTCGCGAGATTGTAAACTGTCGACAGATTGTGAACCGTAACATTATGATTGCAATTTAACGCGTTATTTTTCGCTATATTGTAATCTATCGATGGGAATCGGTCAAATTGTGAACTGACGTAGAACGAAATGCATCTCGCGCGCTGATTGGTTGAGAGTTATGTGCCCCCCGCCGCCCCGTTATTCGACATTTTTTTTGTAATTTCGTTTGTTGTTTTTATACTATTAATTTATGGTATGTTTAAAGGACTAAATATTTGTTTATAAGAGTTTCTTAAAATTTTCCAATTTAAATTTGTGTTAAAAGACAAAATAATTGTTTCATTTTGTTGTAATTTTCAATTAAAATTTTAAGTGTTTGAAGAATAAATATTTCGATACAATTATTTCTCAAAGTATGTCAGGATTATTGATTACCTAGTAAATAGTAAATTAATACTTGAAGATTTTTTGAAGTGCATTTAATTTATTTAAACGACATCTCTATTTTTTTAATTAAAAGAAATGATTTGATTTGAATTTCATTCCTAACTTTCCGGGACATAAAAAGGTTGGTCGTGATTGGTCGCTCATACAATAAACCGACCAATCAGGAAGAGCTTTCGGACAGTTGACAGTTTGACGCCGGACAGATTGTAATTTAACGGTTTCACTTCGATAGATTACAATACAGCGAAAAATAATCCGTTAAATTGCAATCCCAAGTTACGGTTCACAATCTGTCGACAGTTTACAATCTCGCGAGATAGATTGTAATCTAACGGTTTTTACAATCTTACGGTGACATATACATCGTATACCTAAACTCGATATGTACTTATGTAACAATAATAGTTGTTTACAAATTAATCATAATGATGGCAAAGGCTGCTGCCGGCCAGGCTACACGTGGATACTAGGAGGAAAAGACATAACGCGATTAGAGATCCCTACGATAATTGAAAATTCTATGAAGACATCGTGTTAAAAAACAAGTGCTTTCCATTTGGTTTGAAACTTTTTGACACATGCCCGAAATTGGGTTGCTTATCACTTTACCGAATCATTTTTGATCGATAGTACGTTTCACCGAACAACGTTTTGCCGAATCATATAACTTTGTTAGATTCGGTGAAACGTTGGTCGGTGCAGCATATCATCGGTCAAAATATTCAGTAAAGTGATTGGTAACCCTGAAAGGCAGGCAGGAGAAACCAATTTGATAAGTACTTGTGGGTTTTAAATTTAGTCAATTTAGTTTTTTTTTAAAGTTTGTTTTGAAAGGCATTGGCGCCCCATACCGCCGCCTTAAAAAAAGGTCAGCGATGTAAGTGGCACTCCCCCGCTCTGAAAAGAGCGGAGACTACCCTCTAAAACCCTTCCGCACCTCTCAGTGCCTATTGATAAATTAGCTAACAGAATAAACGTAGAATTAGGAAATAATAATCTTTAAGGTACTGTCCGTACTGGTCAAATTACCACGGTTTTTGTTCGGATTGGGCCTTGACACAAGTATATACTGGGTGATTGAACTCTGGAGTATCCTTGAAAAGATGATTATTACCGAGTAATTTAATAAATTCCATATTACATTTGGCTTAGTTCAGGACAAAATAGTGAAATTGTTCACGTAGGTATTAGCTACTTTTAAAATTTTAAACTTTTTTTTAATTTTTTTCATCAAAGTACAATGAATGCTTAAATAATTTTGAAACACGGAACTCTATTTTGTGATAGATTGATTAAGATTTGGCATACATCTGCAATGTACATATGTCACATAACAACCATTTACTTAGGTATTCCATTTTAGTTATGGAAATATTATTGTAGCTTGCTAATGATTGACAATCGATACCCCGGAATCATAGAAACAATGAAATTTCCATAGAACTAGGTACGCTTATTTATTGTGACTTTCTCATTAGTCATCATTACGACTTGTAACATGCACGAAATTAGTGGAAATGTAACCGATATCGTCGAATCGTTACTGTTACGGCGAAAAATGTGGTGCTTTCGATCAAACGACTAACCGACGACCTCGATACGGCCGAAGGTCGGTGATTCAATCCACCCCGACTCACTCCACCACTACAACAATGACACTAAATATTTTATTACACAATCATTATGATTTGGATTGGCGCCCAATCAAAGAGAGATTAGATAGAATAATAGTTTAATAGATGTCAAGGATATATTTTCAGGATTTTCTGTCTTTTGATACGGCTTAGGACGGCAGTAGTTATGGTTCGTTGGATATTGCAATTCGTGGGACAGCAATTTTATCAATAACTTTTTATGACCAGTTTTATATACATATAAAGTATTATTTGAATTAGGTAGTAGAAAGGAAGTCTTGTTTTTATTAGCAGCCTGTAACATAGTTCTTACTATCATAGGCTGCAGGGTTCCATATATCATGTACGTCTATGTGATTTAAAAAAAAAATAAAAATAAAAAGAACACCGTGTGAATCACCCTTCGAGAAACAAACCAAATATCTATTATTCTATGAGTCATAGTCACCATATGCTAACTTAGGGTCCGTTGGGACTAAGGAAGTTTAAAAAATAGCATCCCCTTCCATCTAATATTAAAAAAACTTATTTAGATCTGTTCTAATACAAGATACATGTCATCTCTGCTAATACAAAATTTTGATATTAACACGTATAAATTAATTAAGATTTTTTTTAAAACGTTGCAAGCTAACATACATGTTGATTTAAATGCATTTAGGTACCTATCTCTTTGTCTAATATTCTACTCTAGATTACTCATCTGTTCAGTAGGTGCATTTTAACATAAATATACTAGTAGACATATAAAAATGATGGGATTACCACGTCGTTGTGGTTGGCAAACCAATTATAAGCCCACACTTTGTGATTATACTCGGCTCCAGTGAAGATACCAGTTTCAGAACTGTAATGTAATTGTGTTTAGTTTGTAATTAGCATCTTCTTAGCAGAAACTTAAAAAAATATATATTTGCTTCTGTTAGATAGAAAGTCTTTAATAATTTGCATTCAAATCTATTTGCCCGCACTTACTTTTTGGCAGCCTCAGACGCCCCCCACCCGCACCGATTAAATTGAATAAAATAATAAATAAATGTCATTTACTGTGTATACCCAGTCTAGGCTAGGCTTGTCTTGTTGGGGTCAAACTATGTGACGATAAAATTAAACTAAGTAGCTTTTCGAAAAAATATTTAGATTTTTATCGAGTTTTTTTTATTTACGTAACAAGTATAATAAAATTAACATCACACACAGAGTAAGGTTTGATTTCCTATCTAGTGGTCAGGAGGACGTTATGAAATATTCAAATCCTAAGCACACTAACATAATGTTTTCAGCCTTGTGCTTATCGAAGATTCAATCACTTCCTATGCTGTCCGGCATGATTTTTCTATCGACTTAGAATCGTAATCGCGTGTCGCCGTGGCTCGGCCACTTGTCACAAGCTGTTGCAACGCGCTCCGGCGCTAATTGAACGAGTTGATTGATTCAAAATACTTAATAACACCTTTCTGGCTTTTTACGCCTTTGTACATCTGTACACGACGCGTTTATTTGAGTTAACGATGTCACATTAAGAGTATTTTTTCCAATTTATTTCTTTAATTGTTACCAGCACTATGTTTATTTGTTTTTATGACTTTTATGGTGTAGTTAGTGGTTATTAACAAAATAATTGCGGTTTTTAAGACATAAAATAATTAGAGCTAGATAATCTAAAAATAAATTGTGTATAATAAAATTTTATGTTTTTATAGAAAGAAAAAAAAGAGGTACTAAAGATTATCTAAATAAATTAAAAGTAAGGTAGTAATGTTTAAAAAAACCGTAATTTTACTGAATATTTACAAAATACATTGTCTATGTAGAGTACAGGCTACATCATTAGTGCTACACACCTCAGCAACTCGTTGTCACATTAAACCTCCACAAAGATAAGGAAGCCAAATATGTATGTAGATACTTAATTTAATATGGCAAGGTACGGAGGTACAACTAATCATGGTGACCCTACCAAATAATACCAAATAATCGGAAAGGAGTATTCAGCTGTTGTTTTCCAGAGACAATAATTATTGGACTAAACGATTTTACCTGTGAAAGTCATCAAACATTTCGATGATCCACAATTAATAAATCGTTTCTAAATAAATAGGATCATAAATTGAATCAAACACGCATGTCGGCTATCTTTTTATCTGAACACGGCATGTGATTAGCAGCTACATAGCCAGTAGCCGATAATGAAGTTAATTGTGAAGAGAAGAGAGATCAGTTCCGGCGTGATAGCCGTACCTTTGCCATAGTTCCATCTTGTAGTAACTTCAAGTTCGTTTTACAACAAAAAGTTTATCAAAATAATAGTACATTAAAAAAAACTGCAAAAAATTAATTGGATGAACCAACACAATTTCGCAAGCATCCGATTACTGGAATTAAAATGTCTCCGTGACAAATTCGATTCACCCAGAACGTATCAGTGCAATAGCACAGGTTAAGTTTATACTGTGCAATAGTGTGACCTTTCCGATGTCGGTTTCTCTCTTGTTGATCATTGTACCTGTACAGTATAGCTAGTGCGTGGGTATTTTTTGTTTGCAGAAAAGCAGATCCTTTTTTATTACTTTTGGCGAAAAGGATTACATTTGGAATGGATTCCATAACAATATCTATTAATAAATACAATGAAGATATTAAAATATTAATGAATCCATTCATCATTGACCTCCGAAGCAAATAAATTCGCAATAATTATCAAAAAATGATAAGTACACAAAAATACACATTTGACGTTGCATATATTTAATGGTTGAAGTACAGTCTTTCCTCACTATCTTTATCAAGTGACACATACAAATTCTGACGTTTTTATAATGTTTTTAGCGATCCCGAGTATTTTATTTTTGCTGAGGTCAATGCTAATTATTTACTAAACGACGTAAACAAACTTTTTACTTCGTGTCTTGTTAACTTAGTTTCCTGGTTGAACGATAGTCAAATAGATGTCATTCCATTATGAAATCCAGCACGAATAAGCAGCAGCTAACGTAGGTACTCTGAATGGTGGTTCTACAAATTTTGTACATAGGGATCACTGCATTAGTTATCTGGTGTCTGATACACAAAAGCCTGAAGAGATTCCAATTGGGAAAGTTTCATAACATCAGCGTTCGGACAGAGACAAAACATAGTTTCTAAATTCGGGCCGCATCGTTTTTTGAATAGGCAGGCTGATGGATTACTCATATAAAGTAAAAAAGTCCTTCACGACACTAATGATGTAGTTGATATTGTACGTGCTGTTCATATTTAAACGATCCATAAGCTAACCACGAACAATAGAAGTTCCAGGGTCCAAAAGGTCCACCGAATTCTCCGTCGGCAGGCCGTCAATCAGTTGCCCCCCTAAAGCTACCGAATTCTTGCACGAGTCGAGGTTCTTCAACTCTGTAGGGCGGGTGACCAATGTAGCTCAGTCTTTCCTCACTCAAAATATGTGTGACAGCATTTTCTAAAAATAACTGAATTTATATTCATCTTTATTAACAACTAGCTGTGCCCGCGACTTCGTTCGCGTGGATTACATTATTTCATGGTCGGTTTTACCCCTATCTCTCCTAATATCAGAAACAAAAATAGTGCATATTTTAATCCAAGTTTCGAGCTATATTTGTGTCAAATTTAGTATCTCTAACTTAAAAAATAAACATTTTCCCATATAAACTTTCAAGGGCGGTATTACCCCCATCCCCACTTATTTTTAAACATAAAGTAATATATGTCTGTTCTAGAGGTTCAACGTATAACTTATACCAATCTTCGTCAAAATCGGTTCAGTGGTATATGCGTGAATAATTTTAATACTATGTACATATACATATACGTAACCTCTTCTATTATAAATATTTTTATTTATTAAATGATTCATTCTTCATAAACAGATTCTTAATAATCGTTACGTTATTGATTACTGAAATATAATTTAATAAAATATAGATAATTAATCAAAATACCTATAAGTATGGAATTTGCGGTTAAACGCAAACTGTATACCTAACTAACAATATGCCTACATTAATAGTTTTTGTCAAGGATATAAACTGTTCAAATTCCAAAATTTAAGCGAGCAGTCTAACGTGCATTTGTTAGTACGAAGTCACAAAATCCTTAGAACTCAACCGAATAAAAAACTGTTACTTAAGTTTATTTACCTTGCCCTTGTCCTATGCACTACCTTTGTGTATGTGTGCATGTCTAACTAACGATAAAAGAAAAGTAACTTTTTGACATTTACGGCAGCAGCACGAGCCAAGCTATAAAATTACTAGTAAAAAATATAAACGTAAACACTACGACTTTACATCTTTTGAATTGCATGTGTCACGTGGCACAATAGAAAAAACGCACGGACCCACCCAACGACATTCCTGCCGTATTTGAAATGTGACTGCATTTAAATCCACACAACACTTACTAAGGGAATTCGCGATACGCTCGTAAAACAAGCACTTGTAGTACATACCATCTTAATGTACGGTGACCAACGAGGATACAATACAGTAACAATGCCAAGCACATTTTACAACAAGGTGCCTAGCCAAGTTATAGTATTCGAATTTCGAAATCGATTCAACATTGTTAAAACATATTGGATTGGCATTTCACTTAAAAAAAACAGTCACGTGAT
Source organism: Glyphodes pyloalis (assembly GCA_037074685.1). NCBI lineage: Eukaryota > Metazoa > Arthropoda > Insecta > Lepidoptera > Crambidae > Glyphodes > Glyphodes pyloalis. The sequence goes on along the minus strand of JAYKKO010000015.1, from coordinate 4,151,983 downwards.
CATGAAATATCGTTAGCATACATTTTAAACAACAGAAATGATATCGCAGTTGTCACTTGGTTAGGCTTCAAGTAGATTTTGTAGGACCTAACTTTTTACCGCTAGATGAAGTTTCTTCCAGGCAGCTTATGGTAAGACAAAAAGATCTAGAGATCATTCGATTCTGTCAGTTTCTGCAAATTAGGGTCCTTCCGCCATTATTTCCGACAAATAGGAATTAGGGAAAGGGCCAATTCCAAAAACATTTCAGTAGATAATTACGTTATATCAAAAAGACAGGGGTTATTTTTATGGCAAATTGACAGCTAGCTAATCTGCGAAAGCTATTAATTTTTATTTTCTTCCAAATAATGATTAAAACATTTGTGCACATGTCCTTTGTAAAACTTTTCTACTTGCGCGTTTAGTGTATTGACCCTAAGGGGATGCTAAACCTCTAAGCATCAAAAATCAAACCGCAATAACGTGTAATATCTTATTCCTGATCCAAATTCTTAAGTTGTGATATTTTTCTACAATTAATAAACACAATTATAGTATGGCTTAGCTTAGCTTTGAAGGTTTAAGTATAAAGTTTTATTGGTAAAATCATAGAGTAATTGTATGACTTATGCGTACATTCAATACCGTAACCCACGTGAATCTATTTCACTTAAATTTTGACGAAAATGCCTTAAAATCGCTACTTTGCTGGTAACCGTACAAAAGTGACGGTTCGAATTCAAATCAAATATGTGCTGAGAATACATAAGACATGGTAATATTTTAAAGTCGGCAGATATTTAAAGTGTTATAACAACTCACATAAATCCAGCGCGTGGTTAAATAAATCGCATAACTTTTTGTAATCACCTGTATAAATTGAGTCATAAAAAATTTAAGGTATTTCGTGGTATTGGATAAATATGCAGGTATACATGTGCCTCAAAAAGTGCATTTTGTACGTTGTAAATTACAATTTTTAATAGTTAAGTAATCTAATTATAAAACCAATGATGAATCTTTTAAGGTCATTTTGTCTTCAAACTTCAACGTCACATCACGCCGTATGCTTATTCTTATCCACTGTATAGGTGGAGTAGGTACCTACTTCAATGTGTAGGATAAACATACTCGCTTATTAATCAGTGTAGGGAAAAATGTTCCTGTTATATTTTGCCCTACAACCTATAAATTACTGTCGCACATTTGAACCACTATCATTTTAGAACTTTTTGGTTAATTTTCAGTCTCTGAAGCTGTCGGAAAAAGCAGATGTTTACAATAAATATTTTCGGAAAAACCCCTGGGAAGTTCAAAGTCTGAGCCTGATTCGAAACCAAAATTATTTGAAACTTAATTTAGCCTCAATTTCGATGCAAATGTTCCTATTAACAATCATGATGACTCAAAAAGTAATTAATTATAATGTTTAAAATTAGGGCAGTGGGGAAAATATTATATTGTGTAGGTATTTCATTAAAACAGCGTAGTCACTTGCGTCTGTGACCCACATGTCATATTCCACTAATTAGTTTCATAGAACAGCACTCGAAGAGTGAATTTGGCACACAGCTTTATTTTCTCGGAACTCTTAATCGTTCGTAACGTTCAAAATTAAGTTATTCTCGATCTATTTACATAGCAGCACGATATAACGTTTTGTTCGATGCAGGTCAAAAAACTGCATACACTGACTGTTTATTTATGCCACCACGCTAACTGAAACACAAAATCCGACCTCGAAACAATCACAATAGGATTTTTGCATCGTTGTTTTTCAGTTTTGAGTGCGACTGAAACAAAGGCTCTGACTTATTACGCTCCAAGCTATAACTGTTAATTTTGTAACAGTTTTGTTACATAAAGCGCCTGTTCTCCTACTGACTCATGTGCCCGTTAGTACTATTTAGCACAAGTATCGACCACATTCATTTTACGTCTTACTAAATTCATTTTCTGTCCTCAATTTTCTGTGAAATGTTTATTACTTTCTTTTGTTTTGAAATAGAAGCGGTATTTTTTTTATTTTATAGTAGGTACTTTACACCGTACTAGAGAACTTTAAATATTAAAAAACAGAAATGTTTTATCTCCCCTTGCGGTACGGAAATCGAACCCACGACCTTCACGTATCGCGCGTGCTGCTATTCTAACTGAGCTTACCGCCAGTTATCGTAGGCGATGAAATTTTCTGCTAGGCAGGTACTGTGAAAATAATAAATGCAGGTTTCTGCTAGAAATGTGTGTAAAGCTGAGCAGGGTCAAATCTACAAACTTTTGTTTTCACTGGTGATATGCTAAGCTAAGTTTTGAAACAACTATTTTTGGCAGATACCGCATCTACAGAAACGAACTACAGAAAAAGATATTCGTCGAGTTATCTCCTATGAAGGGTTCCGACAGGTTGGACAGATTGATGATTACTAGAAAAATTCTCAAAAAATCAAATTCCTCGGGCATTTACATAATCACAACCCTTAAAATCGTGGAACCCGGTGCCAGGAGAAGATTGGTGGACCTTTAACATTTTAAGGTATATAGCTTTGGAAGTATCTGGTGGAAGAGCAGATTGAATACCAAATCACACTACTTATCTACGAAATTCCATCCAGAACACTTGGTTGTAATCAGACAAGCTGTTTATGGAGGCTCATTTCATGTCTTAAAGCTATCCAGGTGAAACAACCATTTCTCAAATTACCAAGATTTTTTTACCTGGTATTGGTATGAAGCGCTGACACACTACAAACGGCTTTTAAAATTACGTTTGACTTTGTGGGTTACTATTTATGTTAAATGAATCAGTCAACCACATTTTCCCATCCAACACTTTGACGAACTAAACTTGAATCCCCATAAAAAACCCACTACGTTTTCTGAATATGTTAAGTGTGGTCTTTAATTTTCAGTAGCAATATTAAGATTTTAATTTAGATTTTGGGTAGATGAGTATATTCATATGACATTTTGAATTTGTATTAAATCGTGGTTACATTTTTATGACCAGAAGAAGAATCTATGCCAAAAATATTATCCCGGTGTGAAATATGAGGAATAGTACGAATATTGATATCTTTTTAAGACACAAAACCTGGGTTTTGAAGAACAACTTACTTTGTTGGAGAAGTGAACTTGGTTTTTAGCGCTGTTGTGTTTAGAAATTTAATGTTATCAATACCCCAAAATCGTAGAAGATTGAGTCACACATCAAAACCACTAAATTGGTGTCTTCCCGAATAGATACTTTTCAACGCAATCATGTCGTTATCAATCACGGATGAATCATCGTGCTTCCAAAGACACCATACAGGATGCCTGGCGCCTCAATTTCGGTGTCAGTTACGTTCTAAGCTACTTATTTAGAATTTGATTACGCTCACAATGGCTTACTACTTTATTCTTGATGTTTATTAATTAAATTACTATTGGTAGCAATCTGTTAGCAGAAACAAAACTAAACAGTTTTTTTTTGTGTTATCATTATTACTTTTTATATTCTTAACTGAAATTAGGAATATAAAAAGCAATACCGAATTAACTGGAACGGTAACTGGCCAGTGACGGGTGTCAAATTGGAATAAAAATAAGGGATATGACAGTTTTAGCAGCTGTCAAATTGACAGTTAACTACCGTTAACGTATAGTTGGTGCACCTGAGCCTTAATTTATCTATAGTATCAGGAATATACCTACCAAAGTTTCTTTGTAGTAAAACCGTTAAATACCTAGCACATTCAAATACTGAGTCAGTTTTTAAGACATCATAGAGCCTCAGAAAGTCGAAGGGGTGACCTGACTTAAAAAACCTACACGGAAATAATTTTGTGTCTTTGTCTAATCTATACTAATATTATTAAGAGGACTAATTAAATACTTAGTTTGTATTGAATAAATTCCGACACTACTGAACCGATTTGAAAACTTATTTTACAGTTAAGAAGCCACTTTATCTCTATTATACTTTATATATAGACTAAATTATATTTCCAAAAAAAATATGGCTCCTAACAAAATAGTCCATTAATGATAATGTAACCCAAAAATACAATTTTAAAAACTATCTTCTCGTGCGAACCTTTTTTGCATCGCAACTAGTGATCAACACCACTAATGGGTAAATTGGCTACTTGACAGTTTTTAAAAAAATATTGTAAAATGTGCGCCTGTTCATTTTATATCCCAAGCAATTCGATTTATCTGGAAATAATCTAAATAACCAGAGAAAAATAAGATTTTGTGTAACACATTTAAAAAGCGCGCGAAAACGCCAAGTCACGTCACTGTTGCAATTATGACGTCAACGTCCTAGACAACGAACCGATACGCAAAGAAACGACTTAATTTAGATAAACGGAAAATGTTTCAATAAATTCTTAATACGATTCGAGACACAATAATTCAATTTATTTGTTAAAAATTCATTGTTTCGCCACATTAAAATAAATAATTTTCGCCGACAGCTGTCATTTCCGAATTGCAATGGTGGTTTCCGTTTCGGTTCTTTTGTTCCACAGATAAAAAAACTAAAATTTATTTTGCAAAAATAAAATTCTAACTATGCTTTTAATTAAAAAGTATAAATGTAAAATGATTACATAACTAATAAGCTAACATATCTAACACTTTTCATATTTTATTGTTAACACTGTCAAGTAGCCAATTATGTAAGTCACAAGTAGTTGACAAATAGTTAATCTTCTTCCGTGCGTTAATTTGATTTCTTATGACGCCCTACTAACAAGTACAACACCTACTCGAAGCTTTTGCGTCAATACAACAGAAAAAGTTAGAAATGATTCAGAACAATTGAAATCGTGAGTCATTCAATCTAACCAATTGGTCGCGCTTCTCTGTATACCGAGCTGTCCTTTCTTAGAATTTAAAATGCATACAAACATACGGTTTTTGTATACCTACTCCGTCGTAGGTTAGGAACAATGATTCAGAATAACAGAACCTATTTGCCAACGAAGTAGTAGAGTGGATTACTCTCTTAACTATAAATAATATCTACTGGACTAAATTGGAGAATTCTTTATTATTCTCTGTTCGTGGTTATTCGGAAAAGGTTTGTCAAAACGGCTACTAAAGTATAAAAATGAGAAATAATTTTACAGGCACCTTATTATAAATATGAACTACAAAAATACTAACTGAGTCACAATTCACGCAAGTGGCTCACTTATTAAATTTGTGCCCAAGCTATTATTTAGGTTAGATTAGGCTAGTAATTTTTCATGTGCGATTATATATAACCCTAAAATAATAACTCATTATTTTTTCCATATAACACCAGTACACAATTCTTGACAATACTTGGTGTTTGACAGATAAAGTTTTTACATCCGAAAAATATAACGGATCTAGTGTATTGTTAAGCACTTCTGATTAAATATTAATACCTACGTAAGTGTAAGTAATATCAGCCGGCATAGACGTGTTTTAAAAATAAATCCAAATCTGATGAATACGTACTTACCTACGACTACGGTTCACGATGCAAGCCTCGTCATATTAAGACGTCATAATCTTAAAAGTGCACCAACATGTATCAATCCCGTTGTAATACCTAAGTAGGTAGGAGTATGAGTCACAGTCCAGTTAGCATCCCATCATTTCGCGGGCAACGAGACCGGAGATCAATTCGGTCGAAATCGTTATTTAGTTCCTCTGACTTGCTCAGAGACAGGTTTGGTGACGAAGCGGTTTGGTGAGTATTTCCCCTCGACCTTTCGATGTAAAAAGGTATCTACTTGATTCTAAACTTTAATCATTCATTCACAAACTATATTAACATACAAGTACCTAATATTATTCAACTGTAGCATATAAATCTTAACTTCATATTTCAAGTAGGTATTAAGTAAATTAAAAACAATAAAGTTAGTAGTAATTCAAAAGAAAGATAAAATATCCGTGTGTTGTTGTTAATGAATGAACTAATGTTCAGAAACCGAGTAAAACTTTAATATAAAAAAGTATGTAAAAAGATTTAGTTCATTTTTAGATTTCAACCCCGATAAATTAATTGAACAATTCGAACTTTATGTGCAAACAAACAAAACTATTGTTCACAAATAGACAATAGAACCACGTGCAATACTTTAAAGGAATCAATTGTAAAAGGATATTTGCTTTAAACGGACATAAGGAAATAGTACAATAGCCAAGTGTTATTTATGATACAACATTAGCCCTAAAATAAATGAACACAAATAAAAATAATTATTTCTATATTAGGTGTAGCGAACTCCATTCCTTGGCGATCTAATCGTAATCCGTAGTATTTTTGGAGTATACAGTATTGGGTTTCAGGCATCATTGTGAGGATAGTGACGTCCGCCAAAATTATTAATTGTCTATATCTCAATCCTATTGATATTATAAATTATAAATGCAAAATTTTGTAAGAATCTATGGATGTTTGTTCTTAATAAAAGAGTAATTTCTCACTTAGGTAAACTACGAAATGGATTTGGCTGAAATTTGATAGGAATGTTGAAATACTACGAGTAGGGTCATCTGTACGATAATCATTAAAGTAATTTCCGCGCCCATGAGTCTCATCGCACCAATGTGCATAGTAGTTGGGCAAACACAGTTTGAATCAACACACCCAGAGTATCCATCCATAGTACAAAAGAGTTTAACTATTCTTGCAATTCTTTATATATAATAATAATTTAGTATGATACATAACACTGGGAAATTTATTGTGCAACTTGTATCTACCCGTTATGTAGAAAATCAATATAGTATTTCAACTTACGAACTTAGAATTTGAATTTAAAGTTCCCAAGTTCTATCTTACCTAAGGTTGAAGACAATATTTATTTAAATCAAATATAAATGAAAAGTAAATAACTCTGTTTTGAAACCTCGATATTTATGATTTAAAGAAAAAGTAACTTGGAATTACAAATATACAAACGGGACAGAAAAATGTTAATATTAGGTCAATCAATATATAATATTTAAGAGAGGCAGGGCAAAGCAATTTATTGCTCGAACTGGAGCAGCCCAACTGGTGAAATACCTCCACCTAACAGAAGACCGCAGCCAAATAACAATCACTCCGGTGTTGTTGTGTTCCTGCGTGTGAGTAAGGTTTCCAGAGCTCCTGGGGGGCGCTACATTAGTAGCAGAGGTCAAGCCTTCAAGGTAAGGGCGACAAGTCTAGTAACAGTTGTACTATGCTATACTTTTCGCCCTTAAGTTAGGAACTCATTACCACTTAACATCAGGTGGGATGAGGTCAATCTTGGAGTGCATTATTAAAAAAAAAATCAGGTGTCAAAATATTAAAAATGAAATTGTTTGGTTTTCATAACAAATACATGAACTTTATATAGCCGTACGTTTTATTAAATAAATTAAACGAAAAAGTAGGTTACTATCTCAATTTGTACTATGGCTGTGGGCTGTGGTCGATAAAACGCAAAGATGCACCGGTTACACGCTGCTTTAGCAGCGAGGTCAAACCTAAGGCGAGGAACACACGCGAATAGCACACTTGTTCCGAATTTACGAGAATCTAACTTGGCTAACTAGAAAAACTACATAATATGGAAGCGAGTTGGATTCCGTCATAATTTATTTTAACTGAAGACACTAAGATTGCTATGGCTTTTTTTAAACAATTTGCAAAAACTCTTGTTACTGTAACAAAGTAATAGGAAGTTATTGCGAAGTTACAAATCTATTAAAAATAGAATTTTTGTGTTTGGTGTAGTTTTAAATGAGATGAATTTTATATTAAAATAGCTTTATATAGATACATTCGTAGTACCTAACCTACACTTTACTTCTTAGCAGCCCTCTCCAATTCAGGAGTCATGAGAAATAGTAACCCATTATTTTCTTTATTTCACATAATGTTCTCATGTGACCCTTAATGTATTATTAATTTACCTTTGGATGTTTTTCCTTCGCCTTTGATACTTTGGTAAATTGACGTGTAACTTTTACACAAAAAAAATGCGGCCTAATCCTGTACATCGTAATCATACAAATGTAACATTTAGGTACTATGTAATTGGGTAACCACAGCTAATTACAATTCAACTGATATCATTAAGTTTTTTTTTAATTATTACAATTGTTAAAAATCTAATACAGCAAACTACTGAGTCTATCTTCTCAGTCGTAATAGGTTCCAAATAAGTGGTAGCTTCATATTTGGTTTCTGTAGTAGATTCATAAATGTTACTGGCGTAATTACGTGAATAAAACTATTTCGAATTTGAATTTATCTTTCCTATCCTTCACCGATTGATAGTGGAAAGTTACTATCGACTGTAAATTCAAGTGAAGCTGTTTCTAATTAGCAGATCAAGTATCATTGAAATCTCTGATAAATTAATAGCTTAAAGAGATGTATAGATTCATAGTTGGACCCCGGCCAGGGCCTGGATACAATAGGCACGTTTCCAGCGCTTCCTGGTACACTCATTGAATTACCTTCGTATCACTCAAACGAGTAGGTACCTGATTTAGTACTTACTTACCCCGATGGATGTGTGTAGGTAGTTGCTATACCTATGGCCTCCGGCCTTTTATACATTTCCGTCAATGAGATAGGTGATAAATAAGATGCTACTTAGGTAGTGGGTTTTACACACATGTATAAATTTATATTCCCAGAGATATAGTTGCATATTTTTGAAAAAAGAAATTTAAATGCATAAATGAATTAGTGTAGTTTTTTTAACTTGACATGATAATTGTCTTTTTAAATATCTAACACAAATTACATTAAATTACGATAGGATTTCTTATGTACTGTTCAGGAAGTTTTAATAAATTATACACGAGGGAGTCCGTAGTACAATCATCCTTGCTATTCACATTATACCTAAAACTAAAGCTAGGTACTTAGCCTAGTAGCAATTTCGCAATTTATTTATATATTGATTAAAACAATGATCTTATCAAGGTGACGCCGCTCTTGCAGGTGAGATTCGGTTACACCAAAGGCAAGAGAGGGTACTAAACGCGAACGGAACCTTTTTATACATTCCTTTACCCGGTTTTGTCGTCCTATTAATCAAAATAGACTTATCTGCTTCAAGGAAGTTACCGAAACTACCGATCAAACTTACAAGTGACGCGATTGTGATATCGGAAGCACATATTAACATGTCAATTTCTGGAAACTCCCTTGACTACAAAGTAATGTAACCACAGCTTTATTTCACCTCGCACCATAAAACCCATCGAACGTAAGTAAAATACGCACTCGTATGAGTAAGTACAAACGTTCCGCGAAACACGAGCCGATGACCTGAAATATTTAACATGGCAAAACAAAGTCCAAGAGGAAAATTTACAAATTGTTCTCATTAACTCCTTAATTACGATTTGGTATGTAGGATGATTTGCTCTTTGGTATGCTCTGTGTCCGGAATGCGAAGTGGATGTTATATTGATATTACTTTAAATTCATGAATTTCAATTTGTATACGGAACGCAAAATGCGTAGGTATTGGGAGGAGGAAGCAGAGTTCGTCCCATAAGAAGATGACCCAAATGCTAGGGCTGCCAACATGAACTACTATACTAAGCTTTACAATTTAAAAGTTACGGTCGACAGCACGTCAAGGTAAACACTTGCAGATTGATATTAGATCTTATGCGACATGACATAAGGACAGTGCAAAGCCCAAAGTGTATTTATTGTCTGACATAATTTTGTTTGTACAATATGACATCTATGAAGGACGATACTATGCTCTAAGTCTATACGATTGAACAGCTATGATAGTGCACATACGATTTGCTTTAATCTGTCGCCTTTCAAAACTTTTTACTTTTGTGTTGTATTTTCTTTGGGATAAATACATTTATTACAACAGTAAATATTTTAAAGAAACAGAAAAAAAAGCATCTCTTCTTGCTGTTAGGGATCCATGCCACTTACGAATCGCGTTCTGCTCTTCCAACTAAGCTAACGGGAAGCTGTCAAGAGATGTTTTTTTTTTCTGATTTCTGGGCGCCTAATTGTAACTTGGCGTCCAATAGTTAAGATATAGTAAAAATATACTGTGAAATTACTCATGCAGCAAGCTGGCCAACATTAAAGGTAAGGGGCTCACCTAGATATTTAATCTCCTCTTTACGTTTAAAAAAGCAACACATTGCACAAGACCGCTAGTTTTACTTATATCCCCGAAGAACTATGTCCAATATAATCAATGGGGATTTTACCCCGCCTCGAAAAAAACAGGATCTGTGACTGGGTAGTCGTGGACCCTAGGCCACAGTAGTGCGCACAGCATCTCGGATGTAGCACTAATTCCGTGCGCCCGCTCTGAATCGCTAATCGGTGACACCTAGCGGCCATCAGTATTCACGCGACACGCGGCATGCTAGCAAAACGCTAAAAATACAGACACCTGCGCAAGGGCACCTCATGGCCGACATGGCCTTACCTCAATCACATAATGTGACAATCAAATCTCTGTTCCGGATCGATAAATTATCGTGTACCGAGATTTAAATCAGCACATTTTTTGGAAAATTCCTCGCTTGGGACCCTATTTGCACGTGCTTATAAGATATTAAAGCAACATCTGAATGCCCACTACCAAAAACGAAATATATCGGGCCCGATGACGAATAGACATTTTTAATCCTCATAATCGCAACCAACTCATATCGAATGCGAATTAAGCATTTAAAAAAACACAAAAATATTATTTATGTATTAAAAAAGCCTTTCGTGTCTTTTTTGTGCGTAGGCCTTTTGTACCTACTGTATTTTCTAATACTAACTTATTTAACAGTAGAATATAATAAAAAAATAACTACACTAACGACTTTAAAGTAGGTACACGAGTTCGTTTAATATGAAGAAGGGAGCTTATACCTAAAGATTTATTGAAAATCCACACGTCTGGTTTTATAAACAGTCTATTATTTGCGTGAGTATAATGAATACCTAAACATAGGTACATATTAACATTTCATTTGTTACACTGTTAACTTACTTCTACAGGAAGACTGTTTTGTAAGCATTTATCATAGTCGGTAGTTTCTAAATAAGGAAATAAATTGGTAAATCAAGTACTACTCACTCTAATATTGGACAATTTCGGCCTTCATAAAGAGCTTCTTACGTCATGTAAATATAATGAAAATAATTAGTAGTCATTGACTACCAAAGGGAAGTGCAGAAAAAAGTAGACGAACACTTCCGAATCGCAAGTCATTTAGTTCGTCAAAATATCTGGCATGATTGTATGACGTGGCTATAAACATCTACAAGTCGTACCTCAATGAAATCGTTCCTAATATATTTTGGTATTAAATAAGTTCCCTCGAATGTGCCCGGGACTTAGAAACGCCGGTCAAACCTTTCAACGGTTTATCCATGAAGTACTTCGAGGACTCGACTTCGTATTCCCGTTCGTCGACGATCTGTTGTTAGCATCCGAATCAGAAGAGCAAAATCAACAACATCTACGCACCGTTCTACAACGACTAGACGACGCCGGTATAACGATCAACCCGTCAAAATGCGTATTTGGCAAGACTTCAGTCAACTTCCTTGGTTATGAAGTTTCGTCAGCTGGCATCATCCCACCAAAAGGGAAAATATCATCGATTACCGAATACCCAAGACCGACTACAGTTCAACAACTGAGAACTTTTCTCGGTATGATAAACTACTACCGTGAACACATACCGAACGCCGCATCACTTCAAGCTCCGCTCAACGAATACTTACACAACTCGAAGAAACGCGATAAGACCGAAATCAAGTGGTCGACAGAGTCCATTCAAGCATTCGAACAAGCGAAAATATGCCTTCAAGACGCCGCGCTACTCGCACACCCGCACAGCTCCGCTCCGCTCGCACTATTTTGCGACGCGTCCAACACCTGCGCTGGAGCCGTACTACAACAGTACATTAACAAGTCGTGGCAACCTCTTGGCTATTACTCGAAGAAGTTTTCAACTGCGCAACAAAAGTATAGTACCTACGACAGGGAACTACTTTCAATATACATGGCAATGAAGCACTTTAGAAAAATGTTCGAAGGAAGAGAACTAATGATATTCACCGACCACAAGCCATTGACCTACGCGCTTCACAAAGCAACATCGGACAGCGAAACACCGCGTCGGTCAAGACAATTACTATTTATCGCCGAATTTACTTCCGACATCCGTCACATCAGCGGGAAGGACAACGTAGTCGCCGACGCACTATCACGTGTCGAGTCAATTACGTGTCCGACGCCCATCAACTACGAACAACTAGCCGTAGCACAACAACAAGATCCCGAGTTACCCACATTACTACAGCAAGCCAACCTGAAAATTAAGAAAATTCAACTACCGAACACAGACTACGAAATCTACTGCGAAACTTCAACTCCGCACATCCGTCCATATCTACCTACTGACTTTCGTCGCACTGCATTTGACGCCGTGCATAAGATCAGTCACCCCGGAACGCGGACGACACGAAAATTGATCCAACATCGCTTCTTCTGGCCATCGATGAACACCGACGTCGGTACCTGGGCAAAGACCTGCTTGCCCTGTCAACGCGCGAAGATTCAAAGACATACGCACACAGGCGTAGGTACATTCGCCGCCTGCGACCGATTCGATCACCTACACATTGATATCGTTGGACCGCTCGCAACTAGCGACCGCGGACACCGGTACCTACTTACAATGATCGATCGCACTACACGCTGGCCCGAAGCTGTACCATTGCAAGAAATCTCCGCGGAAGTGGTCGCAGAACAAGTCTACAATACCTGGATTTCAAGATTCGGTTGTCCGAAGTCAATAACAACCGACCAAGGCCGCCAGTTTGAGAGTCGACTGTTTCGCGCCCTTACACACCTACTGGGCGCGGAAAAAACTCGAACGACTGCCTACCACCCGCAAAGCAACGGGATCATCGAACGCTGGCACAGATCCTTAAAAGCCGCTTTGATGTCTCGTCTGGAGTCAAACACCAAATGGATCCATGAGCTACCTACTGTGCTCATGGGACTTCGCGCCGCAATCCGCACCGACACCAATACCAGTGCAGCGCAATTAATCTACGGTCAAGCTTTGCGCCTGCCTGGTGACTTCATCGCATCAACATCATCATCATCAAGCAACATGGATCAAGACTTCGTGGATCAACTACGCACGTCAATAACATCGCTCACGCCGAGATACCTACCGCATAGCAACAAGCGTAGTATGTTTGTGCACAACGCCCTACCTACGTGCCACTCCGTGTTTGTACGAGTCGACGCTGTACAAAGGCCTCTCCAACCTCCATACGAAGGCCCGTACCCCGTGCTGGAGCGCAACGACAAGTACTACAAGCTGCAACTTCCAGGAAGAGAAGCTGTGGTGTCAATCGACCGACTGAAACCGGCATTTACGGTCAACGCCCCTGACGTCACAACAGCTGATCCAGTCTCAAGCGCACCGCAGTTGCCTACACCATCTGTGAAACCTGATGCATCGCAGCCAATGACTTCAAAATTCGGCAGGAAAATCATCAGGCCTGTACGCTTCGCTTGAGGGGGAGTACTGTAGCTACATACAGTATCATCTACACACACATCATAAAGCAACGTATTTACGTCGCGCGCCGCTCGCCGCTCCGTCGACAACCACGCGCCTCGCTGTCCGCCGGTCAACTGAGCGCGGGCCTACCGGCCGCGCCTATTTATGCGTGTGCGAGTTCGCGTCGCGCGCGCCGACCGGCTGATCGACGCGTCAACGCCCTCTGGTGTTTCTTTTAGTTATAAGTTTATATTGTTTTACTACCCACTAGTTATACTCCATTTTATTGTACATAATTTGATTCGTTTTACCAATATACACATTCTGTCCCCAAGGAGCTTCCCAGCTCCGACATCCTTTCGGACCTAAAGGTTCAAAACCTCCCCATCTTAGAAGTACACCGCATGCATCGCGGTCGAAATGCCCTACCATACGATATGGTCCTTGCCGTCCTGGAGCGTAACGCTTCGGGCAAGGCCATTTTCAATTTAAAAACTGTCTGCCAGCTCTCTGGCATAACAGTTGAACCCCCCCGTAAAGGTGGTCCCATAGGGCAGTGCCACCGCTGCCAACTCTATGGGCACTCCGCCCGAAACTGCCACGCCAAACCCAGGTGCGTCAAGTGCCTTGGCAATCACGGCACCACGGACTGCCCCCGCCCAAAGGACAGGTCATTGTGCACGGAGCCGCCCAGCTGTGTGCTCTGTGGGGAGACTGGACACCCCGCGAACTATCGCGGGTGCCCAAAGGCCCCACGGACGAAACGCAGGGCTGCCTCGGGCACAGTGGCCCGCCCGAGTCCGAGGTACACCCAATTTTCGTCCCGCCCAGCCCCTCCGGCACTGGCGGACTTCCCAGCCTTGGGAAATCCAAACCCAACCCCAGTATTGGCCCCTCAATGGAGGGTCAACCGCCAATCCCCACCCAAAATAAGCTCACCAGCCAACTCCCCCACCTCACCTACCCTGCCAACCCAAAGGCAGCCCACCCCCCCTAGCTCCACTAGCCCCCAAGCGCCCTCCCTCCTCGCGGACTATGCGCTCATAACCCGCTTTTTCAACTTCGTTGACCTCAACGAAGTTAGCCGTGTGGCTAGCCTTATCAGGCAAGCCGCAGGAAACCCCGAGGCTATGATTGAAGTAGCCATCCAATGCCAAGAGCTAGGCAAGACCCTAGCCAGTTTCAAAATCACTCCCTAACTCATATGAACGCACGACCCCCTCCTAGCAGAGTCAAACCGACTAGCCTAAAAGTAGGCTATTTCAATGCCAACGGGATCAAGTCCCAAAGGTCAGAAATAGCCACTTTTCTCACAGATCACCAACTAGATATTCTCCTAGTACAGGAAACATTCCTTAAACCAGGAACTCGCGATCCCAAAATCGCAAACTATAGCCTAATTAGGAACGATAGGACCACTTCTGCCCTAGGAGGCACCCTAATTTACTACAAACGGGCCCTGTACTGCACGCCTATAGACCCACCAACCCTCACGCACATAGAGGCCTCAGTCTGTCGGCTGGGCATGACCGGTCACCAACCCATCACCTTGGTCTCAGTGTACCTATCCCCAACCAATACGGGTCAAAACCCAAAATTCCTTCTCCAAAGCGACTTAGAAGCGCTGCTAGGCTTAGGCAACTCCGTCTTAATGGCGGGCGACCTAAATGCCAAAAACACCTCATGGTGTAGTTATACCACGAACAACCGTGGTAAGCTTCTAGAAACGCTTTCGGAAACAATGCCATTTGACATCATCGGTCCAATGTCCCCGACCCACTATCCCGCGGTGATAAACCACCGCCCAGACGTCCTAGACATAGCACTTCTGAAGAATATCAACCTTAAGTTGCATTCTATAGAAGTGTTTCATGAACTAGATTCCGACCACAGGCCAGTAATCATGGAACTTATCCCCAGATTAGGCACCCCTAATGGGGCTATCCCTCCCAAACCCATTGTAAAGGTGGACTGGGTCAGACTGGGCGAAAGCCTTAAGTCTGTCTCATCCCCACTTTTAGACCAAATTCCCGACACCCTAATCTCTAGCCAGGACACCCTCGCGGCGATCGACTCCCTCACGGGGCACGTGCAAAAAGTCGTCAGCGACTGTTCGCGGCAGGTCCCACCGACGGCCCACCGTCGGTGGAATCTGCCTGCGGATGCGCGTGCCCTCCTGAGGGAGAAGAACGCCGCAATCAGGGCGTACGACTCTTACCCCACTGAATCAAACCGGACTCGGATGCGCGCCTTACAGCGTGCTGTAAAACACCGCATCCAAGAGCTCCGGGGGGCCCAGTGGGATAGGTTGTTGGACGACCTAGATCCCAACCAATTCGCTTTCTGGCACTTGGCCAGAAAGCTCAGGTCAGACGACACTGCCTCAACCCCTCCACTAAACCGTCCAAACCAACCCCCAGCCTTCGATGACGAGGATAAATCGGAATGCCTAGCCGATAGCCTCGAGGCCCAGTGCACCCCCAGTACCCTGCCAGTAGACCCAGACCACCTCGCTACAGTCGAGGCGGAAGTCGAACGCAGAACAGGCCTTCAGCCAAACTCACCCGCATTAGAGCGGGTCTCGTTCGATGAGGTACAGTCCGCCATTCGAGGCCTCCACCCACGCAAAGCCCCAGGCTGCGACGGTATTACCAACAAAGTGCTCAAGCATTTCTCCCCCCACCTAATTTCCTTGCTCACCGCAATCTTTAACGCGTCTCTCTCAAACAATATCTTCCCACAAACGTGGAAACAGGCCATTGTCATAGGCATTCCCAAACCCGGTAAACCCAAATCCGAACCGTCCAGCTATAGACCGATCAGCCTTCTGTGTACGATTGGTAAGCTCTACGAGCGAATCATCTACACGAGGCTCAGCGACTTTGCTCACGAGCGAAAGCTCATTCCCGATACCCAATTCGGCTTTCGAGCCAAGCATTCTTGCGTCCAACAAGTACATCGCATAGTAGAGTATGTACTAGAAAACTTTAGCCGTAACCGCCCCCGTACAACGGGAGCCCTCTTCTTCGATGTGGCGAAAGCTTTTGACAAAGTCTGGCACAACGGCTTAATCTTTAAGCTGTATCAACTAAACGTGCCAGATCGTCTCGTGCTTATCATACGAGACTTCTTGTCAAATCGCTCTTTCCGCTATAGAATAGAGGGAGTTCTATCCTCCCCCCATCCCATCCTAGCCGGAGTCCCTCAAGGGTCCGTACTCTCACCCATCCTATTCGTGCTGTACACCAGCGACTTCCCTACATTCCATATCGCAAAACCCCTAGCGGCTAACGTCGCTCTGTTTGCAGACGACACAGCCATTTACTGCTCATCCCGCACTATCGATCCCATTCTCAGAACGCTCCAACACGCCGCCGATACTCTCGGCGAGTGGTTCAGGAAATGGCGTATCGAAGTCAACCCCGACAAGAGCGCAGCCGTTCTTTTCAAACGGCAAGCGACTTTCCCCCCCAGACACCCCCCGATCACCCTATTCGGCCAACCGATCCCTTGGGAACGGAAGGTCCGCTATCTTGGGGTGATCCTCGATGTCGGACTGACCTTTTCCGAACATGTCAAGACCGTTAGGGCCCGTGCCGCGTTCGCACTCGGCCGACTTCATGGTCTCCTGAACAAGCGGAGTAAAGTGTCCCTTAGGAATAAGGTGAGACTTTACACTACTTGCATCAGGCCGATCATGACCTACGCCAGTGTAGTGTTCGCACACGCTTCCCACTCCTCCCTCCGAAGGCTTCAAACCCTTCAAAACAAGTTCATGCGAAAGGCCACAGGCGCCCCTTGGTACTTTCGAAACGAAAATCTTCACATTGACTTAGGGCTGCCGACTATCGCGCAGTACCTAAAGCAATGCTCTTCCCGCTATTTCGACTCTGCAGCCCACCACCCGAATAGTCTAGTGGTTTCCGCCGCTGACTATGTCCCACCCGTAGTTCGCACCCGAAAACGCAGGCCTAGGAACGTCCTCCTAGATCCTGATGACACCATCACGGTCGCCATGGCCGAAGCCAAACAGCTCGCGACTGCTAACACTCCACAACGACCGCTATACCGTCCTCGTCGGCGAGGACGCGCGACGCGCCCCCCCCTAGCAGCAGGGCCCCTATCGCGATACCGGCACGTGCCGGGACGCTTCTCCCCCCAAAGGTACGTTAGGTTACCATCTCCCAACAACGGCCCGAGCCGAGGTCCGAGTCCCGCTATGGGGCGCCCTCAGGCAGTTGTTTAAATTTTTAGGGGTGTGAGCCCTCCGCTCCCCCGCAAGCCCGGTGAAGATGAAAAGGCCATCTGCGGCCATCATCAGTAGTCAGATAGGAAAAAAAAAAAAAAAAAAAAATATACACATTCTCTTCTCTACTCTCATCGGAGTTTCATTGAAGCAACCAATTAGGGAAGCAAGACTACCTAAATACGTTTAGTATTCAATACAAAATCTACAAAGGACTTACAACCGGAGTAGGGAGGCAGCGATCAATATAATTTACTTAACATGACTTTCGCATTTGCCGATAAATTAACATTTATTAATCAATCTATGCGTTTGAAAGCTCCACACCGCGTGTATCGTAGCCCTGCTCCCCTGACAGCTAGAATACGGCCTAACAAGCAATGTTCCTAAGCCCGGGAATATCGATGAATCCTCTCTGGAACACGTCCAGATCTAAGTTATCGCGTATCTGTTCGGCAAGAGCCTTCTCCCGGGCGAGAGGGTGCCAGGCCCCGAGCGTGCAGCCCTCGTCGTCGTGCGTCGCGTAGTAATGGCAGCGGCGGGTCGCACGAGCTGATGGCACGTACTCAAATGCTCGCACCCTGTTGCACCTTTGAAGGGCAAACCATAAACCTGTAAAAAAATATTAAATGAAAAAAAAAATACGAGTATAATAGAGGCCCAATTTGGAAATATTAAATTATATGTAACTTGTGTTGGTATATATGGTTCATTATTTTAAACGCTAAGATTTTTATTCATAAGTATAACATCCGTATTTCGTTCGCCGTATGTAGTACGTTATCTTACGTTATAGTATTAAAGATGGGCAGAAAAATGAAGACTGTTAAAACGTCAAAGTTGAAATACCATTTTTCTATGTCAAGATAATGAGAAAAATACAGATTCGTACTACCACGCACGTATTTATCATGTATATCTACATGTACATTTTTTTACACATTTTTACAATTATGTTGAACATTTATTTCTTTCCTTTCTTCCTGTTTAAAAACTGTATAAAAGTACAAATTTCTAACCTATAAACCCTGATGATGGCGGATTTCTCCGAAGTCTGTATGGAGACGAGTCCTGCAGAACAGCCCAAAGATCCCACAACACTTGCGGCTTCAGCAAATGTATATCTGCATTGGGCCTTAAATCAAGAAATCTACAAAAAAACTCCATTAATAGTAATGAGCCGCTAAAATTTTGGAACAAAAATAATTTAGTACAGACTCTACCATTACTTGCTATATGCTGCACACCTTAGTACCTGGTCGTAATAAACCGCCATTAACGAAATCAAATAAGAAGGTTTTTTTATACGACAATGTACTGAGAAGTATAGCCCCTAATGATGGTGACCGGTAATTGTAATAAATAATAGGTATATCGGCCGATTTAAACGTAACAAAAGAAACGAGTGTCCTTAAGTTCTCAACTGTTTCTTACTTATAGGTAGGTATATGGCATTATTATGATATATTATCAGAACAAAAACTTTTATGGAAGATACGTGTAGGAAGCTTACTAACTTTTTATAAACCGGAAACAGCGGGAAATCAGGGTGACGGTACCAGTCCTCCAATGTCGAAGAATAATTTGCCGGATCCCAAATGAGTATGGAAATTCCTTTGTACAGCGGATCTTCAAGGAATTTGAACTCCGGTTTAGTAACTACCTGAAAACATGCAAGTGAGAATTCAAACGTGTACCTACCTACAACTACATTTGTTGATATATTCTTTAATGAAAATGTAACCGTCGTTCAATTTCTCGGAAATTAAGAATGACTCACTAAATAGTAATTGAGGCCAAATACGTGTAATTTACAAAAAATAACAGCTTATTACGAAGTACGGTCATACAGCACAGGCTTATTGATATTTCAATAAAAGGTAAGTTTAAATTTAACAGAAATACGCATTTTCGTAATATGAAAACGAGCTATGCGTCATCCCTATCTTCGTAAGCAGGAAAAGGAAAAAACTAATTAAACAAAACAATAGGTAACCTATTTACACACCTGCGAATTGAGCACCCTAAATGTAGTTTTGGAACCAACGTCATCGGTGTAGTTCACTGTCGGAGCATTGTTGAACCGCAGCACCATATCGTGGGAATCTGCAAATCAGAGTATTGTAATGAGTTATAACAGTAAAAAATCCTGCTGTTATTGGAGTCTGATACGTATACTTGCAAGACCAAGTACTTGCTCGTAGCGGTTGTATAGCATAGCTACAATAAAAGCCACCATTTTTTTAGAAAATGTTCGTTATGTACCTTTCCTAATTTTTTATCATTACATTTTCACGTAAAATCCACTAAATAATTTTAGATGAAATTTGGTAGAAAATAGAGAGATACGAGGTTAACACTTGGATACTTTTTACCCGAAACAATGTAAAAGAATTCGAGAACAACAGCTCGTTATATATAAAGTACTTTATTTTGCAATATTATATTACCTCCTTCCTTTTAATACCATGGTACGCAATTCAAGACCTATTATTTCATTTTTAAAAAACATTGTTACCTTAATAATAGATAAGTAGGTATAGATTTACAATGGTTAACGCTAAATTAATAGTATTTTCGTAGTAAAATCTCGGAATCCACTATAATATTATTAAACGTTTCACATAGATAAGAGAATAAAGCCTTTAGCCTAGGCAAGTAAGTAACAATAGTACGGGACCTTGAAAACACCCATTTTGTTTTTTCCGCTCCACTTGAGAAATTTGGAAATACTTAATAGTGAGAGTGAAATCTTTTGCAAATTGCAATGATTGCGCGTAATGTTATCTATTTTAGTTATTGTCGGATCTATATAACAGCATTTTATTGTCCAGGATGTTGTACGTCATCATCTTTTTATTTAGATGCAAAGAGGTAGATAAAATCGCATACTGTGCACTGCGTACTTGCATACCTACTCTGCACTTGTATTAAACATTTGACTTAAGTAGGTATCTAGAATTATTATACAAATCTGTACCTATTAAATATTTTTCTTTCTTTCTTTCTTTTATTGTAATGGGTCTCGTCTGCCAAAGTAACTATAGACTTATCTTTTACTTAATTACCTTAATAGTATGAACTTCCAAATTACAGGACTTGTTTATGTCTTTTCAGTTTTATTTTTATTAGGTACGTAGTTTGGTGCACTTTTTACGCAGTAGGGTTTTTTTATTGCACTTCGAATAAATCCATACTAATATTATAAATGCGAAAGTAACTCTGTCTGTCTGTCTGTCTGTCTGTCTGTCCGTCTGTTACTCTTTCACGCCTAAACGGCTGAACGTATTTTGATGAAATTTGGTATAGGTATACGTTGAATCTCAAGAACGGACAAAGGCTACTTTTTATTAGAAAATAAGGGGGGGATGGGGGTAATACCACCTTTGAAAGTTTATATGGAAAAATGTTTATTGATATGAAATTTGGCACAGATATAGCTCAAAACTTGGATTAAAATATAGACTACTTTTTGTTTCGAATATTAGGGGAGGAAGGGGTAAGGGGGTAAAACCGACCATGAAAGGATGTAGTCCACGCGAACGAAGTCGCGGGCACAGCTAGTAAACAAATAAAGTAGACTGAAGTGTGTTAGTGCGAAGGTAGGTGAGTCCAAACAAATGCATATCCTAAAAGTGCATTTATATGCATCAAGTTTTTGACCAACACTCTTTATGCAGACAACACCGTAACCGTCACAAAAATGTTTCCCCCAAAAATAAGGAAAAGTACATGCTTACTACTCGTGCGGAATTACTATGCCTAATTATAATAAAAAAAAACAAGTACATGTCCGGTCACGCATACTTAAGGGATTTACCTACTTATATTTCAAGATTTTATTTGACTGTTTTGTTTGAAAGTGTTTGTTTAAAATATACGAATGTTAAATTACTGCTTTGTAGTTCTTTCCTGCGCTAGGCCTTAGTATTTATATGGCGAAGCTTATTAAGGGTTCATAAGCACATATATTATAGTCTTATGTAGAAAGGTCTCAGTCTTGTCCCCTATTATTAATTATTATTTTATAAGTACCTATCGTACTTTATAATCATGCAATTTGTCTGTCACATATATTAATATATGCGACAGTAAAAATTGGTAGATATGTTAGAATTTCAACTCATTCAATAAGTTGTAGCCGCTCTTATGCATGCTATCATGTACCGAAAAATAATTTGTTTTTTCAAAATAACGGCACGAAACTAGTTCAGATCCTCATTTCTTTCTTTTTTCTCTGTTTCTTCCTTTTCCGAACAAATATATGACTGTAAACAATGTGCTCTGTAAAAACTTTGGTATTCACCGCCAAAACCTTAAAAAAATAACTATACAATCCCCCACATGTAAGTTAGAGGGCCATCAAAGACGGGACAATAGAGATGTACCAAACACGCGACAAAAAAAGTGAAAGCTTTCCCTTTTCAGGTAAGTACACTATCCCAAAAATAATAACCATTGTCTAAAATTTAAGATTAACATAACAAATCACGCTTTCACGGAATTCCGAGTCTTGTTGTAATTGTCTTCGCCATTATGACAGACCTTTGGCCTCGCTCGCGCACCGAGCGGTAGGAATCGTTCAGTGGCGCACAATAGCGGGTCCTGCGCATGAATTATGCAGGCGACACTGCCCGGTTGATGACACTGCCTTGCACTTGAACAGCCTCCACACTGACACTGTATTTAACACAAGTAACATCATCGCTTATGCCCGTTCCAATATTTTACGATTCGTTAATTCAAATTTTAAATTTACTCTTCATTTCAGCTGTCATCAGTCATCCATCGGTCGTTTTTAGCTTACGCCTCGTATAATTTATTAAATTTTCGTTTTTCAAATATATGGCCCGATGTTTTTTCTTTTTATTTATACTGCAAATAAGTATCTAGGAAGTGGATACCTTTAAACGCGCATCGAATATCAAGCGACTTGTCCACGTGTACAACTTACTTAGAATACAATTGTACTGGCAACAAACTGAAACTGGATCATTGGTGTCTACGGAACCCTTGAGAATCCAAAAAAGCTTCAATCGTGTTCTATAATGAATTTGCGTGACATAGGCAGAAATAGACGCATAGATGTCGAGTAACTATTTAACATTTCAAAAAATACAACTGTTTTGTAACCCTAGTAAGTAGCTCACTTACACTGATCGAGGCTGTATTAAATCTTCACTCTCCATGGTGACAATTTTCATTACTTCATCAATCATTGCCTGTCAATACGACAAAGCTGGAATAAGGAAATGGCAAACAATCGATAACTACATTGTTTCTCTCCTTTGTTTATAAATGAGACTTATAAATAAGTTAGTACTTAGCACTTATTTATTATTCTATAAATCTCGTAACGGCAAAGATATTGTATATCTAATGTTGCATCGTTATAAAAATAAGCACACATTTCCATTGTTGGAGACGATTTAACATCGACTACCAATTTATGAAGGTAGGTAAGTATGTTACACTCAAAGATGGAAACACTTAAACAAAAAAACATATTTTTTGTAAAACTCATGTTATGACTCTTAAAAACCACCTTTGATTAGCAGTATCACTGATCACATAGTCCTATAATGCGCAACACAAACACAAGTAAATAGTATCAAACTCATTTTAAATGTCAAAATCGATTAAATTCAGTTTTTCAAATACTCATTGGCTGGAAATACCATGGACTTAGTATATTACTAGCTGTTGCCCGCGACTTCGCCTTATTTCGGGATAAAAAGTATCCTATATGTTAATCTAGTATGTCATCTGTCTTCCTACCAAATTGTATCCAAATCCGTTCTGTAGTTTTTGCGTGAAAGAGTAACAAACATCCATACATCCATACTTACAAACTTTCGCCTTTATAATAGTAGTAGGAAGTAGGATATTAAGTCCATTGGAAATACAGACTGGTATCGAATCTTTGTCATCTCATTTTATCGTTTTAAGCAAGGATTAGGCTGCTAGCTACTTGAGCAGTAGGTATGCTTTTAAGTGTATTGTAGTATTTGTAGTAATCATAAATTATTAAACCTAACTGTTTCTCGCAACTTTGTTCGCTTTGTTTCGGGATGTCTAGTTCTATTATGTTACTCTAGCAAAAAATAAGAGATGTGCCGAAGTTAGAAAAATAATAAAACCTACTTAGGTAATGTGTTTTATCTTCAATTCCAATCCCTACACAAAAAGTGCAACTCTACCTCTGGGATACAAAAACAATGATTTTTCCTCATCATCCTAAATACACAAGTCAGTTCTTAAAAATTTTGGTCCAGAGATTACGATCCCGTCTACTATCTGTCGTCTGGGCTATTAAGTATTTCGAGAAAAGACAAAGGATGTTGCGGTTTTAGTCTGACTAATACAAATGCATAACGTTGCAGGGATTATGAATGAATATACGAACCCACTTATACCTACCTACCTATAGTCCATACGTAAAATGAATCATCTGCGACGATCTGAGTCTCATTTGTATAGGTGAGTATCCATAACTAGGTCGAAATATTTAAGGAAATCACACAAAGGACTCTACATCAGTTGATTAAACCTTTACATATTAAAAGTTAGTTGGTACGATGAATGGCTAGTATTAATTCAAGAGTAAAAAATCGGTTTTACCTATTTATGCAGAATCACTCTACATGTCCGGTATCTACTTAAGCAGCGTCTCTAATAAAATACTTAAAGGGCAGTACAATAGCACTTGAATGGGCATAAAAAGAAAATATATAGTGCGATATTTAAATAAGTCCCGATAAGGCTATCGTACAGGCTATTAACATAGATTAAATGCTGGATTTTCCGATGGAGACGCGACGGGGTTACAGAAAAGGGCCCAGGCGCCGGCGCCAACGCATTCCTCAGAGTAGCTGCATCAGCAAGATATCAGCATATCAAACCGATGTCATCCGTTTAAATGTCACATTCAATTTGTTTATTGTGCTAGATACTTATGGAGATCCTGATGGTAAATATAATAAAAATAGAACAGAAACAATTTAAAATACGAGTATTTAGCGGAACATACACTAAGCTTATAACTTGCATCCTAGATCCATACTACTATTACTTATGCATGTACAGTTGAGAGCACGTCCGTCTATACATTTAGACTTTTTACCTTAATATCAAGCAGTATGTACGTATTATCCGTGTGTGCTTTGTTCAAAAATGGACACAACTCAGAAGCGTCATCAAAAGGGCCGCCAAATGTTGCAAGCTAAATCATTAAAGAAATACTAAAATTCAGTACGTACATTTCGGGCTGGAAACTACTGTCTATTAACTACGAATATTTCCTTGTTTTTGTTTCAATCGATTTGCAGTATCCAGACATCATTAAAGACTGGATTAAACTCCGTTACCAAGATCACATTACGTGCCTACTTAGATTTAAATACATTCAAATTCCTCAAAGGCAACTACAATCAAACAGATTACACATCGTTTCTATCCATCATTGGGGACTCAGTAAAACCCTGGTGACAGTAATATAATTCGTGTAATTCGCATACGATTTGGAGCGTTCGCCGAAGAGCGCCGCCCGCGCATGTCAATGCGTCCAGGCGGACTCACAAAGAGATCCGATGCGATAACGATGCACAATACTCGGTCGATCACCCATCGCTACTACCACATTGTGAAAACTTATAGCCTGATATTATGTGTCCTTATATATTGTTGACCATCCAACACCAAACACGACAATAAAAGGTATTCTGAACTTTAAAGTTCAAATGCGCCTGGAAGGCAGGTTCGTAATACCATAAAAATAAAGTGAGCTTTCTGTGAATCAGCCGACCAATTTGTGTGCAATCTCTCTTACTTCTCTTACATCATATGAAATAAGGACGAAGGTCCAAAACTTGAAGAATTATTTCCTTATTTATGTTCGTAAATATACCTACATATTACTATGGAAACAGAGTTAGCCACAACATACCTAGATCTTTTGTCTTATGAAAGGCCTTTGAACAATTTAACTAAAAACCGTTTCCGAGCTTCGTTTACTAAAGTTTGTGACTAAATGAAAATGACAACAACCTACAAGAAACTTCCAAAACCGAGTAGGTAGGTTATAACGGTGTTTAATTTTAAACCAAATAGCATGTGTAGGTATCTACTATTTTCGGGTTACTGGCTGACACAAATGATGAAATGAATAACACGAAACATGCAACGTGAACACATAGATAAGTAAGCTTAGTAATAAAGAAAGCACATCGAGGACGATAACTGTAAACAGAAAGGTAGGTACATGCTTTACCCACGTCTAGCCGACTCATGTAGAAGGTGACTCAACCGCATTTAACAATATCAATAAATAACAATGAATTTGTAACAAAAGCTTCACGACACGTAACAGCTTTACGTAGGTGTGCACTTGCATTCTTTGTTACTTTTTAATTGCCATTTGAACTAAGCGACAGTGACTAACAATGATTCAAAGGGAAAACAACTTACCTATGAACAGCCCCAAACGTGACCCTAATAGGGAACCAGCATTGGTAACAACCGCGCAAGTGTTGAACACTCGGCTTTCTTGCAACGCGTTACGAGGGATCTGAAAATCGAGGCTTGCAAATGGCTCGTCGTCTGAGGTCACTGTTTGGACTGGCACTTTCTTCAGAGCACATAACAATTCATCTCTCGAATGCTCCTTGCGATTCATATTTTCATACTTGACATCGTAATGATTCTGCGAGTCCAAACCAGAACGGAATACCTTGCTCTCAGCCATGAGCACCCTGTGAAACTCCTTCAATAGCAACTCCTTAAACTCTGCCGTTTGAGTCTCACATGCTGAGGTAAGATAGTCATCGCATATGTATCTATCACTATCGAATTCCAATATTGGCTTATGGATGTTTGGAAACCGCGGACTTCCTTGACTTTTCC
Organism: Glyphodes pyloalis; assembly: GCA_037074685.1. Lineage (NCBI taxonomy): Eukaryota > Metazoa > Arthropoda > Insecta > Lepidoptera > Crambidae > Glyphodes > Glyphodes pyloalis. The sequence goes on along the minus strand of JAYKKO010000015.1, from coordinate 4,125,327 downwards.
TCACTATATTATTAGACGAACGTCCAGGCGACACAGACGTTCTCGTCTGGCTCAACCCAGCGCTGCCCCAATAAGCACCAATAGCAGACCTCCTTTTTTTCTGAGCAAGATTGCTTCTTAACTGTGAACTATTAGACGGTGTTTTTGAACTAAATTTTTCCATGTACACGTCCAATCCATTTAGAGCCGTGCCCCGTTGCGGCGTGCTCGGAGACTTGTTAAATAGCCTTTGTCTCTCTATGTACATCCAATACTGCGACCAAATTAGATACAGATAGCCACACATCCCAAAGCATAACAGGTTTATAAACACCCAAACAGACAATGCAGCAGCTTTCATTTTGGCGATAGTTTTGGCTAACCAGTAAAACTTTGTAAACAATTCCTTCTCACAGACATTAGTCACACTACTTCACGTTACTAATATTACTATTTTACTAAAGTTACTTTTTATATTAATCACAACCTAATATAAACAACAAAAGCTTTCATTACGCCTATTCTTTAAAAGCGAGGGCGGAGTTGGGATCAGCTGATAGTCTGACACGAGGAGAGCGCCTGCGCGAAAACAGCTGCAAAAGTCGCAATGCCCAAAAAAACATTGCAGTATAGTTGGGTCAGGAGAACAACCTTAGTTCCAACTGAGACTAAGAGAATTCTTATATGCTATTTTAAATAAATAATATTCAATCAAATTAAGCGCACGTGAAGACGTATTTTGTGTTAGTCCAAATGTGGAGATTCCATATTTCAATTTGATTTTTAACAGTTCTTGTTGATTTACCTATTCACCCGTAGGTACACCTCAGAGCGTTAAAAAAATCTAAACACGCCTCCTTTTCTTCTATTACCAATTGTCTCCGAGAGACCTTGTTTCATTGGACCCAATAAAAGCTACATAAATAAATTACCCACCAATGTTTAAAACATACCTACCTAATTCCGTAAAAATCACTTTCCGTGATAGATGTTCACAAAAATTTCCGTGTGATCGTATTCTTAACCAAATTCATAAAATTCGGATTCGATACTAGACGTACGAAAACCGATTCCGAAGATTTAGCTATCTTTGCAGATATTGTCAACTGGCAGCTGGGGCATCTAGGTCGCAAAACCAATTTGTTCCAGGGAACGAACGGAAATACCCACTGGTGCCGCAACCATTAAATTTCATAGAGCTTTTTGGCATCAACCTCGCTCTGCCACTAGTTATGCTACCAAGAATTCCCAACATTCTTGACGTGTACGTAGTACTTATTGCAAAATATTAAGTAAATTTTGAAACCGAATACTCTGGTGTTTTATTTATTATTTCTCCACCTTGATGGTCTCTTCATAAAACATAGCCCTGAATACCACTTAATCAACAATTATATTTAGTCGTTTCAATGTTATGGAATTTTTGGAGACACTATATTTGATATATCCATAGCTACATAATTATACTCGAACTAGTCTAGATATATTTGAAATCGCCCGTAATTAAATTCAAACTTTACATACTATATTTTGCCTGTGTAAGCTTTTGAGGGTGTTCAATAAAACCAGCAATATATAATTTATTTTATATTTCTCCAGTGAAATAAGTAGATACATACATTTAATACATTTAAATAAACTAAAAAAAATAGTGCCTGAATAATATATATTTAATTCAATTTACAACACAAAAAACAAATATTATAAACATACTTAATCATTATTTATATTAATGTAAAAAGCTTTAACTATTTAATTATTATTTAATAATTAAGTCTATTATCACATGGGTTAGGTAAATCTAGATAATATGTATCTATCTTAATTGGTTCTTGAGGATATGGATGGTCATCTAATCAAAAACATCATGAATTGACCATACATTCTGTAAATTTGGCATCAAAAACATTGGTAAAAACATGAAATAGCTTTTAAACATGAAGGAACATTATCTCTTCGTTATTTCAATGACAGGACCACATTACTTTCTAATGAATCAGTAAAAAATCTTAAAATTATTTACCCATACTACTTGTAAGTACTTCACCACACAAAAAACAATGATATCAATTTATTGCATTCATATTGCGATTTCTTCACTTAGGAATCTAGGAATTCATTTCCTAATATATATATTTTTTTATTTCTTATATCTTAAAGTTAGTGCTTTAATTAAATCCACACTTATAGTTAGTAAAATAACATATAAATTGAATCACCTTAAAGTTTATATCCTTGGCATCATTGTATGACCTATAAGGACCTTCGTTCACATTTACGATATCTGCTCACACCATACATTTTTTACCACCATAAATTACTTCTAGTCACTTGCAGCTTTAAAAAGCAGCGCTCATTTGGGAAAGGGTCATAAACGTCTCTGACCAGCTCTCAGCGCATACTGTCATTCCACCGCGTGTACGGCGGGGGCTCTGGCGTAGCTTCACGGCGAGTAAGCAACGTAGAATAGTGTAGCATAGGAAGAATTGCTCCACCAAACACCATAGCTCCAAATGTTGGTTTATGAAGCAACCTGAACAAAAATATCTTATTACTTTTCTGATCTAACAATGGTATCAGTTGGATTATAAGTACATATTTAGCATTCTATGAAAAACATATTTTCTTTGCTGTGGAATCTTATATGATTATGATGAACGATATATATTGCAAGTGCAAAAAGTACAGGTAAGACAAGAAAGCAAATGGAAACACTTATGAAATGGAAAGATTAGTAGTGTAACCTAATGAATAGCGTACAGATTTTACTCAACCTAAATATTAAGTATAGAATGGTAATTCATACTCACCATGGCAGGGAAATAACAAACAGTGTATATGAGAAAGAGAGCACTAAATTAATCCAAACTCTTGTACACCGCCTTAAACTGCTTGATATCCAATGACACTGGAGAACTGTAAAAATATTTTTTTTATTACAACAACTAAAATACAATCATACAAAAAACGAATGTAATGGCGACTGTGACACTAAAGTATAAACGCCTTCACTAACCAATTTATTTTTCATATTTAATTGTCTGAATGGTAGAGTTCACTAAATTAAACCATATAAATACTTACAAATAGTGACCCAATCGGGATGCAGAGTCATAGCAGAAGCAAATACTTGCACAAACCCTAAAAGCCTATACTTCCAGGTGTGTACATTAGCATCTCGCCTCTCCAAGTCATGCAACTGCTTTAAGCTATATGAACCCTTGCGAAGTAGGCATATTGGGTCGGCGTCAGGAAAATTGGTAGCGCTATATGGCTGTAGTACCCCTCTTTCAACCACACCTATTGCTGTGTACTGTAAATTGACCAAATTTTATTGCACTTGACTCAATACAATGTAAAATATTATAGAATATATGATAGTAAGTTAATTTTTATTTCTTACAATATCATCCTCTCGTCCTGCATATGAAAAATGTATCCTAAGATCTCCAATTTGGTGTTCAAGAGCACTTTCTCCATGATAATAGAAGCCGGAATGCAACTTGATATCATTACGCTCGGGCCTTGAATCTGACCATATCTCATAATAGTCATTCACTTTACGCTTTACATCTAGACCTGAACAATGAATAAGTAAATTATTTAATTATGAGGGGAAAAAATCCGTTCTTGATTCATCTTAGTTCAATTTGGTCTATACAGTTTTAATATAAGAATCACATAGATGGAAAAAAAAAAGGGGTAAAAGGTGACTCCAATTTTTTTTAAAAGCCTTACCTAAATATAGCCACCCAATCTTCACATTTTCAGACACATGCGTTTCACTAAACATTGGCATTGAAGTAGGATTGTGGTGACCAGGCCTTATGTAGAACAAGTTTGAGTCTACAATATAGTCCCTCCAGTCCTTGTGATACCAGTATGTCTTCTGAGATTCATCTCCAGGCTCACTCAAAAAATTCTCTTGATCACTGAAATTAAAAAAAAAACTCATAATTATTTAATAACTGTATTTTATGGCTAAGGTAAATTGTGTAACCTTTTTACAAGAACAAAAGATATAACAAAATGATATTCATACTTTTATTTGGATATATTGTTGGTGATAGTGCAATACCGCATAAGTACATTTTTCCGTAAGTTCTAATTTGGACTGAAATAATATGATAAAATGATACAGTCAAAATTAACATTTATGGCAAATGCTAGATATTGCACTATCACCGATGATATGTTTCATAAATATATATATTAGACAACATCACATACATTGCTCTGATTCTGAGGTAAGTAGCTTAAACACTTGTGTTACAGAAATAAAAATACATAACATTGTCTCTTGAAAAAAGGCTACAAAGTAGAAAAGCATATTATAAATGACAAGAACGTGTGGATTACTAACTAGTCTACGCGCCTGTACTTGCATGCTTTATATTATTTTAAAAATATATGACACATTTTCTCAATCAATGTCAGTATTGGGCCACGATGACGCATGAAAATCATACAGTTAATTTAATTTAATTTACAAAGTCAAAGTCAAAGTCAATGTTTTTTATTCACATAGATTACATTAGTAATACTTATGAATAGTCTCTATATAAAGCAAATGAAGCTACCTCCGGTTCGGAACCTATAACTAAAGAGAAGATACCGGCAAGAAACTCAGTAGTTGTTTTTTACAAATGGAAGCTAAATTTATTACTAATTTTGCACTAAGGCATACAAATACTTTTGTTTCATTTTTTTTTCAATAATTGATTTTTAATTTTTATTTTACAATTGACAAACTAACTGTGTGTCTTAGTGCAAAATAAGTAATAAGTTTAGCTTTCATGTGTAAAAAAAACTACTGAATTTCTTACCGGTATCTTCTCTTTAGTTATAGGTTCCGAACCGGAGGTAGCTTCATTTGCTTTATAAAGAGACTGTTCATAAGTATTACTAATGTAATCTATGTGAATAAAAAGGATTGACTTTAACTTTAACTTGACATTAACATACATAGTGTGCAAGAAAAATACTTACGTAGTTTCCTCAATCCACTGATACATCTGGACTCTTTTCCTCAATTTTACAGCCAAAACTTGTATATTATAATCAGGTTCTGATATAGGTTCAAGTATACGTAGAGGCCCGACAATGTGCACAGTCCTGCCCTCATAGCGGGCTGCTTCGTCACCAGTGTGGACGTCTATACTCTCAGCATTAGCCACCAACTCTTCCAACATCAAATTGCTCTGTATTGTTTGACTCTGAAATTGATTTAACATTTTAGCTATGAACTCATAATTTAAAAATTATGAATTATTAAGTAGATCTTCACAATGAAGATTTTCAAAATTTCATGAATTTATAAATATTTAATACTTACTGTCCTTTTGACAGTGAGTCAGTCAGTTTAAACAAACAGCACTATCATGCAATTATGGAAAGTTATTAAATCATCACAGCAAAGTTAGTAAGATAATATTTTCCGGGTCGCTTTCCATGGGGCACTAACTTTTGTGGTGTTATCGGACCAACCACAACACCACCGGCGGATTGACCACTCCGTACACTTGAATGGGATCATCCCTACCATGCATTCCACTGTCAACCCTTGGTGCTTCGCAACCAGGGCCCCCATCACCCCTCGCCCTTAAGCCACCGCTGTATCTTGTTAAGTGAGTTGTTTTCATTGATAATTAATAAATAACGTGCCGAAAATCTTACCTCAGCCCATACCAAAAAGTAGGTAACTCCTGAAAACAGGACAAGACTTAGCAAAGTGGTTAGCCAAGTCTGCTTGAAGTGATTTCTTACTGATGACCAATCCATTTTTTTTAAGTATACTTAATAATTTAAGTCTGTATGTTTAGATAAATCTCACCGAATTAATTCTTTGATTTAATTTGAGTAGTTTCTCATAATCATTTCTGAAGGCCTTTGATTATTGGTGTAAGTCTCACTAATGGCACAATGTACTTATGTACACAAGAATCAAAACATTCACAATTAAAGCCGACTACTTTTCACACCACCACAAACTCGAACACAGAACTCGAAGATGCAAATTGATGGATCAGTCTGTGATTTGAACTTTTGAAGGATGCAATTACTGTCAAAAAATATTGTTGGTCAATAAAATTGACACTTTGATTGATTGTTAGACGCATAGTAGATAGAAAAAAAAATTGCATTAGATTTATTACAGTTATACTTTTGAAATCAATAATGCATAATTTTTTATCTAAGTAATGTTACAAAAAGATCCGTTACATTACAAACATAGTTTCCATAAAAATATTGCATTAAAGATACATATACCTAATTTTAATTTTAAAATATAAAAAGTCAATGTCAACTTACTGTCAAGTCAATTAACAAATTAGGTTATGTTTTTGTTTTGATTGAAACTAAAAGCTTTCATATTAATTAACCAGTCAAATATACCTGATCAGATTGTTAATATGATGTATTTGTACCCGTAAAACTTATGAAAGTAATATGGCTCCTTATGGCAAGATCTGGTTTCTTTTAGGAAAATCAGCAATTAATTGCTCTTCTCGAAGAACTTACCATCAAATTCCTTTTCTAGATTTATACGAACGCACTACAGGTACTTTTTTATTATTATTCCAGTAATTGTTTCATCCGTTTATTTCTAATGTGTGCCAAATAATTATTTTACTTGTACAGTCTGCATCATTCGTATGTATACACCTCAGTACTTTGTCGCATTAAACCTCCTAAGTAAGTAGTACATTAATTAGGCAGTAAATTTAATGTGACAAAGTACTGAGGTGTATACACACTAAAGATGCTGACCATCTTTATATCTTGTAATAATTAACTTCAACAATAATACATAATATAACCTTCACCTGCAAATACTATGGCTACCACTACACATCTCAAGCTATTGTTTATTTCAAGCACATTCTGTTATCTGTAACTGTAAGATATGAAAAAAAAAGTAAAACATTATTCTACACATTATAGGTAAAACATTGTCAAGAGATGCTCTACCTGACCTAAAGAAAAAACATCCACACATTGATACTCTATCTCATGAACGCTTGCAATGCACTTTACAAATATTGAAAAAGTTTGGGATCACATCTTTAGAGGCCTGTAAGAATCCACATGTTTTTTCTATGAACCCTATTACCATGGACAACTATGGAGAGATTTTAAAAGAATGTGGATTTACAAGTATTGCTCCAATAAATATTATAAGGTAAGTTTTTTTAAATATAAGTTAGCATAGCAATTGGGCTTAGAAGATCATGGGGCTTATCAAACACTGAAGTGTTTAAAACCAGATCCAACAATCAAAAAAACAAAAATATAATGTAAAATAATACAGCAACAGTAGCAGAATTTTTATCCTTAAGTATCAAGTGTTTTAACTACCGTAAATGATATGCATTATGATCAGTAACTTTCCAAAAAAAACTACTATAATAAGATGCTACAGATTATCTGTAATACTTACAGAAATAAGTGTGTAAACATATGTGTATGTATGTATACAAGAATGTTCTTGTATGTAAACAATTTTAATTTGTATAAAGTAATTCTTTGCTTAATTCTGTGATTGACTGGTAGATAAGCCACCAAGCTTTGAGTTTTTTTTTTAAGAGCAACAAAGTTGAATTAAAACATATATCTTAAAAAAACTATTTTTGTTTTCTGTTTCAGATATCACACAATTGTTAAATCAAAGACAATTGCCCAATTAAAAAAACAAGGTCTTATGAAGCCAGACTTTCTTCTAGTAGAAGCTCTACAGGACTGTTTGGACTGGCCTTCAGATTGCAAGATCTTACAAAATTACTCAGACTCAACAACTACTATTTGTATGTATTGAGAATGGAAAATCCTGTCATTTAATAGATTAGAAAACTGTTTTGCTCATTTTGAAGAACCAGGATAGTGATACACTGTTTTTTCTTTATGCACTCACACTAAATTAGTAAGGTTTAAGTTTAAGTTAAATCTCGTTTTTATTATTACAGTGACTGTTCGCATGGGTGTACTAGAAAAATACCTAAACTGGAGATTATCTGTGACATCTGAAGAATTCCAAAAGTATTGCAGACTTTATTTGCCTCTAAAACACAAACCAATGTGTGACATTTTACAAGCTTTACATTTAGCAGAGAGTGACATCAAATTTAATCCAAATGTTATAAGAAGGAATGGTTTTATTATTTCAACTGATCCAATAAAAACTCAATTAATCTTAGACAATGTAAAGACTTTGGCAGGTTTAGATATAAGAGAAGCAATTAGATTAGAGCCAGGTATACTAAAAAATAACCACAATGCTTTGTTAGAGATAAAAGCATTATTAGAGGTGAGTGTATTATTGCTTAAGTAAAATATGTTTATTGCTTAAATAAATTCTTACACTAATACACTTATGGGATGAGCATATGCTTTTACATGTATACAAAAAATATAAAGTAAAGTAATGTATTCACTTGTATTATATATATATATATATATATATATATTTATATTTATTTATATTTATTGTTATTAGATAGATGTATATATTATTTTATTTTGTTTTATTATTATATTAATTTACCATGTACCTTTGTATTCTATTCTGGTGTTTAATTTGTTGCTATTAATTATTATTATTTTTTTTTGTTGTAATCTATACTCACATTTTCACTGTTACCGCACCCATAAACGAACTATCTGCATGACCCAACGGTTGACTGGTAGAGAATGCTTCTAGCATTAAGTCCGCCTTTTGTACTTTTTATTTTGTGCAGTAAAGTTTTTAAATAAATAAATAAAGTAAAGAGTTCTTACAAACCAATATTATCCAATTCACTACTACTCTCCTCTTCTTACTCTTACTCTACATACCTACCTATTGTTGAAAACGGCACAATGAAATAAAAAGTTTCATTTTAGGAAGTAGCAATTTCTACCCAAACTTAATCGTAAATGTATCAGCCAAAGAATATCCATTGCTAAACATAAAAGCCTTTCCCAAAAACTTTCACTACAACTTACTTATATTGTATTTTAACAGGATTATCAAATTTCAACAGAAGCGCAACTCAGGTATTTAAGAATATACTGTATGGCCCCGAAAACAGTTAAGCAGCGTTTAGATGATTTAAGACAATTAAAAGAATATCAAATTTTAGCTACGAATCCCAGGGTAAGCACATAGTCAGCTATAATCGTTTTTAACACCACAGTAACTTGTCACATTAAGCGGGTGATTGTGTTGTATTTTTTCGATGGCGCAGTGCGCGTCTTAAGCTAGGTACTTATTCTCCATAAAAAAATTGTACAATGAGTATTTACATAGCTGGGCATTAAGTCGTTAATCCGTTAATCGTTAATTAACGAAGTTAACATTTTGAGTAACGTTACGAGTAACTTTAAAAACTGTTAACGGACTCATTAACTTCCGTTAATAATCCTGAAGTCCGTTAATCGTTAATCCAATGCATACTATCCACCGCATGGCACCGCGAGTGCGAGTGAGAAAGCTGCGAATAGATTCATTTTAAACACGACGGAACGGAACAGGTATATGCGTTTAGGGTGAGAGATGTTTGTGCAAAGTAATGTTTCCTCCACCTGTCTTCTAAACGAATGGCCCCATTTTGATGCGGTTTTCAATAACAGGTTTGTGTCTGATAAGTTCATGTTCTTAAACAGATGTCATGGCTGTAACTCACTAAGGAGCGCCATAAAATGAGTGCAAAACAATGTTACAATATAATCAAAACGAAATGTCCCGATCACAAGTCTGTTTTCAGAAATGTGTACGTGGTAGCTTAAATGCATGTTTCCAAATAATAAAAAATACGTCTGTAACTCATTAGAGAGCGCTACAATATTAGTGCGCAATAATATTAAAACGAATTGTCCGATTTAAAAAATATTATAGTCTCAAGAGCATTGGGGGCTGCCATTAGCCCAGCTAAAGTTTTTCTAGTGCCGTGAATACAATTATTGAAGAATTGTAGATGTTTAACGAGGAAAGGTAGCCCCTAGACGGATATTATTCGGTTATGTATTACGGTAAAATTATTTTCGCTACATTTAAGTATATCTTCGAGAAACAGACACGTTAAAAAAAAACTGGGGGGGCTATTTGAAACGTTACGATGCGTTCCAATAAAAAATTAAGATATGAAACTCCCATTTGGAAATCCTTTTAGTTTCCCTCAATTGTATTAGTGTTTATTGCTCCCTAAATTACTTTCAGTGTTCATTTGCGTGTTTTAAGAAAGTGTGTAGGTAATATTAGATAAATTGAAAAAGTGTACTGTGCAGTGCAGTAATCAAAACCCTATCATGGACGACATGGAATCGGATTCCAGGTTCTGATGAGAATCCATTACCATGCATCCATCCATTTTGATTATATTTTAACGGATTAACGATTAACGTTAACTTGCGTTAATTCTTCAGAAATGTAACGTTTTAACGTTTAACGAAGCTAACTTTTTTAGTAACGGATTAACGATTAACGAAGTTAACTGTTTGATTAACGTTGCCCAGCTATGAGTATTTACATTCATTTTACAGTTCATTCAAATAAATAATTGATCGGAACCTTAGAACAATCGAACCATCTAACACGCAATTTTATTAAATGAGGTGAACTGTTAACATTGTACTAAGGTGTAACATATATACAAGTTACATAAATAGTATCTAATCCAAACAATTAATTAATATAGCTTCATAATTAATACATACCTAGTTGCTAAAAAATTTAGTTAGTCATAATATTAGTTTGAAGTAAATTACTTTTTCAGGTACTCTGGATGGTGGTACACAAAACAAAAATGATGTCACGTCTAACCAAAATTCAAGCAGCAAAGAAGCAATGCTACAGTCTAAATAACCTTGTCGCGTCCGATAAAATTTTCAAAAAGTACGTTTTTAAATTATATTTTGGCGACCTCCATTTCTTAGAGACAATCGGGCGTCACACCATCCCTAAGGAGCGGGGTTCCAGTCACGGTCGGGTCGATATGAAACGAACTTTGCTAAACTGTGTAGGGGCTGGGTGTTGTCGTACTGTTTTTGTTTCTGATTTCTACAACGCGAAGGTAGCAATGTGGTAATTAAACATGCGGCCTTCCTAATGGCAAGCGGAAACCGACCCTGTAAAGCTTTTCACGCCCTTGAAACACTTATACCTACTTCATACTGTTTTACCTACATATGATATAATCACTATTACAGTTGTACCTATTGTTGATAAATAGTTATGATATTTTTGTATTTCTTGAGACCAATTAATTCAAAACTTTTCTACTTAGTATTCTCACAAATGTTCAACAACAACATTTGATCTTTTGTGTGCCTGGGATTACTTAGTTGATCATTGTTAAATAACGTACAAGTAGTATTTTATCTGTAACAGGCCATCAAATAATACCTCATATCTAATTTTTTTCTAGCTATATCAGCGGATTTGGCAACAAGATATGCGGTCGCGACATTGCAATTCTCATATCCTCCTCTGTTCACTCAAAAGATTGGTCATCATGTTCAAAGCGTAGTAACTCTGAGTCCGTAAAGGCAGTATTGAACCAACTGAAGAGGCACAAGTTCTGGTTGCACGCGGCCCTGAGCGTCGTCGACGAGAATATACAATACTTAAAGTCAATGTTCGACAATGAAATAATATTCAATCACTGTCAACTCCTTTTGTATCCTGGGTGAGTAGCGGTGTGGTAGTGTACCTAAGAAGTTAATTTCATCGTAACTCTTATGAGGTGACCCGATGAAGATAACTCGTAAGCGAATCAAATATATAATTTTGTTTTGAGATTGGATTGGATCCCAGTAAAAAGTGAATTTAAGTTTATGATTCTTATTTTATGTTTCGCATATTTTCTATGCTTTCCTTTATACTTTTTAGTCTAACCTGAGAACTTAGAGATATATGCTAACATTAAAACATTCGACCTCAAAATATTTTTATAGTAGATGGATGGTAGATGATTTGTAACTCATATTTTTTATTTTAGGTCTGATATAGATTATTATTTGACGCATTTCCTCAAACTTCGCAATGGAGAAAGTAAAATATCGCACAATCGCGACCTCCAGTTAGACGCCAGCTACAACAGTCTAAGGTTCAACGAACTTACTGATGGTCAAATACTAAGCCTAGTATTATATGAAATCGAAAAGAAGTACCACTTTAGCGGTGACGGAATATGGGCCCGACAAGAAGGTAGTATAGCTGATGCTCAAAGAACATGACGTATAGCTTTAGGGTATAAATGGTAAGTCTTTGAGAGATACACGCTGAAGTTCCTGACGTTATACGATTGAACGATGTAATCGTTCATTCGAAATGTGTTGACGTAGTTGTTTTGTCCTGAATAAGAGTGATCATAGAAATTCATGAAACTGAAAAACTCACATTAACACTTCGAAAAGCAGAAACAAGAATTGTAATTGATTTTAGGTACTGAATTAATATACATCTAAGGTATAGTAATATTAGTTAGGTCCAAATGTAAATATGAAGTTACTACATACTGAACAAATTTGTTACCTATTGTTATTCATATAAAAGTAAAGGTAATTAAATAAAAAAACTGTCATTAAGCACTTTGGTATATTATTTTTCTCTCCTTTTTCTTACTAATTTTTATATAAAATATTCAGCTTATTGCTTCGATTAAACTTAACATACAAATATAATAATCTCCAATCTCAATTATGTATATTTTATAATTATACATGTATTAATGTACCCTGCTATAAGATGTCTTGACAAGTCGGATTTTGGTTCTTCTAGTGTCCATTTTTATAATGTATTAAATTCGTGAACCTATGCAATTAAACTAAAAAGAGAGATCAAGTTAATGAATCCATGTGGCAAAGCTAGATACTTAAAGTAAATAAGTTCTGATTGTTTTATTTGTCATATTCGCTCTTTTAGACTTTTTTTATGATTATCTTATGTATCATAATATACTTATTCTTATTAAATTATCGTATTACATAAAACATACTGGAGTCATTATTTTGGCACAATTATTCACGAAAAGTGAGTTAATATTTACAACATAAAATGTACTTATCAGTTTATTACAAACTTACTAAAATAAAACTTAGGTATTTATAATGCTTATAAATAGGTATGCATATCTACATGTATACGCACATTAACTTTTCATTCAAAAATATTGAACTACAGTCATAAACCTATTCAAATGTTTTTAAATTTAAACACTATGAAACCGTAATAAAATACCTAAATTATGTTTTTCATATTACAATAGCAAAAGTTTAAAATATCATACAATGCTAGGATACAATATATTTAAACAATTCTTTGGTCTACTACTTGGTGGACACAAGAAACATGAATAAGGCACAAGGAATGCACGAGAAGTGAAGTCACTATATTGTTTAAAATCAATTACAAAAAATATTAATACCTAAAAACACCCTATATTAAGAACAAGTTTCCCTTATTAATTATAATTTAATCTACATTATTGCAAATATCCAAGAGAAACTAAACAAACGTATTCAATATTTGTAATATAAAATTGACGAGACTTATCTAAGATTCCACTTCTGCGGGTACATTAAATACATCGTTATTTAATTAATAAATTCTTAACATAGTCGATGTTCATTTATCATTTGAAAATAACTCGTCTTAGTACTACAATAAATGCGAGCATCGTTTAAATCGAAGCTATGTACAACATTGTGCGCTGCTGTAGTGAAATTCGTAAAGCTATTCAATACTCCTTTTCGAAATTATTCTCAACTTTAAGATAATTTCGAAAAGGAGTATTTCAATTCAAAAAAGGGGGCAGAGCTGTGTATGGCTGGCCAGAGGTGGGCTCCATTTTGACGACAACTGGTTGAGCGATGTCGCCGTGCCTCTCCATCTCGTAGTGTTTTTCGTGTGGTACCATGCCGCACTTCTCGTAGTCTTCTGGAGGCGGAGCATATCTTGGAGGCTCTTCTTGCAGGGCGCACGCATTATACTTATCTTCGTGCTCGTGGGTACGGTAATCTAACTTGTCGTCGTGACCGTGCGCCTCCATCTGCGGTGAATGCGCCGCCATCATCGGGTAATCCCTTACCCCTAGAGGCGGAGGACTCCCCTCTCCGTACTCGTAAGAATGCCGCGGCGCAAACATTTGGCCGTCGTGGCCGTTCAACACGGTCGTGTACGAATACGCAGCCGGTTGAGCATTGAATCCTGGGTATCCACTACTACTGGACGAAAGCAAGTGGTGAGAGGACAGCTCGTAAGAATGCTGATAAGACCAGGAGTCGGCCGGCGCTGAAAGACCATTTTGGGGGAAGGCGGGCAAATTGCCGCCGATGCCTGTAAAGCCGCCACCCAACGTGGTGGAACTTGGAGAGCTGGAGCCGATGTAGCCGGTCTTTCGTGGCGGTTCTCGTTTCCGCCATTTCGCTCTTCTGTTTTGGAACCATACCTGCAGGACAGGAAAAAAGGGTCAGTATGCGTAAATCAACAATAAAATGATTCTTGCTCGTAATAGTATATATTAATTTTCTTAGTAGTTTTTTTTAATGTAGGTACTCAATGGTAATACAGTTTATTGCCGTTACCTGTACTCGTGATTCGGACAAGTTCAGCTTAAGTGCTAGCTCCTCCCTAGCAAACACGTCGGGGTACGGCGCTCTCTCGAACGCCCTCTCCAGCTCTTCTAACTGATAGGCAGTAAACGTAGTCCTGCAAATAAAATAGAAGTTTTAATTATTAATATTAAATCACAGAGAAACAGAAATTTTATTTCAGAGTATCCCTAACAGGCTTCGTTTGCGTAACTCGTTCTAGTGATTTCAAACCTAAATTTAGAAGTGCATCCTTCTTCGAGCGCAGACTACTTACACCTTTATCATATTTTAATGACGACATGAGATTAAATTTCAAAAGGTAAGAAATTTTCTGATTCATACTATAATTAAGTATCTACTAATTTTCAATTTGTTTCTTTTAACGCAGTCATGATACACGTCTTGAGGCATTTTCTTTTTAACTTAGTCGCTATCAGTTAACGCAGCCTATCTCAGCCGACTTATATCTAATCATGATCTATGATTACCTAAACCAACAAATGATCTATTTATCCCAGTTTGCTTAAAGTATCAAAAATAAAGAAAGTTATGATGTGTTAATTTTATGCTGGTACATATTCATAGTAGTCTATTCTCGATTACAAATTCACATATAAATTGCGTTATCTCTGACAACACATCGGCCATCTGACGCGTGCAATATGGCTGCGGGTGGCGCACGCGCAGAAATTGATTGAGCGTGAAACTAAATTCACCCCTGTCGAGCGGGCACCTCTAATTGCCTGCCAATCGACTCCACACTTTATGCCTGAGATGTTTTATTAATTACATAGTGGTTGTTTTTGTAATTTTGCAACGATCTTTGTTCTAATGCTTTAAGACGGACGTGCACGTTTTGGTAAGTGACCCACCTAAAAAATATCGATAAGACAAAACAGGGCTTTCTGAATGAAGGGTGACCCAAATCGATTACCAAATTAAATCAATTATTTTTCATTAAAAGCTAACGCCAAAAAAGGTCATATTCTATATCAAATCAATTTTCTATTCAATTAGTAGTACAATGACAGATTACTGCCAAACAATTAATTAGAAGTATGTGAGCATAGGTTTTTTGTTATTAGCTATATATTTACCTAACACTTAAAAGGCTTTCATTTGGAGGAGAATTTATATTAATGACATAATGAGTAACATTGATCTCTTATTGGTTCTGTCGTTTGACAAGTCCAGAATTGTTAAGTCTATACTTTCTAACTACTTATATTCCTTACCCAGTGTTGTGTGTGTTCATGACAGTTTTGATGACAACAACATTTTTTAAAACTTTTGGATATCCCTTATATTAGGTAATCTTATATAGCATCTTCCTATCAACTATGTTTTATAATCCTTTTGTGTATGTATAGTATACTTAAAATGCTATAATATGTAGTTAATCTATTTAGGTTTACCTCTCATTGAAACTTACTCTAATGAGGAGAAGTCTTGATTAGGGTTTATGTGAGTATTACTCATAGGAGTCACCGGTCTCCATTCATGAAAATAAATGACGTTTTCATTAATTCAGATAGATTCACGCGAGTTGGTACTCTACGTTCATTTGAGATGGTGTTGCAGCGGTCTATTATGATGCACGCATGTCACAAAGCTGTAGTAAGGATGTCAACCGTATGCTTAAAGCATCCAAATAAGTACCAGCAACTTTTTGGTGAAAGTTACTCAATATGATCGACTCTCGGTAATTTATAGATACTACTAATATTATAACGCTGAAGATTTGTTTGTTTCAATGCGGTAATCTCAGGAACTACTGATTCGACTTGCAAAAACATTTTGTGTGTTGGATAATTAATTTATGGAGAAAGGCTTTTTTTTTAAGCTATATTACATCACACCGCGACCAAAAAGAGCTTTTCTCGGTAGTAGCTTTACTTCAATCTTACAACTGCTTTTGTAAACTTTAAAATATGAATAAAGACATAGGAAGGTCCATCCTACTTGATTTTTAGAGGTGACCAACCAAATATATTCCAATATGAATGATGCCTTTTTTAAAAATAATAAAGGCTTTATTTTGTTTCAACAAGTGAATAAAAAATGTTAATAATACAGCACATCAAAATTCAGTAGATGACTTGTGGGGGGGAGTGTTTACACTCTTCAATAATTTTTATACGAAAATATATCGTCGCGATAAATTTCAACGGAAGGTACCTATCTAAGTATTTTTGGTGATCAAACAGAAAGTTTAGTCTTCTACTGTATTGTTCCTCTATCAATTGCAAATACCTCTTCTCATCTCACGACAGCCCTACGATCCCTTGCCGGAGACGAGATGAGACGATAACGCAAAGGCAATTGGCTCCCTGCCGTCATACGGGTAATTAAACTGGAATATGACGCCGCCTCAATATTGCTACCGGGAAGTGGGAAGAGGCGCCTCCATCAAGTAGTTTATTGCGTAACAAATGCACGGCTCACAAGAAGTCGGTGCACTTTGTGAGGGTCCATTGATGGCGTGTTTGATATACTGCTGTGCAGTACGTTTTATGGCGAGTTTTTTTTTACCATGATAACACTTGCAGTGTAATATAAAAGTACAATGTTCGTTTATTTTTGTAAGAAACTCTAGCTCAGCTTCTTTATACGGGTTGGTACATTTAAAATCACGATATGGATTTTGTACCACCCTTATGTAATGATATTTGATATCGAACTACAAGTGCTCACGGTGTTGTGGTGTTGCCTGTTCCATAAAATATCATTAAATAGTAAATTTTTATCGACCATTTAATGTCGTTAACAATGTTATAATCCCTACTAATATTATAAATGCGAAAGTAACTCTGTCTGTCTGTCTGTCTGTCTGTTACGCTTTCCCGCTTAAACCTCTCAACCGATTTTGATGAAATTTGGCATAGGTATACGTTGAACCTCAAGAACGGACATAGGCAACTTTTTGTTAGAAAGTAAGGGGGGGGGGGTAATGCCACCTTTAAA
This sequence comes from Glyphodes pyloalis, assembly GCA_037074685.1. NCBI lineage: Eukaryota > Metazoa > Arthropoda > Insecta > Lepidoptera > Crambidae > Glyphodes > Glyphodes pyloalis. Next base: position 4,107,813 of record JAYKKO010000015.1, on the reverse strand, counting down.
AGTTTATATAGGAAAATGTTTATTTTTTAAGTTAGAGATATGAAAGTTGGCTCAAATATAGCTCTATTAAAATATAGACTACTTTTTATTTCGAATATTAGGGGAGATAGGGGTAAAACCGACCATGAAAGGATGTAGTCCACGCGAACAAAGTCGCGGGCACAGCTAGTTATTATATATATACTTTTATTAATAAAAATTCCTACTTTAAGTCAGTTGAAAAGTTTGCTTCTTTTGCAGAAAAACTCTAGGAACTTCTCTGAATTTTAAAATGCATGGAGAAATACAAAGCCGTTAAACACTAAGTAAAAAATGTAAAATTGAGAATTTAAAAGAGTTGCTTGGTATTTATTAGGTCGATTCACTGGTAGCCCATCTGATAATTAAAATTATCATTAAGTGAACAAATTCAATATTCAGCATCTGTCAATAGTTTGACATTATTTATACAAAATTGTATTTCAATTGAGAGATCAGCTGGCTGGATCGAACAGACAGACAAAAATCGTAAAAAACGTTAATTTCATAATGTTCCATATATACATTCATAGGTATGTAGTTAAAAACGGTCCAAGTCCAATTTTATTTATATGTAAAGAGCAATTGGTGCAACTAAATACTTAAAATGTATAGTTGCACCAATATAATATCAGAAATAGTTTTTTTTTAAGTACTTGATCTACTACAACGAAACTAACCATATGTTGCAAATGTTTCTAAAACATCATCGTATTAGTTATGCAAATATGAGTGTGGGGTGGTAAGAGCCGGGTTGAACCAATTTTAGACGAGGGTGCGCGACCACCTGTGCGGTGGTGAAGACCGGTCGCGTGCCGACACACGCGCCCCTTAAACACTTTTATATTATGTTGACAGTTCTAATTAACTTGAATATCACAATACCTGCAAATTAATTTGTGAGTGAACTAATATTTTTCCAAAGAAAAATGTATTAATATGTTAATATTATAAACGCGAAAGTTTGGAAAAAAGTCTAGATGTATCATTGTTTCTGTTTCACGCAAAAAAATACAAAATGGATTTGTAATAAAGATAGACGATATGCTAGATCAACATTTACGGCACGATAATACTGAAATAACGCGTTAATAAGCATTTGTGTATTGATGTCGTGTTGTTTCTTTCTCAAGTTTGTTTTTCATCAAGTTTGTTCGAATACCTATTGCTTATTGGATTTGGTTCTTTCTCTCATTTTCATCAAGTGTGTTAAACTTCAACTACTGCTTTATTGGATTTGGATCAAATTTTGTATACAAATAGGTACTAAATGAACATAATATGATATTTTTTGTACGCTTAGATACTTTTTATTTATAATAATGACTAATGTGAATTTGATTTAAAATTAAATGTAATTTTGTTCAGACAAAATCGATTTATAATCATATAGATTTTGTTGTATTTTTTCACGAAAAAAAGTGACTCATCAATGTGAATACTTAACTGCTGTGTGATTTTCCTCCAAGTTTCTATTCTTATTTTATTAAATATAAATATGAAAATAATATTTTCTAAAGCTTATTTTCCTTTTCTAGTAAAATTATGATGACCTCTCTCGAAGTTCATCATTAAAATACGTTTCTCTTGATTTTCTTCCGTCTTAATAACATGCTTGCCACTTATGAAAAAAAAACTTTAAATCATAACCATATTTTTTTCATCAAAATTATTTTTATACACATGTTTCCAAAAATACATGAAACTCTATTCGGAAGTTTTTTGCAGATCAATTAATAAATTTAAACTCTTATGAAATATAAATTAAACATTCATTGTAAGGATAGTACCTTAATTTGAATGACTAGATTACACAATTAAGTTAAAATTAAATCATAATATTTATTTACAATGATACCCATAAACATGAGAATCTGTTTTTGGCATAAATAGTAGACATTTGACATATAAGTATATTTAGTAGGTACTCTCTTTTTACTCATCTAAAATGTTTTCAAAAATGCGTAGAGTGAATCGCGTACTACGTCGTAGCTACAAGCAGAAAGAAACCCACAAGCGTAGCACGTCTTCGTAGCCTTTCCTTGAAACGAACAACGCGTAGCAGACTACGAAGATGCTACAAAATACCGCACAGTTTTTCATGAAATGGCGAATTGAGTTGCGTGATACTTTTGTCAATTTACTTTAAAATGGCTGTTTAAATAGTAAGAATATCTAACTGAATGTAGTAATGTGCCTCTTACCTCGTCTTTTTTTTCTTAATTCCATTGTTGTCGTTTTTCTTCTTTTCGCTCTTTTTGGTCGTTGTTGGTGGCGGAGGCGGCGGTGGGTGGGCTGCGGCTGTGGACTCAACCGTCTGCAGCATCAGCGGCTCCTCCTTCCGCTTCGGCTCCCCGGCACTCGCGAACACGGGTAACTCGTCGCGGTACTGCAGCTCCCCAGCGGCGCCGACCACCACCTGGACATGCCGGTCCTTCCCGAACTCGCCGAACATGTGCTCCTCGAAGGTGGGCTGGTCCATGGCTCCGCCGGAGTCGAAGGCGCACTCATACCGCGCGCCGGGCCCGGCGGCTTCCCCGCACACGTACATGTAGCCTTCGGTCGGCGGCGGGTGCGGGCCCGCTACCTCCGCGCCCACCTCGCTAGCCTCCGTCGCGCTGGCACTCGCCCTGCTCCTCCACTCGCCGGCCCGACTCCGGCTCACAAACGATTCCGCGACTCAGATATTAAACAATTTAACTTCATTTAATCGAGCCCTCGGGATCGACGAACGCTCGCGCCGTTCGTATCCTCGTCTCCGTCCCGGTTAAATGGCTTTAATCAACTTTAACGAACTAACCGAATTTGGTCTACGGTTGGTCAATTTATATTACCATAATACGTGTCTGTACGGAGAGTCGGAGCCAATGAGTGTGGCGTGCGAGTCGGTCGAGAGCGGGAGCTGGAGTTGTATTTTGGGCTGTAGGGTATGGTAGGAGGTGAGAAATTGCTGTGCGAGGGGCCGGCGGTTGCGTCAGTGCGGTCGGTTGAGTGAGGGCCAATGGCGGCTCTGAGCGGCCACTCCCCCTCGCGCTGCACGCCGGCACCCTCCGAGCGCGCTGCGGGCTGCGCGCGTCGTCTCCACATCATGCGGGATTCCCACAAACTCACCCGATATTTTGTTTGTTTCGATGGTATTGTAGGGCGCGAACGCCCACATCATTATTTTCAAAAGTCCGTAACGTTTCATTGTAAATCCGTATCAACACCACTTATATGTCTGTTCCATGATTTATAGCCGTGGGAAGAGGTCAGATTCAGATTGTATGACTTGACGTGATTTTTTTATTCCATCAAAATGTTCACCTGTCCATATATTGCCTCAACTATTCTCCTGGTGAATAGAAAATGGTCCTTACAAGTTTTCACAGAAGTTTTCCTTGGATGCCCGTAGTTTTAAGATACAAATTAAGTAACGTAAATCACTTACAAAATTCTTTACAATTATGCACAAAACACAATACTAGCACACCACTTCATGAACCCTTAATGATCAACACGATAACATAAGAGATGATGAGAGTGGATGCGATGATGATGTGGACGATACTATGAGCGCGCGCGCACTGATGCAACCGATTGGACGCAGCGATCGCTTAATTATTAATTAACAGTTACTGCTGGGGATTATTAATAAAACATTCGCCCTGGCTATTGGCACTTAGATTAGCGTCGAGGGAGTAATGGCGCATTTCAACAATTTCGGTTGTTATTTAATTGAAGTCAATTTAGATGATCAGAGTCTATTTAGGTTGGTGCTCGCCAGCGGGATCTCTGCTTCATTGGGCTTATTGGAGACTTTCAGACAGCACGAATTGCACTCGCGGATGCACTTCTCGTCGCATTCGCATCCAGTGGCACTTTGAGAAATGGGTCACGGTCAGAATACGGTGCGCATTCACGACTCAGCCTCTTGGAATCGAACTGATATTACCTGGTGTTCTAAGAAGTGGTGTGCAGTGAGGTTTAGACAAGTGTCAGTGAAGTGAATTTGTTAGTATCGTCTGCGTTGCGTATCTGTACCTGATTAGCTACTTTAGGATGTGGGACGGACCATCGGTTTAATGAGTAACAGAATCGGTGTCAATGGCGTAGCTCAGATGTTATATCAGTAGTTGCATAGTGAAGTAGATGTACTTAATTTGTAAGTATGCACAATAACTTAACAAAATAGTTAACTATATTTAGGTACCTTCATATGAGTACTTGTTAACAACAAATCAAATGTGTTTGTTGCATGTCATACTAAATCAAGTACAAAAGAGGCCATTGAGTACGTAACATACCAGGTAAACATGTGACGCATTCACGAGTCATGTTCCTTAAATACATGTATACTAATATTATAAAGCTAAAGAGTTTGTTTGTTTGTTTGTTTGAACGTGCTAATCTCAGGAACCACTGGTTCGAATTGAAATTTTTTTTTTGTGTTGAATAGATCATTTATCGAGGAAGGCTTTAGGCTATATAACTTCACGCTGCAACTATTATGAAAGTTTTTATGGAAACCGAAATCCACGCGGACGAAGTCGCGAGCGGCCGCTAGTATATCATAAAAAAATGGCGTATTTAAACGAAACAAACCAAACCTAACGCTAGAACAACTGGGTTATTGTGAATACTCATATTTCTTCCAATCATTTGTCCGACTACGCATAAATGTACAAAAGGTTTTAGACAAGTAATTTTAAAATGGAGAGCCAATGTCTTAAAAAAACTTGCAGATTACAATGTGTTTATCAATCACTGACTTTGTTTCATCCAATTTTTTTTATAAATTTTACCTAGAATTAACTGATAAATAGGAAACTGGATCGCTATTACTGTTTCACGTAAAATAAACGTTAACGTTCAGCATAAAGGAAGAAGATGCGCAAACGTAGACACTTTTTGTTACCGATACAGCACATTGTCACAGAAAAGTTCGGGAATTAAAACGTGGTTTTTGATCTGCGCGAATAATATTTTGTTTTTTGAAAATGCTCATTGTTGAAATGTGTTACTTAAGGTTATGAGAATGAAACATTGTTTTTTGTTATCGAATTCGACATATTCCGCTTTTGGTAGTAGGCCTACTGTTGTAGCAACTAAAAATTTCCTAATATGTGCTGTTGCTGCATCCATTGTGTACTGTAGTGGCAATCAGACACAATCGTCGATTATACTCTTAGCGCCAAAAAAAATCATAATGTGGAGATTTGCGTAGTGATAGTTTTGTATGGTCATTTCATTAGTGCTCGTTACATACCTTTGCGACACTCGCTCCTTCGATTTCATACTACTTTTCCAGTATGTATAACGACTCAAATTCGGTTTTTCTTGCTAAAGGTACAGGTTCCTGGTAGCCCTTATTGTTGTTGTGTGCTCAGTTCAGTTGTAAGGTTTTTTTTTGTTACTTATGTCTTCAATAGACGACTTTTAGATTTAGTTACCGACACTGTACACTTATTGATCGGCGACGCGTAGGTTTGTGTCACGTTGCAGGAACTGTACACAAAAAATATTACGTCTACGCATGGACTAGCTGATTTCATATGACTAAATTGTATAAAACAAGGTCGCTTTTTCTCTCTGTATCTATGCATGCTTCGGTCTTTAAAACTACGCAACGAATTTTGATTCAGTATTGTAAATTAATTAGTTATTCAAGAGGCAGGTTTAAATGTATAATTGGTACAGTTTGTTCTACAGAAAAGTCGAACTATTAGTACGTTCATTGCACCCGCGCGTAGAAGCTACAGCCGGTTCTGAACCTAGTAACACGCAAGATACAAAACAGCATACTCTTGCTCTGCTTCTAATTTTTAAAATTATATGTTTGTTTTATTTATTGAAAAACCGAACATATTTAAATGCGTTCTATTTTAAGTCACTTTGTGACTGATAAATTATGAGAGATGTATAAAAATCTTTCACGTAGGTATTTATATCAGCCAACCAACGTTTGTCCTCATTTAAAAGTTACATAATCACAACCGGCGGTCCGCCATAAAAAGTTGTGTAATTAGTAACACATACATAGTTTCACAATGTCACCTTCGTAGCTCGTAGCACATCTTTGTAGCAAGCATTTGTTGAAATCGCTGATCAAGCTGTGTAGGATTAAATTTTTAACAGAATTCGTTCGTTGCCGGTAAACTACAAGATTTTCTTGTTAATATAATTACAAAAATTAAATCACGCATGTAACAAATTCAAGAAATTTCTATAAAATTGTTCTTGTTGTCTTTTATGTTTTATGTCCTCCCACGGAGCCCTTATTCATCAGCTTTTTTTTATATTACGTTGCAAGATTGACCTCATCTCATCCCATGTTAAGCGGTAATGAGGTCCTTGCTTAATGACGACAAGTACAGCATAATAAATATTTTGCTGGACTTGTCGCCCTTACCTTGAAGGCTCGACCCCTGCTACAAATATAGCACCCCCCAGGAGTTCTGGAAACTTTACTCACACGCAGGAACACAACAACACAGAAGTGATTGTTATTGGGCTTTTTGTAAGGTGGAAGTATTTCACCAGTCGGGCTGCTCCAGTTCGAGCGATAAATCGCTATATCTGCTTCGCTTACCAAAACAACTCAAAAAAATATGAAGATATATATAATCTGATTTTATACGTTCCGTCATCAATTGAGCTGAATAAATGATGACGCCCGGGAACTTGATAAATTTTCCAAAATATTTTAAAATATTAGGAACCCAAAATCTGTACTTTACTTAGTACAAACAGAAGCAATAAAAGTATAATATTTCATTTTAAAAGAATTCGATTTATTAAAACGAAGTGCTGTAATTTCAACAATTTTTGTTGAAACAATCAGCCAAATTGAAGACTCCTACTTTTTTTATTGCAGTCAGAAACAATATTTTACAGCATCATCCTACTAACATTTTATGAAAATAGGAATGATAACTCGGTAAAAACACAATGAAATTATTTAGTCCGTCAGTTAGGTTTAGATTTAGATCGGATAGAATACAATGAGAACGTATGACGTCGCGCTAAATTTCAACGCAATTTTATCTCAGTAAATTTATATTTACATGATAAAAGAAAAAATAGAACCAAACATATGTATTTTTTTATTTAAACGAATGTTTTGTATTAATATCTAAATGGTTTTTACTCTTTTACACAAAAACTTCGAAAAGTATCTGGATTACATTTGGTAGCTAGACGAATTAAACACTAGAATACTTTTATCCCGAAATGATACAAATTTTGTAGTGGGTACCAGCTTGTATTTATACAGAAGCCTGTAAATATTTGTATGTAATACGCGTATAACAAGAGCACTATGAGCGCGTACAAACGGCAACATGCTTCTTAACTGACTAATGCCCAGTTCCAATATTTGAAAAACGAATCATACTAGTTACGGATAGTATTAAATTATACGAGGCGTAAGCTAAAAACGACAGACCGACAACTGATGACAGCTGATATGGAAAGTAAATTTGAAATTAGAATTAACGACCCGTAGAAAAACGGATTGTCATTTTTGACACATTACGAATCGTAAAATATTGGAATCGATCATAAATGTTTTTTTAAATGAAAATGAGGAATTTATATTAAATTAGCGTAAAAAGTACTAGTACGTTATTTTGTATCTAATGTGTAAAATCTTATCCTAGTATTCTTCCAGACATCCATATACCCAAACTTTCACGCTTACAATATTTACCAATATACATCACTAACGTTTCGTACTTAAAAATTAAGTGCGCGAAAGGACTTAGTTTTTTAATGTGTTTGGAATGTTGAAAAAGGCAAGTAATCCAAATTTATTGACTTTGTGTACCTTCCTTAGACCAAATTGGTAAACTACAAACTACATCCATAAAATATTTGGATCTCTACGTGTTCTTAGAGAATTATTAAATTAAAAAATAAAATATTTTTTGAACCAACAAAAGTTAACAAATATTTAACTCGCGATTATTATTTTTTAATTTGGTATCACTTTTTAACTTAATAACCACAATATTACATACAACACTTTTGAACGGTGTTACTTTAAATATAAAAATTGGTACCAAACCACCGTTTGGTACAAACTTTTCGCATTTGTTACATCAACAGTGCCTTCTGTAGTCCATGTATGTACCTACCTAGCCACTAAGAAATTATTTATTTAATTGTGCATACGTGATGCGTGTCCTGGCGGCAAGATTCTCGGGTCTGCTATGTCATTTATGTATTTTTGTGTACCTAATAGCGCAGTACATAAGTTAGTCATGTGACAGCGTAGGCGCTCACATAAAATCACTCTGGCGACGGCCGGCGACGCAGAATCTGCCGGTCGCTCAATTGGTCTCAATTGCTTTAATTGATTTCAATTGGAATGACCTCGCCACCGCCAGCTCCCGCTGCTAGTCCGACACTTTTACATCTATCTTTTTTGGAGCTGACATAAAGCAAAGATAAATTTTATTGAACCCAATAAAAGTGATAGATGGTACCTACCTCACGTTTGCGTTTCAAACTAGTAAATTACTTACTTTACATTTTCCTTGTCTTGTGTTGCTATGATGCTATTTTATTGTTTGGGCGTGTGTGGGGTTTAAACCCTTGTCCCGCATTCCCAATATTGGAAAAAGGGGTGCAAACGTATCTTTTGCTACATATCAGAAACTAGAAATCTCACAGAAAAATTGTACGGACATAATTTGCAGAAAATAGAACTGTAGACAACGTAATATAACGTTTTAGTTCCTAATTTTTCATATTTTGCATGTAGATAGGTATGTGTTGTTAAATGGCCTTAAAGCCGGAAATCTGATTATTGTTAAACGGTGAATATTAACCGAACTCGTTTAATTAACCACTTTGTGAATGTGCCTTTTTACTTAACGTTGCAGCCGCCAGCCACCCAATGTACCTATTGTTCAACTATATTTTCCTTACCTATCGTCTTGTGAAGCTACTACCTCGCATCTGAGAATTATCCACTTTAAAAGCAATGAAATTAAGAGAACAGCATAAAAGTAATGAGAGCAACCATCATCCAGATTGGAAATGTACACAATGACGGAATGTGTTCAAAAAGACACGCCACATTTTGGCACGTGTCCCATCCGGTGTACAATTGGACTTAATTAGGAAATAGCGGCGCGAGCGGGCAGTGTATAAGAGTGCCAGGAATATCTTTATCTTTACACATAACTATTAGGGCTGGGTTTACCGGTCACTGGTGTCTAACAAACGGAAGATTTACCTTCTTAACCAGCTTAAACTTTTACTTTTTTTGCTATCTGAAAGACAAAATGTAGGACAGTACTGTAGCGCTTTTATGTGCATTATATGCATACCTATTGAGCTGAAAAGGGGACGAGGGGGGCATCCAGGGATAATGAAGATTAATCAAAATGAGACTCAAACCTCATTTTGTTTTTTTTTATTTCATTTAACATTACCAGACATTTAACTACGACCGGATGGTTTGAACCAAAAAGAAGAATTTCCCTAATTAAATTCACATTTATAATAGTAAATAGGAGCTTATTTTCCAATCTTTAAGAACCCCCGAAGTCACTTAATTAGTATTCTTAATCACATCTTCCGAAATTCGAAAATAAGAATGGTGTCTTTAGAGATCGGAAATAATGAGGAAATATTTAAAAAATATCCAAAATTTAATCTACGCGGCAAAATCAAACATTACAAACGCAGTAATGTCTCTCTGTGTCTTTTTTATTAAGGTCTTTCTAAATGGATTATTTGATTTAACAATTTTAACATTTATTAAATTAAAATATTAGAAACAGATTTTTTTTATCTTCCCTTGCTTGTAACAGCAGAAAAATTCCATCGCCTACTATAACTTGCGGTTAGCTCAGTTGGAAGAGCAGCACGCGCGATACGTGAAGGTCGTGGGTTCGAATCCCGCATCGCAAGGGGAGATAAAAAAAATCTGTTTCTAATATATCAAGTTCGCTAGTACGGCGTAAAGCACTATAAAAATAAAAAATCGATTTATTAAATTATATAAAATTATGGAGACAAAATACTAAATGAAAAGGTTTCTTTATTCAGAAGAAAAGTTGTAGATCTCTAAGTAAGTAAATGTAGAAATATGTTTCATAACAAAGTTTCACATTTTTTCGCAATGCTCACCATCCCGTTTACGATGGAGTTGTAGATCTTGGTGTTTGGCGTTATCTGTTAGACTTGTTCTATGTGTGTATTTTTATAAATGCTTCATTAAGTATACATAGGTATAGGTATTGTGTTACTACCATCGATAATGGTTTTCATAATACAAATCTCTTACTAGGGCACAATGTGGCATTTTAATGGAATACCTTAAAAATACCTCATAATAAATGTGTTATTATTTTAGTTTAACATGTTTTAATAAGTATAGTAGTTCATTACAGGCAATACCAAATATCTATCGGACGGAAAGATGTGCCGCTTTCTTTTTAGACTTCTTGGTTTTCCAAAAACGCTTAAAATCTATACCAGTCCCTGGACTGGGTTCTTCGGTTTTATCTAAATCGGGTTCATCCGCTAGCGCAATGTTCGATGTTTGTAGTGTACCACTCTCTTGGTCATTCTTATAATCGTACGGAATAGAAACGGCTTCTTCGTCGAATCGCAAACGTTTTACAGCTCCTTTGGATGACTCAGGTTTCCTAACAGGCACGTCGCCAGTAGGTGTTATTGCCTTAATTGTCATACGTTTTGTCGATTTCTGTTTGTGCGAATGATGATCGTAAGAGAGATTTCTTAACTCTTCTTCTTCACAACTACCTCTGTCGAGTTGTTTTGGTGGTCTGCTAGAAACTCCACGAGAAGTCGACGGTACAGGTTCTGATCTTACGTCTTTAAACAACTTCAACATGTTTAGGTCATTTACGTGTTTTTGGATATCTTCATCCAAATCTGGGCCAGATGTAGAAACTTTTGCAGTTCGTTCAGTTGGAGCATCTTTTAGCGTTAACGATCGTCTGTCTACCACAGGGTCCGGTTTAGTCAATGTGTTTAAATACGACATTTCTAAACTTTCTCCAGTCTGTATAGCTGTCTCTGTCATTTCTGTATGACATAACATCTTATTCAATTCCAGCTCAGCAAATGAAGTCATTTTTCTAGGCTGTGTATAATTACTGAAAAAGTCTTCTTCTATATCAAATTTGGGTAACTCTCGTGTTTTAGGCTTTAACTTACAACAATTAATACATGCTCTCATTATTCGGACTATTATATTTGTGCCCGATTTTTTTACTGATTCTGGATACAAATCGTCATCGTCGTTGGGTAAAGTTCCATGATAAACTAATCTTGACGAATCGTTCAAATCGTGAGGAGACCGCATGATTGTCTCTAAGTATAATCTAGAAGAAAAGCAAAATTTTAATATTATAATTAAAAAAAAGTCAATCAGGTGTGAATTGGACTTCCGCATCAAGGGTTTCGTGAGAAACTTGTATCTTCATATTTTTTTCCCTTTACTTATGCAGTAAGAGCTTCCGTCTTCAAATAATCCTTCCGTAATCAAACTTCATGATTTTAAGCCTTTCTCACGTGAGAAATATCCCATAAATTTACGTTACAAAATAAGACTAAAGTATAATTATTTTATAGATTAAAGGGACCGCGCATGTACCTACGTACCTACCTACTTGATGATAATTTCATCATGATCGGATGCGCTCCCGAAGGAAAGGGTTTTAACAGACAGACGGACAGACAACTAGGTGATCCAACAAGGGTGCCTTTATACCTTTTACGGTAAAGAACAGAGTAATGCATGTTATTACAACTTACATTATCATTAATTTTGTCTGTTTCTATTTGCTTTGTAAACGTGAATAAAGCACGTGTCTACAGCGATAATTGTACCTCCAAAAGTGGACAGATTACGTCAGCACAGACGGGGATTATTTCAGTTTTGTAAAAGAAAAAGGACTAACATATTTTCGGCTCCATCGGTATAGATGAAGAAGGCTTTAGATACTCTGGGCACGCATCGGTTGAGCCAGTAGTGGACCGTGTACATGACAGTCAACAGCAGCGCCAGAAACGTCACGGCAGCTAAATACACGTTGTGCTGGAGCCCCCCTGCAGCGCCGCACATTAGACGGTCTTCGTCGTAAATATCTGATATGCGAAATACGAAAAATTTACTCGGTACGCAAATATCCCACCTGCGCTCTTAGAGATAGAATCTTTTATTTGTATATTTCAGAGAATAACTACGAGTCATTTAATTTTATTTAATCAACGACGCCCACTGACAAAGAAAGTAGTCACAGTTGTGTTGTAATTGTTTTAGAAACATTTCGCTCGCTTCTTCAAGATCCCATAGTTCTTTACTATAATTAAAAATGGATGGGGTATTTCAGGTAACCTGGTTATACTGAGAATTAATACAAAATTAAAAAAAAAAATGCCTATCTTACTATGCCACGCAGTTTGAGACTCCATCGCAGACGTTTATGGAGTTAATGTATATGGTATACTAGCTGTGCCCGCGACTTCATTTGCGTGGACTAGGAACAGGATATCGATATTTTTTTATCAAATGAAATTATTTTCCCAAAATAAAAGTAGCCTAAATTACTCCTTTTTACATCACCTACCTACCAGTAAAAATCCCGTCAACATTGATCCAGTCATTTCAGAGATTAGCCGGAACTAACAGACTAAAATTATAAAAAAATATTTTGTTATACATACGGTATGTATAACAAAATATTTTTATAATTTTAGTAGTAAATATTATAAGTCAGCTATATCCCATTCAACGACTATGCTAAATGACGTTCAGTCAAGAAGTTGAACGTTAGGTATATTAAACAATTTGACGAGTTGTCCTTTAGTCATTCAATTAAACGTCGCCATTCAATGAACGCACTAGTGATCCAATCAAATAGCTGATTAAACCAGATGACTGCGACATAGATACTGTATAATTGTCTCTCGGTGATAGTGAACTGGCAACTATCAGAAATCAGCATACTACCGAAGATATACATACATCTAGTTAATAATACCCAGGAGCTGACGTACCATACGCGCCGCAGTTGGGGACTCCGTCGCAGGCGTTCATGGAGTCGATGCATATGCGTGTGCCGTACACTTGGCATTCAAGCGTTGTGGCCGGGCACCGTGAGCCTGAGCCAAGCAACGTCCGAGCTGGAGTCAACATCACTGTCATCCGTTCCAACTGCAATCAAAATAATTGTGGCGAAACAACTTCTATAATTTGAACTATGTTATTGTTACCGCGCTTCAGTTATTTTTCCAAGCAGCTGGGTTCCACCAGAATACAAGCTCTGTAACCGTGTTAGAAATAATGCCGTTTCAACATTTGCTGAGGTGGAACCCAATCTGTGAACCAGATTATTTAATTAATATTCTGTTTATGTATTAAATTATATTCTGTGCGTACGATAACCAGTTTATACATTTTGGTTTGGTCAATAAATTTATTTATTTCTTTCTTTCTTATCTGCTTTTCTATTTTACCCATCCTATTATAAAAAGTATCCATACCTTAGGCCGAATGCAAAACTTCAGTTTGAACCAAACTACAGTTGGTACCTAACTAGCTGCGAAGATGTGAAATTACCACTGTCTTAAAAATAAGACCAGCTAATCACCTACTCCCGATTTTTCTTTACTCCTTGGGGAATTAATTTTCAATAAACCTATATTAGCAAAGGCAAATTCAGTATTGGTAATAATAAATTATCTACTTTTATGTAAGAGATACCAATTCATATTAAATCAAAATGTGAGTAACAGGAAGGTCATGTCGTAATCGTTGGATTATGTTTAAAATATTTTATAGCCGAGTCAAACCAATCTACCCAATTGTTTTAAAAACGACATGAATTACAATATGAACTGTTTATGTAGAAAAATTGCTCATTGTTTCTCTGTTGCTCCTAAACAAATGCCGCGCTGTAGTTCAAAGATAAACTTTATTCTAATCGCATACTTAATTCTAAAAAGTTAATATTTATTTGCACACCGTTAAATTGTTGATAGCCATCACGATCCTGGAGGAATTGAATAGATACACATGCCTCGCTTTCGGCTCGCCGTTGCCGCAGAGGTTGAACAACGACTTGCCAACGTACTGACGGAGATATCGCAACGCCACGCGGTCTTGGAGCTTACACCATGCAAATAAGAGAATAGAATTAATAGCCTTTAGTCTTAGTTCACCCCAACTTCGCATGGGTACGGGTAGAGGTTATTTTTACTATTTATATCAGCATTGGAGTTTTATGGATCCCTATTTATTTAACAATAACTTGCGTTCCCCGAGGGTAGAAATATATAGCTTTCTAATAACAGTGAAATAACATATCAAATCAGTTGAGTAGTTTCGGGGCCTATTCAATGCAAAAAATCAAATGCCTTTCTACCCAACAACTGTCAGACGAAGCTCAAACCTCCCGAGACCTAAAGCGCTTGGGTCATGACTTTCCCCTGGGAATAGTTTTTCGGAGCTTATAATAAAGCGATAATTAATGGAAGACTAATAGGTCTGGAATTTGGGCCTATTTCGAATACTTTGCGTAATGACAAAACTAGGTACTAATTATTTGTTATATAACAATCTGTTTTGTCCTATTACTGCTGACAAAATAACGAGGAGCGTCACATTTACATTTCTATTCCTATTTCGTGATAACACATACATACAATACGAGTACAACAACGACTTATACAATTACGGAAGTTTTACTACCTCATCGTCAATCAGTTCGACCAACTGCACGAAATCCTGCAAATCCGAGATTTTGAAAGACGAAGCAGTTGTCGTGGTCATGTACAGCCGCGTAGTTAAATTATGTGGCCGAGCATTTTCTATCGGGATCACGTGAATTTTACGCTTATTTCGAGTTTTCCTGTGAAATAAACATTATATGGCAGATATTTACAACACTCGCAGTTGTATAAGTAAAATAAATATTTACTTACCCTCTGCTTAATGTAGGTGTAGTACTTAGAGCGTGGTTTTTAACGGACCTAACGTTGACTGTATTAGAAGCGTTAACAGTTTTGTTTAACAGTACTGCCATCACGGGAGCTGCTTGCACCACGTTTTCCCAGGACTCATGCCCTACCATAGTTCCGGTTAGTGGTTCGCTAGAAGAAATGTAAAGAAAAACATCGTTATTACCTTGGTTCCTATACAGAGCGCCGTAGCTGCTATAGTTCTACTACACTAAGAGGACCAGCGTTCGATTTTTAGTGGGTATTCCCCGCTCTTCTAGAACTGTGGAATCCCAGCTTCAGCCTTTTGCAAGCCAGCAATACGGTGCGCCAATTCATTTCCCTTGTATTAGGCCCCTTCACAGAGAAGTAACGAGCGCCTTCTCGTATTGTTTACAGATGTGGGGTAGGTAATGCACATTACCTTTGACACTTTAGGTTTGGGTCTTTAAATATATGCTTATTAAGACTGAAATCGGTAATATAGTAGGTACCATCTAAAAAACACATCAAAATTCCCTGTCTTATATATTTTAATAAACAGACTTTAACACATGTCTACAAAGATAATGCTACACATTATATTAAAATAATCTTGCACTCACGATTGCACGAAGTCCTTTTTTTTTTTTTGTTGACGGGGGGAAATGCCTTGATGCACCGTACCGTCACCCGAGGCAGGGTGACGGCGTGTGTGGGACTCCCTGCCCTGAAAAGGGCAGGACTACCCACTAAAACCCCCCGGTTGAACCTTCATCGCCTTAGTGGCGGTGTTGTGGGAGATCGGCTAAGCCTTGACTTCCACAACACCGCCGGCGGAATAGCCGCACGAAGTCCTCTCTTAATAACCGCAACCCCACCAAAACTGCCGTCTGGTTACTTTTGAAATAAAACCACTGATTTTGCGTCAAAGCGCTTTTCTAACATTTAGCTATACCAATTGAAATTATTAAAATACATCGTTTTGATTGACATTAAAACAAAAACTAATGATTTATTCGTTGTTATTGCCCTCACTTTTCTGCATTGTATTTATTCAAATTTCTCGTCTTTACCTACTTCATCAATTCCTTTATTTTTAACAAATAAAAGCCAATTGGCTTAACAGTTAACATTGTTTTTTATATAAATTATTGATACGTACATTGTTTCATATGAACTTGGCCCTTCGGACTCGATGTTGTGTGTAGAAGTACTTAGACGTGTATAATTTCCCATACCTGCTAATGTGCTTGTATATTTTTTTATTTCTGTAAAATATAAAATATCTTATCACATATTAAAATTTTATGAAAAAATAAGGCTTATGTAAGTCAATGATGACTATGCGAAATCGTTGTTCACTGATTGTTCATAAGTAATTAATATTGTGATTAATATTTACTTACCTGATTTTTGTTTGACAGGTTCAGAGTTATTTCGTAATTCAGTAGTGCTATTTTTAAAAAATCTTGCTTTAGTTATATTATTTGTTGATAAAATATCAAAACTTTTAGTTGCAATGCTATCTTTAACATTTTTATTATTATGCTTTGTAAAACGCCTTGTTTCAGTCATCTCATCGTTAGAAAAAGTGGGCTTAGGTACTAGTTTGAGAAAGTGCTTCATATTTTTATTAGATCTACAATTATAATTTAAGTTTTAATAGTGTTTTTAAACCGTATTTATCATTTAAGTTATCTATAAAAACTTACGCATAAGTAATTAATTTTAATGGTGTTCTTGTAAAAGTTTTGAAACGTTGAGTCACATTCGTAGATGTGATTCTTTTATTTTGCTTTACTAATGAAGACCAATCAGGTACCAAGTAAGCTGTAAGAGCATAACCACATTATTCTTAAGATTTTTTATTTTCTGTTAATGTATCGTATTAAAACTCACCGCTGTTATTGTGTGCCATTTTAGAAATTATTTCTAGAACATTCGATATGTTGTTAGTGTTCAAATTAGTTTCGTTTATATGTCTAATATTTTTTTCTATGTCTTGGCGGGTGGACGGATTAATTTTCTTTGTTCTTTTTATAGTTTTATCTGGAGTTAAGTGATTACTGTAAAAAAAAGAAGGTAAATAAGTAAATTTAAAATATGATACGTACTTAACCACACAGTGAAATGTGGATCGTAGTCCAGTTTTTTGTAGTAAAAATAATTAATTTCTACACTTACTTCCTAAAATGCGACGTTTCCGTTGCTGCATCAAATGTTGATTGTTTGTATTCATAATTCCACAACTTATTATAGTAAAAATTTGTTCGAGTTGAACTCCGTCTTTTAGGTGTTCGCACCTCAACGGGTAATGTCAACCTGTGCGAATGAATTCAGAAAATGAAAACATTTTGTCAAGTAAATGTAGCTTAGTATCTAAACTTCTCTGTCAAACATGTTAATTTTTTCGACTAATTAATGTAAGAAATAAAAAACAACGTGATTCTAAAATCACTGAACAAACAAAACAAATACAACAAAAGAATATCTACATAACTAATCTTCTTCTTTATTTCAATATCCCTAATTTAAGGCCAGTTTGTGGATTAATTCAAGAATACATGAAGAAATAAAAAATAAGAGACGAGTGCAAAAGTATTTTATTTTTTAATAGCGGTCCAGGCGAACTTCTTTTCGCCTTAGAGAATTTTTCCCGCTTTTCTGTTGAAATTTTTCAAATTTTACCAAGGATCCCTAATTTTGTAGCCTATGTCAAATTGAAAGAATGTAGCATTCTATTGGTGAAAGATTTTTTTAAATCGGCCCAGTACTTTTTGAGCCTATTCATTACAAACATACAAAAATAGGTACAAATCTTTCCTCTTTATAATATTAGTAGAGATAAAATTACTGTACAAAAAATCTTCAAATATGTCATAATCTTCCAAAAGAAAATAATAACAATACCCAATAGGTAATTAAAATCTTCTTTTCGGGCTCGACAGAAACAAATTTCTGCAAAAGTAAATACAGTCTGCAGCTTTAGTTTGTAACTCAGAAGGTACTTTGTCGCATTAAGTTCACTGACAACTGTCTTGCTTAGATACGCAGGTGTTCAATGTGATAAGTTATTCAAGTTTGTTACTTGTATCTACAAACTAATGATATTGACTGTACCAAATCACAAAACGTTGAAATCGGATTCGAATTCGGAAACTATGTTTTACCTCTTTCTTAATATACGATTATACAGTGACAAAACATAGTTTTCGAACCGGAGTCATTTTTGACGTTTATAAGTCAGCCTCTGAACAAAGCAACATTACTTCTATACTTAGAATTAAGAGGAAGATAATAAATCTATGCTTGGATTTGATGATTCATTAATACTTTTGTAACGTTAAAATGAACGAAGACTTTTTTATTTCACAAAATCTTCCTACCTCGAATCCGCGGTGTAGGGCTCATCGTACTCCAGATCAAAACGAGGCTCCTCGCCTCGCCTGCCATCCCGCGATCTGATCGAGAACTGGACCACTGGCAGGATCGAGGTCTCGTATTTACCCTGTGGTCTAAAAAGTTTAGCTAATTTCATTATTATAAATAGGGTAGAAGTCTAAAAATTCACTCACATCAAGAAGGCACAAATATCAACCGTATAGTGACGCTTTTAAACTAGTATCGAACTAATAAGTGTTTGCCTTGCTAAGCTGTTAACTGTAGGTACATCTTATGACTGGAGATGATAATGTTTGTGTGTGAAGTTAGGTATTGAATTTTTACCGAGGTTTGACGTCATATAATGAGTCGAAGTTCAGGTCAGGGTCAAAGGCCTCACGGGACTGCCCTCCGACGTTGTCCTCCAGGTGGCCCGAGACCTCTACTAAGGGCACCTCCATGATAACGAAATTCCCATCATCATCCATCTTGGAGATAGGAGAAGCCGTAGGTTTGGACATTGTGGTAGAGGTTACATATTTCTGCTTTAACCTTAAATGTGAACGTTTAATTATTCTTATAAATAGTTAATCACAGATAGACAAATTAATTAATAAAGACCTTGCAAGAACTATTTGTGTTTATAAAAATGTATATCAAACAATATTAATGTCAGCTTACATAAATTAATAAAAACTGATGCCTTAGTGTTTATCACATTTAAAAAACAAAATACTTGGTATGGAAATTTTAGAATGGACGGAGCGGTACGAATTAAATTGATACACAAAACTGTCACCACAAATTATATTGCAAATATGTACACTATTTCGTTTAAGAATTCTCTCTTTATTAATGTTATAAAGTCGTTCTACTTAATTAAAGTGACCCTTCAAAAACGTTATTATTATAACCAATAAGTAACCGGTACGTTTACCTCACATTTTCCTTCACGGATGTCGTGGTTTTCCTCGTGTAGGCTTTTGCGACTACTGGGTCCTGTCGCAGCACGGAGTCAGGCAGCGGGCCCCAATACCCCCCGAATGTCTCGCTCATCTCGTACACCAGCAGCTGGTTGGGATTCTTCGAACAGGCGTTCTCCAGACTTTTTTCAGAAAGTAGCTGCACAACTAGAACTATGTTGTTCCCGGACTCAGCTCTGCAACCCATGTCTCAATAAGTATACCACACAACGACGCTTTCAAGAAACTTATATAGATTGGTACAAACTCCATAAAAAACTGAGTGTGATGTTGATCTATTTAATAATAAAATTTGTAAGTAGGTAATCAGGAAAAAAATAGAAACCCTAATATGTTATTTTATTTATTGTCCAAAATTTATTAGTAAATTTAAAAAGTCTACACCTTAACAATCTTTAAAATAACATTTTTTTTATTCATAATATTAAAAATCTTTATGTGGCAACCTTTAAAAAGATAAATAAATAAATATTGGACAACATCACATACATTGTTCAGTTTCTGTGGTAAGTAGCTTAAAGCACCTAGTGTTTGTTACAGATATCAAAAACAACGACGGTACCACAAACCCAGATTATCACTATTTTATTATCATTATTGTTCTTGCAAGGGACATAGTTAAGATGTAATGTTCCTGATAGTTATTTATTAGTATATATTGGATGGCACATATCTCAATTACCCAAAACTACCTGATGCTTATAAAGCAGCTATACGGTAATTCCATCCTCGAGAAATGCAGTATCTGAGAATGCGCCTCCACGACGTGCCTGCCGAGGAAGACCGAGGGCACCACGCGCCGCCTGCAGTGCTCAGACATGTCCTTCTGGAATACGAATTTGCGCACTGTGATGCCCACAACCATAACCGCCAGATATGTGAGAAATAAAACCAAGTGTAGTAAGCCACTCATGTTGGCACTGACAATCAATCGTCAGCCGACTAGATTTTTTAATGAGTATCCACTAAAAACTTTGTAGGTATTTCCTTTACTTCCATTGTTTTCTTTTTCCTTTCTTTCTCTTTCAGTCAATAAATTACTTATTTGTAATTTTAAAATAATGTATAATTATACCTATATTTTAAACTAGGTATTTCCATGTACGAGTATGATTGTAAACCTTATAAATGAATAAATAAAATTAAAAACAGTAGAAAAGACAGTTACATGCTGATATAATTAATGACTAATTAACTACATAATGCTGCGATTTTCTTACAATTAAGACCGTGTGAGTACAGTCAGCATCAAACACGTTTTCCGATATCCCGGTCTTTGGCGTCGCGCCATCTCTACCGTCGTACCGTGGTACCGTCGTTGTTTCTGATTTCTGTAACACAAGTGCTTAAGCTACTTACCACAGAATCAGAGCAATGTATGTGATGTTGTCCAATATTTATTTATTTTTCTCTGAGGTCCCGGTTTCGATCCGCGGTCGGGTCAATATGGGAAACGGACTTTTCTGTATTGTCTCGGGCTGGGTTTTGTGATACCGTCGTTGTTTCTGATTTCTGTAACACAAGTGCTTAAGCTACTTAAATCGGAGCAATGTATGTGATGTTGTCCACCACCAATAGTATATTTATTTTTATAAAAAAACAAGTTGGTCATTTATATAGTGCTATTGCATTTTATTGCTACACACGATAATTACTGAAGATAATACGTTTAGGAAAAACTAAAGCTTAAGTAACATTTCTATAAATTTGTGAAATAATGAAGTTTAAAAACTGAATTGTATGATTGATATTGCTTCACGCCGCACTAGCGGACTTTAAGTTAAGTTTAAGAAACAGAAAAAATCATAAATGCGGAAGGTCGTGGGTTCCAGTCCCACATAGCAAGGGGAGATGAAATGTTTCTGTTTCTTTAAAATATTGAGTTCTTCTTTTGGGTAAATTTTATAAAAATGTATCTTCAGCTTGCGTAGGTATGTCATACTCTTCGTTCTTTTCAAAGAAATAAAGTTCATGGTTGCCTGGTTGGATAAATCCCGTCAAATAAAAGAAAAAAATAATAGGTTAAAAATATTATCAAAAGTTGGTCCATGAGACACGAGGCGCCCCGCGTGACCGCGTATCCCGCCACTCGAGCGCATGATAGGGGTCGCGTGACCCGTACCACATCAACTTTTTATTGCGGCTTCAATATTAGGGGAGATTCATCAATGTCGTTACGAAGTACCTAAATGATTGTTGTATTATTAGCTGAGCTGATTAGATCTAAGGTTAAATTAACCACTATAATTGCACGTGTAAGGAACGTATGTTCTTTACTAAAAGTGGAAGTACTTCCGCCGAGCTAGGTGTTATCTGCTCGGGGACCAAGGCCCAACTACCATTCTTGGTTTGTTGTATATATACTTAGTGGCGACGAAAACTCTGATATCGCGATGTAGGATATCGATGTCACGCATTACGTATGGAGCGTTGTTTACTACGCCAATTCTGCTGACGCTGTATTTGTGTCGACTTGTAGGTCATGTCGTAGGTCGGCACACACGTAACTTCATTTTGCATTAGAAATCATCGAGCAACAAGGGATGTTGCTCGATGTTGGAAATAGGTGGTATAGGTTCCGAAACCCGTCTCTAATTTATTATTTCGAATCAGAGGCAACGACTACCTCCTTAGCCAAGAGGTGAGCGGGTCGGACTTTGGCGTCGCGCCATCTCCGAGGTTCCGGGTTCGGTCCCCAGTCGGGTCAATATGGGAAACGAATTTTCCAATATTGTCGCGGGTCTGGGTGCTGTAGTCCCGTCGTTTTTTCTGATTTCTGTAACACAAGTGCTCATGCTACTTACCACAGAACCAGAGCAATGTAGGTATAAGATGTGGTCTCATGTTTCTTTATTTATTGTTGAAACTAACTTTACCACTGAAACATCTCAACATAATACCTACGATATTTTTTGTAATAAGTACTTCTTCTCTCGTACTCAAAGGGTGAAAACGGGACCCCATTACTGTTTGTCCGTCTTTTATTTTGGAAAAAATTTGGTTCCGTAAAGTATTTGGGTTTTTCGGAGACAAGGTGGAAAAATCAACCAGAAAAGTTACTTATTTTGCTGCGTAAACTATACAAGATAGAACCATAAAATTTTCTAATTAATTGTAGATTTATGGAAAAGTGTATGGAAAATAAGGAAAAAGTATGGATGTATGTATGTGTAATAACATTTAAAGTAAAGAAGAAGAGATGTAATACGAAGTAACGCATTTTCAAAGTTTTATAATATTAATGCAGAGTGTTTATGAGATATACAACAAATCCTTTAATTAAAAACCACTACTTTTAATACTTACCAAGTTAAAATTTTTACTAATATTATAAATGAGAAAGTAACTCTGAACAGATTTTGATGATTTTTGGTATGGGTAGGTATACGTTGAACCTCTTGAACGGATATAGGCTACTTTTTGTTTTGAAAATGAGGGGGGAAAGAGGGTAATACCGCCCTTAAAAGTTAATATGGGAAAATAATTACTTTTTAATTAGAGATATGAAATTTGGCACAAAACTCAAAATTCAAAACATAGCTCAAAACTTGGCTTAATTATGGACTACTTTGGTTTTGAATATTAGGGGAGATGGGGAGGGCTAACAGCGACCATGAAAATAGATATAGGTATGTATAAGGAAAACCCTGTAGTCCATGCGAACGTAGTCGTAACAGCTAGTATTAGGTAATTTGAAAAATGTACTGTGCAGTGCAGTAATCAAAACCCAAGGACTCGGATAATGGACAGCGAATCTACATATTTATTCCTATGTTACCTTTTAATGATGGTAAAAAATATTTAAATGTTCAAGTCAAGTATCATATCCATCAAGTTGTTACTTTCAAGTGCCTACATGTTAGTTAATCTCACTAGCTACTCTTAGTACGTGTTACTGAAACGGACTCATAAAATATTTGACACTAGCATTTAAATATTTAAAAATTAATGTCACTTTTTGTTGTTATTTTATAATTTATAACTAAACTAGCTGTGCTCGCGACTTCGTTCGCGTGGACATCCTTTCATGGTCGGTTTTACCCCTTTCTCCCCTAATCCAAGTTTCGAGCTATATTTGTGCCAAATTTCATATCTCTAACTTCAAAAATAAACATTTTTCCATATAAACTTTCAAAGGTGGTATTATCCCCCTCCCCCCTTATTTTCTAATAAAAAGTAGCCTATGTCCGTTCTTGAGATTCAACATATACCTATACCTACCAAATTTCATCAAAATCGGTTGAGAGGTTTAAGCAGGAAAGCGTAACAGACAGACAGACAGACAGACAGAGTTACTTTTGCATTTATAATATTAGTAGGGATAACGGGCTCAATGGTTTATGTGAAGTTTAAACAAAATCGGTCGACCGGTTCTTCATTTATCACATTGTTTTGTAACATATGAAAATGCTTAAAAAAACTGTACATTTCGAGCCCTAAACTAAAAACTGAGAAAATTTCCAAAAAACTGTAGATCTACAGATAAAACTGTAGGGTTGGCTGCACTGCTCATGGACCTAATGTTTATTATACTAAGTCCATGGCACTGCTGGGCTCGTGCCCGGAGTGCCCAGTTCGGAGATTAGCCAAGTTTAAAAACAGCATGGACCTAATATAATAATAATATAATAATATAAGTTTATTATACTAAGTCCATGAAAAACAGTAATAAAGTAACTCAACTTCACGGTGGAAAAAATATCAGCTGATTGTCAGTTTGACAGTGACAGAGCAACTCTAACCTCTAGAAATTTATATACTACTCTTGAAAAAGTTAATTCAGGAAACATGATTATTGAATGGTTTTTAATGTAAAACGTAAATAAAAGTCCACTTTTCAAAATGACGATCGTTGAATATATGGCGTCGCTGGCGCAAAATCCTTATTTCGGCGCTGGTTTTGGTTTATTTGGAGTCGGTGCAAGTGCTGCAGTATTACGCAAAGGATTTCAAACTTCTATGCTTTTATTCAGAAGGCACTGCATGATTACACTTGAGGTTCCATGCCGGGACAAGTCCTACCAATGGCTGTTACAATGGATTACCCAAAAAGGAGCGAAGAAAACTCAACATTTAAGTGTAGAGACATCCTTCTTGCAGAAGGATACTGGACAAATTAAAACTAAATATGATTTTATTCCTAGTGTAGGACAGCATTTCTTTAGGTAGCTGCATCATTCATTTAAATGAATAATGTTATTCTTAAATTAATTTAATTTAGGACCAACCAAAGTTAACACTAACTTGCCCAGTTTTATTTAAGATTCATGATTTTAGGTATGGAGGAACGTGGATTCGTGTCGATCGTACTCGTGAACAGCAGACTCTTGATTTACACATGGGAATTCCTTGGGAGACTGTCACACTAACAGCGTTTGGACGAAACAAACAATTATACTATGATATACTAGAAGAAGGTAGTGAACTCAATTTATGTGAAAACTGTGTATTGGAATGTTTCTGCATATCTACACCCATGTATAGCATTAAAAAGTTTGTGATACATATACGAGTCCAACATTAATACTTTATTAACTTAGTCTTCAGATGTCAATTACTTTTTAGTAGCTTTCAGAAAGTTGTGCCACTTTGAGATCCAATTGGAGGGATAAGGCACTTCTTGGCTGTCTAGGTTAGTGTATGAATAGTAAATTTATACCAAAAAAAAACATTTTAATGTGATACAATTTAATTTGGGGACTCTTCATTCTTTAATCTTGATGCCCATAAGTATTTAATATGTGTCTAAACTTCTTCATTGCTTTTATTTAATTGTTCAATAAATAGTGAATTTCTGCAAAATACTTTCAGCTAGAACTATGGCCTTAAAACAACATGAAGGCATGACTGTTATGTACACGGCTATGGGCTCAGAATGGCGCACCTTTGGCCATCCCCGTCGAAGGCGTCCTCTGCATAGCGTTGTGCTCCGTGCTGGTTTGACAGAGCGCATACTAGCAGACTGTCTTGACTTCATCAACAGCCCACAATGGTATACAGATCGTGGCATACCTTATAGAAGAGGTAACAGTAATGTTGAATTAGGACTATTACCTAAACATAATATGTATATAACATATTTAAACATTCCAAAGCTTTACTGCCGCAATGGCATAGTGGTTAGAAAGTAAGGTTTAAAATTAATGGGTACAAATCCTGTGAGAAACACTTTTACTTTCTGCAAATTTTCCTGTTTTGGTTAGGGCATTACTGGTTGAATCACCTTATTATCTGATAAAAATGAGTCCTAGGCTGTGATCTTATTCCCATTGTAAGTTTTGCAGATGGAAATCGCCATATCTATTGAATAACCAGACTCATTAAATTGTTAAATTTTGATCATAGTCAAAGCAAACCCTGGGATACGTAATGTACATAAATCTGGGGAGGATAAAGAAAGACGACGCTTTATATCTGTAACTTTAACTTGTTTTTTTTTCAGGGTATCTTTTATATGGACCTCCAGGATGTGGAAAGTCATCTTTTATAACTGCATTGGCGGGAGAACTAGAATATAATATATGTGTTCTTAATTTATCAGAGCGAGGACTCACAGATGACAGACTTAATCACTTGCTAAGGTACATAACATACTTATGAATAAAGTCTTTTTGTTTTAAATCCAAATAAACGAAACCTAAATGTTACCCATATGACTACTTTTGCCATGTAATTTTTTTATTTGCTTAGAGTTAAGTATAAAGCCACACAGCTACAAATGCTATGCAATACTTAGCTATAAAAGTAGCTTACTCGGCCAAGCACATTGTAAAGTTTTGCTAATCACTGCCATAACATTACCTCTTTTTAGATATTAAACTTGAAATTGCCTAGAAATTTCAACAGCCTCCATGAAAGATAAACTAGTGATGGTTAACTCGAGTAACTAACTTGGGTTAACTCGAGTTGGGCTTAACTCGAACCAACTCGAGTTGACTTCTCTCCGACTCGAGTTCGAAATCCGAATGAAACCGATATAATTTTTTTTTTTTAGTTTAAATAAAAAAGAGATTATTTTTGTTAAAACCTTTAAGAAGTTTTTTAGTTATTTATGTAAGCTTTTTAGGTTTTGTTTATTATCTAATAACTAATTTATAGTTAATTGACAGAAAGGAGAAATATATGTTTCGTTTTGTTTCTAGTAACACTTTTATTTGTAGGAACAGTTATGTATGATATCTCAACATATAATTTAACTACATTAATTTTTTTCTTGTGAAACTAATTATGTAATTAACTTCTTGTAATATTATGATTGTGATTACTAGCCTATAAGTTTACCCATGAGTTACGTGCATAATGTTAGTCTGATTTAATTTTGAAAAGACTGCTATATTATAATTAGATAGTGTATAAAAATATATTTTTTCATTAAAATTCAAGCCAAATATTAATAGACAAATTACTTTTGTTAGTATAACTCTCCCAATAAATTTTAAATAAATAATATATAAAAAAATATTAATTGAAACAGATAAGAAAATATTAGGTCTGTTTAATTTTTTTGACTATTAGGCGACACTGGAGGAATTTATTGGTAAAAATTATTCACTCTTCCATTGAGGTAACTCGGGTTACGAAACTCGAGTTCAACCCGAGTTCAGTGAATTTTAACTCGAGTTAAATCGAGTTACGTTTTTTCCGAGTTGGCACATCATTAAGATAAACAACAATTTTTTTTTATTTTAGCGGTAGAGGATTCATCTTCACTGAACATTTATTGAGGCATGTTATACGCTTAGTGCATCTTTGTTAATAATAACTAGAGATGCAACGGATAGTTGTTTGGCCGGATATCGGATATACGACCGGTAATTAGTCCGAATATCCGGTATACGGCCGCCGGCTGACCAAACAATACCTAAATTTTAGTTTGTCGGCGGGCGTGTCGTCCAGGTTTCAACCTGTTACGTATTGTAGGTTTGCGCGAACCGTTTTCTAGCCAAGAAACGAGTTTTATTAATTTGTTTGATTTTTTTTGTGCGAAACTATTTCGTATGCAGTACACGTGCGCCTAATTTGCTGAATAGATAAGTTCTTTTTGTGTATAGTTGTGTACATTGATAATTGGTTGGTTAAAAACCAAACAGAATCACTAGTAACTAGATAGCAGCCGGATATCCGTTTCATCTCTATAATATCCTACAAGATATGAATAGAAAGTCTCATTGATTTAAAAAAAAGTAATAAAAGTCCCTTTTTCCATTGCAGTGTCGCGCCGCAACAGTCGATCATACTCCTCGAGGACATTGATGCTGCATTTTTGTCGCGAGAAGATACTCCAACACAAAAGGCTGCATATGAAGGACTCAACAGAGTCACATTCAGCGGTCTGCTAAACTGTTTAGATGGCGTTGCTTCTACTGAAGCGCGTATAATTTTTATGACTACAAATTACTTGGAAAGGTATGAATAAATATATCATAAGGCTGCTTTTTGAAGCCGGTCGTGTAATCAATTAGAAGGTTACGTCAAAATCAGGCTCCTATCCAATGAAGTAGTAGTACCAACCTTTTATCAGACTCTCTTCACCATAATTTGAACCGGACTTGAACTAAGTTTCCAAAACATTGAAAGATTATAATAATGTTATAACTACTCGTACAGTTTAAGTCGTACCCATGCTCATATTTAGATAAGTATAAGATATAACTATAAGGATGAACCATTCCCAATTGGCTACTTGACAATGTTAACAATAAAATATGAAAAGTGTTAGATATTATTTTAGCTTATTAGTTAAGTAATCATTTTACATTTTTACTTTTTAATAAAAGCATAGTTAGTATTTTATTTTTGCAAAATAAATTTTACTTTTTTTATCTGTGGAACAAAAGAACCGAAACGGAAATCACCATTGCAATTCGTAAATGACAGCTGTCGGCGAAAATTATTTATTTTAATGTGGCGAAACAATGATTATTTTACCGATTAAATTGAATTATTGTGTCTCTAATCGTATTAAGAATTTATTGAAACATTTTCCGTTTATCTAAATTAAGTCGTTCCTATGCGTATCGGTTCGTTATCTAGGACGTTGACGTCATAATTGCAACAGTGACGTGACTTGGCGTTATTGCGCGCTTTTTAAATGTGTTACACAAAATCTTATTTTTCTCTGGTTATTTACATTTTTTCCAGATAAATCGAATTGCTTGGGATATAAAATGAACGGGCGCATATTTTACTATACTTTTTCAAAAACTGTCAAGTAGCCAATTCGCCCATGGTTAAAATAACGAAGTACGAAGTTTGGAGCCTGGCATGGCACAAGGAGTCACACGAAGTGTTTACTACGCTAATTTGTTCTAATCTGACTGCAGTAAATAACTGCTTAAATGATTATAAATATTAACCAAAGGCACCATTTCAAATTAAGTCTCGGACATAGCTAGTTCGCAATAAAATGCAACCAAAAAATTTTAAGTAGGTAACATAGCTGTTCGAATAAAATGATGTAACTAAGATATCTATTTAAAATTTTAGATTGGATCCAGCATTGATCAGACCTGGACGAGTAGACATGAAGGAATTCGTCGGCTATTGCAGTCGTGAGCAGGTCGAGCTTATGTTCCTAAGATTTTACAAAGGAGAAAAGGCCCCAGAACACGCAAGGACATTCGCTACAAAGTAATTTAACACGCTTCTCTTTTCTCGTTTTTCTCATTAAAGTCTTCTGTTCTATAAAAGTCGACTTCTATTCGAAAAGATCAATTTTCAAGATTGATGGATTGCTATTGCATTGAATTATAGGTAATAAATAGATCGCAGTTTGCATAGGCATATGACCGTTCTAGAGGTTCTACATAGGTATATCTATACCAAATTTCATTAAAATAGGTTCAGTGGTTTAGGCGTGAAAGCGGGACAGACAAACAGACAGTTACTTTCGCATTTATAATATCAGTATGGATTCAGTTTAAAACCTGACTTTTAAGTTTTTTTCCGATCTGTAACTGTGTTATTTTGTTTTAAGGGTAATGGAGATAAATAAGGTGGTGAGTCCAGCACAAATACAAGGATACTTCATGTTCCACAAGCACTCTCCTCCAGAAGATGTTTTGTTAGACGTTGAGACAATATGGACACTTGGTTAACAATTGGGTACCTGTGATATTAATTGTTAGTTTTCATCAAAGCATGTACAAATGAGCTCAGACGAACTCAACTAAATGTTGACCATATTTTATTGTATAAAATATTATTGTATAAAATATGGGTACATAGTTAAAAAAAACTAGTTGTGAAAAATAAACAATTTATTACTGAAGTATTTATTCTGTTTTTTTTTTAACTTATACATTCCAACTTATACGTAACTATCATCTCAACAATATTTAATGCTTAGATATTAATATACATACATACACACATACATAACCATACATCAAACCATTCACGCATTGTACATAATATCAGCAGTACACTCTGAGATTGTTAGAACGCAAAATTTCAAACAAAACAGGCGCCCTTACCCATTATTTTATTCAAAAGATGTTCAAAGTTCGATCTGTTTTGTTTTATACTACCCACTAAGTATAGTTTTTAAGTTTACAGTAAAACTATAAATAATATTTACAATCGGTGTATTGTATTCCGCCCAAAAACTCAGCATAAACTGTACTTTCGACAGCTAATCATAAAGTACCTATGTCTATACAATCTATACCTACCTACAATTAGCTTACAATAAATATTAAAGTTAATGTCGACAGTAGCGAACCAGACAAAATAACAAATTCAGAAACACTCAAAAGGGTACGATTCAAACATAATATATTTTTATAGGAAATATGCCATTTTACATTGTGTGTACTAAAAATTCCAAATGAGTACATACATACCTACATAAATTTTAGCCAAGGCCAAGTACTTAACAACTAACCATGTTACATGTCGTGTACTAGTTCTGCATCAATTGAGCGCCTTCATGTCATTAATAGGTATAGTTTTTACTATTTAAAATACAACTTAATACAAATTTTAAAAACAAAAACATAATAAAAAATACATTAAATCAAAGCACTAACTCTGATTAGTCCTTCAATATGTCACAAAGTCCAATATCGTGAGCGGCCACTTTAAAATAAACGACATTTTCCACATGTAATATATTATTTAAAAGAAACCTTTTACATAATGTTTATACAATTGTATTAACTCAGATGAGGCGATTGGCTAGCGTGCTAGGGCATAATTTGTCAAGTTTTCATACCCTAATTCATTAAGGATTTACTGTTTTGCAAAGTATCAGGGGCAATTATATCTTTCGAACCTTTTTCTATTTTTATAAGTTCTTCCTTGTTCATAATATGTGTATAACCCTTATTGATAAACAGATAAAATAATCTATACATGCAACCTTAAATATAACTGATACAAAAAGTAACCAATTTAGTTTTTAAAGTAACTATGTTTGGAAGTCTTTTTATAACAAAAAATATCATCCTTCCTTATAGAACATAAATATTCGCCCGTAATTTGATAGATCTGTTAAAAATCAAATCCTTACCTGCCTACTTCTGGTTTATAGACTTGAGAAGAGCTAAGAAAGTTTTGGTTTTTGCAAATACATTTTGTCCAGCCTCTTGAGCCTTTTCCAGTATTTTGTTTGTTATATCTCCTTTGAAAATTTTCATTATTTCCCATTGCCAATTAGCAGACATTTTACCCATATGAATATTCACAAAGTTACCATCTTTAACGCACATACAAAATTGATTTTCCAAACAATACAGTGATAGACACAATGTAAGATTTTTATTTTCTTGTTTAAATTGAACTTTGAACTTCAGAAGACATAAAAAATTTCGAGATAACTCAGAATTTGCTTCTTTTAATATGATGTCATGTAATAGGAGCAAGTTTCTAAAATACTTAAAAGGAGAATCTGTTTTAGTATTAGGAAAATCAACAGTGTCTAAAATTACAAAATCAGCACTGTTCTTTTCCTCTTCGGGTGGTTCGGTTACAACGGGTGCCAAATTCGACATCGACGCTGATTGATTTTGTATCTGTGACACTAAATTATTAGGAACAAAAATGTTTGAAGTATTATCTTTGATCACCTGCTCATTTTTTAATCCCCATATGTTACTAGGTTGACAAACATTAATATTCATCATGCTTGTAGGCTTCATCAACTCTGAAGCTGGTTTGACTTTAATTCTGGGCGGTTTTATGATTGCATTATTTAAAGAATTATCATTTTCAGATTTTGATTGAATATCTCTCTGTACATCTGCTAATGATGTTGTTGACGTTATAACTGGCATTACCATTTCTGATTCATCTATTTCATTACCTAAACTCGTTGCTGGTATTTCGTTATTACCCATATTAGAATTATTCATTGTTGGTTTCATATCATTTGAGTGGATCTTTCTTGGCAATTGTTTAGGGTTGGGAACAGGAGTAGTATTTAGAAGTTTTTTAGTACCAGTCTCATCTGGATAATTTGTATACAATATAGCTTGCCCCATTATTTCTGATTGTTGCATTATCAATGGTTGCTGCAAAAAGTGTGGCTGTTGTATGACAGGTTGCACAATTTGTGGAATTTGCACTAATTGTGTTTGTTCGAAAATCTGTGGTTGCTGTGCAATATGTGGCTCTTGCACAATCTGCAGCTGCTGAACAACCTGCGGTAGTTGTTGTATGACTTGTCCTTTTTGGTTTTGGACCGTAGATGAAATTGCAACTGGATCAACCGAAGGGGTTACCAATTCTTGAGGTTCCTCCGTTTCGATATCATTCCATCCTATTTCATCATTAGTATTTTGTTTGCTATTTTTGATAAACATTCTAACCAAATTTGCTTCTTTACTGGTAGCAGCATGAAACAAAGATTTTCCTTGCCACACAACATTTAGATTTTTGTGTTCTAAATATCTAAGTAAACCAGTACAATAAAAGGAACCTGTCTGCTGCTTGCTAATTGTTTTTCGACCTATGCTTAGAATTTTATGTTTCAGTTGTGATTCTAGATGTGTTATGTCCTTATTGCCCGATTTTATTTCTTTTCGTGTTTTGTATTTTTTACAACAAGCTGATATTATTTCATTTATAGTTTTATGATCAATGCTTATGTCTTGTTTCTTGTTAGCATTTATTGAAATAATTCCATTTTTAACATTAGTTTTATAATTTAATTTTACTGATTGGCTATTACAATCTTTATCACTATCTGATGAATCATCAATACATATTGTTGAATCTTTAAATTCAGGTGTACTTTTAGCGTTTTCATTGGAAATATGTTTATCATCCTTACTTTTATCTATTTCATCAATTTGTTTAGGACTATTGTTACTGCCAATAAATACTGTGTCATTAGAGCTTTCTGAATGTAATCTAACCCTTTTCCTATGTTTGTTGGACACAAATAGGTCTTCAGAAGAACCAGTAAAACTGTTTTCAGATTGATTCAGGTTACTTTCATTTTCAATTTTCTTCTTGTTCCCATCGATTCTGGTATACATAACATAATACAATTTGTGTCCATCATCATGCACAATTTTATCTTTTCTTAACACAACAGCATTTGTTAAGCCTGTTATGTTTGGCTTATTGTCTATTTTCTGTAAATTAACTGTACATTTAACATCCAGTATTTCTTGATGCCTAGATCTAATTTTAGCACGACAATATCTGCTATGTTTATATATACTTTTTGTTAATTTAAATGATTTAGTGCAAAATCTACACATATAATGTGGCAAAAATTGCTTTTTCCAATCTGTTTTCGAATTATTGGTACGATTATTTGAATAAACTTTTCTTTTGTGTCTTTCAATTAATTTACTAGAGTCCGAGCTATCAGATGTTATGTCATCTACAACTAAAGAAAACTGCCGATTTTTCCGTTTCTTGATTGTCTTACTCGTAAATTGTTTTGTTCCTGTAAGATTACCTTCATTATTTGTTTGGGATAATTTATTGACTGAATTTGGTATATCAGGACCAGGATACTGAAATAAACATACTCACATGAAATAACAATAAACTATACAATAAATAGTTTGTTCATAAATAAATAATTAACTATTGATAGTTGATGTCATATCATTGATAATAGTTTTCAAGATCAACTCTCGATATATATATATTTTTTTATAGTAGCGCAGTACATTGGCTCCTCCCAGCACCCACATTGCGATTATCAAAAGGTGCTAAATTCAATTTTGTTTCCAATGATTATAGTAACTGCCTCATCTTTCACAAACCTTAGAAACATTTCCGGTTCAGAAAGTCCATTTAAGTGAGTTCTAAAAGAGACTAACCAAAGTTTCGAAATTCAATATTATCTATGATACAATTTATTTACTACAGCAGGAATAAGCTGGTTGATATTTAAGGAACTGTAACAAAGCTGCACATGGTACGAACAATAAGCCTTATTGAGTATGCCAGTTGTATGGAAAAAGTGTCTGTATTTATAAGGAGTGTGTAACATATTGTAACAATGCCCAGGAGATGGTCAAATTCTTTTATTCTTGTATACATACCTTTTGTTCTTCTAATTTTTTCTTTAAACTGTCTTGCTTCTCCGTAAAAATCTTTTTATGTGATGTGTAGTCATTTAAAAGTGATTTACAGTTTTTGCAGAGCAATTGTGGTAATCCGTCAAAAGGTTCTACCTAAAAAGAAACAATCCTTAACAGTGTTTCGAATTTAATCTTTCAATCTGAAATGGCTACCTTATTTTTTCACAGTACAGAATGATTGCAGAAAAAATTCTTAGATATATTTAACCTGTAGTATTTAGATACATATAAGTACAATACATATAAGTAAATTAAGACCCTTACAATTATGCCAAAACAGTAACTAATCTGCTCTTGTACTGTAGGTACAATCTGGTAGACACCATCATTTTCCAAACATAGACGACAAGTGATAAAGAGCTTGCGGTCTATCTCTTGTCCAAAGATGTTCTCCATAATTTATGCATATGTTTCAACTGGAACCAAAAATATTAGAAGGTTTTTTAAAGATAGTAGGTATTTTGTGCTTCTAAAATATATGCTTGAGACAAGGACTCGAAACACTTTTGTTAGTCCCATCTTGCTTTTTGGGCTTTAAAGTTTTGAGTTCCCTAGTTAGATATTATGGATTGTGTATAATTTCATTTAAAAACTACTGAATAGATTAAGATATAAATTGGTAGTTGAGATTATATTTTAAATAAGATTTAATATTTATACGAGATTCCTAACATAAAGAAAATTTAATTGAATACAATATGTTTGAGCAGTATACAGTTTGGGTTTTATTTGCAGAGTTAGTAAACTCACTAACCTAAGGCCTACTAATAATGAACTTAATTTGGAAATCAAGAATGGATTATTTGAATGTGTACAAATCATCATACTAGTCCAGCAAACTATGCTTAAACGTCTTGAGAGGTATAGGGTAAGTGTTTTTAATAACAACAATTCCAACAATTTAATACATAGTCAATTTTCATCCTGACAACGTGAACAAAGTCGCGGGTGGCAGGTACCTTGTTGATTTTGTTTTAGTATTATTTTACCACATAATGTAGGTACTGAACTTATTTCCAAAATAGATCAATGGTAAACCGAATAATGCCGTTAGGTATTAGCCAAATGGCACTTTCCTCTATGCAAAAATGATAAAATAGAAGACACAATGTTAACATACATGACCAAACCCAAAGGAGCCTAACCTAAAATCAAAACTCCCGCCATTTTCGTGAAAATAGTTATTACTGTCAGAACTTCCCATTTTGAATAACCCTTGTTTGCATCAATAAGTAAAAACCATTGGACTCACCCTTTAATCCGTGATGGTGAAACTGGTTGTGAATCAGACACAAAACAGATTGTTCCTAAAAAACCCCGTGACATAAACCGAACGTTGAGATATACTAGAAAAAACAGACCTACATGTTTAAACTTTGTTTAGGCATTAATTTTACTTTTACCACAGCACAAAAAGCTGGCTTATATTTAAGAAAGAATTGATAGTTACAAGGGAATTCAGCCTTAAAGTTGACATATCGATGCTTTATTTCAATCGCAAATCACACAAGTAATCCTAAATTGGTTCCCTCTAGTGTAGAGTAGCCCTATTAACATCTCATAACCTTCATCACTATACAGCGCCCTCTTGTAGTCAGCAATAAAAAACAAAAGCATTGCTTTTTATTGATTGCTATGCCTCTTGAGCACAGAGCTATTGCTTTCTACAATCACTTTTTGATACAAAATGCATAAAAAAATAATATAGATAAATAACAACTACCGAGTTTCTTGCCTGTATCTTCGTAGTTATATGTTCCGGACCGGACGTAGCTTCATTTGTTTTATACAGACACTATTCATAAGTATTACTTATGTATTTTAGAATCTAAATTAGTATGTAATTTACAAGATTTTTTTAATATTTTTAATTAAATAGATGAATAACAAAAAAATTACTTTGACTTTAATAAAAAAGTTGTCTAATTTTGAACCGACTTTAAACAGAAGAAGGTTCTCAATTCGAACCCTAACTTCGAAGAGACCAATCGAGAGAGCACATTCACAAAAATATATTCAATAAGTACCGTTTCCAATAAATCTCTTCCTTATTTCCAAATTTTTTTACGAGTCAAGTCAGCGATCCAGAGTACATCATGGTGTACAAGTCTCGAGGCTTCTGAGTTCTTTTGTTGAGCGCTCCGAGTCATTTAGAGGGCCTCGTTTTTATGAAGATCAACGACTCGGAAATTTTTTTTTAAGGTTCAAGCCTTTTTCGGGCCGCCTCTTTTGTTGAAGCTCGGAGGCTTTTGCTGAGCTCGAGCCTTTTTGAGAGCCCGAGCCTTTTTAAAGATTCGAGTTCCTTTGAAGGTTCAAGCTCTTTTGAAGGTCTACTCCAAATACGAAGCATGTTGGTTAGCAATTTTTTAATTCTCATAGTCGCAATTAAGTCTCTTTGAATGCGACCAAAGCGTTTTCATAAAACAAATAATATTTAAGCATACAAATCAAAAACCACGTTTAAACCCCCGAAGTTTTGATTAATCATAACGATTCGAAACCTTTATTTTGTTTGTTTTGTTTTTGGGGTGCAGCATGTAGGGTTTAAATAGGTTCTATATTGGTCAGCATCCTTTCTAGGTATCCACAATAATTTTCATGTGGGTAGTTTTATAACGTGTGATGGCCGCCTTAGATGTGCATGGAAAAAAATGTTTATCAAGCTTTTTTTAATGTCAAATCGATAAAATTCTGCTAGTAAACTATGATTGGATAAAAATATAAGTGCGGTGTGGCCGTCTACTGCGAGAAATGAGATAAAACGTATTGCAAGTGTTAGGATAGGCAACTTTAACACCATCGAAGGTATCTACGTGTCAAAATTGTAGGGATTCTAAGCCGCCAAGAATGTAAATACAAGTCGTTCCCAGAGATGGCGTTATTATAACGTTTTTTATTCCACTACTTACATATTACGGTTCTATTAAGTTTCAGATAAATTGGAATTGTAAATAATAATAAAAAAACAACTTAAGACTAGTGTCAGCACTGTTTATTTTTATAGTTACCTACGTACTGAATTGTTTGTCAATGAAAAGAAAACACATAACGTAAGAACAATTAAGTTCGTCTAAATTTCACTAGATGGCGTTTTAACAATAAACTAAAAAAAGTGCATACCCATTACTATTGATAAAAATATACATACCTACACATACAAACATAATAATATGACAAACAAAGCTCGTCAGGCAAATAGGTACTGTATATTTCTATCTTTATACCATTTTTGACTATACATATTAAGAAGAGACTTTGTTCCGCCGCGCTCGTATGTTGCCTTAACTTATTTTGAACTTTCCTTTTTCTCAATATTATTCGTATGTAACATTTATTTACCAAGGTGATTTCTGCTTAGATAACTCCCGAGCGTGTTTTAAATGCAGTCACACAGCTGCGAGCAGCGACGTACAGTAGGTTATTTTGCAAACTTGCAAGTAACTGGTAGGCTAGGTAGGTACCGAAGACGAAGCTCTAGAATATTCTACTTCGAAATTAAAAATTACAGAATACTGCCATCTTGCGGGTAGTAGCGGTACCTAAGTACATTCAAAGAAATATTAATCTAGCAATGGCATCTAGAGGGCAGCAGAAGTCTTTCTTCCTACCACAGTTTATTAAATTTATTTTGTTTGAACTTCATGCGCAATACGTCAAATTTTCTCACATGATGCAACTAGTTTTATTACCGTTGATTGGTCGATACCACACAGTGCTCGAATTTTCATCCAATAAAAAGTTGGCGCATCGATTTAGATATTTTATAAAACAGCGATTAAATTTACTCGCGTTGATCAAAAAGAATTACAAAATGTGAAAAAATCATAAACTAAGTATGTGGAAAAAATCGAATGTATTTTCTTAATCGGGATAAATCGTCATTCAAGACGGTTATAAAATATGATGCCATTGATTTCCACGATGATGGACGTTTCTGGTTAGGATAGGTGCAGCCACAATCCCCCCCGTTGGGTTCCGCATCTTGTACCGATGGGGGGCTCCGTAACCCTGTGGTCTGGTAAGTTTAGGCTGGCCTTGCCGCCCAGCCTCCAATACCGCACAGGGTGAAGCTAAGACGGATCTCGAGCTGGGCCGCGGAGAGCAGGCAGATCTCTGCGTCTGCGAAGCCTGGCGTCCGTTACGTCGGTCCCGAAGGGGTGGGGTCTGTCAGGTGACTTTGCACGTTCCAGCCACGCGCGCGGCGAGGAGTGCCGCTTACCGGCAGGCGCTGTGTGGGAGCCTGTATAGATCCACAAGGGATTCCGACTCCCCCACTCGGTGCGACCCCGACACACCACTCTCTGTTCCCCGCAAAGAACAGAGCACAATAAATTTTGCATGATTTGAAGGAAGAAATCAGGTATTTAACATTTTAAGATCTAAAATAAACCACTCATCTGCCGGTGGTATTCAAATATTAAATCGTCAATTTGGAGGGACCAACTTGTATGATCAATATACTTAAAACGTTATACGTCCAGTCGATTTCAATTAATATTATTAATACCTTAATTCTACCTAATTGATATTATTTTTGTTATAACAACACTAAGTCGAGAGAATATTTCAAAGAGTGGTCTATCAGTTTGGTCCCTCCATAATGGAGGGATCAACTATTTCGTTAAAATATTATGTATTTATTTAGGTAGATAAAATTATAACACAGGTAGAAAATAGTAGATTAATGGTATAAAACAATAAGTTTTATACATGTATGGCTGGAGATATCTAATACTTGGTCCCCTCATATTGATGATGACCAACTATCGGTAGTTCGACAACACTAGAACAAATACGATATTTAAGTACGACTAGAAAATCATAGGTTTTATAGAACGTCGCAACTCGCTACTAAATATTGTGCAATAAATAATTTAAATCCCACCACCTCCGACTGCGCCATGCCACGCTCTCGCCACATCACATAGGTTGCCGTTTTGTTTTTAATATTACAACATTAAAATAACACATGAGATTTCTTAATCATATATTTATAACTATTTTTGTCAATACGATTAACAGATATCTTAATTAAACATAGTAGATATTAGCTCTACAACAGAATTCACGATTACAAGGATAAAAACAAGCACATTCGTCAATTTTATACTAGTCAATTGATATTCAAAAAATGTCATATCATAATTCTAAAATATTTCACAAAATGCATTTCAATAACTGAAATATAAAGTTAATCAACAATTAATCTATTAATCTGTGTCAATCTCACAAAATATTTGCTCACTCTGGGGTATGTTAAGTAATCAATTAAGTAGTATTCATTTAATTAGCATGGAATTGCCATGCAATATTTATATCACAGCACTTGTAAAAATTGCGTTTGTCAAAAAGACGAAAACATTATATACAACAACTTTATGAGGAAACCCCAGAGGAAAGGCTTCTGAGTCTCTTGGACAGAGCAGTCAATAACATTCAGCATAATTACCTTCCCATTTATCATAATAAACTAATTATGTTACATTATGCAATCGCTTATCTGCGTTGGCGGCGTTTCTTCTTGTTTGTGCGGACTGGACCACTTTGAGAGTGTCCATTAGACGGTCCGCTCGAGGAGTGCGGCGGAACTGGCGGTGGTGGAACCGGCGGCTGCTGGACAATCAGTCCCATAAAATGTACTGGGTTATTTACGTGACCATTTTGCATTTGAGAAGACGTCATTTGCCCATTGGGTTGTTCGTTGGGAGGTTGCGGCGCATTTAGCGCTGCTCGCAGTCTCTGGCGGAGACGTCTGCGTGCGTTTCGTGACAGTTGACGATCATTGTTTTCAGACTGATTGTTCTGAACAGCGGGTGGAGGAGAGGCAGGAGGAGAGGCAACTATTCGCTCGCCAGCGTTTTGATTATTTCTAGAACCGTTTTCAATTCTTGCGCGCATCTCTGCTTCAGAGCGAACCAAAGCATCAGCTTCGCGGCCAAGAGTTGCAAACGCGCGGGAAAGTCTGGCCACGTCATTTTGCAAGTCTTGCAAGAAGGGTTCCAATTCGTGGGAGACCGGGCGTGTGTTGTCGCGAGCATTACCACGATTCGCCACGCGCAAGACAGCGCGGGGCTGCGGCAGATGCAACAATTGCTCAAGAGGCGTACGCCGAACGGATAACTTGCCACTGATGGCAACAGGTGCTATTAATGCACGTGCGTCAAGTCCGTTCACCACCAAGCAGTGACCTCTTTTTTTCAAAGAACCTTCACATGATCTAACAGACCATACCTGTAAAATATATTTAATTACTCCAAGTTTGCAATAAAAATAGCATTGGCTGTGATTGGAATTAAGCAAAAGAAAACAAAACTCGGAATGGTTTTTAAGATTGACCATTCTAAAAAAAAATTATGATATAATCTTAATTTAGAACAAGTTTCAATAAATGTACTTACACAATCAGAGAAAATAGCCTCTCTGTCATTTCCAGATATAGTTACAGTGTAGCTAAATTCGTGAGCAACCCATGGTGAAGCGGCCATAGAAAGCCATGCACATACAGAGTCATCTGAAATTTTTTATTTTCATTAATAAATTGCAAGTTACATCTTTAACTTTTAACTATTTTCACTTATTAACACTTACTACTTATTTCAATTATTAAAAAGAATATTCCCATATCCGCAATACGCACAGCAGTTACAATCCTACCAGGCACGGTAGAAAATTGCCAAGCTTGTACATACTCTCCATTTTCAGACTGGCCCTGAAAAAAATTGTATGTGTTTAAATTAAGACCTTCAAATGAATACTTTTAATTTTAAAATATGTGATGATATCTACCTCAATTAGTTCTGGAGAGTGGAAATAACGCAGATGATTGAGCAGGCGTGCAGATGGCAGACGTTCTACATTACTGTTTTTACAGCAGAGACAGCGGAACAGGCCCTTACAAGCTGGTGGTGCTCTTTGAGCAGTTTGCTGAAATTTTAAATATACATATTTGTTAGTAGTTTAACTTCTTATAAAGCTACTTATACATTAGTATATATTATGGTTAATACCATAAAGAAATTTACACACATTGGCAGAATCAGGGTTTTCCTGTTCATCTTCAATCACTACATTCTCAGGTTCAGTAGAGTCATTAGATGCTGGTGTACTGGTTTCTGACGTATCAGCGCCAGTTGTCACTTTGCCACCTAATTTCTGAAACAAAATATTTATGGTTTAGAAAGCCATTGCTAACAAATCCGAAATATAATAAAAAGTTAAAGATTGAACTTACAAAAGCTCTCAGTTTTCTAACGTTTGCAATTAGTTCCTCCATAGCATAATTGCGGGTTCCAAAGAATAGAGCCCTGCAAACAGGGCACATGTCGAGACGCATTTTGCATCGCCCACATACATGATGTCCTTCATTGCACTGAAATATCTGACCTGTGGGAATTTCGTAGCACACCGGACATTGCAATAAGTCATCAAGGTCTGGAAGTGCCTCCTGAAAAGAAATATTGTTTACTGAACCTTTACTACTAGATTTATTTTCATGCAATCCAGAAATATACAATGTTTTAAAATTACATAAAATAATCTAAACTTATTACATGAAAATATAAAAATAAAACATAGTAAAACAAATATATATTTGTGCATTTAACACAAAGATAGTCCCTGTGGAAAGGTTGGGAACCTTTCCACAGGGACTATCTTTGTTGGACCTTTCCGGGAGGTGATGCTGGCTGCATTACTCCCTGGAAGGTGATTAAGAGTTGCTGTGCGGGTTAGCAGCCAGCTTTAGGGTCCGCTGTAGAATTGAGAAGTGATTGTGTTATTACATCTCAAGTGAATTGGCTTACAAACTTTACTCAATTGTTAATTACTACTGCACTTAATGCATAACTATAATTTTTTATGGAAAGATCTTACTATATTTTTTAAGAAAATAACAGTAAAGTTAATTTGTAAGCCATTGAGTAAAAATATTGGGTTTTATTACAATTTTATTAACGGTTTTTCTAATTAAAAACCTACATATATTTAAATCTGCAATTTATGAGGGTAGATCAGAATATATAGGTGTAAAAATATATTGTACTATTTTTATTGTAGTAATGTAATAGAAATACTTTCGGATATGATTTTGTCGGAAAAATTGTTGATTTGATAAAGACCCCTAACTTGTGTGACGAAAATAACAATATTTTTTTTTATTTATTGTCAAAATATTTAAAAAAATATTTGAAAAGCTACAGTTTAGTTTATTTAGGTCAGGTTAAAATAATTTCCTACCTATGTTCCGAGAAAAAAATAGAAATGGATGGATGAATATGAAAAAGTAGGTAGCAGTCATATATTTCGAACCAAGGATATTGTCACCATTTTGTTTTCAAATAAACGATTTCAGTTCGAAAAATTACAATGGCAGACCAATGAAGCACCTCAAATCACGCATTTAGAACATCATAAACATAAGTTATTTAATGTTCCCATAGACCAACGGCCAAAGGCAAAGAATGAACAATGAAATCGAAATTACATAGGTACATGTTGTGAATCCTATTTACGTACCTTCATCTTTATTTTTTCTGCCATCTTGTACACCTGTCTTCAATAATTATTACAAATATGTAAATCAGGATTGCAAACGTAACATTTACTAAGTCTAAACGTAGAAATAAAACGAAAATTCCAGGTAATGTACAGCTGTCGTTTTCAACAAATGGCGTCCGTTTTCCAGTGTTCAGTGTTACCAAATCTGAATTTTTCCCTTTGAGATTAAAATCGCCAAAATGTACAGGACCCCTTAAAAATAATTCTAAGTAATGAAAACGTGGTCCTTGGATCTTGATTAGTTGCAGTGATCCTGAGATGCCCTTTTTAGGTCATGTTGTTCATACTGTTCTGTATATTGTTCTGTTTTTGGTAGCTTAAGAAAGTGATTAAGACAAACAAAGTAGGTATGTAAGTATTTAAAAGTTTGTACTGTTTTATTTTTTTATTGCTGATATTAAACAAAACAAGTAAATTATAAAAATCGAAATGTCCCACGTCACTATTTTGTAAAAACTGTAGGAGGAAGATTGTCACATCTTTTTGTACAGTTTTTAAAAATAGTTACTTAAAATTATCTTGGTCAATATTATTGTTTACATGAAAAATTAAAAAAAAAAACGTGAAAATATAAAATGATATATTTTAATAAATAATATTCAAATATGTAAACTAATTGTTCTAATTACTACATCTTTAAAACAACGCAACAGATTTTGATCCGTATTTAGATATGGTTATTAATGAAGAATATTGTTATGCACAAAACATGCATAATTTATTCTACATGTGTTATTATAGGAACCCTCATCATTTTAGAGGTTTCGAATGTGACGTCGCAAATCAACATATTTTTGCGGTTACATTGCAACTGCAGACTGAACCTACTAGTTAGACTAAATAATGTATTCATGTTAAATAGCAATAATCCTTATCCAGTAGAGTATATTACATACATTGTGCATTTGATCGAAATCAATATGATTCAACATGTGCAAGATGTAAGAGGAAGATCGTTAAGAGCTACTTACTGTTGATTGTTCTTGCAGTTTACAACACAATAGGTTTCATAAAACATATTCAATAATGCATATGTACATTTCACTGCTAAATATTGACAGTTGGTCTGTAAAAGGTTCTTGTGCGCGCGCGCGATGTGATTCATTGGTTCGTGGTTCTCCCTTTTAGGGGTGAGAGCCTTCCGCTCTCTCGCAAGCTCAGTGAAGATGAAAAGGCCATCTGTGGCCATCATCTATAGTCAGGAAAAAAAAGCGGTTTTTCCACCTAAAAAGCTATAACCCTCTTTTTATCCCCAAATTCAGTGGGAATTCCATATGCTGGTAGCCCCTTTCAGTGCACTAGTAGAGATGCGCTTGGTTTTGATATTATGGTCATAAACAGGAAGAATCGATTGACATTAATCACATACAATTTATGAAATAAGTAATTATCAAAATCTCCTCATGCTAACAATGGATGAGCGTAGTTTATATCGCA
The DNA here is from genome assembly GCA_037074685.1 of Glyphodes pyloalis. NCBI lineage: Eukaryota > Metazoa > Arthropoda > Insecta > Lepidoptera > Crambidae > Glyphodes > Glyphodes pyloalis. The sequence goes on along the minus strand of JAYKKO010000015.1, from coordinate 4,063,946 downwards.
ATCTGCTCATTAAAAAAATTAAAACTTACATCAATGTAATGAAAAAATGACTTACAATTTCAAATTAAATACTGTGATTTTTTTGTTCGGTAATTTCCAATAACAACTAGTATCTAAACATTTAATCTTTTTTTAATTTTTTATTATTCTATTTATGCCTTGGAATATTTATGCTTTGCAATAATTATGCATAGTATTATGGATAAAATATTGTACCGAAGAGTTATGGCAATAATTATATTTGGTAAATTAAAAAAAAACACTATTGTATATGTTTTAAAACAATCGATACCATTGTTAAAACATTATGTTCTACAATCGATCAGTAGCATTAGCATCACTAGCTCCATGTTAAGACTTGAAACTGACAGTCATTGGAATATATAGGTATTTGACAGATTCCTTGTTTAAGTGACATATTGAGGCAGGGTTCTCAACTTGGGGTTTTCTGCCCAAAAATAAGGGGAAAAGAAAGAACGGTATTTCGTTTTGGTGTTTTATTATTAGGTTCTTTGTATAAATTGGGATTTGTATGCTTCATTATTTATTTTGTGAGTAAAGTAAAGTGTCCGATCATTTATGAGTAAAAAATCTTAAAATTTTTGCTGAATGATATGTTTCCTTTGTTTATTTTGATTTTATTGTTAGTAAACTATAATTATGTTATTATTTTTGTATTTAAATAATTCAATTGTGTAAAGTAAAAAAATGGGTGGAATTCTCAGGAAATGGATTTGTGATTTAGTTTAAAGGAAATACATTTTTGAGAGTTGGAAACACTGGACTGTGGGTGCTAATGAATGTTATGACTGGTTTATCTTTTTTAATCTAATTTCACATTCTCTTTGGATTGTAATTATTTAATAAATACAAAGAATAAATATGTGTAATTGGAAAATACGTGTTTAAAAATTGGCGCAAATATTCTGAGAGGCTAATTATGTATATCAACTACGTGCACCTAGTAATTACAACTCTTAGTTTAATAAAATGTAAGAACAAATAGTAGTTTATTCTGAATATAAAAACGTTTCGGCGTTTTTATACCTTAATGTATAATCAAATTATAATATGTACCTATATTTTCATATTTTTATAGTATGCTATGCAGAGAGGCTTCATGAGCAAATTTATTCATCAATAGAAGGGGGAGCTGCTTGTTTTCGCAGATTGAATGGAACACATCAAGCAGGGTGCTCATGTACGTAAACAAAAATCTATCCTCAATTAGTTTTCTTACAGAAAACAATTTGGTTATGCTTTGTTAACATTAGTAAACAGTATAAAAAATATTATTTGGTGACCACATCAATCTGATGTTCTTGACTTGGAGATAAAAAACAATATTTAGTGACAATTAATTTGATACCACCCTAACATGATATTTCGAAATGTTACAGCTACTGATAATGGTGCGGTTGGTACAGTCTTCATGATCAAGGATGGGCAAGATGCCAAGTGGTTGTCTCAGAATGCGACTGCAGGTCCTTACATGGCTGTTATCAGTACAACACTGTTCCATAATGTGATAGATGAACTTTTGATACATGCTGGTAATTTAGCGGGAATATTGTTGTATGAAAATGTAACAAGGTTAGTTTTTCTGAGTTTTTTTCTGAGTTTTTATACTACCATATGGCACCTGAGAAGATTTGTAGTTATTTTATTAGTATTTTAAGAAGGGGCTGCATAATTTACATTACACATAATTTACATTTATATTAACCTTTGACTGGTGACATGGTTTTTGTGTAACGTATCTGGTGACGTGCGGCCTGAGAAGCCGCTTCTGTTAAATGATCTATAGCATCGAAAGTATTTATGCTAGCTTACTTCAGTTTTTGAAAACAGTTGATTAATGTGTAAAAGGATAAAATAAAACCACCCAATAGACTCTGAATGTAATTTTTAATTATTAACATGCTTTTATAATCTAAGTAGGAACAAAAATCAAAAATCTAAAGATGAGATCAATAATCACACAAAAAAAAATTAAATCAACATAATTATAACAAAAATACTTTTTTTTCTTATAATTACGATACTCTTATCAATAAAAAAAAATATTCTTTTAATCAAAGGTATCATTTAAAAAAACTGGCATTGGTCAAACTTTGGTTATTTTTATTGACAGCTGGGGCATAATTGATTGGCACATGTAAAAAACATGTGTGCTTGCAATGTTTCATTTGCGATAAAATTGGTTCTTCATCTTCAGAAGCACTTTCTTCGCTATTCGAGTCGTGATCACTTTGCTCCGGGATGAAATTTTCGGTAACATTTTCAGCTTCCGACCCACTAGAATCTTCCTGTACCAGACACGCTTCAATTTGAGTATTTGACAGTACATTTCTAACCCCTGACTCGCTACGCTTCTTTTTTGGAGGTGCAGAATTACTCATTTTTAGTTATTAACGTAAAAACACGAAAAAACAGTATATCAAAATTACGTTAAAAAGTTACGTCAGTGGTGACGTACGGTCTGAGAGACCGCTGCCGAATTTTATGTTGTTATTATTTACGAATATAGGATGATATGACGCAACTGTCACTATCTACGGCGTGGACGCAACTTAACTTGCAGCTACTCAGACGTTGAAACAAAGGAAGCGCGGGGAAGGGGATGAAATGACGTTTCTCTGACACCGCTCGGCCTGTGAGACCGCTTGTCACCAGTTAAAGGTTAATGTTATAAAGCTGAAGAGTTTGTGTGTTAATCTCTTGAACTGCTGGCTCGAATTGAAAAATGCTTTTTTTGTTGAATAGTCCATTTATCCATAGGCATTATGCTATGATCAATAAGAGCGAAAACTCAATGGATATGTGGAAAAATGGTGATAGGATGTGTGCGACGCTGCCACTGGCCATTAGTAGATATTTAATAAAATTAATATTTATAAATTTATTTATCTAAATGTTGTCAATTATTTTTACAGTACCAGTGCATTCACACATGACTCAAAATGTCCAAATGAATATTCATCTGTTCCTGAGAGTACATGTTCATCGTCAAAGCCTGGAGACTTTGTTTGGAATGAAAAAGGGACTGATCTATTAAGAAGAGATATTCCATTCCCTATCTTCTTCTTGCCTGAATCACGCTCATCTGAGATAAAGAAAATAGAGGAATGTTATGAAAAGTAAATATGATCAAGCTTTTTTTATTAAGAGATAATTTGACTGTATGTGATATAGTTTAACTCTATTAACTTACTGAAAAAAAGTTGAAATCTGTTTGGCATACCGCATTATTGTGACAAACCCCAGGGGTAATATAAGTACATAAATGGCTATCTTCTGGCTTGTAACTTTTAATATTTATCTTAATTAATAAAGCTCTGGGGATTTTTCTGATAAATGTTTGTAAAAGTGTGCAGCGCAACTAAACACCTATGACTGGGTTTGTGGCACATAAATGATGTATACAGTTTATTGCGACATAGACAGTTTGGTTTACCAAAAAAAATTCAAGATACATTAAATGTTATTCATAATTAATAATCACATAAAAAATATTAATTTTTATTTGTTTTGTTTATGTAATAAATTATATATTTTTTCTTATATAATTATCATGCAATGTTTGGGTGAAGAAAAAAGCATATTGAAAATAATAATAAAAAAATACTAGTTATGTTAGGATTCTTATATGGTATGTTAATAATAATAATATAATAATTAATCATTCACTTCCATTCACAGTGACTGCTAAGTGTAATGCATAATTCTTTACTAGTTCCAAAGCCAAAGTGAGAGGACGGATCCCGCACTAGGATACCCTGTGTTATAGTACTCCGGCCCCACATAACTCACTGATTAATAAATTATAATGAAATTTTTTTATTAAATATTTTATAACTGACACCATGCATAGTATACTTTTCTCCAATAAAGTTTGATACAGCACAGTTTGATAGAATCCTTTTCACAATAATGACTGACACAATCCAAAAGCTAGGCTACCAATTATATATTCCACGCCTAGGGGTTAATTTCATTCTACCTCTAATAAAAATGTTAAATTGATTTAATACTGTAGTTTACTAATTGCGTAATTCTATCTCACTTCTGTCACAAAGTAATTTTATAATGTTTTATAAAAGTCTAATGTTTATTTTTAAGGTTCAATTTGGATAGAAATAATCAAATAGGAAGACCCTTATGTTCAATACAATTGCATTCTTTCATGTTTGCAGCTGTGAACACTGTAGTTTGTTTGAGGAGGTATGTATGTATCTAATGACTTGATTCTTGATTGTAATATAAAGTTAACACAATTTTCTTAGAATTGTAATTTGTGTTACACAGATCAGCTATTGCAGTACTCCTTACACCAACTAAAGTTTGTGACCCATTAGGTGATCATAATGTCTACTATTCACTGTTTCCTCGTGCAAAGGTATGTAATATTCTTTGTGTTTAAACTGGTCTACAATTGTACAATGTAAAGCTTGAAATAAAAAAGTAGTTGTTACATAAAACATTTATTACGTTGTAATATCATGTCGGAGACATTTGTTTTCATGCTCATAAGAATGGCGATGTTTGTTTGCGTGAGTTACTTTATATGAAATCTCAAAATTTACAGGAAACACAATCAACAAAGAAGCCTGTAATACTGGTAACGGCGAGGATAGATACAGCATCATTGTTTGATGGTAATTATTGTTTACAAATAATTTTTGTGTCTTTAATTATTGTAACTTGCATTGTTGTAATTCTCTTTAAAGTACTATCATAACTGTCTTCATTATCAAAGTTTAAAAATCCTACTTAGGTATAGGCCTCTACTATTTTGCTTCAGGTGTATCTGTCTGTTTCTTTCGCCATGCGCTTCCTCCTATTAATCGGAGTTTAGTGCGTCGATGGTCATGATGATGGGGCTTAACGGATATATGGTCTCGGGTTCGATTCCTGGGTCGAGAAAATAGATTACGGTTTTTCTAACATAGCTTGAGTGTGATAACCAACCCGGATTTGGCAAGTGGGGCTATTCAGTCAATACCCTTTCTTGTGACTTCATTTTAATGATAACCTTAGCTCTGCCGTAACTAGAACATGAAATATATGTGGATATCTTATTATTTTTTCTCATATCCATTGCTGTTATTTGATGTCTAATGTGAAATGTACGTTTCGGCAGGTATATCACCTGGAGCTGCAAGCTCTGTAGTTGGCATAGTCTCATTGATCACCTCAGCTACAGCACTAGCGAAAATGATAAATGTAACAGAAGTCAAATCACATGGTAAGTTTATGTACCTACGTAACTGCCCAGAATTAGTGGTGCCCACAGCTAATATTGTATCCTCATTTTATGAAGTCGGTAAACAAGGCGTTAACTGCATCGCTTCACGCACGAAATAGGAGTATACAATGAAATACCAAATTCATCAACATTTCCTCATGTGTTTCCTCCTTCCTTTGACATGGATTCCTTCAAAAGGAGAGTGAAGAAACATCTTGCGGGCCAGTATGGCGATGCTAACGGGTAGGATATTTCGATATCAAATCCGTTGTCATCGCGATGTGGGTTCCTCTCTTGCTTACCATCAGGCTGGGTGGAGCCAATATAATGCGCTACTATAAAAAAAACAGAAAAACATTTATTGCCCTTTCTTTGAGTTACCTACCTATGTTTTGGGTAATGTTACTACACCTACTGCATTCACGATTAATGAATTTAGCGAAATGTTACGGAAGTGAAAACATCCGTAATCAGATTTAATTAACCTTTCGCGTAAATTCGTACTCGGATGTTTATGAAAAATTCGGTAATTAACGGATAAACTAATTAATGTCCAGCTATAGGTCTACGTTTAGATTTAAAAATGAACATTAAAGGTCAATAATCTGAGTTTTTTTTATAATAATCTCAAGGATATTTTTTTTAGACTACAATATTCTATGGACTCTCTTCAATGGCGAGGCGTTTGATTACATAGGCTCCCAAAAGGTAGCGTATGACATCAGTCGCGGTGTTTGGCCTTCCGTCTCGCCTCTCACGCCGTCCGACATCCCGCTACATTTGGAACTGGGTCAGATTGGTGGTTCCCTCTTAAGCTATAAGGACAACGCTTCTTGGCCGTTTTATGCCTATTCGCCAACTTCTGCTAGTAATATTGCTCAGGTAAGTTTCATTTGATAAACATCGATCGAATAAAATTTTGATTAGTTTGGAACAGGACGTTGGTTTACGATCGTTTAACGCAAGTTTCTTTTGACTGAAACCGAAAATTCAGCAATCCCTAAGAGGATTTTTAAACTTTTACTTTCTCCGTAATACTTAAATCTTAGTAATTAATTTGTCAATATAAAATTAATTATGATACAAAAATATACATATATTTTTTTATTTTTATTCTTTACGTCCATAAACAAACTCTCTCAATGACCCACGGGTTGATTAGTAGATAATGCTCCTAGAGTAGAGATCATCTTTTGAAATTTTTATGGACGTCTCTTTTGTTATTTTGTTAATCGAGACCAAGACATAGACTTTGTTTATTTATCGGACGTGATTAAAGGGGCTGGTGCCGTAAACGTGTGGCAGATTGTAAGACCTTCAAAATGTATAAGTTCAAATAGGTTTAATAATAATTTATATATCAGACTATTTCTGAAGTCTGAAACATATTGTTACGCGCCACGATCGATGGTGTTCTAGTAAACAGCGCCATTTAGTTTGGAATGGTGGAACTGCATAGAGTCGAGACGTCGATACCAGAACATGCTAGAACTATGGTCGTACGGTCGGTCAGGGCCGGACTGTTTCTACGTTGGAAGGTTCGGGAACAACCTGCGGCACTATAAAAGGCCGGAATTGGCCGCGACCGGGACAGTATTGAATTAGCGATACAAGTGATTACTTCGAAAGCGATTTTGAAGTGCGACTTGGGAGCGATTGTGGTTTTAATTAGTGCGTTTTAAAGTTGTAATTAGTGGCGTTTAATTAAAGTGTGACTTTTGGTAATTTTTATCGGCAGTTTTCATTGTAACGAACCCGAAGCTCGTAACAATATATTATATTTTTTTCTTTTAATATATACTTAGGTAATAAATATACCTAAATTCATTTTTTTTGTAAGCTTAAGATATATTGAAGGACATAGGAGCAGTGTGCGGCCCGAGTCGTGCTTTGGCGGGTGTTTTATTTCTACGATTTTATTAACATGCCTTACATTTATTTACAGGTATCCGAGATAGTAAACGAGTTGAACAAAAACCTCGATATGTACAACATGAGTTTAACACTGAAAGGCACAGATAGTCAGAAATTGCCTCCGTCATCACTACACTCTTTCAGGAGAATTCTTAAAAACGTAACGGAGAGTGGGACGATGACCGAAGTAGTCGTTGTAGACCATAGTGAAGGGTTTAGCAATCTTTTCTACAACTCTGCTTTAGATGAATACACCAACATTGGCTTCGTTTATCGTAACATCAGCATTGGCAGCGATGGCACATGTATGTACCAATATTTAATATTTCTTATATCTTTTGCCTGCGGCAACTTGTTAATTATCAGATGGAAACATAAGCCTTAGTCAGTGTAGTAATTATTATCGGATAAAAAATAGGTACCTGTCAAATACCATGCTTTGCATGTTATTCATATGATCGTTGTGACCTGACACACACTTAAACACCATAGAGAATACTCTTTACCCCGAAACAGGACCAACAACAATATTATAGTCAGCTTCAAATAGTTAGAGTCACTTTTTTTTGGGGTTTTAAAATAATAAGACGCAATCTAAAAGTCAATACTATCTGAGCAAATAAATAGTGTTTTAAATATTTCGACCTATGTATGTACATATTTTTGTAATGGTATGGTCGCTCACTAGAGCAACTATATTGTTGACAACAATATGGGAATATCGATATTATTTACTTGGTTGTGTCTAAATTTGAATTCCCAGAGTGTCACCATTTATTTGACGCTGACTGTGCTAATATTTGTACAACTTTAATTATTCGTAGTCATGTCTACTGAGGAGCTCATCAACAATGGTATCATGAAGAGGACAGAGGCGCAGGTGAAAATCGCACATCTTGCCACGTCCGTGGCCCGCACGTTGTATAGGAAGGTTATCGGAGAAGAATACACAGGGAGTGCAGAGGCTTCTGCACATTTGGTAAGTCACAACATTGATTGTAGACATGTATTACATTATTAGAGATTGGTAATTTTTCTTTTTACTGGTAGAAGAATATACAGGGAGTGTAGCGGCTTCTGCACATTTGGTTAGTCCCAACATCGATTGTAGACATGTATAAGATTATTAGAGATTGAGAATTTTTCTACTGATATAATAATATACCTACAGGTTGGTAAGTCACAACGTCGATTATAGACATGTATTACATTATCAGAGATTGGGTTTCTTTATTTAACTTGGCCTACTGATTCATGGTAGTTAAGGGAATTATGTTTCTTCGTCGTTAGGTCGTCATCGACCTTGCTGAAAGCTTTAGCATTGTAGGTTTAAGAAAAGAGTTTTAGGTTTTTATCAATTAGCATGTATGCAAAGCCCACTTAATTAAGTAGACTTACCTATATCATTCACAATGTTTTATTTTTATTTAGACATAATGCAGTACCTACTAAGTTGTTCACATAACAATTTAAATAATTTCACTGCCCCATGAGTCATAGCCCTGAATAATAAAGTTATTAAAGATTCGGTCTCGTATGTATTTGTTTGGTAGGGAAAGCCACAAGGCAATAAGTTTTTGTACTTTTTTACTTTACTTAGGATAAATATATAACACAACATCACTTAAGTCATTGCTCAGATTTTGTGGTACCCACAGAATATTTATTATAAAGCGTTGTTCCTTAAACTAAGTGTTTTTTTGCGTATAACTCGATGCTATGGGCTCCATGCACCAAAAAGATGACGTCATTCAGGCTTAGCATGCGCAATACGTCAAATTTCTCGCATGAGACGACAAAAGTTTCTACACCGTTGATTGGGTGATAGTACACCGTACTCGTATTTTCAGCCAATTAGCAGTTGACGCATTGGTTTTGACATTCCATAAGAGCGCGATAAAATTTACTCTCGCGGCGCATGCTAGGCCTGATTGTCTCGTTCCGCAAGCGAGAGCGCGGCACGGACGAGAGAGAGGCATGATCGGCTCAGCGTTGTCACGTCAAACTACCGCCCGTAAACCGACTTACAGACAACCAATTGTTTTTATTAAGGTCGACGAAATGCTCTACTGCTTCCTTCGAAGCCAAGCGTGTCGCCTGCTCCTAGCCGCTGACTACGCGCACAGCGGCGGCGGTGGCGAGGTAAACCTGCCGAACGCGCCCGCGCCGCTCTACGTGAGCGTGACGGCCTCGCCGTCCACCGCGCCCGTGTTCGCGGGCCATTTGTTTGCACTACTGACTGGGGACCACCTCGCGGCCAATAAGACGGAATGCGATGCGAATAAGGATCCTGTGAGTATTACTTATTGTTCTCAACTTAAAACAGTAGCGTGGGCGGTAAAAACAATGATTAGTAGGTAGTCCGTCAGTTAAACTTATAGCGCCCACTATAAAGGGTTCAACAATACCGTTTTCCACAGAAACCAAGTATTTGGGAGTCACAATCGACCAAAAGCTAACGTGGAACTCACATATAGACAATACAATCCAAAAGGCCAAAATAGCCTTAGGAATATGCTCTCGTCTAGCTGGCACGAAATGGGGTCTGAAACCTAGCATAGCCCTATGGATGTACATTGCCATAGTCAGGCCGGTGGTAACGTATGCCTGCGTCACATGGTGGAGAAAAACCTCCCATATGACCATAATAAAAAAACTTGCCAGCCTGCAAAGGGTGGCATGCCTTATGGCATGATGCTGTTTCGACTACACCAAGAGCCGCTCTTAATGCTCTTCTTAATCTGCCACAACTACACCTCTTTGTAGCAAAGGACGCTGAAGCGAGTATCTACAGAGCAAACATCACGGGGAAAGTAACGTGGCACTCTCAAGCACTGAGAGCATCACATGCAGCAGTGCTCACACTCAAACCCTTAGCAATGATATCTGATGCTCTGCTTCCACACTATAATTTTAATAAAAATTACACTGGAATTTCCCTGCAGAGAAAATTGGGCAACGACCCAAAACTCTCTGAAAGCAGGGAGCCTCGTCTGGTACACGGACGGCTCCAAAATGGGACTAGATGTAGGATGTGGAATATATGGTGTGAGTCCAAGAGTCAAACACAGTGTGAATCTTAGTAAAAACGCCACGATATTCCAGGCTGAGGTATACGCCATCATAGAATGTGCAGAAGCCAAACGTCAACGAAACTACAAAAATCAGACCATAATCATCTATTCAGATAGCCAAGCAGCTCTGAATGCCATAAATTCGATTACACTAAAATCGAAGTTGGTAAAAGACTGCATCGATAAATTGAATGAGCTGGGACAACAGAACAAAGTGCTTCTGAAATGGGTACCAGGACATTCAGGAATCATCGGAAACGAGAAAGCTGACGAGCTTGCTAAAACTGGGGCGCAAAGCCGACAGATTGGACCAGAGCCATTTTGTGGCTTTTTAAGAACCAGGCTATGCAACTACTAAAAGAAAAACTAAAAGTCGAGTCGGAAAAATACTGGATAAATCAACCAGGCTTAGAACACTCAAAATCACTCATAGTTGGCTACTCGCGCAAATGGACCGAAGAACTGCTACAACTTAGCAGGCTAGGAAAATACTAGACTTCCTAGAATCGACCCGGCTAAAGGAGTTACTCTAAACTGGTGGCGAGTCAAAATAGATCTAACAGGTCGCAGTGACCACAGTTCACTAGAACTGCACAGCCCCAAGTACCCTAATAATAATAATAGTCTGTCAGTTAGATTTTCAAAATCCAATTAATTATTTTTTGCTTCAATGAAGTTTTAAGCACGATATTTGATGGCAAAAACATATGGGATGGAGGAGATGAAGGATCACGTTTTGAAAAATATATTTTATGAGGCTAGAATATCCTCTTGACACTCATATTACTAATTTATCCGATATAAAGAATAAGTATCTATATTTAAAATAATTTAACGGGTCAAAACGCGACACCATTTTTATTTAGTAGTTATTACGAACTACTTACTGGCCGACGTTTTGACCCGTTAAATTATTTTAAATGTTTAAAATGGAACGCGAAAGTCTTAAAATTTATAATAAGTAGGTATCTATGTTCAACATTTCTCACATTTTGCCTTACTTCATAAGTCTTATGTTGAAAATATTTTTTTAATTACAGAATTACACTTACTATTGGCTAAAAGGTTGGAACCACACTGGCGTTTGCGTTCAAACTACTATGAATTTCAGTCAAGCCATTAGTCCAGCGTTTACAAAAAGAGGTTAGTTACATATGTTTTTCTAGTATTTATTTACGATCTTCACCCCGAACCGATTATAATCTAAGCGTCAAAAATAATATTTTTAGAAGAATTTAAAATTCGCTTTATATGCACACTTTACTTACCACTAGGTGCTCCTTCTCGTGGGCTGAAATTGCACTTCAAAAATATTCATCACTTTCAATAATGACAAGTTTTCTAGCGACTCGAATTTCGCAATAATAATTAATGTACTTTAAACTTTATTGCACAAATACAATAGTCTTCTCTACCAGTTATCAAATAGATTTGATCGGAATATAGTGGCGTTAATTTAAACATACCTAATAAATAAACATCAGACAAGGTCACATATTACACATTCAAACCCTTCAATACGGTTGAGTGAAGCGATGGCTGGCACATAGTCATGCTTGTGAACCACCTGTCTGCTCCACCTTACCTTTCAAAAGTAAATACTTAATGTTTTATTCACTCATCAAAACAAAACGACTTGGTCCAAAGTGGTCTACATATAGCTATAAGTTATATACCTACTGCTACTAATCTGCTGAGTTTATTACCGGTGTCTTCTCGGTAGTTATAGGTTCCGAACCGGAAGTAGAATCACTTTGCATTATATTAAATGACGATTCGAAAGTGTTATAATATGTAACCTACTTGAATAAAGAAATACTTGATTTGATTGACACGTAGATACATTCGACCTGATCCTAAAGTAAATAGTACTTAGTAGTAGTAGTTTGACGACCTCCGTAGCCGAGAGGCGAGCGTGCCGGACTTTGGCGTCGCATCATCTCTGAGGTTCTGGGTTCGATCCCCGGTCGGTCAATATGGGAAACGAACTTTTCTGTATTGTCTCGGGTCTGGGTGTTGTGGTACCGTCGTTGTTTCTGATTTCTGTAACACAAGTGCTTTAGCTACTTACTACAGGATCAGAGCAACGTATGTGATGATGTCCAAAAAAAAAATAGCTTAAGTATTTGTGCTTATATACTTAAACACTTTTACAAATATGAAGAAATAATAAGTCGTTCTTGCATGCATATTTCAACGTTTTTATGTTGTTTTCAATCCGGTCTCTATTTATTAGACTACGACTTCGCTTCGGGCGAGTACTCAACGTGGACGGAGTCTGTGTGGCAGACGATGTGGGCGCGCGTGTTCGTGACGGCGGGGGGCGGAGGCGCGCGCGCGGCCGTCATCGCCGGCGCCGTGTCCACCGCCGTGGCCGGCTTCCTCACCTACTGGATACAGAGGAACTCGCAGCGGATCTTCGTCAACTCGCCCACCGGGTCGCTCGTCAGTGCTGATGCCGCTACCGGGTGAGTCATAGTCCACAAGTCATCGCTGGCACCGTCATTATCGCCGCGAAATTACCTACGCTTCGGTAAGCTATTACAATGGCTGTTGTACGTTTTTTTCAAATGTATTTTTATCCGTTCTTATCGATTTGATAGTCAACTGGTATTTTTATTTCCTGGAAACAGATTGTAATTTATGCGATAAATGGTCCCGCTAAAAACCACAGCTACCATTTTCGTGACGTGATAAGGAGTATCTAGTAACAAATATATGTCAAATGTGCGTGTGCGCATACTGCGTAGGTAAATTTTAGATTTCTCTAAAACCGATTATGAGCTTTTAGAATATGCTAAGGTCGTTTGATAACATTAAATGGAATATATTTACAAAGCTGTTACATTTCTGCAGTCGGTAGAATAGAAATCGGTTTACAAGCAAATAAATTCATTACCTACCATGCCGTATTTTGCCAGATTTATACCTAGGTACTGTTTGCTTTTACGAATCCTAATAAATGCGCAAAACCTACACTATAACAAGTTAAGCCGATCGCAATAAAGAGATGTTAAATTATTTCGCTGTTGATAACTTTCGACGTTGTTTGATGATTTGTGTTCTTATGACTTAGCAATATTGCTGCTATTAGTAGTAATGGGAGTCAATGCATATTATTTTTCAAGGTACACTCAGTGAAATGTGGAATTCTTTTATTTTCTTGCTACACAAATAGCGTCTCGCTCCGAAAACTTTCTTACATCAGGACCTATATTTTTAATTATGTATTTTTTTTTTGTTTCAGAATACTAAGAACCGTCAACTGTTGAGGTGATGAAGTAACTAAAATAAAAATAACTAGGTAAAATTTAATGTGAAACAATGTATTGTATAGAAAAGTCAAAATCATTCCAAGCGTTCGTTGGGTTTTCAGTATTTACTATTAAATTAGCAGGGAACTGAGTTAATTTATTTTGTATTTTATGTAAAAATTTAAGATAAGTTAAAAATTGGTCACCTTACTTTTTTTTCGAATTTCATATAGGAGTCTAAGATTAAGTACTTTCGGAGTGATATTTCGCTCTCTCATTTAAAAAATTTTTGTCTTTGCTATAAATGTAGTTAAAAATGAATTGATTAACTAACTCAATATCTAAACGATTTGCGCCACTAACATTTAAAATATTGTAATCGGGAAATCCAATCTCCTGTACCTAACTTAGTCCTAGCACAGACATGTTGATATACCTGTAGAAAATATGCCTAGATAGCCTTTTAAGTGATATTGTGAAAAAAAAACATGAATTTTGTAATAAAACTAATTTATTAATTTATTTGAACATTTTATTTTAAAAAACAGTGCTAAAAAATATGTTTGCTATTGAATGCCCAAGTGATTTTAGAAATATCATGTAAAACGATTGGGATGTTACTTGTTGCCATAAAACATCTGTTACCAATTCCAGATGCTTTACACGTATTGACGTTTGATTGTGGAATGTTTCCTTTAGAGAATCGTATTTGAAAATTTCAATAATATTTTTTAGTCTTACTTGTTCTTTTAGATCTTTGCAAGTCTTTGTAGGGAAAAGCTTCATTATCCATTGTTTACTGTGCAAAAAATTTACGTTGTACATGTTGTGGTTGTTGTCAACAATATTATTAACTATAGTGCCACATGTTGATGATATAAGATGAGGATTTTCTTGAGGTACATCATCATTATCCGGGCTGATTAAAAACTCCGATCCGTAACTTCTATGCAATGAAACTGTGCTGCTTCGTGAAACGAATGATTGTAGGGACTCTGCATCTGACATAATATATTTACACGAGTTTCCATCTTCTTCGTTTTCTGCCCTTGATTTACCATACTCGATACTCCTTACGTTGGAATAGCTTTGTTGTGACTTAGTGTAAGATATCACTCTCAATTCATTTTCTCTGTTTCTTTTCCTGAATCTCTTATGTTGAATCAAATTTTCCAAAGCAGTCATGGAAATGGATTTGTTAATAAATAGCTTGCGGCATTTTCTCCAATCGAATACTTCTTGATAAATACAATTATCGTAAACCATGAAGATACCGCTTTTTAATGTAAATGTTAGTTCTATGATGAGATTTTCAGTAGTGCTAGTAATTATTACAAAATAAAGTTTTCTCATTATATTAAGCGAGTTGACATTAATATTCTTTAATAAAAGGCCCAGCAGATAACCTTGTATGATGTTTCGGAAATGCCAGCTCCGAACGTTAAGGCTAGGAACATTAGTAGTAGATTTACTGTTATTATAACACGTACCAGGCAAAGAGGAAAACGTTTGCAAAGCTTGGATCATATCATAAGAAAATGTGTTCATTTTGTTGATAGTCATATCAAGTTTTATAGCATGTCTTTCGATAGATATATTATATTTAATTGAATTATCGAACTTGTTTAATCGAGATAAATTTGGTTGATATGTATTGTAAACATCTTGATTTATGTGGATTGCCAATAGTTGATTTTGTTTTGATGAGTGGTTCAAAAGCTTTCTTAAATTCTCTAATTCAGAAGATACGACGAAAAAATTGGATGGAACTACATCTTGGCAGCTGGATTTATTTGTTAAATATTGGAGTTGCTGCCATGTTCCATGCAATAGTTTTGCAAAAAAGAACAGTTTTGATAGATCATTTCCAGAATAGTGTCTGCAATGTTTTTTCCAGTTTTTCACCAAACTATTATCGCATTGTGGTATAATTAATTCTGGTGTGTCACTCACCAGAAAACACTGGTTTTGATATTTTTCTTCATTATAATTGGCATCCATGCAAGAAAACCCATATCTCACATTCTGCTCGAGGTGAGGCAAATATAAAACCAGTCTACGAGGTATTTGATTTTGATAGATCATCATGTGTTCGTTATAAACTTTATCGAAACTCTGTATGGTAAAATAATCATGTTCAATGTTAGAAGTAATGCTACAGTCGTTAAAACCAGAAAGGCGTTTCAGTTCGTGTGTTATGGCTTCAGTCAATATTCTGTTGTAATTTCGTTTTCTAATATGTTTCTTTTTTTGCTTATTTGCCATACCCGATTCAGAGTCTTGTTGATGACCTTCCATGTTTTTGCAGTTTATTGGTGAAGTGTCTACAGTCCAACGGCTGAAAAAAAATAGTAGGCTGTGGTAGGCGTAAACTTTAAAATATAGGCATTAAAATTTTAACTATGGTTAGTTAACCGGACATTATTTATTTAAAGTAGGTAGGTACGGTAAACACTTGCAGTTCGATATTATTTCTTACGCCTATCATAGGTATAAGGGCAGTCCAGGGCCTAAAATGCTTTGTCTGACGTGCTGTTACTTAGGTACTTGTATTACTAATAAAACAAGACATACCTAATAAATTAAGATGCCTACATAATCCAAACAATAACATACCTTTCAGAGTAAAATATTAATCAACAATTTTATCAGGACCTAACACTTCACCAATGAAAAGTACGAAACATGCGTAGGGAATTTATTTCACATCTTTATTTTTGCGGAATATAAAAAGAAGGGTGGAAATTTAGTTTTAAGGAAAAAACGCCATGCTAAAATGATGACATCAAATTATGGCATTCAGTAATTTGTCTATTCCACCAGGTATGTACATCAATAATCTCAATAAGAAGGTTTATAGTTTAATGAGTAGTTGCTTAGGGCTTTTATGGGAATATAATATAAAAACTTAGGCGTCAGCAGCAGCACTAAGCACGACCATGAACACGCCCGTCTTTCTCCGATTCATTGTTTAAAAAGCAAGGCAATGTAAGTAGGTAGGTATCTCCTACATTTAGGCGCCTATACCTACTGAAGTGACCCAGTGCCTGGAGCGACTGTTACCTACACTTACATAAGGCTAACCCGAGAGTCTAGTCTTTAGAAAATTCTTATAGCAGGCGGATATTATAGCTGCCGGATATTATAGCTGCAACAGTAGATGTAGGTACAACAGCTTAGTTGCAATAAGTAATACCACTGTTATTGGTTCATTGGCACATTTTAAAATGACCTTCAGTGCTCTAGTTTAGGGAGAACCCTATTTTTTCAGAAAATATTTTTTTATGATGAAGTAAAAGGTTACAATGCGTTACAGACGCGGGAGGGGGTCTGTGTTACATCAGGTTACGTAACATTTATACTTATTTTAATTAAAAAAATAGGATTTTAAAATTCCCAAATTGGCAACCGTTTTCCTTTCCCTACTGTTAAAGGGAATCCCTGGATTGTATTATTGTGGTCGTCATTTTTAGTTTGTTCTCGCAAGTTGGCAAACTTTTTCACCATATGATGTTGATGATGATTCCACGTTTCGCAAGGCATACGCTTGGGCCTAGCAATGGTCAAGTTTTACTCTCTTTGTAGAAGTCAGATGGCTCGTTGGATAGTTTCAATGTCTAGCTAGTCAAGTTCGTCAAATCAGAATCATAATACATAGTAGCGGATTACGAACGGATGCACGATTAGGATGAAAGAGAGTAGATAAGAAAAACAAGTATCATATCAGTCGCAATGTATTTTCACATTCCAAACAGTTTCCAACATCACCTCTCATCGCATTACGGCCCAGCTAAACAAACGTGACCTGGTTTCTTTCTATTCTGTACAAAGCTATGATGTATGAAATATTAAGAGTGAAGCAGTCATAATATGGGTGAGAAAAAAAAAGAATACATGCCCAATGCAATTGGTGGCTGCTTAGCATCTCATTGGGTAGGTATATACATACCATGCTTTTATTTTTAGCAAATTTCGAGTTAACTAAATGAAATTTACCAATTTGGACATTTATATTTTCGACCTAAATAGTCTAGTTTGGATAAGTCAGTATTTAGTATGGACTTAGTACAATAAAATTAAGTCCATGGTATTTAGGTGGAGAATATTCAATGCTGTAAAAGAAAAAAAACATCATTTGATGCTGTCATGTTATGTCAATGTCAGTCATCCCGAAAACTGTCAGACATTTTCCATTTCTGTCAGGCGTCAGCCGTCATTGATCAAAAGTTTGGTGAATTGACTTGACTTGTCAATGAGAGCGGTGTGTGGTTGGTTGTTTTTTTTTTGGTGTCGACTTCGTATTGGTCGGTATTCCTTTATTAAATGAGTTGCAATTAAAATTAATCAAAAAAATGTCGTCGTTGCTGATAAAAGCTCTCCGCGTTTGTAATGATTTCAGATTGCCGACAAAGGTCTCATCGATATTACACGATCGTTACCTCCCCTTTCATAAACCATACTCGGTAACTCATAAGGAATTTCCTAAGAAAATGGCTGAGAAACTACTACCGCAATTATTCAAATTTGTAGACCAAAACGCGGTTTCTTACAAGAAATTGTTGAAAGAAGCAGTGGCAATTCCTTCGGTATCATGTGACGTAAAGTATCGTGATGATTGTGTGCGAATGGTGCACTGGATGCAAGACAAGTTGAAGGAAGTAGGCGCCAGTACAGAGCTCAGAGATGTTGGCTTCCAAACTATTGATGGAAAGGAGGTTAAATTGCCGCCGGTTCTGGTTGGAGTCTTGGGAAATGTAAGTTACAAATTATTATCATTCGAGACTAGTATTTCTTCAGAAACACTCAATGAAACAAATAATTCATTTAATAACAACAACCAGGTTATGATGACGAAACGTTTTTGTATAACAACAATTCAGAATTAAAGTGATCTTGAGAGACTTCAATTTTCAGTATGTGGCAGCTGCATGATGTGAAATTATTTTTACACTGGTATACCTGGATTTGATGTTACATCTTTTGGGTGACTGCCTTAGTAATATTTATTCATAGATATTGTAATTCTATATTGGGTCTTATTTATGTATAAAAAACAACACATTCATCAAAAATCATACAGAGATATTGTCATACTCCACCAGCCTTTTGAAGTCAAAGTCAAAGTCAATATTTTTTATTCACATAGATTACATTAGTAATACTTATGAATAGTCTTTATATAAAGCAAATGAAGCTACCTCCGGTTCGGAACCTATAACTAAAGAGAAGATACCGGCAAGAAACTCAGTAGTTTTTTTTTACAAATGGAAGCTAAACTTAATTCTAATTTTGCACTAAGACACACAGTTAGTTTGTCAATTGTAAAATAAAAATTAAAGATCAATTATTGAAAAAAATAAAAATAAAACAAAAGTATCTATTTGTAAAATAAATGAAATTAACTGTAGGACTTACATGCGTCATCGTGGCCCAATACTGACATTGATTAAGAAAATGTGGCATATTATATTTTTAAAATAATATAAAACACGCAAGTACAGGCGAGCAGACTAGGTAGTGATCCACACGTCCTTATCATTCAAATAATCTTCTACTTTGTAGTAGCCTTTTTTCAAAAGACAACGTTTGACAAATGACTTAAATTTGTATAAAGGTAACTCAACAATAACTTGAGGAAGTTTATTAAACATTTTTATGCTTAAAGCAACAAATGAATTACCTATTTTATGTAGTCTACGCTTAGGAACAGCAAGCTTGTTTTTATTTCTGGTGTTAATGCTATGATTGTCTGATTTTTTAGGAAAAGTATGCAAGTTTTTGTATACATGCATTAAACAGTCGAGAATGTATTGAGATGCGACTGTTAAGATGTTAATTTCCTTAAATAATTCTTTCAGCGAGTCACGCGGTCCTAGCTTGTAAATGGCTCGGATGGCCCTCTTTTGTAATACAAAGATAGTTTGAATATCGGCCGCAGATCCCCATAACAGCAGACCATATGACATAACGCTGTGAAAATAGCTAAAATAAACCAATCTCGCCGTTTCCACATCTGTTAAATACCTTATCTTTCTGACTGCATAAGCAGCCGAACTCAGTCTTCCAGCCAGGGTCGTTATAAATAAATAATAAATAATAATAAATAAATATTGGACAACATCACATACATTGCTCTGATTCTATGGTAAGTAGCTAAAGCACTTGTGTTATAGAAATCAGAAACAACGACGGTACCACAACACCCAGACCCGAGACAATATAGAAAAGTTCGTTTCCCATATTGACCCGACCGGGGATCGAACCCGGGACCTCAGAGATGGCGCTCGCCAAAGTCAGGCCCGCTTGCCTCTCGGCTACGGAGGTCGTCGTTATGTGGGGTGACCACTGTAATTTTGAGTCTAAAGTTATGCCAAGAAATATTGTGGAGTTAATTAGTTCAATGTGTTCATCATTCATTTTTATTATGGTATTGACCTGCCTTACATTAGGCATTGTAAACTTTATACATTTCGTTTTCTTGGCATTAAGCACAAGGTTATTAGATGTAAACCAATGAAGTATTTTATTAAGGGCATGATTAATTACATCAACATTGTCACTCTGTCTATCCGTTTTGAAAATAAGAGATGTATCATCAGCAAATAATACTATCTCACATAAGTCTTTTGTAAAAGAGGGCAGGTCATTAATATAAATTAAAAATAGTAATGGTCCCAATTACCTCCCCTGGGGCACTCCCATGAATAAAGGAGCGCCAGAAGAGTTTGATCCGTTCACGCTGACTTTTTGAGTTCGGTCAGACAGATAGGATTGAATAAGACTAAGTGATTTGTTCGAAACACCATAATGCCGCAGCTTCAATTCCATTGTTTTATGATCCACACAATCAAACGCTTTTGATAAATCACAAAAAACACCTACGACATCCTGCTTATTATCCCATGCATCAAACACATGCTTGATGAGAGCTACTCCCGCATCAGTTGTGGATTTGCCTTTAGTAAATCCATATTGATTTTTATGGAATAACCTGTTAACTGAAAAATGAGAGAGTATCTGGTTAAATATAATTTTTTCAAATATTTTACTAAATGCAGGTAAAATGGATATGGGTCTAAAATTCGATGGGTCACTTTTATCGCCGCTTTTAAATAAAGGTATAATTTTACTGATCTTCATTAAATTTGGAAACTGACCTTCATCGATACATTTATTAAATATAAAAGCCAATTGAGGTGCAATAGAATGTATGATATTTTTCAGTACTTCTACTTTGTTCATAATAGTGAGAGAGAACTATAGGTGGCAAGGTATCAAAATTAATATAAAAAGAACAGTGGATTAACACAAGTGTGTCTGATATGATTATGAATATATAATACTGTGTTTATTGGATTAATTAAAGGATCCAAAGAAGAACACTATATGCATTTACGGACACTTAGACGTGCAGCCTGCACTGAAGTCAGATGGTTGGGAGACAGAACCTTTCGAGCTTGTGGAACGTGACAACAAGTTATTTGGTCGGGGCTCCACTGATGACAAGGGGCCTGTGCTTGGTTGGCTTCATGCCATTAATGCTTATAAAGCTGTTGGTGAAGAGGTAAGATACTAAAAGTAATAAAGTATGTAGATTTTCTTTAGGATTTTATCAAAGGCTACATGCCTAAGTACATAGGTACATGTATTTCAAAGCTATAGAACAAATAGAAAATAAAATTTCCCAGTATTGTTTTACATTTTGGTGTGGGGTTTGCTATTACTTGAAATTATGTGTACATACAGCAGTATCCAATTAAAATTTGCCTAGATTTCCCTAGAAATCGTTTGGGAGAATTAGATGTTATATGATGTATTTGTATTGCTGTGTGTTCACCACCTTTAGCAATTGAACACTAATTAAATGCAGTGTTGAAGTAGCTGATTTATTCTATCTTTCCTTATAGTTGCCAGTAAATTTGAAGTTTGTATTTGAATGTATGGAAGAGTCTGGATCGGAAGGTCTTGATGATCTTCTGATGCTGAAGTTGAAGCCTGAAGGTTTCTTTGATTCTGTAGACTATGTGTGCATCTCTGACAACTACTGGCTTGGCACTACTAAGCCTTGCATTACATATGGTCTGAGAGGTATCAGTTATTATTTCCTGGAAGTGGAGTGTGCCAAAATGGACCTGCATAGTGGTGTCTATGGTGGCACTGTTCATGAAGGTAGATATTGTCAGTTTTTTTTTCTGCTGTCTAGTTTTATGACTGTGAGCATGACATGTTGTTATCATCACTCAGTATTATAAGAGATTTATGTACTCATTATCTTGCACATGCATGTACTTGCCAGTGTTAAGTCTTTATTGCCCATCCGTTACGTGATTAATCATTCTGCCACAAAGATAAAATGCTAAGTCCATGTACAATATGAACATTTCAATTTGTTTGTAATACCCAATATTGTCCTTTTGTCTCCACTGACTGGTATTAAAAATGACTCATACTCATCCATTACTAGTGAGTCTTCTAATAGCTATGGGCTATGTTGAGAAATAGCTCTTTTTATGTAATGTAAAGGTTCCAACCACTAGGGTTCCCGCTTTATGCCTTCAAATAAACCAAGGTGGCTAGACTGCACAGTACAACTCAACCAAAAAGTTGAGCAGTAAATAGTTTGTATTAACTACTAAAAAATGATATTTTGTTTGGACCTGTCAACTTATTACACACTAAACTTTGTATGACCCTTAGTTGTAGTCATCATAACTAATATTAAGTGTTTACCGTGATGAGTTCCTTTACTGCCCAAGTCAGCCCGACCAAAACACTAACACTGCTATGCATCCACCCAGCCAGCATCCGTACTGACAAGGAGAATGCCTCAATCATCCTGCCGTTTTGTGCCACCTGGCCCAGCATTAGGGAACGACACATTTTCACGATCTTTGATAATCTATATAAAAATGCCCATTAAAATCCGTTGCGTAGTTTTAACGATCTACGCACACATAGGGACAGATAGCGGGAAGCGACTTAATTGACTATGTTTGTGCTTTATTGTCTGGTGTGTTGTCTGTGTCGCGTTAATTTGGAATAAAAGGACCCTGTATGTTAAATAGTATCTAATCAATCTTTCTCCCTAATGGAATCTAAGTCCGTTTAGTTTTACTGTGAAATAATTACAAACCTCCATACATTCGTACAAAATTGATATTAATAGGATTTCTTTCTTTCAAGTTCCGAATAGCACTTTAGATAATGAAATTGTTATCAAAGTCATTTCTTGAAATGATTTTTTTTTCTACTACTTGTGCATGATAACGCTCTCTTGAAATGTTTTCAGAACTTGCAGTATTATAAATTTACTGAAATTATCATAATATCCAGAAGCCCTTAAATTGCGTATTTCGTATCAAACAACAAATAACAAATTTGTAATGTGGTTGCTACATGCTGATATTATTTTTTTATCTGTTTTGATAAATTTGGAATCCGTAATCTAGTCATATTAGGTTCAAATCACTGATTAAGAGATCTTTGATATGTAATTTGAAGATTGCTTAATATGTAATTGTAAAATGTACCTTAGTTAGGTGTACACCAAGAATCTACCCTAAACTATTTTTCCTAGTGAATTTGAGATTTAATTTTCGAGCTAATAAAATCTTTTACCTCTTGCAAGATTTTAAGAGATCATTCCGATATAGAATTTCCATGTTTTGTCTAACACTTTTCTTAATAATAGTATAGATAGAAGGAGACAAATAGTTTTCGAA
Organism: Glyphodes pyloalis; assembly: GCA_037074685.1. Lineage (NCBI taxonomy): Eukaryota > Metazoa > Arthropoda > Insecta > Lepidoptera > Crambidae > Glyphodes > Glyphodes pyloalis. The sequence continues at coordinate 4,040,734 of JAYKKO010000015.1, read as the reverse complement.
TCGAAATATAATGTAGGCGAATCAAAAACCACGTCTTAACTTCCGAACTTTTGTTAATTTTCAAAAGCGAAACCTTTCATTGTTTGTTTCGTTTTTGGGAGTAGACCCCCAGTTTCCTACGTTTTGTGCCTACAGGGGTTGACCTCTAGTCACAAGCGGCTGGAATATGTCATTTGTACAATTAAGAGTATTTGAGTGTTCTGATATTAAATAGCAGCCATTTAACATAATATTTTAAACTTCCAGTCAAAAGCACGTCATTCCAGACATTTGGATTTTGTATCGATCTTATATTGTGGACATGAAACTAATATCGGACTACAAACCATGTTCACCATTACTTAAAAGCACATAACATGGTTTTGTGCTTTTAAGTAATATTTAAAGTAACACTTTGTCATAGGTATTGATTTTTTTATCGAAAACACGTGTTTTTTTCATACTTATGTTCTTTTATTATTTTAGCAATGTCCGATTTAATCTATCTCATGGATCAGCTAGTAACAAAAGATGGCCAGATTCTAGTTACCGATATTTACAAGTCAGTTGCTCCTTTGACGGAAAATGAGAAAAAACTGTACCCTAACATTGACTTTGATCCTGAAGCATACAGGTAATCGAGATATTTGTAAGTTATTATTTGTAAAAATTAAAAAATATATAGTTGTCTTGGGACAATACATGCGTAGGTAATAGGCGCCTCTGTTGAGTTGCGGAAAAGGTCCCGTGTAAGTAAGGTTTGGATGTGGACGAGAAAACAGATGTTTTACTTTATACTAGCGGACCAGACACTAAATTTCTAGCGTGCTATAAACTACTGAAGTAGGACTTACGGCATGTTGAACTGATTTTCTTATGCTAAATGTAATTTCAGGAGTTCTATTGGCGCTCACAAATTGGCTCACGAGGGAGTTAAAGAACAACTGTTGATGCATAGGTGGAGGTACCCCAGTCTCTCACTTCATGGAATCGAAGGTATTTTATTTTTTATTTAAATTATTTAAAACATTGTTTAATAACCTGAAAATAATGAGAATGTATAGCGATAAGTTTTGGAGGTACTTATATTCATATTACTTAAAAACCTTTTAAAAAAAAGTAGCAACGTCCTACCTAATAGTTTCATTCATTTGTAAACTCATAAAACCAATATTCTGTTAGATCATCGAAAGAGGACGAACATAAACATTTTTACATTCTTATAATATTTTAACATTAACTTTTCTAGGTGCCGCGTTCCAGCCGGGTGCTAAGACTGTTATTCCGGGAAAAGTAATCGGAAAGTTTTCGATAAGACTTGTACCAAATCAGGAACCTGGAGAAGTAGAAAAACTAGTGTTTGACTACGTCAACAAAAAGGTAGGTCTTTTGTAATAATTTAATGAGGATTGTTAATAGATTTACTAAAAATTGTATTGTAATATTAGGTACAGTTTAAATTGGGATGTATTTCATATTACGCTTATTCATTCCACAAACCCATGTATTATGCCGCTGGTATAAAATACTGCTAGGTAACAAATATTTGTGTGAGTCATGAGTGTCGATAGCCTTATCATATTATTATGACACATGATGTGACATCAATATGCTCTGCATCTAAATCGCTTACTTTTTGCATTGCTGTAGCATGATTTATAAATAAGTTTAGCTTAGAAATTTAGTGCTATTACTTCTATAGCAAAATGATAAGCTAAATAAATATCTGTTTTATTTTTGGTTTTATGCAACGATAAAAGTGTTCACTGTTAATTAATTATTCGAGTTTTAATAATACCATTTAGTTACATTCACCACAACTGGGAATCAGTTCCCTTCTCAGTCAGCTGAGAAGTATCTCTACAGGGGAAAATGGTTTTATGATCGCAGTAGTAAAGCCTCTCATTTTTGAAATTGACGCATTGTTAAAACAATGAGAACGGTAATATGTAGGTATCTTCGAAATCGAAAGATAATCACTACGCCAGCCAAATTGATGCTGGTTGGTAATCGAAAATCCGAAATATGTATCTTCGAAAAATTCAAAATATGCATGACAATATGTCCTCAGAATCGAAACCAAAACCCGGAGATCATAATTCTGATCGCTGATTCGCAAAAGTCAAACGATTCTGAATCGGAAACTCGATGTTTGGTCTCTACCCGATCACAATGTTTTTTTCCGTATTTGAATCCAATTCTTTGTGAATAGGTATGCAGGACTTAAATCTAGACCATTGAAGCCTTGTTCATTGGGTTGATTGAAATTTCTAGTGGGCTGAGAGAGGATCGCCGAACAAGATGCGTATTTCGGCGCAAAGTGGCCGCGCGTGGACCGAGAATCCCGACCATCCTCATTACCAGGCCGCTGCGAGAGCTACCAAACTCATTTACCAGGTAAGCGTAAATGTGTTACACAAAATCTTGTTTTTCTCTGGTAATTTACATTTTTTCCAGATAAATCGAATTGCTTGAGTTAAAAAATGAACGGGCGCACATTTTACAATACTTTTTCAAAAACTGTCAAGTAGCCATGTGAATTGTGGTTTCACTATCTTGGTTAACCAAAACCACAACACACACAAGACCTTGCTTTAAAGTGATTCAAACGCAATATTTAGAGTTTGTATACGTATTTTAATGTGGGAAGTGTGATTGGCAGGTACTGGACTTCATAAATTAAAAATCTTTGATTTATGCCCAAAAACCTTAATCTTGTATTATTTAGGGTGTGAGAAAAATCGTGTCAGTATGGTGAAGTTAACATTGCCATAATAAATAATAACAATAAATTTCATATATCATAGGATACAATGATCTGATTTCAATGTAAGCGAGAGCACTAGACAGGAGCTGTAGTCTTTTTTTTTATTTGACTTTTTTCTTGCCTATTTAATTAACGATTGGTGCCAGCCTGATTCGCTTATGTCTCAAACTTAACTTTAACGGTGTCAGTTTATTTTGACAGCTGTCAAAATGGACTTAACCCATACTTTTTGTGTAATTTGCATGGACCTAATATAATAAACAGGACTGATAACTCTGAAAATTTTCATTATAAAAAATAAACACTATTACAATGCAATAAAGTATTAATTCCTGTGCGCTTTACACAGATGTAAATCCGAGCCGACAGAGATAGCCAGGACGGAGGCGTGTGTCTCGTTCTTTGATCTTTCTTAGATCTTGCCAGCATAAAATAATATTTCTGATCTAAATTTTGCCTGATCAAAAACTCAGTTTATGCACTTGTATTTTATTGTTATTTCAACAATTGTAAAATAATAAGTTATATTTTAATCTATTTCTTTGATTTTATACATAAACTATAAAGAATACGTAAAATAGTATTTGCTTATTTCTAATTTCCTAGTGGTAACCATCATCATGAACTGTCATGGCATCAGTAAGTCAAACTGTCATTGATTGAGTTTATCAAAATAAACAATTCTAAGGCACCTCATAAGATAAAATGGTGAAAAAATGTTGCGTTTATACTTGTTCAAGTGAATCATATAGTGATTGCCATATATCGTTCCAAAGGTAAGCTTAAAATAATCTTACTGTAAATCTTACCACTAGGGTACCCATAATTCTCGTAATATTTCAATTGTGTGCTCGAGTTAGTTCCTCACTGTTGTACATTTATTTACAGTTACCTGCCTTAAAAATGAAGTAATGCGACAAAAATGGCTCAGCTATACACGTAAAGCAAATCTTTTAGGTTCCATACCCAATGGGTAAAACGGAACCCTATTACTAAGACTTCGCTTTCCGTCTAACTGCCATCAGGCTGTATCTTGTGAACAGTGATAGTTAGTTATAGTTTTAATTTTTTGATGCCGTTATAACAACATCAAATACTTAATACTAAAAAACAAGATAATATACGTATGTAAAGGGCTCCCATACAACATACGTGATTTTATAGCTTGCCGGATATTGATAGCTATAACAGTTAGACACTTGAAATATTGACGGAATACACTTTATTTAAAGATTAACTATTAAATTGAAATAAAATAAATATTTAAGAAGGATTCGTTTTACAGTCAAATATAGTAAAACCTTTACGACTTATAGGTACTTGGCCTGGTTTATTTTTACTTAATTCTTTACATGAGTATTATTTTGTAGGTCATAAACTGGATGTAATATGTTACACTAAGTTAACTGTAATGTTTATTTTACAGACTAAAAAAAATAAGTTCTCAGTAATACATTGAGCCACCGACCACTACCAGACTCTGACGAAGAAATCCTACATCCTGCCACCTCTTAAAGATATTATCATGTTTAAAAAGTAGTTTCTCAGTCGTTTAATTGATCAAATTGTAGAAACGATGTTTTTTGGTTAATATTAATATTGGCACTGAAAACAATCTATTGCCCACAGTGATCAGAAGTTAGGTAAAAAATCGTAGACATAGACTGGCGTACAATTATTACAAAAGCCATTCATTAAACATGTAGCCAAAGCGGCTGTAATTGTACTTACTAGCAATTATTTTAAGCATTGTTTCAACTATATTTTCTTGTCATCTGTATCACCTTTGACAATTTGTACCATTTATTTCAAAAATTTAGGGTTATTCTCGTTGTCCTTACCAGGCGCGTCCCCAGCGGTAGGGACAGTGGAAAATGAAATAAATGATTCAAATTTATTGCCATTGTCCCCATTGGAGTAAAAGGGAGTATAATTATACATACATTCTATTGTAATAATTCAAGATAATTTTTTCAAACATATAAACATAAAAGTAATGCTGTCCCGGTTGTTTTCAACAGTCAAATCTGTCCAGACGATAACTTTGGAACATGACGACCTCCGTGGCCAGATGCGAACGGGCCGGACTTTGTTGTTGCACCATCTCTGAGGTCCCGGGTTCGAACCTGGTCGGGTCAATAAGGGAAACGATCTTTTCTGTATTGTCTCGGGTCTGGATGTTGTTGTACCGTCGTTATTTCTGATTTATGTAACACAAGTGCTTTAGCTACTTACCACAGAATTTGAGCAATGTATGTGATGTTGTCCAATATTTATTTTACTAGATGTAGTGGGGACAACGGGCTAAATTTTAATTATTTAATCAAATGTCCGTTGTCAAAATAAATCTTGTTGTCACCCTATTAGAAAGGGACACGCGCCTCTGTGGTAGCTATCTCGCTCGGCTCGTTTTTTGGCTGCGAGTGCTCGGTCCTGTTTATTATACTAAGTCCATGGTAATTTGACAGTCTACCAAACAGTCATATTTTTTATATTGCACTTCAAGATTGACCTCATCCCACCTGATGTTAAGTGGTAATGAGGTCCTAGTTTAAGGGCGACAAGTACAGCACAATAAAACTATTACTGGACTTGTCACCCTTACCTGGAAGGCTTGACCCCTGCTACTAATGTAGCATTCCCCAAGAGCTCTGGAAACCTTACTCACACGCAGGAACACAACAACACTGAAGTGATTGTTATGTGGCTGCGGTCTTCTGTAAGGTGGAGGTATTTCACCAGTCGGGCTACTCCAGTTCGAGCGATAAACCGCTATGCTCTACCTCTCTTATGCTTACCATTAAATCACTGACCTTTCCAACATTGTTTCAGACCGACCCAGACATGTCCCGCGAGGGGGGCTCCATCCCGGTGACGATCACTCTGCAGGAGGCGAGCGGGCGCAACGTGCTGCTGCTGCCCATGGGCGCCGGCGATGACATGGCGCACTCACAGAACGAGAAGATCAACGTGCGCAACTACATCGAGGGGGTGAGTGTTATACTACTTCACTACATAGTATAAAATAAAGTAACTTTCTCTGTCCATATATCCTTATGTATGCTTGAATCGTTAAAACTACACAACGAATTTTAATTCGGTTAAATAGATAGAATGCATAAAGAAGAAGGTTTATATGTATAACTAGCGGACCCGACAGACTTCGTCCTGTCAAAAAGATTTTAAAGTCGCTTGACTCTAAATGTTTGTACTGTTGTACTGGAAAAAGAAGGGGTGTCTTTAGAATTTTCCCGGCAATTATTCGTATTTTCTCGTCTTAAAAACCATTCTTGGACTTCAACGAACATTTAAAAAAAAGAATTGGAAAATTGGTCCAAGCGTTGTCGAGTTATGCGCTTACCAACGCATTTTGCGATTCATTTTTATATATGTATAATAGATAATATCCATAAAATAGTGAAGAAATACTATACCCGTGCGAAGCCGGGGCGGGTTTCTAGTAATGGTATAAACGCGAAAGCTTGTAATGTAACGATGTCTGGATGTATGTTTGTTACTCTTTCACGCACAAACTAATGGATTATGATAAAATTGATTTAGAGATGAGATATAGGACCCTTTTGATCCCGAAATAAAGCGGTCGAAGTCGCCGGCAACATTTAGTACCTAATAACTGATTTCATACTAAGGTTTTCCTTTGCACTTCGAGTACCACACTAGACGATGGACAATAACTAACCAAGAATCGAACCTCAGGATATTTCACGCGTCAGGTGCCTATTTTAGGCACTGCACCATATTCTTCAAATCTTTAAAGTACCAAACCAAAATTCAGTAAACCTCGTCCCCATACTATTTTGTTGACGACCAACGAACCCAAGCCAAGAGGTGAGTGTGCTGTACCTACTTTGGCGTCTCGCCGTCTTTGAGGCTCCGGGTACGATTCCAGGTCAGGTCAACAAGGAAACGATATCAGTTCTACAAATGACAGTTGTAGAACTGATATCGCTTCGACCAGTTTAAAATGATGAAATGTTAATCTCATCTCATACTATAAATTTGTAGAAACGCTATCAATATTCGAGTGTTCTTGATAGAGAATTTAAAAATGTGTCATCTTTTGATCAGTTCCTGTTAAACTACGCATTTTTCTAGTAATGTCCTTCAAAAAGAAGCTAGACAATTTTGTTGACTTGCTTATTACATAAGTTGATTCATTGTATCTTTTGTTACAGATAAAGTTGTTTGCAGCATATTTGTATGAAGTCAGTAAGCTTTCTAAATGAATACCGCACAACAAGGTCGAATGTTGTGATTATTGCAGGGAAAATATTTCATAATAAACTTGTAACCTTTTAGTATACTTTGTATGTTATGTTACTCATAGTACATAGTTTATATGTGGCATTGACATTCCTATACTAAAGTACAATTTTATTGTTGTCAGTCAGGTTTTAATGAATTTTGCATAATAATAATGGTAATTATTGTTTATAGGAAAAATCAGTGCCTTAATGTAACTAAAAACAAATAATAAATGAAAATTTTATTTCATGGCGAACTTTCCATAAGAATAATAAGTTCCTTGTATATTGTTAGTATTCTCATTTTTGAGCATTTATATCAATGTTTTACAATAAATATTCTTTGATTTTAAATTGTTTTTTTCTTACGACATTTATTTATAGTCTTGCTTAGGTATACTTATAGCCAGATTTACAAAATATAGGTACAAAGGGATTGGTTAGGCCAAACATATTGCATTGTAAGAGGAATGGTTACTTCTTTTTGCACGCTCGGCTGTCTGTTTTACCTGTTGGTGCTGGTACCGTCCGGGCACGGGCGTTTTCGTTTAAATTAAGGCGAGAGGTTTAGGTGACCCGCAAACAGTAAAACAGCAGACGACACGCTTGTCGTGTGCCTTTTGTGGTAGGAACAAAGGGGCAGGTGTACTTATTCGTGATAAGCGAGAACTTCTTCCTACAAAGGTTCAAGCCATTATCGTAAGTGAATGAGCCTGGAGAGCACCTGCGCTCTGCCTCCTCTATGAGGATATTATCTTACAGAAGGATGGACAGGAGCAGAGCGCGAGAGCCAGGACGACCGCATCGCTTTCAAATTAGGAAAGCGCTAAACATATGGGGCGCTTTGATGAAGCCATCCTTTCGAAATTCAGATCAGCTGGTTGGCTTTGTACTTCTGAGTATCCGTTGTAGGTCTTCAGAATAATTACACGAAGAATTATGCTTTTACTCGTGTGTTATGATAGAATTATGCCGCGAATTCAAGCGCAGGTAGGGAAATCGCATAATCTCATCACAGATTTGTATTTAAATACGATCTAGCAGAGTCTTTTGGTCGTTCATCTAATTTAATTAAATGGACTCTTACGATGGCTGAGAATAGGCGCAGCTGGGTTTGTTGATGGTCAGCCACACATTGAATTAATTTGAATTTTATGTACATAATTGGATAAAGTAGTGACCATACATCAACAGCAAGTCAAGGTAAACACTTTCAGTTCGATATTAGATCTTACGCGCACGACATAAGGGCGATCTTACAATTAAAGCCTCCCCCGAAAAAAAATCTACGCGGGAGAGTGAATGTAGGTACGGTAGAATCACAGATTCGCTGCAATCATTCTAAGACCGAATGTCTCTTTTTTAAATACCAGACACAATGCATTTTCTATTGTCTGGTTTTCCGGGTCTTACGATAATATTAAAAAGTAATCATGTAAAAAAGAAGTAGGTACCTACGCACGACACCACTGCTCACTTGTTAACCGTGTAGGTACCTGTGACCTCCCACTGGATACCCCGAAATTCGTCAGTGTTTGAGGATTGGTGAAGATTTTTTCCTTGTATAGCAGGTAAGTATTGTAAGTACATACTTAAGTTCTTGTATGTACATCCATTCTTATATTTACTCACCTGCCTGTGTCATGTGGGGCATTTCAACCTACCTAATAAGGAGAATTTTATGATCTCTTATACGTAAGCCGCTTATAAATAACAGCAAGAAATTAAAAAATATGGATAATGGTACAAAATCATTATGTATTACAATTCGAGAACGCATTACATAAGTACAATGTGGTGAACCCCTGATCCCTAAAATGAGTTTTTCTGTTTTTCTAAAGAGAGAAAGAAAATATCGATTAAATAAATTAAATATTTTGAACAAAACCGTCCTACTAAACTACTGATTCAAAAAGTTTCAAAATTTTCTGTTAATTCAGATTAAAACTACAGACAAGATTTAAGTTTGTGTTAATTTAACGGTTAGTTAGTACCTATGTATACCTACCTAAAAGAGAAAAGTAGATTATTTTGTTGTTCCAGTGATTTCCTCCTTTAATAATAAACAAACCCTTACCCTCTCTCTCTAAAATTAATGTACCTAGGTAACTTACTTAAACAAGCAATTCATATCAATTTTAGAAATAACGTTTTGAATTTTGCACATCATTTTTTAAGCTAACGCCAATCAAGCAGCCTTCTTTAAATTTCACTTCAATGTTAAATTAGTGTAAAAATTGGTATCTTACCAATTTTTCAAACGTTTTTTTATCATTTAACGTTTTCAAATGGCCTCCTTCTCCGGGCATATCGTGCGTAGCGTGCGTTATCTGCGCACCTGTCGAGGCGGCTTTGGTTTAGGTTTAAATATGTCCAAATATTGTAACTGAACTATGAAGTGCTTTACATCGATAGCCCGGTTAAACATCACCTTTCCCAGTGTTTGCGCTGATGAGAATTGAAATAAATCCCATTCGTCAGGCCCTGACGCATTCATTGTTTATTATTTACGCAGGATTTGTTTGTTGCTATGGTCAATAGGAGAGAATAATTTACAAAGTGTTTTTTATGTTACCTTGTGATTTATGATACAACTTATAAGTTTTTTATAATCGACAGATTTTTAAAGATATCAGCCTATATAAAATACCGCTAGTACCTATTTTGATGATGTTGGAACAGTAGTACCTGCCTACCTATAATTTTATGAATACGGTCAACTGTACGTCACGACAACACTTGCAGTTCGACATTATTCCCGTGTGACTTCTGCATAAAAGTTCTAAAACATTACCGGTTGGGAAAACGCTAGATAATAGAGTTACGCCAACGTTGTACCTACTAGGATTAAGTTATTCCGGGTTTAATAGTAGACTTTATGCTTATTCTTGGTTTAAGATTTTATTCCATGTTAATTTGTATCGCTGTAAGGATAAAAAATACCTTTTTTGAGACCGCTACCAGCGCCCTTTTTCGAACAAAATGTACCTACTTGTAATAGTGCGTACATGCGACTGACTGAGTCAGCCACATTGAAATTAGGTGTGTAGTGTTGAATAATTGAAATGCGCAGCTTCCATATTGTTTCAATTGAAAAAAAAATTTTAAACGAAGGATATTTGGTTCATCATTCTAAACAACAGTTTTATAAAATGACTTTGCGATTTTTCATAATTAATTTATTACATTATTTAAACCGTATGATACCTATTGATCAGTGTACTTTGGCTATTTTTAAAAGTTCTATTTTAGTCGTGTGAATTTCAAAGATTTGAAAACAACTCTACTAAAAATGGGCACTAAAGACATGGATTAGAGGTGATACAGTACCATATACGATTGATTTAATGACGGGGATTTTATGGATATGTGAACACTTATTTGATTAACCGAACGGTTTTGAATACGGATAATTAAAACTTAGACACGAAGAGCCACGAGGCTTGCTGAAACTGGAAAAAGATTGCAATGGAAAATCTGCCCAGTTGTTTTATAACATTAATTCTTAGGGTAGATCATATACTTAGCCAAGTGTAGGTACGGACGAAAGCACGTCAGAGACCATAGCTGGGCACCGTTAATCAAACAGTTAACTTCGTTAATCGTTAATCCGCTAATAAAAAAGTTAGCTTCGTTAAACGTTAAAGCGTTACATTTCTGAAGAATTACCGCAAGTTAACGTTAATCGTTAATCCGTTAATCGGTAATCAAAATGGTATGATAAATGGTCATGGATTCTTACAAGGACCTGGAATCCGATTCCATGTCTTCCATGATAGGGTCTTGATAACTGCACTGCAAAGTACACTTTTTTAATTTACCTAATATTACCTACACACTTCCTTATGCACACGCAAATGTTCACTGACAGTCATTTAGGGAGCGTTCAAGTATTACGTAATGCATATTGGCGGGTTGGGGGGTGTGGGGAGTCTATGTAAAACGTTACGATGCGGTCTAATAAAACTTTAAGATATAAAACTCCTATTTGGAAAAGTTTTGTTTCTCTACGGTTTCCGGGGAATCCCTCGATTGTAGGGGGAGTACAGAAAAACGTTACGATGCATTACATAGGGGGGTCAAAAATCTTAAAAATGTGCGTTACGTAATACTTGAATGCTCCCTTTTTTATAACAAATACAGCCCTCGTCAGTAACTAAACACCGGCTCTAAGTAATTATTGACATGTTGAAATCAAATGAACAAAATGAATGGCTATTTTCATACAGTCTATTGCTGTGGGGCTCAGCTTCTGACATACAAACCATATTTGTATTACAGAAGAGAGCTATTCGATCTATAGCTTTAGATCGAGTGATTCACTTAAATAATTATTTAAAGACATTAATATTTTAACCGTAGCCTCCCAATTCATTTTTAACTGCATTATGTATGTACGTAAAAATTTTCATTTGTTCTATAAGAAATGCGATATACATAGTTTCAATACAAGAAATAAACCACAGGCTTCGTAAAACCAGTAGAACATTCGTGAGATTCGTACCTACATATAAAAATATTCAACAAGTTAACGCAATGTATTATTGACTTACCCATGCATAGATTTAAAGTCCATAATAAATCATGTTTATTGCCAAAAGGATACTACAAAATTTGATGAATATTTAAACGATAACATATATGGACATGATTGTCTGCTCGCTTGCTTACACACCATAGTTTTAAGTTCTCTAGCTCGAAATTTAGGATAACTACTGAGTTTCTTGTCGGATTCTTCTCGGTAGAATTTTAATTTTGGTTTTGACGATGCATAAGTCTTACTATACTTAAATAAATGAACTGACTTGACTTTAATCTATTCGCAGCTTTCTCGCATGGCACTCGCAGTGCCTTGCGGTGATAATTAGGCATTGGATTAACGATTAACGGACTTCTGGTTTATTAACGGAAGTTAATGAGCCCGTTAACAGTTCTTAAAGTTAACTTAAAAGTTAATCCGTTACTCAAAATGTTAACTTCGTTAATTAACGATTAACGGATTAACGAGTTAATGCCCAGCTATGTCAGAGACTACACACTCTGGATTTTGTACAACCTTTATGCCGCGGGCCTAAGCACTAACATCGAACTGCAAGTGTTTACCTTAATGTGCTGTTCACCATACATAAGTAGATGCGCAGTAGTTTCAGATCTCGGCTTCAGATGTAACTCCGCCCCCTGCCAATGCATCAACGAGGTCGAAGCCGTTCGGAATAACCAGACTTTATTTATTATAATCATATCATTTGAATATGTCTTTAGGTAAGTAGAACGTTCAGAGAAAGTTGGTGGACGACTGACGGTGCATTTAGTTCGTTTGCTGGTCCATGCTAAGAATTGCTGAGGTCCAATCGGTAATAAAATCAGCATCAGCGACCTCTTTATAATTGTTTTCGCAATGCTCTTTGATTCGGTGCTGATATCCTGGTTGAATGGCTCTAAAAAGTATGTAGGTACCTAAGTTCGTAACTTACGTATTGAATAAAGAAAGTAGTTTCCTTCGATAATCATACGAGTAGGTAAGTAAAACGGTCAGAAATATTGTTTTGAATTTAAGTAGATAGATAAATATGTCCATTCATAGATTTACAGTTAACTCAATTTACAGATAGGTTCACGAATTCTGGATTTTAATAACAAATACCTGCGTTAGGTATGATTCCAAACACTAGTTTGTGTTTTATTGGTGAGACATGTTACGATGCATTAGTCTACGATTTGTATTTATGAGTTAATGTGTTCCATTGCTCAGCGTCTCCAAGGGTCTAAAAATGGCCTTAGATGGCCTTTGTATATTTCAACCTTCAACCACAAACATTTACAGAAATTGACAATCGCTCATTAAATGCAAAACAGACGCCATGATAGATCCAGTTCAATGATGTATAACACTAAAAGATAAGCTTTAAAAAAATATACCTCAATGCATTTTATTTTTGTTTGCCGTCCTGTTAAATAAAGTTATTTGGGATTACGTCTGCTTTGCATTTAATGAACGAATTGCTAAGAGCAATCTCTATAACTTAATCAAACTTTTGGTCATAGATGTTGGGCTCGATAACTGTATCGATGTCAAGAGAGGTGTCTCTGGTCATCAATAAGTGATGTACTTTTTACATATAAACCCTTATTACGTATTCAAATAATGCCCAAGGCCTCCAATAATTGTATCTACTAACATTTCATTTATTTATTTTGTACCTTGATCGCAGACGCGACAAATTGTCACAAACGCCTAATGTAATTAATGGACGCCCCTGATTTACCAATTAAAATAGGTTATCAATATAATTATTTATGCAAAAGATTCGTAGTAAAAGTCGTGGTGGTATGTGGTATGGTATCATTACCATACAGCTGTGACACTGGTAAAACATTTTACCTATAGTATCGCCAGATAGCAGATTACGAGTAGACAAGACTAAAAGATTGAAATTAAATATAATTGGACTCTTTTTAATGAATAAAATCGATTAATTTATTTTTCCCAACTGCTAATTAATCATATGCTGTCAATCAGCATTGATAGGTTGGTATCTCATGTGAGAAATTTGTATGTAGCAACCTATGGCGCATGCTAGGCCTGCAGGTTCATTTATTTATTTACTGTACAACGTATGTACAAAAGGAGGACTTAACGTTAAAACATTGACAGACAGAAGCTTAATACATGTGAGAGACCAGGAGCCATACGTACAATACAGTCCAATTCGACGTTCGTATCAAAATTATGAGCGAAATTGCACCGTTACATATTAACCGAAAACTTACTTATGATCTTTCATTCAGTTATGAACGAAATCATGGTTCTCTAAAGTTAAATTCGTATGCCCAATTTTAGAGTGTTGGTTTGGCATTGTACCCTTAGGTTCTAAGCTTAGCACTAATCTTGATGCTACAATCCGTGGTATCAAAATACACACCATAGACATGGCACTAAACAATCGACGACATAAATATTAAGATGCACTAGTATAACAAAGAACAAAAATGTTTTTCTATACAGATCCACACTTTGACAATGATGAGGTCATACCAAGTTGCATTATCGCCGGATGAAAACTGTTTGATCCAGCATCCCTCTAACCTGGGATAAAAGCTTTTAATCCACGTCGACATAGGTTGTCACCTCAACAGCCTTTTGATCAGAATTGCAACGTAATGTTTATGAGGTAAAGGGTCATAGCCATCAGCATCAAGAAATCGGGGGACACGGGCATATTTGAACATTTAAAATAATGTAAGTGGTTCGGTTAAAATAATATACGAGTAACTATCTGAATTTCGTGTCTTGGATGAAAATAATCAAATTGAATGCCCTGCGTCTTTTGCCCTGTCTGATAAAATTCACGGGTCATTTAGTGATATTTTTGAACTGCATTCTGCGCTGAAAGGTACCTATCTACTTGGTGGCAAAGATAACTAATTTTGTTTTGTTTGGGTACATAAGTACTAACGTGTACCTACACTTACACATAGCTTACTTTCTGACGTAACACTACCAATTTTGGTCAATATTACAATCACAATTAATTATACCTAAGTGTTACATCGAGTGAGTCCTTTTCACAATACCTAACATATTTGATGAGATTTTGAATGAAACGATCCCACAATTTTGGTAGACATAGTAAGTAGGTAGGTACATCCATGGCCTACTCCCTATTTAACTGTCAATGTAGCCACCTCGTAAACTGTTTACCAACTTAACGGTAAGGTGGCGATTAATTACTTCCAGATTATATCTCAGTTAAGACACTGCTGAGATGTCTGTACTGCGTGGGTGTGCAAACAAAAATAAGCGACTCTTGCCTTACCTCATGCTGTTGACATTAGCGGGTGCGAGCGCATACGGCATACCTACCAGTTCATACTAAACATAAAAGAGGATCGCAACCGGCTCCTATCGAGTCAGTTTGTGTCTGAGCCTCGCGGCGGCGCTACGTTTCGTGACGATTCAATAAAATATAGAAAATATCATTTTGAGTAAAGAAGATTCTTCCATTTGCCTATAATTTAATTCAAAGTTTTAAAACTCGTTTGCATGTTTGCATGTCTCGTTTACAACTGATCTGCGCTGAGTTCCTCTAGGTGAGTTTTTGTTATTTGTTTTGTTTAAACGAAATTTTAAGCATTTATGCTTTAGAGGGGGACAAAGTTGTGATGTAAAGTTAAACTTTTTCATGTTGCTAAACCTATTAAGTAGTAGTTAGTCCTATCTATGAGTAATTATTAACAGCGTGCAAGTTTCTTTTTAGTTTTATTTAATTTATCTAATCAAAGGAGTAAGTTTTGTGAAACTTATTGTGTAAGTAAATTTTGCATAACATCATGTTGATCATGTAAAATGCAGAGTAAATAAACATTCGACATAAAATACCTACAAGAAAAGTAGCAGAAGTGTTGAAGCGTAGTCAATTAATTAATTTTCCCTTGACGTTTTCCCACACTTGTATACATAGCTATGAGAGCTGGTTGTAATGGAACGTACATATTAGTGCGTTTGTGTTTAATTCTGCGTTTGTACAGTACACGAGCAAGCCCGGCGCTCGCACATTATCATGCACGCTTTCTAATTTACTATGACGAATTTTCGCAAGTGTAACCACGACAAACATCCATGTCGCTTTGATTCGATGCACTCACCTAAATAAGGATTTTCCCGAAACGTGACCTGATTAAATGCAGATTGCATTTCGAAAAATGTTGGTCAACATAAACATGCGAGCATAATTTCCACTTGGCAGTATTTTTTTCCAATTGCGAATTTTTTTAATGGGAAATTCTAATTTATGAAGGAATGGATCAATGTACCAACGATTTGTCTGGTAAAAAGATCTCTCGTAACGTAAGACTCGCTCATATATTTTAATTATTTACTGGAGCGGACTCCAGCAACCGGAGTTGTGAGAGTTGCCCTAATTCGGTGTTGTTGTGTTCCTGCGTGCGAGTAAGGTTTCCTGAGCTCCTGGGGGGTGCTACATTAGTAGCATAATCAAGTCTTCAAGGTAAGGGCGACAAGTCCAGTAATAGCTTTATTGTGCTGTACTTGTCGCTCTTAAACTAGGACCTCATTACCACTTAACATCAGGTGGGATGAGGTCAATCTTGAAGTGCAATATAAAAAAAAATCGATGAATAAGTGTATATTGAAAAAATTAGTGAGGGTTGCAAGTGAAAGTTGCGTATTTTAAATATTCAAGTAGGTACGTAATATGTATAATTAAATAAAAGTCTTCATGTCCCGACCTATATGCATAAGGTTAGATGACAAAAGTAACTGTTTGGTCCGACAGTTTAATAACAAAAACTAAAACATTTAATTTTCTTTTATATTACAAACAAAAATTTACTAAGAATTATTTATTTTATTTTCGTATTAAAATAGCGCAATGTCATTTATTCGCACCCTTCCATGGAACTTTGATGTGCTGTATCATTATCATTTCTTTGTTGAAGAAAAAATTACGTGAATTACGTTATCGCACCTTTGTACTGTGCTCTAACGTTCTGTTCAGCTGTATATATAGCTTTCAAAACATTGCTGTTATTGACTTTTTAGAGTATTCGTTGCTTGAAAAAATTACGAGGTAGTTGACAACCCCGCGCAGTTGCTATGGTAAAAGTTCAAAGCACGGAAGGTCGTTTCTCAATCAGGTTAATTTCCATCAAACAAACTTTGAATTGGGTCTGGGTGTACTGAATTGACGCCACTAGTACCTAAGTATCCGCCGTCTGCTACTCATAAAACATGGGAAAGCTTAGTTTGAGATGTCACATTAATTAAATACTTTTAAAAGTTTAAAATAAATAAATAAATATTGGACAACATCACATACATTGCTCTAATTCTGTGGTAAGTAGCTAAAGCACTTGTGTTACAGAAATCAGTAACAACGACGGTACCACAACACCCAGACCCGAGACAATACAGAAAAGTTCGTTTCACATATTGACCCGACCGGGGATCGAACCCGGAACCTCTGAGATGGCGCGACGCTAAAGTCCGGCACGCTCGCCTCTCGGCCACGGAGGTCGTCATATAAAATATAACGCGAAAGACTTAAATTAATAAATGTGTATTAATGTTGTTTTTTTCGGAACATTATTTTGACTTAGTTTTATATATTAGAACTATATAGGCAAAGTGTTATTTGTCATGATTTTTAACATATTAATGATTTCCTTTATGAGACTTCCTTACGGTATTTACCTTCTATACTCATTTGCATTGTATTGTGTGTGTGTTGTCGTATTATAGTCAAGTTGATCCTTGTATTGATTGACACCTTGACTAGTCTTGGCATTTGTTAGGTACTAACTACTATTGTAATTGTTTAACACGTCAGATACCTAGATGTTATTTCCAATGAATGTTCTCCCATTAGTCACTTATTTCAAGAACCTAGTCCTAGTCCTATCTATGATTACTGTATTATCATGCTTTGTATATTTACTACCTACCTATATTTGATTTGATTTACATTATGTGTCTTGAAAATAACTATTAGTAGCTGACTCTAATATAATTTTCCTTGGCAATTAATGCATCGGCTCTACCTTGATGTATTATTGTACGAAAGTTTGAAACATAATGAACAGAGGGATATATCTTTATATGGTCATTCCCGTATATTTAATTATAATTTTCTATACTCATTCGTTTTTATTGACCTAGTACCAAGTCTTTAGGTAAAGAGTGTAAATGATAGTTTAAAATCACTCATACCTTTAAAATAAATTATTTCATACGTGTAGGGTAACTAAAAACCTTCATAGGTAGGTTAGGAAGGTAAAGACACCATGATAATTAGATATGTGTACATCATGTTACGCGCAGACGTACTTTCTTCAAGCAGGTGCAGACACAACGGTTTTGTTTACAAAACATTACAAGATTAAGAAGGCTTCCATGCAAATCACTTTATTGAATTGCTAATAAAAAACCCAGAATCAATATGTCTAGACTTGAAACAAAATATCTTGGATACCGCTACTGTGTTATGATTTAGTACCGGTTTATTAATTTGGGGACCTGGTTTCAGTTCCCATGCTGAACCAAATATTTAATATTTATTGTTTCGAATTTCACTCGAGTTTGTGATCTCCAACCCGCATTTGCCAAGTATGGGTGCCTAATCAATACTCACTGTTGTAATGACGACATTTTGGAAATCATTTAATTATGTAGAGTTTTGGTTCGCAGTGAGACATTACATAGACGTGAAGTAGGTACCTACTACTATACCAAAAGATCGAAATTTTCAAACGAATAACCTACTATTGAATCGCCTATTAAATGATAAGATATATTGGACAACATCTAAACTAAAAACTTTGTTAAGAGTCTGAACCCTTAATACTACTCTACTCTACAAGTATAAAAATAAGCTAAGTTGATTGAAGAACATATAAATAATAGTTTCAAGGCATCAAAATATCTTCTAGTCATTTCATATTGTGGATAATGAGCAGTGTCTGTATTTAAGTCAAAAAGGCTTTTCAAAAGACTTATTTATGTTAAAAAATATTCTCAGATAAATAATAACCAGTATTTTTGTATTGATACATTATTTAATGTATACCTTTACTTATACAGACATATAAGAAGAAAGGTACTTGATTCCATATATTCCTAAAAGTTTTGCTGTGTATTTTCAATATTGAGTGAATTACACTCTTCCAACTTCAAGGCAAAAAATATTCCATTTCAGAGAGAAACGATCGAGGCCGAGACCATGCATGTGATGGTTCCACCTGTTCTTCACGAATTTATGCTAATGTGACCTCTATTCCATTCGGGTAAGGTTCACGCGAGCACACAGTATACGTAACGTTTGCATAAGACCCTCAGAGGTGTGCGCGTTGCCAGCATACCAATTTGCTTGAGCCGAGACTCGAGAACCCGTTCATTATGTTTTGCTTCAAGTTTTCTTTGTGACTAACTGTACATTGTTCCATGGAGTGCTTCATTGAAGGCAAAGTTAAGTCGCTCTCTTAAAGTGCTTAATGTTTTTTTTTTCAAAATGTGAAGGCATAAAATCTTTCGTAATCTACCTGTTTACTTGAGCAGGTAGGGATTTTGGTTTGTAAGTAAATGATAATGAATCCTTGAAAAGTTAAAGTAAACTTTTTCTGCGAACTCTAGTCATTCAATTATTAAAGCCAATACAAAACCTAGCCAAATAGTGGTTTGAATACAATGTCTAGAATGCAATCCAGATTAAGATAGTTATTAAATAAACAATTGCAAGACGTATAATAGGGTAGACGTAAAATAGGGTAACCAGTTCGACATTTCTGAAGTCATGGAAGGAATTAAGGTTCTAATCGGCTGATTATTGAAAATAGTTAGATAAAATAGCAATTATTAGCGAAAAGGCAAAAAATCTATGCTTTGCCTTTATGCAAATGTTTAAGAAAATATGTTATAATAAGTACATGTTCTTTTCATCTTTTGCTTAAGTTTAGTACATTTCATCATTTATTTTATTTCACTTATAATATTTTTGGTCATCCATCCGCACGCAGAAATACACTTTCCACTTGAACCAAAGGTTAACTGATAAAGATTGCATTGGCTCCACGTGTTTTAATTTAATTTCATTAAAATAAATAAAAATCATGCGAAATCCCATAATATGACTAGTAACTGTCAGAAGTTTAGTCAAGGCAAAAAGAATTAAGTTCGTCCGTACAAACTCAGCCGGTTGGCAATCGTGTGTGAGAGTGGCTTCATTGAAAGCCAGGCCACTGGAAACCCCGCCGGATGGCATGTTTGCCGCACAATATGCGACACTGACACAAATCGGTTTCGCCTCTGAAAAACCCAAGCGCTATGTGATGTAGAAAGCGTTGAGATCCGCTCAGATAAATGGGTTGCAGCTTTTAACAATTCATTTTGACTTGAAATGTGTTTATTGATTTCGCAATGTTACTGAAATTATTCATACGCACAATACAACGCAGTACAAATGGGTACACTGATTGAAAATAACGACCGAATTACTTTACAACATGGCAATTTTGTAGCACAAATAAATCAATTTGTAGCCACTTTGTTGACAGTTGTTAAAGTATTTTTGAAAAGAGCTTGTTATATTTTGTAGAATTTAAAGTGAATCAAAATAATCGATTGGTATTTTTTAGATTTGATGTTTGTTATGATTCTTGAATTACTCAATGACACGGTATGTTGGTCCGGTTGCGTAACTGACTCGTCGCAATGACGTGAGTGTGACTTTCGCTACTTCCCAGAATAAGTATTTTATGTTTTTCAAAGGGATTGAACAATGGCGTTTATAACAAAAGTAAAACTCATGAAAAGGAGCTTTGATAAATCAACTTTTTTGTTTGCATCAACCATTTTTTTTAATGATGACTAAATCTACAGTCAGGGTTTTAGTCAATTAATATCAGGTCACTAATGTAAAGTTGAAAGCACCTCAGACTACACACTTTGGACTTAATCAACCTTATGTCGCCAACATAAGAACTAAAATCGAAATGCAAGTGTTTACCTTGATGTGCAGTTTATCGTACACATCTGACAAATCTTATTATAAACCTCATATATCACTTTCAGTGGTCCTCCTCTAATTATATCCTCATAATTTAACCTCAATATGATTGGATGCAATTCTTTTAAATGAAAATTTTGTGAAGTATTTCATAGTTTCTATAAATAATATAGATAATAATGGCATCAACAAACACAACAATGAACTTTATAATCGTATTCAAGATTTATCTTTGTAGAGTTTATTGATTATTTTCCCTACGTTCTCGTATCTTTTATTCGCGGAAGGTTATGTGATGTGACTGAAGGTATACATGTAGTAAAGTTGTGGGTTTCCCTATGACGTAGGAATATGCAGTGGATTACGTGTCGCGAAACTGGTGTACATGCCTTTATGTAGGTATGGTACAATTTGTTCCGAACGATAATCACATACTATGCTTATTATAAAAACCGGCTGTATCCCTTGCAACAAATAGTCGAGTAGTTTAACGTAGTCGGAAAATAGTACGGAAATAGAAGGAGCTTCTCAGCGGTGAGTAGCATAACTACTGACATTGTGATACAAACTAGCACTATGTTAATCTACTCGTTTACCATTTTTGTTCGTTTTTAGTAATTTTTGGACTAAAGTAAGTAAAAAGTCGGTTTTGGGAAAAATTAAAACTTGGGTTTCGACCACCGCTTAATCATTAGGTAATAAAACTAGTGCAACTGAGTTTTAATTTCCGTAATAGTTCAGTATTTATTCACAAATTTATTGTAAAAAATTTCTAACTGATTTAATTACTATTCAAAACTTATGACACCTAGTGGCACAAAAGCCAAGGTTTACTTAGAAGGCTGCAGAATTCGGAGATATTCAAGATCATCTGTCTTAAATGAAAGGCCATTTGCGAGTTTATGAATTTACTAATAAAGTGTGTTAGTGGGTTCAGAGGAATTAGGAACATTCGCAAGACGGATTGGCACTCGTGACACAGATTTGGGCTAGCGCTGGCCACTGGCCCCTCACTTTGATATTGTCGATAAAATTAAAAATATTTATATGAAAAGCTTTATTATAACTGAAATGGGGAATGGACGGCAAAGCCGAAAATTTATTATTATCATCAACCTAATTTTTCCCAAATTCCTTCCAGCCATTTGCTAGATACGGTTTATTTATTACTAGATATAACTTGTTATAAAAATTTCTTATAACTACCTAAATGGATTGCAGATTTAGGAGCTTTGGAATCTTTAAAATGCATCGAATAAATATATTAAATACTAGCGACCCGCTCCGGCCTCGCACGGGTGCAATAGGTACTAAAATATTTGTACGTATTATACATATAAACCTTGCACTTTATTTTATTATATTGACTCCTCGCGTACCCCAATGACGCTTACATGGAGCCTACATCGCATGCTGGCTAGCTGAACGCGGTGAGCGGCAACGCCGGCAACCACGCGACTTTTTTTTTAATACTTGCATTTTTAAACTCATGATATCTTCCGAATGAAATGTCCGAATCTAATAATTCAAAAAGTTCCGAAAGAAATGTCCAAATTTAATAAGTCTTCAATATAAAGTAATTTATTTTAATAAGGATTAATACCAACGTACAAATAAAGAGCCTTTTCAAGCGGCTTTTCAAAAATTTAATTAATATCCATAATTACATTTTTAGATTAAAAAACCGCTCACTGTGACCAATGATATTTAAAATAATAATATTTATTTTTTAAATATCATTGGACATAACTATAATATTTAGACGTATGCTGCCGCGACACTTTTTGTTGATAATGATGAGTTCTGCAAAGTCGTAGTACATAATTGTGATCTATTCATCAATAGTTTTCGCAGCTCACGCGATGTAAGGAACATTTTCAGGTCACCTTGGGTTACATTATTGGAGTTTTAGTAAGGATCGGATCGGTCCAGTAGTTTCTGAGCCTATACATTACAAACAAACAAACAAATCTTTCTTCTTTATAATATTATATTAGATAGACTACTTAGTATAGAGTCCCAGAAATTTTTGTTGTTATTACGAGATGGTCTGAGCCGCTATTTTGAATAATGTGCTGTAAATTTACTTCGTCTCGCGCCCGGCCGGCAGACGCCCCCCGCGCCCTGCGCCCGCGCAGAGAAAGCGAGGTGAAATGCATCAGCCCGAGATCGACTTGCTCACCATGTCATTGTTCGCGGCGACCACTTGCGTCATAATCTCAAAACTCACTTCAACTGATGACTAATAGAAAAGTTTTGAAATCATGGACCGAAATATTACGCCCCCCTACATACATAAGTAGTAGTAGTTAGTAATAGTACCTTTATTTATTCGTTTAGAGTTGTAAATTAAATGTTTACATATTTATTTACAGGGTACACACTCGTAGCTTCGTTTTACTTAAAAATCTGAATAAATTTAGTGTTTGTAAATGTGTACAAGAGTAAGTAACTTGCACAATTACACCTTAATTTGGTGATGCGTTGAATGTTTTTTTTGATACATCAAAATCACGACATTTAAGTACCTATTCTTTACTTACCTACTCATATTTGAAATACGGAAAATCCCAGTTAAAAATAAACAAACTGGAACATACATTATCTGACGCATTTATTTTTATCATCTGACATATTTTTAAATATTTACTTAACCCTAACTTATTCAGCATCAACCGTAATTAGGTATTTATTTATGATTATTTCTATAAAAAACCCCGTACTGAGTCAGGAGCATTTTTCTGCAATTACAAAACATTCTCTCAGTGATTTACGAAGCGTTTACGTAAATTACGCCATCAAGTACAAGGTTGCACTGATAACGTAATTGCCTTGTTGCAGGTGCATCATGTTGAAGATAACCTTAGCCGCGCTTGTGGTGGCGTCGACGGTGAACTGCCAATGCTTTTACAAGGATGATTCGTCTAAGAAGTTGAACCCCGAGGCGCGGACGTCACTGTACCGGGGCCAGTTGGCTTTTACCCTGAATCTCTTCAATGCCATTAACTCGGCTGTCCCGGATGACAATATCTTCTTTTCACCGTTTTCGGTGTACCACTCGCTCCTGCTGGCTTACTTCTCTTCTGGGGGGCAGACTGAGAGGTCGCTCAAGGAATCTTTACAAATAATGGATAGTTTGGTAAGATTTACATATATTTGGTCCTACTTAATAACGAAAAGATTTCCAAAATGTAGATAATTAATTGTAAATACAAGCACGCACTCAATGATATTCTGAAAGTCTTTTAGTTCGACTTTTGATAACGATCCATATTATTGGAAAGATTAACGAAGAAAAAAATATAAAACTTACACGCATAATTAAGCCGAATGTTTACAATTTGTATGCAAATAGAAAGCAAGAAAGAAATATTTAAATGCAACAAAAATAAAATTTCAAATGTTCTAGTCTAATGCTTTTATGTAATGTTTTTTACATCGCCCATGAAAGGACAAGACCCGCTCGATTTCTTTATTATTTTAACGTGGTATGCTTGCGGCTATTATTTATCACGTAAAGAAGGGCGTAGGCTAATAGCCTCATCAATAGATTAGGCCCCAATAGTAATCGAATTAGAAGGATTGCAAAAAGTGCACCCTGATCGCAGTCAAGTCCTACGTGTTCTGTTTCTAACATTTACATGAATGATATCAGTGATGGAAAAACATAATAACTATGTTCTCGCTATAAATAGATCCATGTCCAATGTAAATGATAGACGACATTGACATTACGTGGCGTGCGATTTAATTTTACCGTAGATCTCATATAAGGCAGTGTTAAAAAAACTAAGCCGATTAATTTATGAAATAATAGAACCTTTTTGCTATGAAATTCAAAATCAAGTGAATTGATCCCAATGGTCCAATTTCATTGTTAGAAAAATTTTAAAAGTTTCTTAAGAGTTTCCTCGAGTACCAACAAAAAAGGTCAATTGTAGTGATAAATTAGTATGAAAATTGTAGTAGTGCCGCAGCGGTCTTCAGAGGGAATATTTAATTCCCACACAAAAATATCACCGCGTAAAACTACTCGATAACTGTTATTGTTCGTGCTATAAATAGTGAATCTAGGTTTTACAAGAAGTTAACAGTTACCTAATTACTTAGGATCTGCCTACTCCTACCTTAAATTGTGATGTTATTCCAGGACAAGATAAACCTAATGACAGCATACAAGGTGGACAAGAGATCCCGGGCTGCCAACAATAACAGCGACAGCTATGAGTTCACCAGCGCCAACAAGCTGTTCGTGGACTCTGAGCTGCGCACGCGCCGCTGCATGCTTGAACTCTTCGGAGAAGAGCTTGAGGCGTTGGTAAGGGCTTTCTTTTTTACCTCAATAGGGAGCTTGCTTCTATTTGATCATAGCGGAAAGGCTGTAGCTGAATTACATATTTACGCTAGTAGGCTGTTTACATTGAACTGCCAAATCATTAACCCTTTTCCCATTTTTTAACAAGTTACTTGATCTAGCATTTGTGTTATTAATGATGGTAGAGCCAGAATGTATATTAGGGCAGTGT
This sequence comes from Glyphodes pyloalis, assembly GCA_037074685.1. Classification (NCBI taxonomy): domain Eukaryota; kingdom Metazoa; phylum Arthropoda; class Insecta; order Lepidoptera; family Crambidae; genus Glyphodes; species Glyphodes pyloalis. The sequence continues at coordinate 4,015,677 of JAYKKO010000015.1, read as the reverse complement.
TCTCGGGACATTGTTTTAGTTTTGTGATTGCCAAATTTACCAATCTCTTGGATCTACCATTCTAGACATGAACGTACAAAATGAAAGAGGTCCCGGGCAGGTAATAAATAACGGTAGCTACTTTCGTAGGCCTCTTTGGAGAAAGCTTTTGTTCGAGCTTTTTTATCACAAAAGTGACCTGCCAGTGAGGTCCAGTGCCCGCGTTAAGCGCATGCTCCGTCATACTCGTTCTCGTTCGAGACGAGATTGAAGCGAACAGGAAAAATAAAAAGATAAGATTAACTTTTCTCTGCCTACAACTATTATTAATAATAACAGCACTTAGCACGTGGCTCCCCATGTGGAGAAACAATCGACTCGAATAGATACTCATCCTTATTCCATATATTTTTTTCAGAATAAAATGTTAAATTAAGCCTTATATATTTACGAGCTTTTCAATAAATAAAATTAACCAGAAAGCTTTGAATATCCTTTCACCTGGTCACAATCGAGAACATGTGTCTTTGAGCGTTTTTTGCCTATGCCCAGGACTTCCACAGCAGACCTCGCGAGTCACGCGACTACATAAACGAGTGGGTAGCACGAGTCACCAAGAACAACATCCGTGATCTTCTGCCCGAGGATGGAGTCTCCGAAAACACCAAGCTGGTTCTTGCTAATGCCGCCTACTTCAAGGGTGTGTGGGCCTCTAAGTTCCCCGCCGAGAGAACCAAGAAGGAAGCATTCTTTGTATCGGAAACACGACAGACCCTGGTTCCTTTCATGAAGCAGAAAGGAACTTTCCATTACAGTAAGTTAACAAAAAAATTAAAAAAAACATTACGTTTGTTGTACGGGAGCCCCACTGAAATAATATTTTTTTTAGTATTGATTGTTATGGCGACAATAGAAATACACAATCCGTAAAAAATTGAACTCTCTAGCTATCACGGTTCTTGAGATACAGCCTGGTGACAGACAGACGGATGGACGGACGAACGAACGGGCGGACATTTTTGGCATCAGTATCGATTACTAATTACCCCCTAATAGTTATTTTGGAAATATATTTAATGTGCAGAATTGACCTCTCTACAAATTTATTATAAGCATAGATAACAAAATTAGATTTTTATTTTACATTATTTGCCTAATATAATCGCAAATATAAAAAGAAACGAAATCATACGTAATGAACTTTCTAGGTTAGAAATACTTACTACAATTAATTTAATGTTAAATAATATCAATTTAGGGATTATTATTGTTCGGTAAATAAATAACAGATAAATACTACTGAATGAAAGGCCGAAAGAAATATAATTCTGAAGAAATATGTAATAAAAGATGAGTGGGCATGCCTAATGTGGTCGATGCTAAATGTGAATTAATTGCGTATTTTAAGTCAATATTAAAAATAAATAATACCTACAAAATGTCGAGTACTCCTAATAATACTATATATGGCATTTTTTAAAAACTAATTTGGTGAAAAAATGGTGTCCAGGCGATAATTCGGCACACATTTTGAAATTGACCGGGTTTTTACTAGTAACAACACCATAGAAATTATTCTTTATCTGATGTTTATGTTTGGATATGTTACTATAACAGTTGAACTTCATTTTTCAGTGGTGAGCGACGACCTGGGCGCACAGATTCTCGAGTTACCCTACAAAGGGAACGACATTAGTATGTACATCCTGCTGCCTCCTTACTCCATGAAGGAAGGTTAGTTCATCATCATAAACTATCTATTCTCTTAACAAGCCTGTCTCTTGAATGTGCGAAGTAATTTCATCTTCTACGTTAGTGATGTCTGGCTGAAACCCCATCCGCGAACATTCTAATACATCTAGGTATATTATTTGGTTTTTTTTGTGTCCAGATGACACAAATGAAATATTTGTAATTACTCTTGTAATAGGACGGCGTACTCGGTAATTTGTTCTTCAGAAAATTTGACTTTGACAATTTTTGAAGAATAAATTACCTTACTTAAAAATTTTACGCAACTTTACATATTTGAGCATAGTTAAAGATATATATATTTGAGTATCTTTGATTCATTTTTAAATTTCGTAAAAATTAAATTAAATAATACCTTTAAAGATGAATTATGATTGTTTTGGTAAACGTGCCGTTTCATTTGTAAATACTTACTGTGCGTTGGTATACAAGTATAATTCGAAATGTATCAGTAAACTTAATCTGCTTAATTTCCAGGACTAACGAACATAATTCAAAACCTGACCCCGGAGCGACTGGCGGCGGTGGTTGAGGAGAGCTACATGGGCCGCGAGGTCGTCGTCGAGATCCCTAAGTTCACCATGGAGAGGTCTCTGCCGCTGAGATCTGTAAGTAATACTGCACCTGTGAGAGTACTGACAAAACCACGCCAGACTACATACTTTGGACTTTGCACAGCACTTATGTCAAGCTCATAAGATCGAATATGATTTGACGACCTTTGTACCCGAGAGGCGAGCTGGCTGAACTTTAGCGTCGCGCCATCTCTGAGGTCCCGGGTTCGATCCCCGGTCGGTCAATATGGGAAACGAACTTTTCTATATTGTCTCGGGTCGGGGTGTTGTGGTACTGTCGTTGTTTTTGATTTCTGTAACGTAAGTTCTTAAGCACTTCCCACATAATCAGAGCAATGGTCAGAGCAGTCTTTACAAACCAACAGTTTATAAAGAAGTGATAATTTTGGCAGCCCTCTCTTGGCTGAAATAATAACATATTGAGAAATAAAAATATCGATAAAGTTAATAAGTTCGTAACAATTATGTTAATTCACTCAAAATTGTAGGCCATGACATATTTTCATGAAATTATTATTGAAATCGTTTATTTTCGTTAACAGATACGCATCGTTGAAGTTTATTGCTAAGAATAGAAAACAAATAAAAAAAGATCTGGATGATCTTGTGAGTTCAAAGTATAAAAATATCATAGGCCCAAAATACACACATATCATGGAACTAAGTACATCACGAAAAGAAAATAACTACATATGTACGCACTCGTTTCAGGTGTTGGAGACTCTGGGTGTCGGTGACCTGTTCAACGTGACTGCCGACTTCAGCACCCTTAACGACCAGGGTGGTGTCCTCTTTGACGATGCAGTGCACAAGGCTAAAATCCAGCTTGACGAAGAAGGTACTGTAAAAAGCACATTTATAATAAAAACTTCGGATTTTGTACCGTCCTTAAGTATTGGAACTAATATTGAACAGCAAGATTCTACCGTTGCTGTTGTTGACCGTACATTTATCAATTTTATGGTTTCGATTACCTATCTAAAAATAAAAATATTCTTATCACCTTTATTTATAAATAAAGTAAGTAACAGAAGTCTGAGCGTATCATTTACGCTACATTTAATTGAACGGCTAAAGGGTTGAGGTATCTGTATTTCATTGGGTTTTTCGATCCTTTTTAATAAGACTGGTTTGTCTTATGACAATGTGATTCATTATGTTAGGATTCAATTAGTACCTAATTATTTTTTAAATTGCTGGGAGATATGATAGACTACGCTATCAAACAGAAATATTATGCTAGTCTACTTGAATTTATACTATGGCATATCAGTCATCACCATCCAAAATCTGTGCAATCGATAAGTTAAAAAGTTAGTCTTGGTATCGTTAGCTTTCAACAACGGAGAAGCAAGTTTTTAGTCTAAAAATCTTTAGGCATGTGGTCTTTAAATTCTGACGTTATTGAGTTATAACGTCATATTTATTACATTTTCGATTTAAATGTTTAAATGAAAAAGTATATAAAATTGCTTTGCCCAATGGACACTCTAAGCAAGTGACCCCACAATAGAAGGGCTCCTTAATTCTGTTTAGGGATATAATAAACGTTTCACAACAGAGTTAATTTTAATATTTAAATATTAATTATAATTTATTGTATTGTCATCAATCCTTGAGACGTTTGCAAAGTTTCAAGTTGATCAGACGTTTCGAAACCGATGAAAAGCGTGCTCAATGATTTAGTTACATACATAGGTACAACCCAAGCTTATAAAAAGCGTGTTAAAAAAGACATTTATGATTGGGTTCTCTGTACTTAAGTACCCGAAGCCTTCATTGGTCTAACTAAAGACCGTTCTGACTATGATTTAATTTAATATTTCACCAGGTTCTCATAAATTGCTACCATAATATCCTTATTAACATAAGAAAAGGTCTAACACCAATGGGAATAATGTTTAATTTTACTAGTATCACTTAGTAAGCAATTACTTGAATATATGATGTATTTTTTCCCCAGGCACCGTGGCAGCGGCAGCCACCGCGATATTCGGTTTCCGGTCATCCCGGCCGGCGGAGCCCACCCACTTTGTGGCCAACTTCCCGTTCGTCTACCTTGTATACGAGAGGCCCACCAGCTCTATCCTCTTCATGGGAGTCTACAGAGACCCCAAGAAATAGACCTCTGAAAACATCACTTACATTAATATGCTTCTATTCTTGTGATATCACCACTTTTGGTGTTCAATTGTGATTGTCATAGTGGTTGATCCTTTTTAGTTAAAACTCGTATTGTTTAAGAATTGGCACAATTTTTATTAGTATTTTACATTTACAATTGAAAACTTGTTTCTACACATTTTAAATGCACTGTGATCTAATGGTAGGTATAATTCTTTTTTAATCAGTTACACCTACGAACACAATCTTAATGGCAATGTCAAAAATAATATACTTTTTAGCGTGACTAATTATTTTTTTAACCGTCACTTGATGAATTTTCATTTAAATGAGCAGTAGTAAAAATTACCAAAGTAGGGATTTATGTATAAGTTATTTTAAGTCTTTAAGTGAATAATGTTAGTTATACTATCTTAAGTTTTTAACTTATTGCTGGATTGATATATAATACTTTTTAATAAATAAATTGTGTCATTACGATGCAAATCCTAAACATTTTATTTATTTTTTTGTCCATGGGGAAATGTTGGATATATATTACATAAATATATATAGAATGGACATTAATGGTCCACTTCCACGATAACATAGACATATAAATGGAACCAAAATAAACCTAACAATAATAAATCACTAGATTTACCATTTACGAAATTGAAATAATTGTGGTGCAGCAGCCTTAAACTTGATTATGGAAGGTGCAATCAAATTTTGTAGATGCACAATTAGGTACGATATAAATAATGGCACCGGCAAAACAAGTAATATATGTATGCTTTGTTTAAACCTGATTCAAATTTTAAATTTAATTAAACTATTTCTTTAATCCGAATTTTTAGCACTTTTTGCAATAAATAATTGTTTGCATTTAACATGGAATTGTGGATTAACGAAATAAAGGATCGAAGTTTAGGAGTTTTAAACTTTAAACGTAGAAAAACTATCGGTGTCTTCACACATCGAACCAAGTAGCAGTTACTTACCAAACTTCAAATAGGTTTGTAATCGAAAAACAACAAATTGACTTACTAAGAAACTATCATAAATATCATAAAATACTATTCATTCCTTTATTTGTGTTGTTAAGTGCTTTATCAATTCGCATGGTTCTAGGTCTATGAAGAGTACTTCATAGGACTTAATTTTCCTACGAAATGTTAAAAAATAAAGCTGAATGGCCACATCTTTAGATTACGGTCGCTTCTGAGTAGTCAAGTTGATTTTTATAGCGTTTAAAATTGACCTAAATTTTGTAAATATTATTTGAAAAATCGACACTTTAAGGCAAAGGGATATCAAAATGATGAGGCTCCATTTTCCCTTTAAAGGTACGAAACCCTAAAATAGTTGAAGCAAGCCAAGCTACTTTTTGTCAACATCACAACGCACATGACACCTTCTGAAATTGCGACAGGTGTCGTACAAGAATTCGATTTCCATTTTAGATGTATGAGATGTAGGTCTAAGAAATTTTAATCTCTTTTTCTTCTTGAAATACTTAATATTGTAAATTTGTACAAGGAAATAATGATACTACGTTGAAAAGAGAGATACAAAAATATTTCTTTGTCTTCTAATTTTATAATTTTAGTTCCAAATTTGTTCTAATTTTAGGTACAAAATAATGCGAAAGAACAGTTAATGAAACTCAGATAGATTCTTAGACCAGAGGATGGGATATTTTATCCTTATAGCTTGTAACTGAAAAGTGCTCTCTGAAAAAATAAATGCATCCATATATTTATTTGTTTCGGTTTTTCTTAATTACATATTTTTTTATATAGTTGGATGGTTAATATATAATGAATTACTTTTTATGAAAGGATTTTTATCTGTGTGTGAAAAGCCTCCCGGATAAGAGGAGTGAGAAGATATAAGAGATAAGAGTGCATTTGAGAATGGCTTCATCAATGTGAGTTTTGGGAAAAACGAACAAAAGTTCAAATAAACAATATTAGCGCTCGAAAGCTCTAGTTATATAAAGGTATGTAGTTGCTTAGGACACGAGAGCCAGAGCTATGGGAGCAATGAAGACTCGCATTAATTTACCGTTGATATTTATGGTAGCAGCCGCCGCAGATAACATCTAACAGATCGCTCTCCGACAATATTATTATCGAGAGCATTTTATCTCTAAGCTTACTGAAACATCGGAAAGAGCTTACCCACAAAGCAAAAAACTAGATACTTTCTCGTACATGTCGCTATGATAATATTTTTATAAATAAAATTTCTCGTTGAATCAGTGCTTTGTGAAAGTGATAATATCAATTTAACATTCTTAAGATTGATCTCTACTCATTGTGAGAAAAGTTTCTAAGTAAACAATAAAAAAAAACTGTTGGCCTAATCTTAGCAAATCAAAATACTTATGTGCTAACTGCCTAACCTGTAATTACATCTCAACTAAGGAGTTGTATTGAGGAACTTGTATAAAATTATGTGCAATAAAGCACACTCCAACAAATGATTGTAAGTCGAGTCTAGCAGGCATCCTCAGTGTTCAATTGAAAATGCAGAATGCCTAGTTTTCACTCATAATTTACGATTTCCTGTAGCGCTAATGATGTCTGGTTGCGTGGCGTCTTTATTTTCACTTCGACTATCATTTATCATTAGCTTTGTAGATACAGATTTGCATGAATAGATTCGGGCGTTGTTCCCGAAGCCCAACTTCTATGAACGTCGTTAGTTGCGTCCGACGCTAAGGATTTGCAAGACATTTTCTTGCAGATATCTTGGCAAAATAATTAGAAAACATTTCCAAAATGACCACCACTAACGCAATCTCAAGATATGCGTGTAAGTAATAATGAATTACCCGCTAATGAGTGTGCCTATTTGTGGTGAAACCGTTCAGAGCTGAATGAAAACATGCGCCGCGAGACCACGAAGTATCAATCAAACACGAAATTGATGCACACTATTAACGCTCAAGCACTTATCGCTAGCGTTTATTAAATAAAATATATTTCATGACCCGCGTTGTGGACGTGAACTTATATTAAAGTGATAACTGGAAAATCGTCTCTAATTTATGATGATTGACGGCCCATCACGCGGAGAAAGTTCGAGTGCCTCACAATATTCACATGTCTATTTACATTAACTACATTACTGGCACTGGTGGGTTTTCTTCTGATACGTCATTCGTGGGCACGGTTTGATTTATTTCTCGGCTACATTGTACACGCTGGTCACTTTTTATTGGCCAGACGAGTGTGTTGATTCTATGAGTAATCATGTGGACGTATCCATGTTTTATAGGTATTTTCCTTTACAACAAGTTTCTTACTTTTATAGAAATCATATGCCTGCCTATATCATGGGATAAAAACATGGATACGCACTATAAGATACTATCTTGCCAATTGATAAAATATACACTTGTATATTTTATATGTAGACACTTGCCTATCTACGACCAATAAACGTTTTGCGCCCACATTTCGTTCGCAACATATAATATATTTATTCTATTATATAATATGTTATCTGTTACTAATGAAATGTTCATTCCGGCTTTTTAAGCGGAATATTACCTATTAACTCAATTGTCAAATCTAAATGATTTTAGAGATGTGACGTCATCTAACAATATTGTTTATGGATGTCTAATGATACAACAGTATTTTAAATATATTTCACTTCAAAACAAGATTTTTTAATATATTAAAAACACACGAACAGGGCCACGGATGGTTGATATCTCCCAACACGTAGGTACCAAATCAAAGAAACGGCGTGAGCGCACTATGCTAAAATTCACCGGTCAAGCAAGTGGAATAAATTTGTGTTATAGCATTTCTTCCAATTTGATTGTGATCAATTAATATTTAGCAATTTGGTATGATTTATTATGCTTTGACGCACCGTACAGTTACCGTAGTTAGAGAGGTGACGGCGTGTATGGGACTTTCTGCCCTAGAAAGGGCAGGATTACCCACTACCGGCATAACGAAATACCCTGGAGACACCTATGTAGTCGTAGCGTATCAACAGCCGGTGTTTGCCTTTGGAAATGCGCATGTGCAAACGGTAATGCTGCTAGTGGAAAAGGGACTCGGGTAAGGGAATAAGCAGTGATTTTACACAATATTATCATTTTGTATTATTAAATATTGTTGTACAAGAAAGTAAACTACGATCATGAATTGCATAGATTAAGTTCACTTTTATGGTAGTGTAAAAGGTAGTACCCATGACTCAAAAATGACTGAGTATATTAATAGTAGAGTATCCCCCCCCCCTCCCTCCTCAACTTTTCCAACTTGGAAATACAAGAAGTTTGTTAAAAATATATTCTTGAGAATTGGGACTCTCATATAGGCATACGTTTCATCCCGTATTTGATATAATTGATGAAAGAGTAACAAACCTCATATATATTCTTGAATTTGGTTTAATTGCTAATATTGATCTAGATTTAAGCCGGGACCACCCGTTTGACGTGCAATCCAAAATTCGGAGATAATCTTATTTAGACGTCAGAAACGGACAGACCCCAAAAACGGTCTGAACTTTCAGTATTGTTCCAAACTGTTTTCCATTTCCACCACCTTTTCCGAAGTAGAATATGGTATTTACTAGCTATTACTCGCGACTTAGTTCACATTTTTTCGCTATAAAAACGCTATGTGTCGATCTAGTATCTACCACATATATCTTTAAAACAAATTTCACCTAAATACATTCAGTGCTTTTTGTGTGAAAGAGTAACATACATACATCCAGATATACAAATAGATACATACATTAAATGCACACAATCTTATAAACCCTTCCGTTTATAATATTAGTACGATAATTTTCCATCACATATGGTTATATCACATATAGAGATACAATTTAACGAGGTCTGTTTGTTTGTATGATATTTTTTTTACAATAAAATCATGTAACTATTGTTGTGAAGGGAATGAGTGTAGGATGAGACTAAGAAAAACATAGTGGTTGTGTTTAGAAAGTTATGACATTAATTAATCTTCGGAAATTGCTGGTTATTATGTAGTTTTGTGGTGAAAATCGATAATATTGTTTAACACTTTTACGACGGTTATTTCAGTTAGAGATTCAGCACATCAGTAAACGTCTATGTTATCTAAATAGCATTACGATGATTCGAGGAAGTAAATAGAACCTGATCATCAAACACCGCTTAATGTTTAATTATCCAGCAGTTAGTTAGTTATCCAGTACTGCCGTTTTCATTAGTCGTTACATAGATTTTACAGTGTGCCGTGAAAGCCATGCGAACAGGTTTATTATGATCAATTTGTGCGTCAGCTGTAGGAGTCCCTCAAGATGTTTATACAGGTAAACAAACAATGTGGAAAGCAGTTCCAAACGTAAATCCATCGGAAGTGGTCGGCGCGGGCGCAGACGATACCATCGGCCGCGGTGCCGCACAATGGAACTAATTACCACCTATGACCTGCACGGGTAGGGCTGCGGTTTTTAGAATACACAGCACTTTCCTTAAAAAGGAATAAAAGTTATAATTAGAAACGTACATGTTATATTTTTGGCAGTATAGGACAGTATTAAGAAATACCAGACTTTTGTTTCTTATTGTGATTCAAAATTTTATTGAATCTCATTAAATTTAGTAATATGGAAACTGTGCATTTACAATAGATTAACGGATGAAAACGTCAGTCAGGGTGTAGTTTAGATTCGTTAGCTCATCCGCTAAATGTTTCGCGAAAGTCTTAAATTCACTTCGTAATACCTTCCATGATCGTCCAAAAATAAAACATTTATGAGATTTTAGTATAGATTTTAAGTTACTGACATTGTTAGTACTTATAGTAGGTAGATGGTACAAACTAGACCGATAGTACACGGGATGAGATGCCTAACTACTTAAGTATAGCATCCATATCTTTCATAGCTAAGGAATGATTTCAATAAACTTTAGTCAGCTGAGACCTAAAATTTCTTGAATCCAAAACACATGCGAGTTTATTTTTTGATAAATTGTTAAACTGTGAAGATATCTTCATGGGCTCTTCGTTAGTTTATAGTCTAACGTTCATTTAGATTTGGCGACATACTCGATTGTCATACAATTTAATAGATTTTTTATACTTACTCATATCCCTAGTACCTACTGTTTCCAGCCCTGAACAGCAGAGGTCCTCCGGCGGAAGACGAAACAATGCCTCGGTGACCGTGTTGCTTCTCTTCATGCCTCCATGAAGTTTTTGTTCGCCCGTCTTGTGATCGTAAACAATGGATCATTTTCAAACACGGCTTAGAGGCCTTTGAGAAAAATTCTGACAACTCAATACGTCCTTTCAATACAGTTAAATAGGTGTAGCGTAGGATTCCAAAATTAGAAGTCTTAAAGTTTAAACTGTTTGACTATTAATAAGTTTGCTACGTATTTGATCCAATGAATGATCAATGATTATATTAATGACTAGCGACCCGCCGCTGCTTCGCTTGCGTACTATCCCCGCTTATTACACATTTTCCACTGACTCTACACTCCTATTGGTCGCAGTGTGATGTAATAAGCCTATAGCCTTATTCGATAAATAGATAGTCCATCACATTTATGATTTTAGTATAGATAATACCTTTAAATTATCAGATGTACCTTAACTACATATGCTTAAACTAAGTATATATGTGTGTAATTAATTATAAGGACATTTAAAAACCTTTAAATGATTTCAGTAATATAGAGTGGAATAATATATGAAATGTGTTTAGGTACTACTATTTTTATGAAATTTGTAAGTGTAAAATTTAAATATTCAAATCATAAGTTTAGGTACTATTTGTAGCAAATTATTTTAATACGCTATATTATTAGTGAAAAATAAGAAAAATTAAGACATAATAATTACCTACTTTTTTAAGTTTGTCTTAGATAATGATTTTCCTAATCTTTTTGTAAATCTGAAGGTTTACATGAAATCGTATTCCACAAAATAATAAGCCTAAATTTCAGATATTCCCGGTACAATACATTAATATTGCAAGTTTAATCCTATCTTATCTTCTTCACCGCTTAACTAACCTCGCACCCCACCTGCCAAGAGTTTCCATTGAAAAACCCGGAAAACTGGTTTGTTGACTTTTTCCCTTGTTACTTACGATTTGTGGCTCGTCTTGAGAGATATGTAGTTCCTTTTGCGGCGTTCGCCGTCTTTGAATAATGCGCCCGCGCCGGAAGAACATCGTTAGTTAGTTACTTTATTCTACTTTTTGTGAGGTATTATATTTTGTACAATAACTACGGTGAATTTTAACCGTGTTATGAGGTAAGGTAAAACTCAATTTACCTACTTATCTTTTCTATATAACTTTTGTTTGTTCGTGCAAATATGTCTACTTGTCCAAAATCCACTATGTAGGTAAGTATGCATCACTGATATATTATCGGGTAAAAATGAAACAATCGCTATTATAAAAACATTTTATTAGCAAACTAACGTAGGAAAGTAAAAATATAAGAAAATCAATACAAAACTGTAAATCTGTAAAAAATATGGTAGCTACAATTATTCCATTACATTAAACAGACCTTACGGCGTGATACTGATGTACGTGACCAGATCTAATCTGACGGATATGAGTCTCCGAAGGTCGTATGACACTTTTGCGTCGGGACGCCACTCATTATAAGCTATGGAATGCAGAGTGAATATAGGTTAGGTACTTTCAGTAATCGTTGTCGGCGTTCACCGCAAAAGTGTCGCACAAACTTGCAAGTTTGGAAGACCTCAGTGATTGAATCAGTGTCAGCGAGCGCTGCCTACTGTCCGTTGGCACTACGCTACACTGCTAATAGACATACAGATAAGCAAAAATCACAGCTCCGGTTAATCAAAATACAATTATGCTTTTGTTTTCTTTTTCATCTTAACCATAATTCTACAAATAAATAATGAAAATATTGTACAGGACGGTTTTTATTTAAGGATGAAGTGGACGGCAATCCCATTTACGGTACGTCATTCACGGGAAAGGCCCGCGGCTGCCGGCGGCTCCGCGGAATGGCCCAAATAAATAATAATTAATACATATGTACACTCGGCCCAGAGTGGTAGCCAAGCGACCACTCGCGGACGATCTCTACCTACTCTATGTCCACGACGTCCTTAAAGCTACACTGAAAACTAAATAAAATAACATTAATCATGCACATAATTATCTCATAATTCTTACAAACGAATCATAATTATTTATAAAATCTAATTATCAACTCAGGAACAAATGCAATAAATCGATCAATATTAATAAACCTTTTTGAAATATGTTCTCAAAACCAACATTATTTAATATATTACACGAATAATATATTAACAACCATATGCTCACGCATAACAGTAAAGGTAGTCATAGTTCTCTTAAAATAATTGGTAAATCTCTCAAAAGTTCAATATTAATATAACCTTATTAAAACTATAAATTCGCTAACTTTTCAAAATACCATCTAATGAGATACGAGTGGTAGAGTATAATTTTACTTCATAATTTAGTTTCATCTAAATCATTTGATATATTTACAAATAATGAGTATTGTTTTAAGAGTGTCTTCTGGCTGCGATTGCAACTAACTAGTATGATAAATACAACTATACGATCGTGAATACCAGCATTTACTTATCATATTTCATAGATTGTGAATGAAAGTTGCGCCTTGTGTAGTCACTTCTGACATGATCTGAACACGGCTACAAGACGGCACTTAAATGTGCACTAATTTAAATTAAGACGTAGTTTCTCTTTTCGGTGAACTCGTGCATTTCATTTAAAACGGCATGTCAGATGTGTCTATGATTCACAATGAAACATCGTAAACAGTAGAACGTAGGCTCGTCGGGTTACCCCCGTGACCCTTGACACAACGTAAGCGTCCAAAGAGCTGATCTTAACCAAAGCTGACAGGTTCTTCAAAGTAAAACATTTTGGCGCTGCGTTTCGTGTACCGTGTGATTGACCTTTGAACACTAAGGATAAGCATGTATATAGCCGTGTCCCTATCATATCAAAATATTTTAAGTATCAAAAGTCTGCTCATTTTACACAAAGCTTTAAAAATAATTCTACTTTGTAAAATTTTGATCGTACATGAACATACTACTCAAGTCAGTCTGGTAGAAGCATTAAAGGCAGTGTTGTGTTAAATTAATACTAAATTAGTTTTGTAGACGAAAGTTCTAGTTGGCAAGACGTTTATGAAATTACAAGGCAATCTAAAAATAGGTTTTATAGGTAGTAGAAGTTAATGGGCCGTCACAAATACTCACATGTTGTTTTTAAGTTTGATTGGTTGGTGTTTCGATGATTTTTATCATCTACAATGCAACTTTATAATCTAAACAACATGATTACATTTCAGATTTCAAATAAAACGAGTAATACAAAGAAAAACAACAAAACACCAACTTTTGTTTACTTGTAGGTAGATTTGTTGACTTTCATATCGGAACCCATTATGCTTTAGTGTAAAATTTGTATTGGACATGTACGCGGCTGATGTTCAATACAAAATACACCGTCACCGATTTGAATTTTATTAATGGTTTTTAAGTTCTCATTGTAACAAGTTAAATTTATTAACATTGAACCATTTAATAGGCTTGAGTATTTGACCTTATAACGTAATAGAAAATGTTTCAGTAAAATATGTCAGGTCAAATCGCGGTGACATTGCTGAGACGCAGCCACTGCCGAGCGCTGACGTGTGGGGGCCGAATATTATCGGCTTGTCTGACCTTAGCATTGCTGTTCAATTTCGATTCGATGATTGGATCAATTAATATGCATTTAATAATATGACGGGAGTTCTAAAAGTGTTTTCGTACTTTCAGAAAGACCTTCGAAAATGTCCGAGGAACGCTAACTGTGTTTCGTTATTTAAGTTGAAAACGTCTGGATGAAACGTCATTGCTTGTGTACAGGGACAAAGACAAAGTTGTCTTCGCAAATCACAGAATTCAGCTCTCGGTCTAAGCTTATCAGAACTATTTTAGTCTTCATAAACAACACAGTCAGTAGGTAAGTTGTCAAATCATAACAGTGGAACACAAACATAGTTAAGATTATTACCTACCACTGAGTGTTGGCCTTAATATAAATTTCAATGTAAGTACTTGATGATTGAAAGCAATGACTCGTGACTGTGTTTATTAATAAGTTTGGACACGGAAAATGAAATCAACATAATACCTAAGTCGACCACGTGTAAGATTAAGATTGTAAAAGATGTGGATGGGCATGAGTCACTTAAAATGTTCGGTCGGGTCGGATAGAGATGTAGTGGTGACGCGGACGGCAAGCCGCTTCACGCCCGCGCCATGCTGCGTCATGCACGTGCCACGTTCCGACACTCATTAAAAGACTAAGTTCCTGCAATGGAGGTCGGACCAAATTATTTTTTTTCCGTACAAACTGCTGTGTAATCTATTAGCGAACCGACATTTTCTAACTAAGTTGCTTGCGGTCGACAAATTACCCAGATTCGGAAATGTGAATAGACGATTATAATCTTCAGAAATGCTCAAAACTGCGAAAGTTCATTGTTTAAAATCATTAAGTGTTATCGGTACAATCAATTTCTAAAAGCGACAGTGAAATAGCTCATAGGATGGTGTCCACGAGGCGAGCCAATTACTTTTTACTGATAGTAGCACTTTCATGCTGCTTTCATGTTCGGGCTTATTGATGCACGTTGGGCTCGGCAGTTTGTGCAAACAATGCGCGCTCCGTGTACACCGTAAGTGCTGGACCCGAACAAAGAAAGGCCAATTTGTCAGACGAGAAAGGGAGCACAATTTTAAAGACCATGATTGAACTACCACTTGTATTTCTAATTTATAGCAATCTGGGAGCAATCAGGCTCCTCGGAGTACCCGGCGAAAGATGTAATATTGGGAATGAGAAACCGCTCACCGGCCCGTCCGATATGGATGGTCAAATAATCGTCTATGGCTCCAAATAGGCTATTTCAAAGAAGCGTATTAAAATAATAACATAGTGTTATTCGTATCACAAAACAGAGACTAAACTCTCATTTTAAACGGATATTACGTAACATCGGCGATTAGCGTACCAGTAGGTACCGCCGTCGAAAACGATAGTAATGCCATTCATGAGCTAAGTATGAGGAAAAAATAACACCACGAAATGAACTGCGAGCCACGCTCCGCCTTACAGATGCGATATTTGAGCGGTGAAAGATGGTAAGTACTGAATACTCGTTCTTTTACTCTGCTTTTTTTATTTTTTTAGAAAGTTTAGTCGGTCGCACAGCGGGAGAAATTACGGCGGCGGCGGGCAGTAATCCCAGCACTGCTCATCATTGTCGGAGCGCGTTTATCTGATGGCTGTTTCACTCGCCTTGATAGGACAGCCCGGACACCAGATAAGTAACCGACCCTCTGAGCTACATAAAAGGCATGCAACCGATCGATTTGAATTCTTTATCTTTCAGGAACCGAATATACCTATTCAAAATGCATGAAATACGTATGACTTTATTGTAAACTAAAATTATTATGACTAATAAATATGAAACGTAGACTTTATCATAATCTCGTAATTAAACACTTAGTAGTACCTGTTCTTAGCTAAAGCTAAAATTTATTCGGTAACGGGCGGAATTACATACAAATTAACAATTAAGATAACGGCCAAGAACCTTCGAATCTCTCCTTTACGACTGCCTTATTTTTCTAAACCACTTAATTAATTAGCACCTTACCAAATTCATCTGTGATACTTCAGCCTTTAGGTATTCGATTAAAAAGTACATTTGTTTATCACCGTGAGAAAGTTCAATTGACTATGAATGTTGGGAGTTTTGTGGCGCCGGCGCGGTTACCTCTTGCTGGGCTTGACGGTGCCGTTTGCGGCGGTGTTCTTCTGCGCGATGTGCGTCTGGTAGTGCTTGGCCAAATGCGCCTTTTGTCGAAAACTCTTGCCGCACAGCGAACACGAGAACGGCTTCTCACCGGTGTGCGTCCGCACGTGCACATTCACAGAGTACTTATCCTTAAATCCTTTCGAACAAATTGAGCAGTAGTGAAGAGATCTTTCTTTTCTCACACCGTTCGACGTTGATGTCGCCGCCTGTATCGCCGTCCCCGACTGCGCTTGAGTAGCAGGCGGGGAGTTCTTATTCTGTAACCTTTTGGGTTTTTTGCTAAGAGTCTTTGTGCTGGTGACCGTAGGCGAGGCGGTAACGATCTGTAGGTGCTGGGGTAGCTGCACATCGCCGGCTGGGATCATCGTGACCAGCTCGCCGTTCACGTGATGTATGTTGTACACGCTACGGGTGGGGTCCAAGGGCTCCACCGTACAAAACGGTTGGATTGATTCGCCGAGTTCTGTTGCTATCCTTTTTAACTTTTCATAGTCTTCTGGGTAATTGGCATCTAAATGTGATAGCAATATATCGTCGACGCTTTGTGTCGATGACGGGTTTTCACCGTTAGTGATCACTGTCGTATTTGGATCTTCTAATAATATTGATATGTTGACGTTGCCGTTGGGAGGCCCGATGGCCATTAGAAGCTCTTGGTCCGTCTCCTTGTTGTCGGCGTACATAGACGGAACATCTGCCTTGTTGTTGTTATTAATGATGACCCTTTTTAGTTCTGTACTTCCATCTAGTTTTATTGCATTCTTTTGTATCGTACTATATCTAATGAATGCCTTGCCCTGTAATGCACTTCGTAATAAAGATTCATTTGCTTCATTTTGATCTGTTAATTTCCAATCATTGTTATTATTATTAAATTCGACTGCGTTTTCTAAAATAGTTGGATTTCCGACAATAGGACTGTGGGGATCATCTTTCTTTTCACTATTAGAAAATTCCGTTTCTTCGTAGTTGTAAGGTTCCACTTTCACTAAAGTACTTGTATTTAAATCGCTACTAGGGTTTTCCGAGTCAGCGTCTTCGTAGTTAAAACCTTCTACTTTTGGCAGGTCTTGGGTAAAGTCGTTAGGGAATCCATTCATATTCAATATTGATTCCAGGTCTAACGACGGTGGTTGTTCTATGTCTGCTGGACTTGACATAGAGACGTCTTCATCCTTAGTCCAGTAACGATTCGTGCTTGTTTCGTTTATATCCTGATTGAGCACTGTAAGTGTGTAAATTTGTCCATCTGTATTACTAATTAATTTGTTTGAAATCGCAGTATCGGAGCAAGGGTTGGAGCCATTAATTTCACTCTCCGGCTGGTTCCAATAATACTTATTAAGATCTTCTAGCATGGCGGTTTCAAGGCGATCGCGGTCGCGATCTACGTTCCAAATGGAATCGAAGCTTTGCAAGGTGGTGGACGTAGTGGCTGTGGCCATTCCGGCACTAGCGGTGGTCGGTGCACCGGGAATACTCAGAAGACTGTTATTGTTCTGTTCCTTGGGCTCCTCCGAAAGTAACGGGTTCGACCTCGAGTCAGGCGATTCCATGAACACATTCACTGATCGCATTTGTTGCTTATACTGGGCATCAGTAACTTCATTCGACGTCACGAAATCAAAGAAATCTGACTTTGACAGTTCTGGGGCAGTGGCAGTCATGTCTACCGTTTCAATTATTCAACCGAGGACGACTACTCGGTCCGATCTTCTACATCAATCCGTTTGCTGCGTAAAGCAAACTTTCACTGTTTGTTAGCTTTGTCTTTGTACTACAATAAATACATCTAATTTTAAATAAGTGATTTATAACCCGGTATGACTTGTACTTTATTGGCAGCGCTAGAGCGTCGGTAACTGAGGTGCAGGTGCGGTGCGTGGGCGGGGGCTACTCGCGGCCCGGCGCGCGCGGTTCTATCGGCGGACCAATGGAATGTGCGAACTTGATCCGTCCGTTCCTTTTTCCCATTATTCACCCCGACTCGGTCGCTGCTGGTCAAGAACTCAGTTCACGAAGCTCTCAGCAGCGGAGGTGTGGTATTCGCAAATGCTTGCCATTATGTCGCCGATCTGAAATAAAAAGAGAAAAGGCGGTCAACAAAATTTGCACGCTGTATTATTATCGTGGCAATTAGGGGATGTAGTCAGTTTTATGAGTGGAACGAAACGAGATTTCGTATCGTGTTTAAATCGTATCGTCTTAAAATTGGAATATAGCTGTTACTGAATGTTTAATTAACAAGCTCGCGTTGTTCGTGTCTTTAGATCCTGTACGAAACCAGGGCGAGCAAGTCACGCGTCGTGCCTATCAGGCATCACGTAGCCGCCCTCCGCCCGCGCGCCGCCTTCGCCGCGCGACACCATACTTTTGCACAAGCAAGCAAGCAAATTATTTGAACTGAACATATCTGCTACATTTTTATTATCTTACGGTGTATAAATTTGTAATAGTTTCATCTGATATCGGTAGATTTTGTAGTCAATTTGGCAATCCTACATTGACGAATCATTGTGAAACCACAAAGTGTTACATTTGTCCCAATAGGTATTAAGTTATCTTGACATGTTTTATTTCAAATAAAAGCTATAATTATTTCGACATTGCACATTACTTTCATTTGAGGAATATAAACGAGGTGAATAGACAAGTAGATCTTTATTGAAAAACATTTCCAGAAATAATGATACATTTTAAAACCTATTGCCAATTAGGTATAACATTCAAGAACAAAAACGAACTTTAGTTTTAATGTTTCTTGCTATATTTAAGCAAATAATGTTAGTAATATATTATTATAATGTTACTCAATCATTACATATGAAGTAACAATATATATTATTTGTCTTAAACATTGAATAACATAAAATGAAAGTGATGTTAACAATTGAAGGAGCTTGCAGTCTCGATCAACTTTCTTTAAGATTGTAAAATTTTCATTGGACGTTTAGAACGGTTCTAATAACAGGTCTATTTGTTGTTTATTTCATTTTTATATACTTGTCCAGGCAGCACGATGTAAAATGAGAAAGGTCTGTCATGAGCGAAGTGCCCGAATTGGAGCAGGCGCGCGGGACCGAAACACATGGTATTGGGTTTCGACAGCTGATACAATGCCAACTGCCAATATGAGACCAAATATTAGTTACCGGTCTACTGCGCCATGTCCGTATTAAGTTATATGAGACATTTATGACGAATATTTTTCAACAACAACATTTATTGATAAACTTTTCAGGAAGCACATTGTCATATCGACAATCGTGTATAAACAGGAAAACGCTTCGGATAAAGTAAAAATTTAATTTACGTCACATTTTGTATCATAGATCTATCTGTAAAAGTATAAAACTTTCTCAACAAATTGAAATTTAATCATTAACGGTACACAATAGCCGCAATTTGCAGGGTCATTACTATGTCTCATGAGAACGATGAGCAACAACGTGCTATCAAAGTGTGATCGAAAGCAATAAAAATATTGGAACGAATGCATAATACAGTATTTTGCTTATTTCTGGCTTCATTTTATTAACTTTACAATTTACTGTTAATTACGTAACTAGTGGAAAACAAACCTATACTAGGAGTTATGTGATAATCCTTAGTATTTAACTTACTAAAACACTATGTATCTAGCCATAATATATTTCTTAAATATAAAAAATATAACGACTATGATATAAAACAGAAATGTTTTCTTTAAAAGGGATATAATGTAAAAAAAACAGTCTTGCTATTTATTTATACTTTGGTCTTCAGGACGGGTCTAAAGCCTATTTATTATTTAGCACTCTAAGATCGAGATTTGGTCAAATATTTATAAAAAAAGAGGCAAGAGATCCATGTCAGCGACGGTAGGTATTTTTTTTTTACTATTACAAGTGTGTTTTTTTATTTTTTTATTTTTAATATATGAATTGGTTGACTTCCCAATGTCATTTAAAACTTTGTATAAGTATCTACTGTTAACGCGCCAGCTTTCGGTCATTCACCTGTGCGTTTCTATAATATCGGTATTTGCCTAATTTGAAAACTGTAAAACAAACAAATAGATGAAATCTTTAGTGTGTGTTACGTTACGTTGCACAAGCCAAAAGTCGATTAAAATTTACACCTTATTTGCTGGAAGAATGTACTAGATTACAAAGTGACAGAGTGGACGATGTAGCTAAACAACGATAATCGTAAAGATATTTAACTACTCTTGCATTGATTTCTGGCAAACGCTCATAAAACTCTTAATTAAATTTGTAATTTACGCTTTTGCATAAAACTGATAATTAAACTGTATTAATTTTTGAACACATAGAAAATACCTTCCTAAGTTTGACGTGCGAAACTTTTGCAATAGTCCGAATGGACATGCTAAAAGTTAGTGACACTTTGTTATTGGTGTCAATCAAAGTATGCCATCGCTTTAACACCTTGAGTGAGCTGTGTAAGAGGAAACGTAAGTTATTTCTGTATATGATTGGACTTCCGGGTGACTTTGCTCGCTTTCAATCTGCGTTTTATTTCTTGCAAAAAGTTGAATAACATCTAGAGTAGGTATTTTTAACTAACCACTTATCGTATAAAGTAAAGAAAGAGATGCAAGCACTATGCATAACAGATCGCCATAAAATTGAACCATCTGCATCGTATAAACCAGTTAGTGCATTAATCACATTCTAATTTTGTAGACATGAATTAACTTTCATTTAGATAGTAAAATTGTATATATCTGACTAAAAGCTCATTAATAGTTCCATATTCAGAAATAAATCAAGTAGCCAAGAGTTTTCGGTTGTTTTATGAAAACCGCAAACATAAGTGTTTATTCTTCACCTTATCATCATTTAACGGTCGGTGCCATTTTGAGTCATCCACCGTCAACTTTGTGTTAGTAAAACTGTTCAGATCACAAAAAATCATTCAATTAGGATATTTTGTGGCAGTAGGTCCCACGTGTATCTAATTATTAAACATATCCTAGCATAGAGATGCCTTGACTATATTGCTTTTATGTGTGTATTGTTCAAGTATTTCCTATCGTAATTTGGTACATCAAAAAACAATTGATTTCCTATCGTGGGTGGAATGCCGGAATTAGAGCAGTTAAGAAATGAATTAAAAGTACCTAGTTATCGAGAGATTTGAATCCGAAGCTTCAGGACTCAATTACGTGTTATTTATCTTCAATATCATTCAAATATATAGTTAGGTAGACAGATTTGCTTGTATTCTACTATAATTTTCTGTAGGTGTGGCTTGTAGCTTAAGGCATGACAGATGACACTAACGTGGATGTGGGAAGAAGTTAGACTAGTAAAGTGGATGCTTGCTATCTTTGAGAAGTTTGTTATGCAGCTTCGGGGCATAGCTGATGAAGATTTATAAAATATGTCATTTTACGACAATATTTGGCTCTAAAATAGTAATTTACATTTATTCCAGCGGAACCCCATTGGATTTTCTCTTGTTTTGTTTACAAACGTTTCTACAATATAATGTAACTAAATACATGTCCGTCAAAATCATAAACATTTTACTTAAATTACATTGATCTATAGCATTCTAAATATGATACCATATAAAATATATGAAATTATTCAATTAGTCGCATCAACTAAATTCCTCTATACAAAGTTTTTTCATTGTTAGCTTTCATACAGTACATAATCGAATTTGGAAATATTCAATCGCTTATGAGTATATACACAAATCGTTTAAACATTCAACTTGTTTTATCACGTACAACTCCAGTACCAGTATATCGGCTTCATAACGTTCTCATTAGCAAAATATTATTTTAAATTGCGTACGTAACACCGCGGTTTCAGAGAATTGGGGTCTCTTGTTGGTATAAAGTGACCGATAGCGACCGATTATCGTAATGAGTTACGTTTTGCCCGGCACCGGCATGATTAAAACAATGACTCGGACCTAATGACACGAATACGTAATGAGTAATGACTCAATTTATTGCGTGTCGTTATCGTATTTTTTTACTTTGGGAGTTATTATTGTTTTGACGCAGGTGATTGAAATACAATATAAAGATGATGATTGTTAACTATAATATTTAAAAACATAATGTTAGACATAATAATGTTAGATTTAATAAAATCAGTGAGTAATGGTATAATTTATTGTGGCATAAAATGAAAAACCGACCAATCCCTAAAAACTTACCCTTGACTTTCCTGTGATTTCAAATTAACTTGTATGTGTATATTCAGGAGAAATTGATGAACGCGGCTACAAATGTAATAAAACTATAATTAGGTACTCTTGCTATCCCAAAAAATAGTCTTTAGTTTTTAAGTTGCTCCGAATATAAATCAAATTTGAGATATTTCGTGGTTATGTTATTACTGTGGCCATTACGATTGTTTAATTCAAACAAAATACACAATTTTTAACAAGCTTCATCAAGTCGAGGCCAACTAACTTTACAGAGTGATTTATCTTAGGGGCGTAATAATGTGATTACAGCTAAAAGAGCTGCTTAACCTTTAACTATTGCATTCATGTAATGGTTACGTCTGCGCACCTTAGAAAGCCAGCTCAATTAGAGCATTGTAGTACGAGAAACATAAATGCAATTCACTACTATTAACTAAAATACTGAAAACCACAAATTGCTTCGTCGTAACAGCATCACGGACAAAAAGACGGATTTACAAAAGTATTCGTACTAAAGAACGCGCTGTTATGAGGAACTATCAGTAAAATTATTTATCTGAACAGCTTACGTAATATTTACTTTTGGAAAGTATACAATATAATGTGTGGTTAAAGTATGCAATGTGGTATCTACACTTATATAGAAAGAAAAACATGCTCCTGCAAAACAAGAAAACATCAGAGGACCAAAATTAATTTAAGCTTTTTTTGCCCTCCTCATGAATTGAAAAATTGTGTTTTGCACGTAGTGTATTTGTAGTAAACAAAAAAATACACTTATCATGCTTATTGCAATCAGAAAATGTATTTTTAATTCGGTTCGAAAATAAACCTAATTAAAGCCTTAGGGCGTGGAAAAACCTAGTCGCGACTTAAATGTATAAACTCGTCATTATTCTAATTTTAAAAATACCGAGTTAGAATATTCTTTAAATGTTATCTTATCTATACGCAGATGTTTTAAGCTTTTAAGAGCTGGGACAACAAATCTAATGATTCATGCAGAGAATTTGGCGACTTAAAAACAAATAAGTCCACAACTAACTGCAAGCAAAAAGTTTTGGATTGCGTGCGAAAAATTACAATAATCATACCCGTTTCATAGAAAACACTGATTTAGATATTTGATAGCCTGAGCAAGGCTGCATTTGAACAAACTATTTTTGGTCCAAAAATCGAGTAAATGAAACGTTTGCTGGCATCGAACTTAAAATATGTATATTATATTGGATAGCTTCATATACATTGCTCTGATTCCATGGTAAGTGTAGCTGAAGCACTTCGTTTCACTGAAATCAAAAACAACAATGGTGCTACGACTCTCAGACCATATAATAAGTTCGTTTTCTATATTGACCCGACTAGTAATCGAATCCGAGACCTCAGTGATGGAGCGCGAAAAGTCTAGCCCGCTCGGCTTTCAGCTACGGAGGAACTATATGTTTATCTCTTAACACTTTACCTATATTAACCTAAATTAAAGCGATGGCATATGTAAAGTAGCTTTTCTTTGTGTACCACTGCCGGCTGGTCGGCTGAAACAGAGCCCAGTGCCGTTCTATTGCAGATAGATGATTACGAGCGGATGATGATTTACTTTATCAAAAACGGTCCTAATGTTTAGACCAATCTAATAAATCATTCAAAAAATTAATTTATAATTTTATGTGAAATACCTAAATACCGAGACACTTTTAGTTAATATTAATGTGTATAATTAACAAATTTTTAATTGGATATGCTGCCCTTGTACTCTGAATGTGGAAAAAATCTGTCATAGCAAATGTGCGTCCGCGCATAGCTGTCAGCGCGGTCATCGGTGCCGCTGTGTAATGAAGCAATCGTTAGTGCAAATCGCGCAGATTCAGAGAATTTCTACTATAATTGTATGAATGATAAGTCACAATAATTCCTTTCCGTTTAAGTCCATCTTACGTAGTTATTTACACATCTACATTATCTCTGGCATCACACATACATTATACTCTGACTGGCTTAAGATTACGTGTCTATGTAAACGTGTAGCAATGATTTATCAAGAATCCATTAATTGACAATTTTAGACATCAAGATCGTAATATTTTTTTTATCTTGAAACACAAAGAACTAGACTTATTGAGCTGTTACTTCTGCCAGTGTTGAAAAAAATACCACAACAAAGCACTAGTTAAGGTGTTTAATATACCTGGATTTCGTGGAGACCAATTATTATCAAGTAGGTCGTTTCAAGAAACAATCGTGTCCAAATTAATTTTTTCACGTCACAAGTCGACAAGTCGATTGACATATAATTTCACTCATTATTAACAAGTAATCTACACCAAATTTTCCGAATCGGAATCGGAAACGTATCAATATATCACACAAGGATGATGATTACCAACTAGTCAATTCACCTTTAAATTTTATACATTATTTTATTATATTCTTCTCAAACTATTGTTTCAACTATTGAATTGATACGTTATATAATATGCAAGTAATTTATTGCAACTTACTTTTTTATTATAATAGTACAATATAACTTCTGGATTGTCTAAAATTAGATTTAAAGCTACCACAGGTTCAGAATTTGTCACTACCAAGAACATACTGTAGTTTTCTGTTAATGGAACTCAACTGATTGCACCTAGTGAAACTCTTTTGTTGTCAATTATACAAACATAATTAAGCAAAAAGGAATAAAAACTAGTGCAAGATGTTTTTAAAACAAACATTTTGCCTGCATGCATATATTTTGTTAATATATTTTTTAAGCCAGTGACTGGTATAATATTGTTTGATTAAATCCTTTAACTGCCCATGAACTTATTGGTACAAAATCAT
Source organism: Glyphodes pyloalis (assembly GCA_037074685.1). Classification (NCBI taxonomy): domain Eukaryota; kingdom Metazoa; phylum Arthropoda; class Insecta; order Lepidoptera; family Crambidae; genus Glyphodes; species Glyphodes pyloalis. The sequence goes on along the minus strand of JAYKKO010000015.1, from coordinate 3,990,363 downwards.
CATCGGTTGAAATATATAGTCTTATTTTATCTGCTACATAATATTTTTTCAATGTGAAAAAATACAAGGATAATATTATTTAAAACATGTATGCGCATGCGCTTCCACCATCAGGAACTACCGACACAAAGAGAAGACATCAACGAGCTACCTAACTTTGACTTCAAACTAAAATGTGTATTAGCACTTAGTAATAAATGCTGAATTAAGGTAATTTATAATACACTCCATGCATATCGATGATGAGCTTTCCACGTCCACTGGTATTGTAAAAGTATCTACCGTACTTTTTTATAAGTGGAAACAATCATATTCAGTTCTCGGGAAGTAAAATAAGGCAAACAACTAACGTAAAGATAGGTATTTAAGTGTATGTTCTCAACTAAAACTATTAATAAACTTCTGATATCAGCTACTTGTAAATACGCGTAATTCTACAAGCGCATATTAATTAAAAAGTTGGTTTGCGCAAGAGTTCCTGCGCGTCCGGCGCCGGCGACACCGACCTCGCCTCGATTGAGATATTCATTCAGCTGTCACTGAACCCTCTGTTAGGTCGCACTGCTATTTTGGACCTTGTGACATCTTTATCAGCCGCTATTTAATTGATGACCGATTCATTCAACAACGTTTACTTCAAATAAAATTAAAAAGAAAGTGGGTGAGCAAATAGGCGAAAATCAATTACCAACAGTAGGTACGTAATTTTTTCCTTGAGAACTTTTTTCGTTAATTTTTTGTTAGGACCAGACTTATATAAAGTCGAATTTGCACTGGAATTGGTTGGTAGTTTTAGTGGGAACATTATATTACCAGACCTACGTTTGCGTGTTGAGAAGGTTTTAGGTATATTTTTAAACTTTAAATACAGCAAATAACGAAACAAATTCAGCCACTTACGTGTGTGTTCGACAACACATCAAGATAAACACTTGCAGTTCGAAATTAGTTCTTCAGCGAACAACATAAGAATGGTACAAAGTTCAAAATGTGTAGTCTGACGTGCTTTTGTCTGTACATCTATGTATTCTACTGCTTAAGCTGTGCTAGATCTCGTCTCATTTGGAAAGAATCTTATATTTTTTCTCAAATGAATGAAAACCAGAATATAATTTACCACATTACAATCAAATATTTAGCAACAATTTAACTTGCATGTAACCAGTTAGAGATAGTTAATAAAAGGTTGGAGCTGTTAAAAAAATCCGGTCCTAAATAAGTAAAAATAAATAAAAATGTTTATTAACGTTTTAGAAAAACATATTTCGAAACGCAATGTTCCGTTTAACACGTTCAAAATAGTGAAATATGAAAAGTATTGTGGATATATTACTTATATACCAAGACTCAGCAAACAGACAGAGATTTCTTAGCTTAATTTATTCCATTGCAGCCGTAGCTCAATTGGGATGTGGATTTGATAAGTTTAGTTGAGCGGAGCACGCATGTGGGTTAACGAGCGTTGCGCCATTTGCCGCAACAGTGTTGCCAACTACCTCTTTTAATTTGTCCTTTATTTAGCCAGCTTCCGCCGTGATCGCCGTTTTGCTAAAAACTCGACCGGAAATCGATTTAATATGTTCCCGTCTTTCTATACGAAATATCTGAATAATTCATCTTATATGAGGAGGAGAAGAAAACCTTTTTGTTTCACCTTCAAAAGTAACTTATAAAGTCATTTTCGTGAACATATCAAGTTGTTAAAGATTCATTTAACCGACTATAATATAATGGGTAAGAAAAATTTTATACAAAGTCGATAGGTACATTAAAAAAGCAATACGTGTAAACTTAAATCTACAATTAAAAAAAAAGTTTTTAGATGTTATTAGATGGTAGATATTTACATTATAAAAATAAATGTAAATATGTATATAGATACATATAATTTACAAATAATGTAATATATACAATAGTTCAGGTCCTAAGACCGTTTTGTGATGTCATAAATAACAAATCTATCTATGATTTAACGAGACTTTTATTACGATTTTTTATTAGACGACCTCCGTAGCCGAGAGGCAAGCGTGCCGGATTTTAGCGTTGCGCCATCTCTGAGGTTTCGGGTTCGATCTCCGGTCGGGTCTATATGGGAAACGAACTTTTCTATATCGTCTCGGGCCTGGGTGTTGTGGTACCGTCGTTGTTTCTGAGTTCTCAAGCACAAGTGCTTTAGCTACTCACCATAGAATCAGAGCAATATATTATGTGATGTTGTCCAATGTTATTATTTGTTAATATTATTAAATTTAGATCTGCGTCGACTGACATACTTTATTGTAAGTAGAAACAAAACTATCTTAAAAATGTATTAAGATGTTGCCGATAGAGTTTATAGATATACCTACTACATAAAAATATTACTGAGCTGAAAAGTCTAATTGGAATGATTGCTATTTCATAAGCTATTTAGTTTTTTTAATGTTAGTTTGAAATTGTAAATTAAAAAAATGAGGCTGGACGTAAGTGCTCTACAATAAGGCTAAAATTCTAAAAATACATTTTATTAATCATGTTTTAGTGCTTATTAAATGATTATTACACCAAACCAATTATTTTGTTAAAGTTAATAGGTATGAGCACTGTTTTATGTTTTTATCTCCTTGAATGTTTAGAGTTTAATCAGTTTGCAGTTTATGATTATGATGACACTAAAATGCATGGTTGAGGACCTCAACCGTACCTCATAGCCGTACCTAGGAGTAATATGAAGTGAGCGCGTACAACGAGATGTGACGTTTCGATTAACTCTCCATACATTTGCTTGCGGCGTGATCGTAAACTCTATTAACCCTGTGACGAACACATTCCCATATCACTGACTGACTACTATTACGATATTTTTACCTACTCTTATTTATAAACAAATCCAATAATAAGGCTATTAGCAATATTATTATGATGCCTGCTGTTTTATTAAAATTGCAACGTACATATACGTAAATCATGGGTCATACGGTACGATTACTGATGATTACTAGGTGTAGTGTTAAGTAATCCCACCAATATTAAAACAGTTGTAAAAAGTAAAATGGTTACACAATCAGTCAATTTTGACATTACTTGTTTATTTGATTTATATTAATGATATAAATTCCAACGAATTAGTTTTGTAAATAATTGCATTTCTACTCAAAATAATGAGCTAATTAGTTAATAAAATACTGTTCGTTAAAAGCTAGGACGTGTAAATGGTATCACGGTTCGTTTACAAATTATCTGAATCTGTTCGGTATTTCCTTGCTCTTATAAATAAACAACAATGAGAGCGATAAAGTAACGCCTGTTTGGCACATTGTTCCACGTTAACCGTTACCCAAGCTCTGAATGTTCGACAACGCGACCAATATCTATGGCGGCTTGTTATCTTTAATTAACACGGTATAAACGACCTCGATATCGCAACCACAATGCGCAGACTTATCTCCCTGCCCATCTCTGATGTCTACAAATTGAGCTGGATTTATTTGCGACAAAAATTACCGGACCATTAGTACTAAAGCTTTACTGGAATTGTCACTATCTCGAGAACATATTTTAGAAATTCGTTTTGTATTTTTTTAAATAAATAACAATACATATATAAGAAATAAAAGAAAAAAAAATTAAATGAACTCATAAACAATACAATAAACAAAATTAAACAAATTAAATAAAAATATTTAGTTTTTAAATATTCGTATTTTTCACATGGTTGCATGGAAAATATTTTTATTGACACTTTTTTGCAATTACGACATTTGTGTAGTAATTGCAAAAAAGTGTCAATGAATCAGCTTATGTTTTTTACATCATTTTTGATCTTACTATTCAAGTATCAAGGGTTTTTTTAGTATTGTATAAAACTTTTGAGTGGAACACATACACACCAGGCCAGGTTATTCAATAAACCTGGTTCAGATCCCTAAAATGGGCAAATTAAACTTTAGAAGCCACCGCAAAAATTCGCTGTAGGATTACCATGAGAACGGAACGGCCGAAAACCTTCTTACATAAAAAACCTAATACTAGCTCAGTTAACAGTGTTGTTAACGGTGGATCTTACGGCGGTCTAGCAGAGGGCTCTTGCACATTGTTACTGTTTACATCTCACAAACGTTCGATTGACAGTCGCGGGTCTGCATCGTAAAGCAAGTCGCAATACAAAAGAATGTCAAGGAATAATATCGATTTATAAGTTACTCGCTGTGGTCGCGACTTCGTTCGCGTGGACTACATACTTTCATAGTCGGTTTTACCCCTATTTCCCCTAATGTCTCAAACAAAAAGCAGCCCATAGTTTAATCAAACACAGCTGTTTCATATCTCTAACTTAAAAAATAAAAAATTTTCCATGTGAACTTTCAAGGGCTGTATTACCCCCTTCCCACCTTATTTTCAGAACCAAAAGTAGCCTATGTTCAAGAAGTTCAACGTATACCAAATGTCATCAAAATCGGTTCAGTGGTTTAGGCGTGAAAGTCGGACTGACATATAGACAGACAGACAGAGTTACTTTCGCATTCATCATATTAGAATGAAAGAGCAGAAACGTTTTTTTGTAGCGATTGCTGTTGAAAGCAGCCGCTATTGAGAAGCGATGCACACGCACGTTTCGTGTTTATTCAGAAGGGTTAGACGGGAAAAAAGCCACGCGCTGCCAAACTAAAACGCTCGCTTCCTTTGTATCGATACTATATCTCGTTTTCATTGATGTTGTACGGTTATATTACTGCCATCAAACGGCTTTTACTGAATTACAATTGAATCGCGATTGTATTGCTGCTTCCAGTAACATATGTAAAGGTAGACGTTTTGACCGTATCGACGTTGCATCGCGACTGTATCGCGTTTGCATAGCTATTCACAGTTGCATGTGCATGGCCTTACACAGTCGCGTAGTAGCTCAGGTAGTAGGTACATAGCTATGCCCGCGGCCAGGCGGTCTGCGATCCAGGCTGATACGCGCGACAATGAGACGGTCTTAATTGGCGGCCGCTCGTCGCTCACTCGCCACCAAAATGGTAACGAGACCCGGACAGGGTTGCCAACCAACAACTCCTTAGAGTAACAGCGAAATAACCTGGCTCGTTAAAATAAGCACTAGTAGACCCCAACTTTTTGACTTGATGTTGAATTAAGTAGTTTTAAATTTAATTATCTTCCCTAGGGTACAAAGTAACAAAAGATTAGGTAAGTGAAAGGAAAAAGATAGAAGATACAATTTATTTGTTTTAGTGAATAAATTTGGATAATTTAAACTAATTTAAAGATTGAAACCCAATTGTGCCTCAAGGGAATTATATTGATATGGGCCTCAACAGAAATCGAAACTACGAAATCCTTAAGGCACAAAGCTGCAAATTAGTACTTTTTTAAGCTTTTAAAAATCCATCATCACTTAGAACACGTAAAAATGTCATTTAAAAAATCAACACTACAACGTTTATTCTGGTTTGAAATCCCTTGAGAGAAATGAGGTCAATTTAATAGGAAAACTTAAAAGTTGGGAACCCTGGCACAGCGTGCAGTTGCTTGCACCTGCGTCTGCTAAATATCAATTACTTCTCTTATGGAGTTGACGGCTTCGCTGTCTACCCATGGATACACCTAGCTCGTTTTGGTTTCAACACATTGCGTGTTGTCAATTAAAAGTTTCGAAGAGAACAGGTTATAACCAACGTATGATTTGAAAACAATGGCTATATAATATACATTTAACATAGCTAAGCACCAATAAATACCACCTCCTAATATATGCTACCCATTTTAATGCTCTGATAATTCGTTTTTTAGAATTTAATAAATAACCTACCTCAGAGGTAAGAGTAATATCAATAGGTTTTTGAAATTATTCTATCTATTTTGTATAAAGGTAAGCCTTTATACAATATAAAATTTGTTAAGACAAAAAGTCATCTTTATTTGTTGTTTGCCTCAATAAATGTTAGACAAGTAAATAATGGATACAAGTCTAACACTAACTTAATAAGTGTTTATTTTAATTACGCGAAGTTTTGATGCAAGAGTATATATAAACCTTTCAAACATAAAGAACAATTACATGACAAGAGGCTGACTTTACAATTTATCTGTTACATCTTATCCCTGCGGCTGAATGCAAAATGAAAGCTATTTATTCGTATTCGCTGAGTAATTAGCTACCGATCTATTCACGAGATCAATAAATACAAGTCGGTAACCGTAAATGGGAGCGCTGGTGCATACCAGAGCGTTCGCGTCGCCGCGCGTCTGCGCCCGCGCAGCCTGACCTCTGCCATTTACACGAAGACGACCGTTTGCTTACACAGCCTTTGATCTCTCTCGTCTACTCGGCTGTTGCAATTTTATGCCAGATTATTATGTATTCAAGTCGGATAGGAGATGAAGTGAAATTATCATTGCGTAGATTATTCCGCGTAACCGTGGACCTCCAGTGACACGCGGTTAATGCAATTAACGACCTCCGTTCAAATAAGATTTACAAACGTGAGTCTCCACTCGCAGATCCGCGCTGACGTTTATGCATCTATTAGTTGCGGGACGAACGTGCTCTATCGCTTGCCCGGACCAGCGACTAAGACCTCCTACGTGGACCCAACATTTCAGTTCTATACGAGAACCAATTGAACTATTAAAGGCCATGCCAAATCACATTTAAATAGTTTAGAATATCGGATGCGGTATCTTTATTACAGGGCATCAGCTATGATACCCTAATAAGTATTACGAGAAATTGATGCAATAAGATTTGCAATTCAATTAACCTAGTAATTATTTTCGTAGCCTAGCTTAAATAATTAAGCGTATAGATAATAAACGTGCAGTGTAGATAGTGGAACATGCGGCCATTATAAATGCCAATACAGGGCTATTGCGGTTTACGTTCTGATTTATTGCAACCGGGAGGCCGGTGCGCTCGCAAGGATGCACAATCTAGTCGTGACATTAACGCGAGTGGCTCCCGCGCTGGACACTGCGGTTCCAAAATAGGGTTAACAGAGCCTCCAGTCTAAAATTCGCAACAAAAACTGCAAGCAGTATCAATCTTAAGTAAATCTTTCATACGACTTAAAAATAAAGTCCAGGGTATTCAATGTTCATACACGCAGAGCCGAGTGATTTATTTTGTTCTAAAATGTTTTTTGCTGTAAAGTACTTTGTGGCATATATCAAACCAAGTGAAGTATTGCATTATTATTAAGGTTTTGTTGGAATATTAAATATGATGGTAACCCTACCCAAATTCCCCGATCCGTGCTTTGGTCACCTACCTCCGTCGTAAAATATTGTTCAGTGTATCTAATGCAGTATGCAGTCCAGCCGAATGATTTTCCCACGCGGCTTTACCTCTGTTTCGGTGACCATATAAATTTTAGATTCGCGCTGTCTAATATTAGATTATTGCGCATTGCGCAAACAGGTCCAAACCGCACCAAATGACAGTACTATCAATAAAACCCAGTATTTAGCACGACTCTAACAACCAGCGTTCATCAAATGGCTGCAGTAATCTCTATGAATGCTTTAAACGCTAAATCACAAGTTGGTTAAGGTTTTAATTGCGTTTGAAACTGATACCTACTAATCAGCCAGCTTATCATGAAAAAATACCTGTTATTTATTTTAAGTACGTTTTATGCTGAAGCTTAGTGCACTTTGGTACATGTTTAATGCCAGACGAGCTAGAAAAGGCGTGTTAAGGTTGTCAATCTGGTTATATAAATACGGCAACTGTATAGAATTAAAACAGTGATGACCGATTCGCCCTATTCTTAAATTCCTGAGCGATCATTTGTTTCGAGTTGATCGTTCCTAACGAATAAAATAATATGTTATGTTTGAGTAAGTGCTTAAATCTGTATCTGAGTAGTTACAGAGATAGCCTTAATTATTGCTTATACACATATTTTTATTTAGTTCCTTACATGATGTTCAAAAAGTTGATTTATGTTTCAAAATCAATGGTTACATCAAGTTTTACTTGAATAAAATATTAAGATTCTGAAGTTTACTGGAATGTTGAATAATTTTAATTATGGGATATCTTAACAAGTTTGCATTTTGCGGGGCCATCAGCTTGTAATGCGCCGGAGATTTATATGATTTGAATCGGTAAACGTCAATCAGTCGTTTCGAAATAAGCTGCGATTGCCCTACATCACAGGTGCATTTACAAAAAAGAGAAACTACGGTATCGTGGCAGCGGGGCTCGAAAGAAAATCTTATTATCGACGTAAGGGGCGACATTCGAGCAGCCTGCTCCAGTTACAGTCGCCCCCTCCGATTTGTATCCGGTTCACTCTGGTTTCGAGAAACACCTACGTCCACTCTCTTATGGTGTTTTATTAAATAATGTTATTCGCAGAATGTCCCTTAACTGGCATCGGCATGAAAATCGATATTGTTCAGCGGCTCTGTTGGCTGCAAGACGACAGTAACCGCAATTGATAAGAAAAGCTCCATTTCTTCCTTTTTTGGAAATTCATTGTAAACTACGAATTATTTTATCATAAACTAGCGACCCGCCCCGGCTTCGCACGGATGTAATGTAAATACTCAGAAATATTGGCTTTTGTATTCTTTATTGCAAATAAAAACCTTCCTCTTGAATCACTCTATCTATTTAAAAAACTGCATCAAAATCCGTTGCGTAGTTTTAAAGATTTAAGCGTACATAGGGATAGAGGGACAGAAAAAGCTACTTTGCTTTATACTATGTAGTGATTGATTTGAGTATTATACGTAAAATTTTAAAAAAAATAGCATTTTTAACATCTCGTTTAGATTTTAAGGTAATAAATGTGTTTCGTTATTTTGTGGTTTCATATATTATGTATGAAGTTTTCGTACCTAAACCAGCACTTTTTTATATTAGATTTATAAAACCATTATTAAACCTTCATAAATTTCCTAATTTTTTTTAAATATAATTTAAAAAATACACTAAACCCCAAATCTCAGACAATGCCATAAAAATAGGAAATATGTGCATGAATTAAGTACTTATATGAACCCATTTCAACGACATCTTCGTTCAAGTAAAATATAAGCATCAGACAGTAAATTGTTAAATTTTAATAGACATTGTGATGTTTCGTCAAATATTATAATGTTTTGACAGCGGCTGTCGTAAATAAATGAGGATGCTAATTGGCAGTTAACACTGGCGCCGCAGTGAGCAGCGCACGCGCCGGTAGCGTCACGCTGACAGTTGGCCGGGGCTCACACAATGCACGTGTCATAGACAGACGCTACACTGCCAATGGGATACAATGAAAAGAAAGTGCTGATTTAATGATAAGTAGATATTTAAATACCTTGATTATTGATTCAGTCTGACCTAGCGGAGAGATAAGTTTCTCCTTCTATGGAACAAAGAAAATTATGAAACTACACATTAGAATATCACAAGTACTGAAAGCTCTAAAGTATAGTGCCGAAAATGTATAGACTATTAATTCAGGATGTCCTGGGAAAGAGGCACATGTAAGGCGTGTAAACAAATACTTTTCTTTTTAAAAAATTCGTATGGTTTCACATAGTTAGGTATATATTTTTATACTACCATTATTCTAAATGCTTTCAATCCTTTGGTATAATAAAAACAAAGCTACTTTTGTTTCGTGTTTACAAGTTTAATATAAATACGGAAATTAAAACGATTTACTCAAAAAACAAAACAAACCGACCTTGTTTTTAGAGAGAGGCAACACTTAGTATTTTAATGAAAAATGTTTACTTAAAAGATGTCTTTATAAAGAACTGAGTAAAAGTGTAGGTATATTAAACAAACATTCTAATTAGGTCACTCAATAATCAAGTAAATTATACGATTTGCAGGTGAAAGTTCAAAGTTTAATCAAATATATATTTTTTTCACTTCTTGATTTTTTATCATAAATTATTTTTTATTGCTTAGTAAAATGTTTGACAGGTAAAATGAAGAATTATCTTCTGACTAACCCATAATTAAGTAAGCCCATAAGGAGTTATGATGACATGGCAATACAATTTGATAAAAAAAATGTTTTTTTTAGTTTCTTGTCCATTTAAAAACTATAGAAATTATTTAATGTAATCAGTTTTATTCGTTTCTGCATAAGCAGAAGCTTTTATAAAAATGACAATGTACAAAAACTTGGGAGTTTTTGTACATTTCGCAAGAATTTATCCACTGCCCACTTACAAATGCATAGTCTCAATTTCGATTCGACAAACCAGTCTGGTCATGTAAATATTAATTTACTGTCTTGTATCATTTGACGCCTCTTTGCAAATGCTCCGTTGACTTGACTTGCATAAATTAATGCATTTTTGGTAATGGGAAAAAACTACTTTCAAATTAATTTAGTATAAATTACATTCATGATTACGTTAAGTAACTGATCATTAGAAACCAAATAAAAAAGATTTTCACTAAGCAGAATGGAGTTTACTAATATAGCAGATTGATTAAAAAGTTGCGTTCAGTACATTTGACTTGTAAATAGGAAAAAGGCCTTTAATAATTAATGGATTTGTAATCGCACCTTATGTTATGAGGACACAACAGCACAAGTACTCGACGTTAACAGTTTTGTTAAGTAATTAGCAATTGTAACATTAATCAGTTCCTTATTTTAAAGATTTTCGAAATGACTAGCCGGCTAGTTTATTGCTAAGAGTATTTTGCAACTAAGAATGTATTTCCAAAAGAGTAAATATTTACTTAAACATCTACTCAAAACAGTTATTAATCAAGAGTGTGCTTCGACATTTGTTTTTACTACTAATGAAAATGTTATCTAACAATGTTTGCATTTGAGAGGATGGCGATGGACCGCAATTTGTAAACACAGCCCATTTTCATGCTGTAAAATAGCGTGGATGGCTTCAGTAATAACTCGAGAGTCGTGATCTCACTTGCATCAATTTATTTCGCCATTATTAGTCCGTACTTATTTATAGGTATTATCTCGTCCATCGGCCGCTTGCATTTCGTAACGATGCAGTTAACATCGTTTTGCATACTCGATGGTGTTGACGCGGAGCTTTATATTTCTTAGATGTTGTAGTACATCGAGAACATCAGGTACATGACTAAATGTATCCAATGGAAGCATTCTTTGTTCAGATTATGGATTTCATCTACAATCAGTTCGTCTTGATGGTTTAATGGTTTAAGTACCGGGTCAATCTTGGGGCCCTGAGTTGGGTCTTTGGGTCGAACAAAGCATTTTTCGTACATGATTTGTGATCACTAACCCGAATTTGGCTAGCGTGGACTTCAGGGATTATATAGTATTTTTGAGTTGGTTTGATTAAGCTGAGATCACAGATAAGCTCCAATTTATATTTCTTTTTATAAATAAATTTAAAATTTCACAACAAAGAATTTATTTATATAGTGTAAAATAATTATTTATGAATCCCAAATCACAGTTATGATGATAAATCAAAAAGATTGTAATAATTTTAGCAATCGTTGCCAGCTGGTCATTGAAATTTGATTTTTTAATTGCAAATGTGTATTATTTCTTTAATTAAACTTATAAAAGAGAACTAACTTTTAAAATACTGAACTCCTGATCAAAACACAATAAAGTAAATCGCATTGAATAATGCGTTCTGACGTGAAATACATAATTCTTCAAAGTTACTTCTCCGAGCTTTTGCTTTATGATGTATGTACTGTTAGCTTTTAATCTAAATGAGACATAAGTTTAACCTTTTTCATTATTCGGATTGAACATTTTCGTTTAGTACAATAAATCACAAACAAAACGTACTGACGTAGGACGATCGGTAGAGTATTTACTAAAGCTGGTTTCCGTTCAAAAGCTATTCGTTAGTACCATGATGTTTCCAACGTTAAACGCAGAGGCACGAACAGGCTGACACAGACGAACGGCTAGCGAAAATATCTCACCATTTAAGGTTATTTATTGGTTGTCGGAGCGGCATCAGTGCTACTAAGTCCGCTAGAACGCGCGATCGGTTAACGTCAGGGCAACGCACGCAAACGACAATTCCCGATATACATTCGAAGGCTGCACATTTGCAGCTCGAGTAGCTAGTGTAGATTCGCTCCGGCATTTACCGCTGATTCTGGGATGATCCAGATTCGCGTCCTTTCACCGCGCAGCCTTGAGCGCCGTCCAGGACTGACCATTACCGACACACCGTTGTTAATGTCCTATCGATTAACATAGATCCGTACTAAAAGATTTACTGCGCGCGGACCACCAGGGCTTTAGAAACTGCACGAATACCTAGGACCTATTGTGTTTCATTTGCTTGCCATTTACAATCCGCGCTGTTTCTATGCAAACGTTGTAGATATCTGACAATATTAGAGACAAAGCAACTCACATTAATGAATAGCTCTGTATTCATTCGGATCCATGTGTACTGTTTTCAATTCGGCTGAATAAGTTTATCCAAGGTATGAGACATGAGGCGAATTTTATTAAATCGTCAATAACTAACTACATATTCAGACCTTACAGAGATTGTGTTCCCACGTATTCGTAATTGTCGTCAATGGAACTCATAGATTTACTTTAAAAAAGTCAAAAATAATACTACGGCTTGTTATATTGATAACACGATGTTTTTACTTATTTTCTAAATTTGTGATTTAGAAATATAAAGTTAAAATCTCAATTGATTAAGGACCAGTGTTAGAATGTTTACATTCCATTCCAATTTTTGCTGGCCAGGCAACTAATTCCAACAACTAAACGAAAAAAAACATCGGCTTATGCATTCAGTAATCAGATATACAGTTCACTATTCCTCCTTTTATTAACATTCCAAGCTATGCGGAAAAACCATTCGCTTTCGATTCGATATCTTTATAATAGTCCGAATTTATTTGACCTTCCAATCATATTATTTAGGCTGCAACGTATTTATGGCAAGGTCAAAAAATTTGGAGTAAGTCTCTCCATTTCCGGTGCATTTAACTTGAAACAAGGCGGTACAATATATAGCGCGCAATGAGGTTGCAGCGCTGCGCTTGCTTATGACGGACGCACAGCCACTACGGCTGCCAATTAAGTCGAATATCGACAACTCCGCCCAATCTGGCGGACGTGACGCTCGTTTGCAATTTAAACGCGATCGTCAATCGTTACTTTTGTCAATAATGGCATTTTTAATTGATCGAGTTCTTTTTTCGAATTTAATAGACTCTATCTAGAGGTGCTGTTGATAGAGTTTTAACGCCGGCTAACTGGGTTTAATCTTTTTATATTATTTACAACAGTTGAATACGTACAACGTTCTGAACACGTGCAAATGTTGTCTATCTCATTTTAATAAATTAACAAACTTATGTTATATTGGGCCTAAAACAGCATACAACATGTGCTCATTTAATAAAAGTAGTCAAAAAACGAGTTCATAAATATTCACCTCAATTTACACGTGTTTACTAAGCATAACCTTTTGAGCTTATTGAAGATTATTTTAGCGCAGTGGTTTAGGAAGAATTTTCTGTTGATACGTTTATATTCCGTATTTAATACCACGAAAAGCTTTAAATTCTCTTATCAAGCATAACGCAGTCAAACTTAAGTACGAGTATTTAGGTCTCACTTAAATCATTAACCAACTGCGGTAAAATAAATTAATTCTTACAATTATTTTTAAACACGTATCGAAGAAAATCTTCTGATGATAGTTGTACACAAATTACCTTAAATTTCACGATATTAATTAAAACATGTTTCGACCACATTCTTTCCGACATTAATACTGGTCCACTTTTTCAGTGTTCGGCCATCACAAAGATATAAAATTGGCATGGCCATTGTTCTTCATCACTTCACAGAGTCACTTTCGTAATGAATATGGCCAAATTATAATTCCACAGAAAAGGCACTACACGCTTTGCGAAACCGGAATTGTGAGTTTTAATTGAAGGGTTCATGCAGTTCGACTGTTTATCAAGGTAATTGCCGCGAGTTTTAAGTGAAAACATAATTTTATTTAATAACTTTCCTTTAAGGTGCTCCAGTTATTGACATTTACTTCAAAAACAAGTACAGCATATACTGGCAGGCAGTTATGTCTGGTTTTATGCAAACGTAATAAGGTTGATTTACATATTAAAGTAAGCAGTTTAGTCGATGACCTATGGCTGTATGTTTAATCTCATTTTATACGACTTAAGATTTGAATTAATTGGATGTTACGAGTAGCAATTATTGTTTTGATTCTAGACACAGGAAAGAAAGCAGACTTTTATGCAGTATGAATTTCTAAAATTAATATTTATGGAAAGATTAATAAGATATTAGAGAGCTCTGATCTATGAATTCCCTAAATACCTAGCATTTGAAGTTTAATAAAACTATTTTGTAGTCAGGTGGATTTTTTTTTTATAGTAGCGCAGTATATTGGCTCCTCCCAGCCTGATATATCTATTATAAGGAGCAAAACCAAAGTTTACAATACGGTGGAAGTCGATTCGTCTTGTTTAAAACAATGAATTATGTATCTATATATTTAGTCGTTTTTTAACTAACGAAATTGAAAAAATATCAAAAGGAAATTTTATATATTGAAAGCCACTAAAAATGTTTAAATAGTTAAGTTTCAACAGTTTTCGATATTTGCAAAATAATGATGTTTTTTAATAATTTATTTCTTATTGATATTATGTCCCTAGCAAAAATTTAAAATCAATTGTTTCACCTCTTACATTATTTCCTCATTTCTGAGTGTAGTGACGTCCCTTCAAGATTTTCTACATTTCACGATGTTCCTGCATTTATTACGATCGGGTTACGGTACGGTACGTAAATGCATTTCCCTCCAAAAAAAAAAGGAGGGTTACGTCTTCTTACTATTCGTTCCTCGATGTTCCATGATATGATTCTTTGAATCATTTTAAAACTATTAGTTCAACTAGGCAGTGTCTTTGAAATCATTACATTCTATCGAAAGCGTTGGTAGAAAAGACTTTATTCCTTAACAATATGCTATATTATTTTTAAAAACGGCCAAGGCACATAAGGACTAGTAGTTCGGTATTCGTTTTTATTTCCACGACATAAGGTCTAAAATGTATGTCATGTATTTTTTGTTGATACAAGGAGTACAAAGACCGCAATTAAGGGCCCCTTATATGTATATGATGATTTACTATGTACTAAAACTGATGTTGAATAAATAACTAGGTTACTATATGATCAAAGTATGCCAGAATGCAGCTTTAAGTAAAAAAATATTTAAATAGGATAATTATAACAAGAAAAGTAAAATAATTTACTTCAGTTCAGGCGAAAAGGATTGTGATTGTTATTTATTTCGGTCTTAATGTCTTTGTTGGTAAATACATAAGATATTCATTTACTTTCTTAAGTCTTAGTGTGAATGAAGTGTGAATAAGTGCGTCGACCCACTTCCCGGGATCAGTATTAGATGATCAAACACTGAATACTCTACAAAACAGCCTCTCCAGGCCGCGCAACGATGACTGGAACAGAGCTGCGTGGATCTTCAGGCCAACAAAGATCAAATGGGCAATAGACTCATTTAAGCCGTTCAAATCGGCGGGTGAAGATGACATATTCCCCATGCTCTTACAGCAAGGGATGGACATCCTAACCCCCACACTGGTAAAAATATTCAGAGCAAGTTATGCCTGGGGCTACATACCAGAAAAATGGACTAAAGTTAAAGTCCGTTTCATTCCAAAGGCTGGTAAAAAGGATTTCTCTCAACCAAAATCCTTTAGACCTATTAGCCTCACCTCATTCCTACTCAAAAGTATGGAAAAACTCATTGATGAATGCATTCGGGATGGGCCTCTGCGCGAACAACCACTGCATTCAAAACAACATGCCTACTGCAAAGGAAAGTCTACAGAATCTGCCCTACTTGAACTGACGGACAGAATTGAAAGGGCTCTAGAAGACAAACAAATAGCCCTCTGTGCCTTCCTTGACATCGAAGGAGCATTCGACAATGTCACTATCGATACCCTTTCCAAGGGGATGTGTGCGAAAAATATAGACAGCACCACTGTTCGCTGGATACAAAATATGCTCCTTAACAGAACTGTAAGCATAAGCTTGCATGGGACCAAAAGAGGTTTCAAGACAACAAGAGGCTGCCCTCAAGGGGGAGTACTATCGCCTCTGCTGTGGTCACTTGTTGTCGACCAACTCTTAAATGAAGCCTCAACAAAAGGCTTAGATATACAGGGCTATGCGGATGATGTGGTGGCCTGCGTAATAGGCCCCTGTCAAAGTACCGTGTCCTCTATACTTCAAAGATCGCTCAATGTCATCACAAACTGGTGCACTGAGAACAATCTATCGGTTAATCCGAACAAAACAACTGTAGTGCCCTTCACCAGGAAACGTAAGTTGGATAAACTTATAGCGCCTACTATAAAGGGCTCTACAATACCGTTTTCTACAGAAACCAAGTATTTGGGAGTCACAATCGACCAAAAGCTAACGTGGAACTCACATATAGACAATACAATCCAAAAGGCCAAAATAGCCTTAGGAATATGCTCTCGTCTAGCAGGTACGAAATGGGGTCTGAAACCTAGCATAGCCCTATGGATGTACACTGCCATAGTCAGGCCGATGGTAACGTATGCCTGCGTCACATGGTGGAGAAAAACCTCCCAAATGACAATAATCAAAAAACTTGCCAGCCTACAAAGGGTGGCATGCCTTATAGCAACTGGTGCTGTCTCGACTACACCAGGAGCCGCTCTTGATGCTCTTCTCAATCTGCCACCACTACACCTCTTTGTAGCAAAGGAGGCTGAAGCGAGTATCTACAGAGCAACCATCACGGGAAAAGTAACATGGCACTCTCAAGCACTGAGAGCATCACATGCAGCAGTGCTCACACTTAAACCCTTAGCAATGACATCTGATGCCATGCTTCCACACTATAATTTTAATAAAAATTACACTGTGGAATTTCCCTGCAGAGAAAATTGGGCAACGAACCAAAACTCTCTAAAAGCAGGGAGCCTCGTCTGGTATACGGACGGCTCCAAAATGGGTCTAGATGTAGGATGTGGAATATATGGTGTGAGTCCGAGAGTCAAACACAGTGTGAATCTTGGTAAAAACGCCACGATATTCCAGGCTGAGGTATACGCCATCATAGAATGTGCAGAAGCCAATCGTCAACGAAACTACAAAAATCAGACCATAATCATCTATTCAGATAGCCAAGCAGCTCTGAATGCCATAAATTCGATTACACTAAAATCGAAGCTGGTGAAAGACTGCGTCGATAAACTGAATGAGCTGGGACAACAGAACAAAGTGCTTCTAAAATGGGTACCAGGACATTCAGGAATCATCGGGAACGAGAAAGCTGATGAACTTGCTAAAGCTGGGGCGCAAAGCCAACAGTTTGGACCAGAACCATTCTGTGGCTTTTCAAAGAACCAAGCTATGCAACTACTAAAAGAAAAACTAAAAGTCGAGTCGGAAAAATACTGGATAAATCAACCAGGCTTAGAACACTCAAAAACACTCATAGTTGGCTACTCGCGCAAATGGACCGAAGAACTGCTACAACTTAGCAGGCCTAGGGCCAGTGCGCTAGTTAGAGCCTTGACTGGACACTGTAAACTAAAAAGACACCAGTTTCATATGAAGCTGAGTGACTCTGATGAATGCAGATTCTGCAAGGAGGAAAAGGAAACACCTCTTCACCTCCTATGCGACTGTGAATCTCTGATCCACAAACGAAGCATCCACCTGGGACGACATATAGCCCAACCGGATGAACTAAAAACCCTGAAAGCTAGGAAAATACTAGACTTCCTAGAATCGACCCGGCTAAAGGAGTTACTCTAACTGGTGGCGAGTCACAATAGATCTAACAGGTCGCAGTGACCACAGTTCGCTGAACTGCATAGCCCCAAGTACCCCTAATAATAAATAAAAAATAGTGTGAATGAACAAGACTCAAGTTGAAAGTTATGTTTTCGATTATGATATTTTGATCGTTTTGTCCGATAAAATATTAAAAAAAAAAACTACTAGTTTATTTGTAGTGTAGTTTTATTTGTTTTTTAAAGGTATGTCATAGGAATGTACGTGTGTATCACATAATTTTAGTTTTTGAATAAACAGATTCCAATGCGATGAGATTTGTTTTTGTATCATAAAATAATTTATCTTTTCAACAAAATACATGGTAGATAATGAGCCTACGATTAGAAATATACACCATCGTTAATTTGTGGTGCTTTTAAAGATATTTTGAGTAAAACTTGATTAAAACGGGACGGTCGAAGGACATTTTAAATTGTATTCGTAATACAGCTTTTCACTTATTAATATTACGTACATGCAAAAGCAAATACATTTATGTTCTTCAAAATCAAAGCTATTCCGTAAACAAGGATATCGCGGCACTGTTCGCCTTGAAGCCGATATCCTGTATACAAATAAGGCAAGTGTTTAATGGAAATGGAGCATTTTAGTGATTTAAGCGTTCCATAAATATGGCGAAGTTAATATTCCGATGCCTCCTAACCAACTTTATTAAAACATATCCTTAAAGGATAAGTAATTATGTTTACAGACCATTCCGGGGGTTAATTTAGGAAACGATTTGTATTAAAATATTTTTCTATGTACTAAAGTACTATTTTAATTGGACTTTTATGATCATTAACATTCTTAATTAATCGTTTAAAAACATTAAAAAAATAAGTTGTGAAAAACCCACGTGCTGACTATGCCTAAAATAAAGCTAATAATAATTGTTACATTTTCATTTAATTTATATTATATTTTCTGTCAATATGGTTAAAAATGTTCAAGCACTGATATTTGATGTTTTTTTTGGAATTTGGAAGTTTGACTGTTAATGAAAAGCATTTGACTATGATCATCTATGATCATCTGTGATCTATCATGTTTTGCGTGAGTTGCTGCTTGCTTGCTTGATTTTACCATTTTTGGCGATTTAAAAGCTATTTGTTTTAAAAATGGGTGGAACTTGACAGATTGGTTAACAGTAACAGTTAAAATAATGTTGGTGTAAATATCACTTTGCTATTTTATAATATTTTGCAAATTTAGAAGTATATTTAGTACTTACTGAGGCTAAAGATCTAGGAATAAGCCATAATTTGTTCGTGTCACACCGATATTACCATTATATTGATATATTGGAATAAAGGTTAACACGCGTGTCGATCTTGCGCTTATTTACATAGATGTAAAGGCTGTTAGACACGTATGTAATGAGGCACTGGTATTGCAGTTATTTACTGTAATATGTAGATACTCTCACTGAACACATTCGCTTCGTGCCAGGTCACATACGCGTGTCTTTACGCCCCTTATGCTTATTAGGCCTAGAGCGTACTCTCAACATATATTATTATAATCTGATCAAATAAAATGTTTTACTTATTGATAAGATGTTGAACAAGAAAAATAATACTAATTAGGATATTAAAAAATACTTCTAAAATAAAACTGTCACTATGATATCTTTAAAATATACGTTATTAATTAATAATTATTAATACATGTCATTGTTACGTATATGATATTTTCTGACAATATGGTTAAAAATTTTCAAGTGCTGACATTTAAAGGGGTTAATTTTGACGGATAGTTTAATGACAAAATGAAAATACGATTTAAATCTGTTGCTACATGTAATGACCACAGCTAAATCTGCTTACTTACCGTGAAACAACCGCTTCACTCCACTCACAGCCGAACAAGAGGAAATCATCAGAAAATATTTTCTACAATAATTACCTGAAACAAATAAAAAATTATAAATATAAGAGAATCAAATTAAAGAAAAACGTACACAATCACACTAATGTTTTAAAAAGGAAAGGTTTGTACTTTTGTGTGTATGTATGTTTGTACTTAATGAATAAACTCAAAAACTACAAAACCGATTTAAAAAAATATTTCACCATTGAAAAACTACATTCACCCTGAGTAATGTAGGCTATATTTATTTCTAGAAAATATTTGAAAACCTGTCGTGTAACTCCACGCGTACGAAGTCGCGTGCGGCCGCTAGTTTCACATTTTTACTGGCTTGGTGTTTGACGAGCTAAACCCAAATCTCCAAACGACTTACAATTCAGTGTTGTGCTTGTCAGTGTAGTAAAGTATTTACAAATTCAAGCCCAATATTTGCTACATTATAATTTTGTACTAAAATATGTTACTATTAATAATAACATTACTAATAAATACTGCTTAATTTCAGCTTGATGTTTATTAATGGCCAAGTATCAAGATATCAATTTCAGTAATAAATAGCAGCAAATACGGCTTAAAGAAGCCTTATGCTTCCTACATTCGATCTGATGGTACAACGTAAATTCGCATCCCAACATGATCTGCATAACATAAATATTTCTTTAAAACCTCTTTCAAGATCTGATTGGAATTTGCAGAATCTGCTGTTATTGGCCACGTAAGTTATTGGATGCATTTGAATCCTTTTTATCCGCTGATTAACATTTGAACATTAAGTAGAAATAAAAACGCAAGGACCAATATTTATAAACAATAGACATCATCATTTTAAATGTAGTCTGGTTCTCATAGTAGGTACAAGGGAAAACCTTAGTTTGAGACCAGGTGATTGGTGTGATTGTCTGACGCATTTATTTATTATTTATTTTAAATGAAGATCGTGCATAAATTATTCTATAGGGAGAGTTTGAGTATATAGTGAATCCGTTGCGGTGGCGGAATGTCTGTCGATCTTATTTGATGATTTTAACCGTTTCCATCACATCATACAATCAGAATTGTGGTCCAATTATTCGCCGCCACGATTAAGAACATACATAAATACATAGTTAGTGCGAAATTGAGAGGGCAGCGCGACTAAAATATATAACAATAATGCACTTTTCATGCAAGTATTCGTGTGCCTCTTTTTCTTGCATCTCATACGAATAACCAAACTTCTATTGGAGTTCTATTTATATGTATGGACTTGAAGTAAATCTCTCCCAATGGTACATCTCCTAAGCTATAATGTATGCGCGCGATTGACACCTGCAACCCGTCCTAAGCGCTTCGCACGCTGCGCAGGCCCGCATTGGTTGTTACACTGATGCGCACTTGTGATAAATTAGATACGGTACACACGAGAACCAATCTCGAACCTCGGCAATCAGCTTTGCGAAACGCGCCTCGTTTCCCGTAAATCGTTAGTGGATTAGATGTCTGCCAAATGTACGTAATGCCTGTAAAACTTTAATCCCACCTCCACCTTAACACCTGGCTTTAAAGAATATATTCCAACAAAAATTGCTTTAAACGTTAAACATCGTAGCTCTTCCGACGACTAATGTGAAACTTTATAATCTGCCTAGCTTTGGCAGTTATATGAGTTTATGGGACGCAATAAAATGTAGTGGTTAGTATATTAGTTTCATTTGCCGTATCTTTGAGCTTGTTTGTTTCGTTTTAGAGAGTATCAATTAACGATTTCTATGCACTGCATTTTACATTTATTAAGATTCTGAAAATATTTAATACAATAACTATGATGTTCTTTATAAAAATTTGCATAAATGCGGTATTTGAGATCAACATAAACTCTTTGAAAAAACAATTACAAGAAATAAATCATCAGAAAATATTATTTACCAATGGTTTCAAAATATTATAAGTTCACAACGTCCAATTAAATGGGAAATTCCTCCTATACATCCATTAATATCAAATTAGATCGAACTTTCCAATCTGCTTTTACACCGTAAAAAACATAAAAATGTTCGGTAGCGGCTCGTTACAAAAATAAACTAGAGTGAACAATCACAGTTTCACTTATGATTAATTTGTTACAACAATGACTAAGATTGAACGTCGCTTGAGCAGACTGCTCTCGTTTGTTACACGGCCGATAACTTTAAGTTTTTTTTGTTAGTACCGCACTATCTGATTTCCATCTATTACAATACAATACGGTGTATTCACGCTCAGTATGTAGGCAAATGCCAGAAAATAGGCTAATGCAGTCACGAACCTTTTCGGCCATTATTATCAATTGTTGGTGCGCAAATTTACATAGATGTATTCAGAATGTACCTTCAAACATTTTGTTAATATACTTAATGGAAAAGATAAAGTTTAAATGTATTTGTATTGTAACTGTTATTCAAGAATTGTGTGTTCACTATAACCACTCTGTATAGTCGTGAATCAAAACTTTTGTGGGTTTTTATTAAAAACATCTAATAACTAGAAAAACCGTAAAGCTCACTTAACCACAATTGTACAACACATGAATTTTATTAATGGTAATAATAGTTTAAAAAACTAAAAAACACGCTTTTAGCTCGCACTAAAAATTACAAAATAATTCAGACATTTAAGAAAGAAAGCGTGGAGCGTTTATGTTATCTTTACTCTTTTTGGGCAAAACGCTCCACGCTTTCTTTCTTAAATGTCTGAATTATTTTGTAATTTTTAGTGCGAGCTAAAAGCGTGTTTTTTAGTTTTTTAAACTATTATTTTTATTTTCTACTTTTTAGTTTTCTCATGTATCAATAATTATATAATTCTTTTTCGTATCCCATTCAGCAAACCCTTTCATTTAATACCCATATCATAGGGGTGCATTTCAAATAGCCTGTCCGTTATCTTGGACGCCCGCCATATTGGATTTGAATCACGTGACTATTTTTTTCGTATTCCTGACAGCAAACCCTTTCTTTTGATACCCATATCATGGAAGTGCATTTCAAACAGTCAGTTCGCCATCTTGGGGAGGCCGCCATATTGGATTTGTAATGACGTTTCTTAGCTAGTCATGTATTGTCATCAGAACTCAGAGCGTGTGCAAAATTTCATCTTAATCAAAGACCGGGAAGTGGGTCAAATTAAGATTCAAAGATTCCGTTACATACATAGACACATACAACCCGAGCTAATAAAAGCGTGTTAAAAATGAAACCAAATCCATTACGAGAACGAAAAGATATAAAGATGGTCGGCAAATGATATATCCTAAAATTGTACATAAAAATTTGTTTATATGTGGCAATAGAGCTGATAATTAAAATTTTACATTTTGATGACGAAACCTGCGAGTAGTGAGTATTTTTTTACTTTATTGCAAAGTCGCAATGCAATTCTTTGCTTCTTAATTGCTAGCGAAGCTGATTGTTGTAATTCTTATTCCGGTTACGCTAGATGCGTAATACTTAGGTCTATTCAAGAACAATTAAATTTATGCTGGAACGGCCTTCCGCATTCCGTCTCTTCCTGAATAAGGCAACCTTATTTATGGAAATTTCTTCAAATACTAGATTTAATGCTTCTAAAGTGCACGATGGCTGGAATAGAATAAACGTTTATGTGTAAAAGAATAACAAGTAGATCAAGTAGTGATATATCAATTCAAGAACTACTTGGAATGCTTTGAAAATATTTAGCTCACTCACTTTTTCACCTTAGAGGGTATAAAAACTTGTACGCTCGGTTTAGGTGACCGTAATTGATAAAATGTATTGAAATTTAAATTGGATAGTTGAAGGTGTAAGTTTGAATTTTTTATTTATTTATTAAACTAAACAAGTAAGTGTATAAAATATGAAAAACTGTTCACACAGTTTGTCTGCGGGATCAGTGTCTAATATATTGACATAATTATGCCAAAAGGTGCGCTTTATTTTTATAAATTATTTTATTTTTCTCTTGAATGTTGTTTAACTTGATATAGTTTAGGAAAATTTGTATTTTATGTATAAAAAATTTGCATCGTAATTAAATATTCTAAGATAAAGGCAGTTCAAATATGAAGTATTATCCCTACTAATATTATAAATGCGAAAGTAACTCAGTCTGTCTGTTACGCTTTCCCGCTTAAACCTCTCAACCGATTTTGATGAAATTTGGTATAGGTATACTTTGAACCTCAAGAGCGGACAAAGGCTACTTTCTGTTAAAAATAAGGGGGGGGGGGGGGAGCAGGGGGGTAATACCACCTCTGAAAGTTTATATAGGAATTTTTTTAATTTATAATGTAGACATATTAAATTTGGCACAAATATGGCTCGAAACTTGAATTGAAATATAGACTACTTTTTGTTTCGAATATTAGGGGAGACAGGGGTAAATCGACCTCTGTTCTCTTCAAATCACTTCAAACAAATTTTACTTTGAGTATTAAGACCATCACAGACGGAGATTATAATGTATTTTCGAAACGGCCGTAAATAGATTTTTATACGAAAATTTCAAACAAAACATCTATGTAGTATTCATTATCAATTAAGCTTTAAGCGTAAAGTGATAATTATTTTATTTGAATAAATTACAATTTTATTTAAACTTCAATTAAATTTCTAATAAAATTAAAAAACTGAACGCCTCAATATAAAAGGCTGGTTAGGAATAAAATCGCAATAAAATCTTAAAGCGGCGCATTAGCCGGGTGACGGCGAGTGTGACAAAAAGCGAACAGGATTTGTATCAAAATCCGCGTCGTGATCAACACGGAAAATGCGGTGACATGGGCCTCAGCGTCAAGTTCACACGCGCAAAAAGTGCTGCGCCACACTCCGCCTGCGCCCGCGCAAGGTGAGTGTGCGCTGTTTACAAACACCTGCATACTATTACTTCAAACAGATAATGATTCAAAGGGCTTGCCAATCATGCTGGCATATAATGATATTATTCAAGATTTTTTGAAATCGGACTCATTGACCGTATCTCAAAATAGTTTGAGTACTTATTTTATGGAAACCTATATTAAAAATGGTATCACAATGAAAGCTCAAATATATACCTTCTCGTAAGAAACAAAAATAATAAATGTTGTTATGTTAAAAATAAATGTAATTAAATATTTACAAAGATCTGTAGTATCGAAATTTAAAACTGTAAATAAAATTACACATTTTTAACTAACAAAATATTTCAGTTAATATACATACTTAATAAACTTTAAACTATGATATAAAATTTTTTTTTAACAAAATTTCAACAAAACATTGGCACAAAAAAAATCGAAACTGAACAATAATAAAAAAATCTATGCCGTTTTGTGCGTCTCAAAGTCGTATAAATCTGAAACAACTGACCCAAAGCACTATGATAATGTAATCGTTTTTACGTTTAAATCATAACAAATTGTTATACGTTTTAAAGTCAAGTACTCGTATAATCTGAAGTTTAATCTTGTAGTACAAGTCCCGGACAGCAGCGCAAACGCAACGATAATTACCGGCTAATTTATAGGTTCTAAAACATATCTGATTTGTCTGTAACTCGCTGGTGGGCACTGGTCAGCCGAATGTCCCTTATCGCTCTAATAAATTGTGTTACTAAATGGTATGCTCCTGTTGTGAAGCAGCTTACTATTACGGTAGGTATAAAGTGTATAAAAGCAGTAACACCTGTGTTTGAAAACGAATAGGTAAAAATTAAAACAGTGCATTCAAAACACGACTTATGATTCAAAATCAATATGTGATCATTACATATCCAAATTAAATGTGTATGCAAACCATTTAATTATTTTAAATAATAAAAATCGCGGCTGTTACACCGTACCATATCATAGTACTGATACAATGTCAAATAATATTATTAATAGCACTCGGCATTGCATTAAAAATATCGGCACGTTTAGTTTGTTATTACTCGGTCGCTGTTATTTCGGCTCAATGCAATCGAAAAGTAAAGTGAAACAAACTTCCTACAATGTAACTGTAATGTATGCGGAAGTGCACTGGCTCGTCGTTAATTAGTAGATAAAGTTTTGTAATAATTAAACGTTTTAAATATAATTTTTATGAACATTTTTTCTGCTTTAATGAGGTTTTCAGGTATCATGTTAAACGCATATTTTAATTTAATTCAAAATAAAGGCTTTAATTATTATGATTACAAATATGTTAATAACTAGTGGTTACCAGTGGCTTTGTCCGGCTGGAATTCAAAACTCCGTTTCAATTTTGGATGAGGGGAAACCTTTATTAGCGGATGCCAATACCATAATAACTTGCCGCGTGTTAGTTCTATCGCAATCCATTTATTTTTAAGTTTGGAGGCATTCATTGTTAGATCTTCAGTAAGGGTTTGGCTTCATTGCATAGATCAACAAGAGATCTGTAATGCCCTGGTACTGTCGGGCTATATCTACTGAGAACGTAAACCATACGAATACCAGTTTCATACCAAAACAATTGAACTACAATTGATTTAGACAGGTAAATTTTTCATCAGTACACTAAAAATTAAACTATAAACTCCCCATCCGAACACAGAGTAAAAACTTCATTAAGTCTGTATTTAAGAATATTAAAATTTGAACATCAGTTTTATTTGTGGATTGTTTTTATAAAATAACTGATATACAAATTGTGCAACTAATGTTTTGATTGTTTGACAACCATCAAAACATTAGTTGCACAATTTGTATCATTAACAATATGACTGTCACCTTTCATAAATTTTCTGAATACAGTGTTCAGCTATTTTGATGCATATTTAAAAACTATCGAAAAGAAAAGTAATTCCAGCCAGTTACATTTTTAATAGTGGTGTAAACCTTATTTCTGATCTAAAACTTTTCGAAATTAAAAACATTGAAACAGATTCAACAAAGCATGTGTAGTGGTGGCATACATAACATATGTGTAAAGCAGCGCATACGGGCGACGCGTTGATGTCTTTAGCGGCGTAGAGCAATGCTCCGAGCTAGCACACCGTAGACGTTACGAAAACATACCAACTCGCATTATTGTACTAGATGTTTGAATTATGGTTATTTCATATACGTGGCCCTTAATTTATGCAGTGTTTGCTCTACGGAACCTCTTTAGAAGTGTTTGACGTTCGTAACTATATAAAGTCTACATAATTTTAGAACACGTAATGAACAGGACTAAACGGTCAAGTTTATGATAATTTTTACCTTCTAAAGATTTGTCATATAACTTGTAGAAGTGTCTATAATGAATAAGTTACAAGGGGATAAAGGGGTTACGTAAAACGGGATATGACTTTACTGAACCAATTGCTAAGCAGGTGAACATGTTACCTTACCAAAAAGATGATAAGATTTCTTATCGGGATTTTATTAAAAAAACATTTGATGCAGTAGAAATGTCTATGAAGTTCTACATTCATTCAAGTTTTATTATAATACCTGGAAACACGCATGAGCTTGAAGGTGGTTCCGTGTCAGGCACGTCCGGCAAACCTTCGACGTTTCCGAACGCAGTTGAATCACTGGCGGGGGGCGACGGCGGGGCGCCGAGGGGGCGCCGGGGGGCCTGGGGGGGCCGAGGGGGCGCCGGCGCACCGCACCGTGCGAACATGCGCGCGAGGTCGGCGTCTTTTTACTCGCATTACCTCCTGACATTCGAACTTAATGGAGTTGCCTTATTGAAATTTAAGCAGAACAACTACCGACGTAATGGAACGGAATTAGGTTATTGTAACGAGAAAATGGTCCTCGAGTGGCCATCTTTAAGCTCTCTGCGGCCCAATAAGAATTCAAAACATTTAGCGTGGGCCGTAACTCTCTGAACGCTACCTGTCTCGCTTGCGCGGGCCGGCTTCGCGCCCGTGAGAAAAGTGTAGATATACGAACGCGGTCCTATCGACAAATAGTCATTGTTCTTGGCCGTAATGGAACAAAATAAAGACAGAGCAGCGGTATTCGTGACTGCGAGACGAAACTACTGCGGCTCACGTGTCGGAGCGAGAAGTGAAATAAGGTTTTTAGGGTCGATGGCCGGGCGAAGGAACTTAAAATTGGATTTTCTGAAGAATTATGCTTCATTTAGGACACGTCGATCATGATCTCATAGGTCGAGAGACTAGCCGTTTAATGATGCAAACAGAATCGTTCGACATTTTCGTTTTCAAATAAAACTGTGTTACCTTTGCCATTTTAGTCTCGTAGTTATTCATTGTCCTTCATTGACCGAATGACAAAGAAATAATAACAATTTATATGATTACTTGTTTTAGTATTTTAATACTATACGAGTTGTTTACCAAACCACAAAAAATCGTTTTATCTTCAAGGAATTTCCTCATTTTTAGTAAAATTTAAAGCCTGAATTTAGAGGTTTGACGAGTTCTTTGTATGAATTAATCAATTCCTAGAAATAACGAATTAGTTAATTTAATTTGAGCCAGTGTTCCGGCGATGCGTACAATAATGAGTCAATTGCCAATATTAATGAGCACGCAACACCTATTATGCTAATATTGGCATATGTTAACGCATTCTACATTGTACAAATATTTCCATACGTAAATACTATTAATATAATCCCAACGACGATGTCGTCGCGAAGTCTGAAAGTTCCAGGCTTGTTTATTGCCTACATTGTAACTGATTTACTAGTATATTTCATTGATTTTATTTATGCAAGTGCTTTAACTCTACGCTTATAATAGTTCTAAGTATGAATATACTTAGAACTATTATAAGCGTAGTGTGTAATGTATGTGAAATGGCTAACTTAAATAACAAGGATACGCTTATAATAGTTCTAAGTATATTCATACTTAGAACTATTATAAGCGTAGTGTGTAATGTATGTGAAATGGCTAACTTAAATAACAAGGAGAGTGAAAGGAAGGATCAATCATTTTAACAACATGCTTTTAAAAATACAGCAAAATTCTTTGTGTTACTAAATTTGAAGTAACAAGATCATTCTAACGCTATGCTATAAATACTATTTTAAAATATGAATATTTATACATATTATAAAACCACCCTACCATTGAAAGCACCCTAATCAACGGAAAAATTAAATGAACTTTGACTTTTTTTTTGTTTTGAAAGAAAGAAAGAAAGAAAGAAAGAAAATACATTTAGGTTTGAGGTTTTGGTTTGGAGGTTTTGATGTCAAAGTATAGACTCGATTGTAGTTTTTTCACTTTCCAACAACGTAAGTACTTACCATAGTATTAAAAAATAGACGATATCTTTTAAAATTAATAAAAGGGAATAATTTCTTTTAAATAACTTACGAGAACTAAGCACCATAAATATCTTAATTTAGACCACACTGTTGTGATAAATCGTTTATGTTATAATCAATGAAAGCAAGGTTTTTGGATTTTTTCCTAAACGTGGCAAACAGAGGAGTGCGTGAACGAACTGTTCAAAAAAATAAATTACATAAAATGTGTACATGCAATAAACGGTCCTATAATGTGGGTCAACAGATTCTTCTTAAATGTTTTGTGCCATGAGAAATTTCTATCATTTTATTATTCCTTTGTTGATATATCTATTCAAATTGAAATATTAAAACATTCATTGCAAGTCATAATAACGTTTTGTCGTTTATATACCGCGTTCCGACTATGACACAGATTCCGAAATTTGATTAAAGTGATGATAGTAAAAATAATTAAATTTTAAAGTAAACAGGTGTCATTAAATAGTAGATAGTGTGGGTATTTCCAGTATAAAAACTCTTACTAGAAGCAATAGATACATTCTGATCAGATACAAAACAGCCTTAAGTAGTCATTCATTAGTGCCAAACGGTAGTATCAAAATATGGGGAACATAAATTTAAAAAGCATTTTGTATTTGTAAATATAATTTTTATTTCTTATTAGGATTTCGAGTGTCAGTTTGCTTAAATGAGGTAATTAATGTTTCACTTTCTAAGGTGTGATTTTAAACATTATCTTTCTAAACCTATAGCTACTCGTATTAAGTCGTATAATAAAATTACGGACATATGTGTAGGTCATTGACCTAGTTTTTAGATATCAGGTTGCGGTTGCAAAAGTATATATAAAAGTATGTATACTAAAAGTGTAAACCAATTTTTAAATTTGATTTGTATTTTTATACATGTACGGTCGGCAGTACGTAAAGATAAACACTTCCTCGATATTCGTTATTAAGTGCACCGCATAAGGGCGAATAGGACAGCTAAGGAAGGACAGTCAAAAGCACGTCAGGTATAAACATTTAAGACATTGTTGATAATTGAGAACTTCACTTTGCCAATGTACTGAACAATAACAAAGATAGTTCTTTTTTATATTATATTGCAAAAACCTTATGTGTTTCACAGGACACACAACCAAAGTTTTCAGAAATTGTGATGCTCAAAACACCAAATGTATCGAGGAATGCAATGAACTTGAATGACGTAAGCAGAGTCAAGTCAAGATAGAACCGATCTTACCACCTGATAGCCCAAAACGGGACGTATGGGTGTATTCCCGGAGCACGGCAGCGCACGGGCGGAGGCGGGTGCGGGCGCGGGGGCGGGGGCGGACCGTTACGCCGGCGTCCTTGGCTGAGTTCTTTCTTGCAGGCGCGCCGCAGCAGGTCGGGTGAACTCGTTCCGCGCCGCTGCTGGCGCTGCGCACGTGTGCTTCTATCGGCCGCCCTGTGCGTGTGCGCAGGCTACGTGGCGCGCGCAACTGTGTGCGTGCATTGAATTAGTCCTAACGGATATTACGGAATTTGTTAGATAAATGCCTTAAATTCAATCTACCTAGAAATTCTACTTACACGTGTTTGACGGTTGCATTTTTATAGTCATATTTAATATAAATATTATCGTTGGTAAACGATAGGTACTAGTTTAAAAAAA
The DNA here is from genome assembly GCA_037074685.1 of Glyphodes pyloalis. Taxonomy (NCBI): domain Eukaryota; kingdom Metazoa; phylum Arthropoda; class Insecta; order Lepidoptera; family Crambidae; genus Glyphodes; species Glyphodes pyloalis. Next base: position 3,959,801 of record JAYKKO010000015.1, on the reverse strand, counting down.
TAATAGATTAATAGGTATGTACTTAAAACAATATAATTAAATACTTAAATCTTAATCGGAAATCGTGCGTACAGCACTATTTAATGAAATTTAGTTTTTAAAGAAAAAGTTTCGAGAACGTTCATTTTTTAATGTATTTGAAACCCAAATTAAAAGCAAAAAATCATTTAGCCTAAGCTTCATTAATTCAAAATGTTAAACGACGTTGTATGAATTGTTTTAATTAACCTTTCAACTAAGTTAAAAGCTAATTTATGTTAATAAATCATTTTGTATACTACTTAATAAATAATGATATCTAAATTTTTGCATTAAACTTTTTAAAACCCTTGTTTTGAATTAGAAACGTCTCAAACGAGATGTTATTTTCTTGCATGTGGCCTTTCGTAAACAAGTATCATAATTAAGACTATTCTTCCAGGAAATAATCAAGGTGGCAAAGCGTGACCCCATAGCGAGTGTTCCAATGAAACAGATTACTATCGCCTTTTATCACGTCAATAATGACATTTGTCTATAAATTGCATTGTGGCCTTACGCAATATAAGTTGTTAACAATAACGTTCGGTTACGTGCTCGATTCGTACACTTGGCTTCGTTTCTTAAAACCAAATACTATGAAGCTAATTTATTCATTGTGGTATATAACTTTTAGTAATTTTTATCAGTAGTTTTTATTGTCACGAACCTGAAGCTTGTAACAATAAATTTAAATAATCTAAGAAAATATACTTTTGATGTCCGTTTCGCATTGTCATTGTTGTCAAATCAAGTTGAATTTATGGTTTTTATTTAAACTTGTTATTCTCCAGCTAACCCGCTTGATAGTCTACTTAATTATCTACTCTGGACTGATCTGACTACATTGAAATACATTTCTTAATTTATTTTATACACACACATCAGCAACCGTTTTTTCAGGTAGTCGGAAATCAGGTAGAAATTAAAACAATCTTTTCATATTTTATTTATTGTTTAAAATGGTAAGACTAAAGCAGTTGCATTTATTAATAAGGTAGAATAACAGTTTAATATATAAAAAATTGAAAATCCATGATACAAAGGCACACAGATTGTTAATATCGGGCACTGCGTTACCGCGCCGAGTATACCGGCGGTGTCGAAATGCCGAGCAAAGGTCGCCAATCACAAATAGATTCAGCCGAGTCGCATAACACTTAAAACAATTATTGCTGTCTTTAATTACTTGTTGTTCTTATTACAGTTTTTATTTTGCACGAAAAGCTTTTAACGCGATGCGGCTAACGCACTTATATTGGGCAACGCAAGGACGGCTGCGGTGCCGCAATCGCGCCGCCCAGCGCGCGGCAGGCTATAATATTACTTTATTAAAACAAAGAATTTAAACATAGGTACGTGTAATGAGAACTTGCCGGTTCAAAACAAGTTTTTAACATTTCTGTAATTTTGCTTTTGAAAATATTATTTCTGTTGCCAAGCAGATTCTGAAATTTGCTTAACGTGGAATCACCAACCAAATTTAATTGAACAGATTATTTTGAATGTTAATTTTAACAATTATTTCTTAAACGATCAATAAAATATCATTACCATCTCAAAGTTATTTACACAAATACAAAGCATTCCAGCTTGGTTACCATAATCTTGACATGAGTAACTGTTTCTCTGCTTAAGATTCAAATCATATTTTTTTAGTTTTAAAGACTTGTGAGATTCGCCTTAATAGGTACTTAACAATTTTTAGACAACAAAATTCCATCATGTATTAAATGGGATCAACATGTTAACGACATATTATTTTGCATTTAAATCTACAAATGCAGAGTGGTCACGCTGTCATGAACTTACGGACGCTGAGATGAAACGATACCGCAATGCATACGAAATTGTGAGCTACAAAAATATAAGAGATTTCTAAAAATACTAGCTCAAAACTATTACACACGAATTCATTAAAATGCAAGCATATTTTAAATAATGTTCGTAATAAACACTTCCTATATTTTATGTACTATTATGTTTCTTAAGAAATGTATAATTCTATCTAAAATAAAAGACACGTGCGTATATGAACACGTTGATGTAATTGCAATTCTTGGAAACTTCGAGTAGCTATAGAAATACTAGTATGGAACCAGTCTCCATTTATTGAACCTGCAGTTTCTTCTACGGTTGAGAATCGTGACCAGCTTATCACCATTAACTTTTGGTGCTGATTAACTTTTCAATTGAGCTATCTTGAATTCATTTCTGAGTTCATTCATTCTTATGGCCTTAATGGAAATAATTTACTATTGAAATTAATGCATGTTAATACTACATAAAAATTGTGCTAATGAAAATGGGCATGTCGATATTGGTCATGATACCAAACTACATTATTTAATGCACAAATGGAAGAATGATTCGTAATATGTTCATCGACTATATTAGTAGTTAGTTTTGCTACGATAAGCTTACACTGCGCTACTTTTTAAGTATTAAACTTCTATTCCTTATAATATTAAACTTATTAATACAGATGAAAAAAATTAAGCAAAGCTATATATATTTAATTTAAATAATTCTTCTGTTATTTTACGTCAATATTCATTAAATATTTCCTAAGCTTTTTGCTAGGCTTACTAGTGTCGAATTCAAACGCGTTTCTAACATCGAATATGAGAGAAACCTTCATTAAAGGCTATTGAAGAAATTACCAAACACTTATTGTAAGGCAACGCGGCTAAGGCATCACGCGGCGTACCTACGTATCACGAGTGCCATGAATCAGATTAATACGCGTACACACGCACGTTAGACGCACACAGCGCCGCCCCTGTGTGCGCCCTCACTCACACAGCGCCCGGAGGTTCAACGTACCAATCGCCAACTACGCGAGTTCCTTGTTCCACTTTACCACTGACACTATATTATTATCGTTCCATTGGAGTTTCCGACTTGGGCAATGCTTTTTACAAAAAAATCCTTATTTTTCGTCAACATTTATAAAACAGACACGCCTCAATCGACTGATCGATTCGAGATATTTTTTTCTGATTTCTCGAAATTCAAATCAAAATCATGGAGTTGAAATGTCTTTGTAAATAGAGTTTCCTTATAGCTTAATCGAACTTAAACCTAATTATTGCACTGTGGCACCCAGCAGTTCATTCAAATTCATTCATGATTATTTGTTTAGCCCTTGTACTCTGTATAGTAGCTATTTAAACTTCAGTCGTAACCATCAATCTTCGTATGAAAGTCCGATGCCAATTGCTTTTCACCCCGTCAACATACAGACGGTCGCGTCTAACCTCCATAAATCAAAATTAGTTTATATCAAAGCTTCTTCGATTTATTTATAATAAGCTCACCGTTATTTGTGATGTGCCAATTATTCTTCATTTCCTCAGGTCGGTACAATACCTTCTATTTGATAGACAGTCTAAATTACTCTTAATTGGTATGAAAGTTCAATTCTAAAAGTGAGTGAGTTTGAGTTCTACCGTATAAAATCTTCAGAAGTCCTTGAGGGTTGATCCCGTTTCCCCGTTGACGTCATTTTCACGACCATATTGAGTACGGAAACCGAAAGCTGTAAATGGCGCAATGATAAATTACTTTAGCGTTTCGCGCACACACCGATCATGTGTATCGACTCTTGCTCAAAATTAAAAGTAAGTGACACACTAAAATAACGAGATCAGTAATCGCACAATCGGCTCCGGACCAAGATCCAAATCTCGAATGTCGGTGTGTCGTATACTTTTGCTTTTTTTGTTTGCACAACCAGTTTTTTGTTGCTTGCCGAGCATTATCATGAGGAAGTCTATATCTGGACTTGAAATCCAAAAAGTAAATCAAAACAGATAACAAAATTCACTTTGTCAACTTTACGAGTGCAATTTATGCAATGTTTGGAAAACGACCGAACGATTTGTCTTTAAAACATTAATTTTTGTTTTAATGTTGACCACTTTTTTTCAGACCAATCTGTCTGACGAAATTGAAGACGGTATTAAATATAGCATTTTAGCCAGAACCTAATCTTAAATCAGGTTTATAGAAAGCATTGGATCTCATAAATTTTAATTCGTCTGAGCTTTCTCCCTAACTTGAGAAGAATTTGTTATTCACGCTTAACTAAGCCAATTGAGTAAATATTTCTTTCCTATCTTATTATCATATAATTGAATATATATTTTCATTACAAAAATAGTAAATGTATTAAATGTAAGTTAATTGAATACTAATAATTAAATTTTGAAATCGGTTTTTATTATTGAAGTCAATCATATTGTAATTTTTAATGTTTTAGGAAGTGTTCGTATTACACATAAATATGTCACTTTGAAAATGAATTTTTATTCTTATAATAGAGCTGACATGCAAATTTACTCTAAAACTTAAATTAATAGGTTTGTGGATGGCATTCGATCTGCGAAAATTGCTGCTACATAAGCCTCGAGCTAAGCCGACCGATGTTATTAAAATAAATGTCAGTTAACAGGCTCAAAGGCGTAAATGACGCGTCTAAAGGTAAATGTCAAATACGGAGATTTATGACGAGTATAAGTTTACTACAATGCTGGTCAAGAATACGGGCGATTGTGAACTCTATGCTAATGGTTTTACATACCACTTATAGTTTGGTGTGCGCGGATCGGCCCGTACAAAAGACTTCAACGCGTGGGCCTCCTCCATCCACTGTTAAATGGTGACTCCTGTCTTTAAAGGCAGTCTGTTTGCTTAACATTTCTATAGAGATTATTGTGATAAATTAATGATGCTGGTTCTATGGTTTAAGCGTTTGCTCTTTACGAAGATATTGGGAAAAAACAAATTTAAAGTACGACTGTGTACAATTCCCAGCAATCCCAAATCGGTAGCCTAATAAAATTATTATTTATTAACTTTTAAAATATTTTAGTATTGTATTTGCTTTTAAATGAAAGGAACAAAATTAATATATGATAAAAATCATACTAGGTATGTAAATTCAAATAAAAAAATAACATTATATCAAATTACTTAAAATATCCGAAGTCCATGTTCTGAAATATGGTTTTAATAAGGCCGGTTACAGTTTTCCTGCATGGTCCAACTAGTTCATCGGCCTAGGAAAACCAAATACGAATACTAAAATTCTAGTTCCATGTGAAATATTAATTCATATTTCTGTCTTCAGTTTTTGAATACCATAATTATGGGTAACATTTAAAAGTCTGACATCTCGCCTAAACTAGTTAGTTATAAATAAAAATGAAGAATAAATAAAGCTTTATAATAATCATTATTCGAATAGGCTCTTTTACTAATAAAAGAAAATCTAACTAAAGGGAAACCAATACGAATGAGATAAAATAATTTTATTTAACATCTACTCTATCGTACGTGAAACCTGTAGCGAACAATCTGGCATTATTACCAACGTTATAAGACAGGCGCACACCAGACATGGGCGTGTTCATTCACCACTTGGTCTCCACATTGCCGCCTCGTGAGGTCAGTTTACATGCTACGAATTTAGTGCTCAAATAGTATTAGACTAATGTCTTAGATAGTTAAACCAAATATTAACCGCTCATTGGTTAAACCAGGTATGTCGTTATAAAGGATTAATAAAAGACGCACATGAAAAGCACAGATATACTAATTCGCATGACTGAAGACAGAGAAATATACTGCCGCCGAAAAAGATGGCATATGAAGAATAAGATGTTATAAGCGTTTCATGGTTGGTAAATGAAACAATAAAGGCACAAACTTAACTAAATTTTATTATCATGCTGTCATTTTCTATTAGATATTATAGAGTTAAAATATTTAGATCAAACTGAAGTATGCTTATACCAATACTATTTACTTAGTTTTGTAACGAATAGTGAATACAAAAGTATAAATTAATTTAGACGACACATTTTTTTTTACTTCAGGTTATTTTGTTCCAGTAGTATCACTAATTAAAATAACCAATACTAGTTCCTACAACTGAAAGTAACCAATTTGCTGCTATTCAGTTTTCTCTGCAAATATATATTTATGATAGCTTAATTGTGAAAAGTGATTTCCATAACATCGACTTTTAAAGGATTAAAATACTTTGAGGAAAAAAATTGAGTGCTGTTGCTTAAATAGTAGTACAATTTGTGTGCAAAAAAATAAAATTTCGACCAAACTTTGTATACTAAAATATTCATACGCAATTTTATTTTGTATTCTGTCAGACTTATTTTCTGTGTTTGTCTATTACACTAAATGTGTATCATGTGCTTTTGACTTGTCATATATTTGATTACAATAGTATCTGTACCTACTTTTACCAAAATCTCTAATCAAAAGTAGTTTATATAAAAAAAAATGTAATTACTCTTGGTAAAGTCGCTATTCACGAACCGATCCGCCAAAGATGACAGCAAGTCGACGACAAAATGATGATACTTGAATTCCACGCTGTTATTTTCCATGCATTCTAATCACGACACGATGTAGGTATGCGAGCCGCGGCGTGTGAGCCCCCGCTAACACGCGCGGTGACTATGTGCAACCATTAATACGTGGAACAAGTTCTGCAACATGCCACGCTGATAAAAACACTAAGTCTACCGTGTTTTGGACAAACGATTTTTTTTCCTATATTAGAGTTATATTTAAAGTTTCCAACGCGCAGGTCTCGTGCTTAAATAATTCACATTAAGAAACCAGTTGACCGAGTTTAAATACATATTCAAAGTGGTAGATACACGTTTGAACAAAATTATTATATTCATTGTCGTACAGTTTTTTTAAAAAACGATTTAAACGACGTAAACTTATTATAATATTCATACACCCACTCATAACCTTTGATATTTCTATTTAGATGCTAGAATATTTAAACCACAGCCACGCTTAGAATTTTATTTATAGAACCTAATTAAACTAAATTTTGTATACACATTGATCTTGATCTTGAATTATTTTTTAAATTGTTATGTGTTGTTGGTGCGGTGCAATTGGACCATATTGTTTCATAAATTATTTTATTAAGTTTAGGACCGTATTGTATGTAAAACACGTTCCCATAATTCCTTACAAAATTCTCTACTTCTGCTGAGGGTTTCATAGAATACATTGCATATCTAGAAAACTATAAAACTATCTTATAAGTACGTTTGCAAAAACGATTTTCTTTTTAGAGTAATAAAGATAAATATTCATAACTTTAGTGACGTTGTATGAACAAAAAAAGTTCCCATCATTAATGATCTGACTGAACTCAGTACCAATCGTGAGTGAAAGAGACCGATTTACGTATGTATTTTGTGCTAAAACGCGAAATTATTACCTGTAATTCCCTAGCGAGTGCATCGTGGCCATCGACGTAAGCGTATGACAGTTTTTCCAAGGCTCGTCGTAATGACATACAATTACACTACCCGAAGGGGCTAGTTAAATTTACATGTGACAGCTCATTTTTGTGTCGACCTGTCCCACCCAAAATCTTAATTTTTGCTTTATCTGGAAACATTACACATACATTGTTAACTGACTCTTTTGCCAATAATATCCCGATTTATTAATTACTATATCATGTGCAGATTTGGAACATTTTTTTGTTTATACAACTAACATGATGCATATTTATCTACATTAATCATCTTTTTTCAAACCTACTGATAAAATAATTAAGTTTTTTAGAGGTGCAATGTAATATAATGCCCTCATTGCCTTGTCCAAGGGTTGATCAGTAGATAATGTTGAAAGACAATTCCGCTAATTGTGTTCTCCTTTGTGAAAAATAGGGTAAACCTATAAAGATATTGTACAAATACACAATTAACATGTTTGTATTTATAAATCCTGCTAAAAATGCAATTATAAATATAACAAAATCATTTAACTCTGCTAAAACATATTATGTTTAACAACAGGTAGTATTTTAAGTTACCAGAATGCTTAAATTCAATTTACTGTTTGTTGCACTTTTGGCTTTGACAGTAGTTGCGTTACAAAATGAGCTGTAAAGTAGTGACTTCAAGAGCTATATTTGACTAGCGCATGGTACAATCTCAATGCACGTGAAGTGAGGCAGGTTAGTGCGCCGGTGTCGACGCGGAAACAGACGCGAGGCCGAATTGTAGGGCTACCGCTAATTATATTTGCTTTGCCATCGTACAAACATTGGCATTATTTAAGCATACTTAAATACAGACAAATATAGTGAAAATCACATTAGTTGTGGATTTGAAATTGCACTTTTGTCCAGGGCATAAGAACTAATTCCAAAAAGCAAACTGCTAGATATTATAAAATGCTTTACTAAAACCGTGCCACTAAAATGTATAAACCTACTATGATACACTTTAGAATAAATTAAGCTCAAGTAATTTTAGTTTGCAAACTAGCTGTAGTTACTTTTAAAATTAAAATATTTATGTGTAATGTTTAATCTGAATTATGTTACATTTAAATTTGCAAAGAGGTAAAAAAAGTGAGTTCAAAAACATTTTTCTGATAATTAAATTACTATCGCTAACCCTACAAGCTTGCATAGGTGGCACTAAAAATACCGCTCGCATTACCTTCATATATACATAAACTCGAGCAAATCGACTATATTGCGCATAAGTTGCTATTGTATAAATATTATGTCTACCATAAATATTTCGTGATATTTATAGATTTCCCGGTGTTTCCAGAGAAGGTCAGTATACGATAAAGAAGCGTTCATTAACCAACATGACCCGTAAGCGCCATACATCCAAATAAATAGTTTACATTTTTTTCATTAATATTTCGTTTAAATCTATGAAGTTTTTATCTTTAGTCTTAAACTATAAATAATATCAGAAAACATCATATACCTGCCCTAATCGCAAAAAATACTGCACAAGCAGCAATGCGTACTTAAATACATATATAAACACCCACAGATCAAAACATGAATACATAACATGAATTCCCTGGTAACATGAAGTCCTAGCACGTGATCCTTAGTTTAACCGGCCTGTGGAATAGTGGTTGGCGCTCCTAGCTGAACCAAGTCGAAGCATAGGGTAGTTTCGAATCCCATCCAGGACAAACATACGTATGACGTAAAGTCAACATGATGTTACTGACTGACTACTGATTATTTTTTAGTTTAACAACACGGAATGCGTTCTATTGTTTTATCAGACCAGTCGATGCAAAATAAAAACCTACAAATTAAGATTTTAGTGCCATAAATATTTTAGGTAAAATGAGTCACCCAGAGCAAAACTTAAATTGGATAACTACTTAAGTTTAGAAATAACACATTGAATTAAATAAAACGTTTGAGTGTTATAGATCGTGAAACATATTCTAATAATGGATCTACAGCTTAATCAAGCTCGTATATCACCGGAGACAAAAGCGATCGATCAATGTTCATCGTCGCATCGAGATTAAATCCTCACATTTAAGTTCGCAGAGTGCCCTTGACTTTTGCTCGACGCTTACATGGTCAACATCAACTTATCTTCATAATCTCGCGATACCGTCTGACAGAGGTTACGCTCTATCAACCAAATACGGTTTAAAACATGGCAGCCCCGTCACTATTCCGACATCTAAATCATCTCTGACATTGCACGTGTAACGCACACACACTGGGGGTTCCTAACTGTCGTTTTCACTTTTCTAAAGTTTATAGAAAAGTTATAAATTAGTAATGAAAACGAAAATCTTCTGTGTTTCATGTGTATGGTATGACCATTGTAAAGTTAATTGTTTTCACATTTTGGTGAAATAAATTAATATTTTTACCGCAGTTCAAAAACTGACTGGAGGACAGATAGGTTAGAACGGTTCTTTTATTTTACACGCTATGTTCTTTGAATCGCCGTTAGCTTATGATAGGTTATCGTCACACAAAACTTTGGGAATTCTTGTTAAGGTCTTGAAAGATTATACAATAATGGCGCTAGCCGCAGGCGCAGATATTTGCAGACCACTGAACCATAAACCGCGAAGCCCCGCTGATTCCAACGACTGGTCTCCGCACAACCAAAACCACTTCATACTTCTTATGTTTACAGACCACTATAAATTTATGAAGTTTGTTAATAAGCTTTTTTACGTGATCAAGTCAGGGATCGATATCGTGCTCCTGATGGTAAATGCCACGCCTACCTATGACATTTGCAGTGTTAAGCTACTTTATTTTAATGCCTAAATGGTGATGCTACATGAGTAACTTTAACAGTCACGGCATAGCTTTAAGCCTTCAATCTAAGAAGGCAGTTAATATATTTATAGAAAAAGATTTGTTTTCAAAAAACACGACCTGCGCTTTTTTATTATTGTCGTAAAAACAGTCACCGATTTAATCTCAATAATTACCTAAGTAGGTAACTATTTGTTTATATGAGATTCTAAATTGCAAATTTAAATAATATCTTACCTTTATTTTGCGTCACGCCCAAAACTCCAAACCGGACGTCTATCTGGAACGAATACATTTGAATAATCAGACAAAATTAAACCATTAAAAGCTCATAAATCGGTTAGCAACACATTGACATTGACTGACCGTATATGAAAATACCATATCCACTTAACTAGAATAATAAATATACTACTATAATATTAAACACTACAATGCTTTTGATTGTTTGATTGCGTAATAAATGCAAGTTTGTTAAAATTACAAGTAACAAGAATATGACATAAAAAAGTGCAGCATCTTAATAAGTGAAGTAATTTCACATTGAATTTTATAATGAATTCATAGTTAAAAGTTACCAAAATACAATTTAATGAAGTATAAAATGGAACGCATAAAAGTTAAAGTTACTAAGCATCACAGTTACGTTCAATCTGGATATTGCTTAAAAGGAGTTTTCAAGTATAATTTGGGATGTGATCGTCGGTCCTACGCAACAGCGAGATCAAATTGGTTGTTATTATCAAAAAAAGGTAAATAAGATTCTGGCACGATTATTGAGGGTTCTCTACTTATTGTATTGTAAACATAAACAAATTTGCTTTTTTTCGGTTGATGTTCTTAGGGTTTTTATTTTTTACCATACCCGATGCTAGATCTAATCAGTCAATCTCTGAACTTGTCTCTACTTTCTGTCACTCATGATAAAATGGTTTCTTCAAGCTGAAGACTAGCCGCGATGGTGCTCGCTAACTAGGTGGGCCTATGTCTAGTGGACTAGTATAGGCGTATGGTGATGATGATGATAATGCTAGATCCGAGGTAGAACCTACCTCGGGGTAGGTTTAAGATAAGTCAAGCAAGGCTGGACAAATTATTTCGTTTTAATTGACAAATATAACTATTGAATTGTTTCACATGCAGATAGTAACAGAATAACAACAAGTGAACCCTTCTACCCTACAAACATCATTGACGAGAACCCTAAAAGTATGAGTATCGAGTGTTTCAGTGGAAGTGATTGCGAGCAGCTTTCTACTCGCATTGATTATTATTGCCCATAACCGCGTCGACTGCTCGATTTTTAAGGAGACTATAACGAGTTGGGCTTGGGTACTGCTCATCGGGAACAATGTCGGTGGTACGTGTTTATGGCCCGAAAGGACGGTGATTGCAATGGAGTCTCAGCCATAAAAAATGCAACAACTACGTAACAATTCAAAACTTTCTTAACTAAATAATCGCATACCTAACATGGGGCCAAAACTTAAACCTATCTATTTATTCATCGTTGAATTATACTAACTGCTGACAATTCTTGTTTCATGCATTTTTTCCTAACTCTTAATAAAGCACCAGTCTATACACACAGGCTAAATAAATTGTAAGTACCATGAAGTATTAATAGAACATTATAATTCCAATCTAGCAATAAGTGGTTACAATGTAATAACAAATAATTTAGTGAAGATGGTTTTAACCTACACACTTATTCACTTGCCAATTAAGAGAACACGATGACTTGCGTAGACGCATTAAATGTATTTAATAGGAACACTGCCCAATCACGGTGTTACCTTAATTAGCTCGTGTACCCCGCACTTTCTTCTGAATGACTCGAAAACCTTCAAAGTAAAAGCCATCTTTTCATATGAATAGAACATTTATGTAATCTCAATGATAAATGGTATGTTAACATCTTACATTTCTTCTTAAGGTGTAATAGTTGAAACAGTATAATGTTACAAATCGATAAGAATGATAACAGTAATAGTCTTAATACATTTTTAGTACGATACACTGCATGATTACTCAAAACACCATCGCCGTATCTAGTCTATGAAACAAAGTAACTACGCCTTATTACGTCATTAATGGAGATATTATAATACACATATAATGTAGGCGGTGTAATGAACTGCAAATGTAGATTGACACCGGAGAAATCTGTACTGAGTACCTACTTGGGTTTCACGAGTTCGCACAGGTGAACACATCAGCTCGTAACGTGATCACTGCAAGTCCGGCAAGTCCCAAAAGTAAAACAAAACCTTAAGTAAAAGGGCTTGTTCGACCAAAGGCAAGTGAGAGTGAAAGATACCTACACAAAGGGCTATCATGTGATACTTAAGTTTAACCACGCCAGTTTTAAATCTATGATACCTATCTCATAGATTTCAGCTTCAACCATTTTTGTGCATTGCATTTTTGATTTGCTTCATACATACATACTCCCTGCTTTGATAGTCGTGTTGTTAACTGCCTATGTATGTGGTATAGTTGACAAAGCGTTGCGTTCCAACACACGGATGAAGTTGATTGAAATCTTTAACTGTGTAACGCTCTCCCAGATTAATTAGGGCATGGTTTTGAACAGGCAAGAATAACCTAACTGCTCGATAAGAATGATGATTCCATGTTACGGAAAACACGCTAAGCCGTTGGTCCTAACTATCTCTAGTTTCTCTTGTAAGGGTCAGAAGGCAATCGCTCTTATGTCTAGACTTGTCAAATAAAGATTGTAGTCGTCGCGGACCCTGGTCCTCGTAACGGGCGCAAAACTGGGATACACACTAGTTAAAATAGACTTGAGTGTATGCATATTGGCTCAAACAGTACCGGATTCTTGTCGAAAGGACTAGGTTCCGAATCAGTAGTTGCTTCTGATTAGGTGAAATCCGTTTTAAAGATGCGTTCGCTATAGTATGTGAAATCCTACTTGAACAAAGGGATTAAAATTGAAGTTTGACTACCGATCTTGCTCTTGTTAGCGATTAAATATAGGTGAGTACCCAGATCACGGGGAGAAAGTCTCTAATAACTTCAATAAGTTATACTTCATTATATTGTAATATTTCTTAGTTGGGCAGCTCAGGTACTAAGCGCTACCGTGACTTTGTATAAACTATCTAAGGTATTTGCACCACGAAGTTCACGAACAACGCATTATAATAATTTTCTAGTTTCTGTTTGAAATCCTAACAGAAACATTAGTACCTATCATAATAAATATTAATGCGGAACATGCTGCTCACGAAAGGTTTCAAATGATCGCTCCAAATACATGTTATGACTTATATTTACTAACATGTAAATGAATGTTCATAGATGTACAAAAAAAATATGTTATAGGTTTTTGAACTCGTAAAGCTTAGTCGTAAGCTCAGTGAATTACTTCGGTACTTTGTTCATTGAATTCAATAACATGACTGATTTGATACCTGACTACGTAAGCATTAATAATCCAAACAATGAAAGTACCACAAACTCCCAGACACGATGCAAATAAGTCTACTTATTATTTTTGTTGAATAAAGGTTTTCCTTGCTCTAGCCAGTAACGGTAAAATGATTCATATACCGAATTTCTACTTGTAAGTATTTTATATTTGCCTATTTAAGCACTTTATTATCGCCAGTATGAACGAGTATACTTATTATTATTAAAGTGTTAAGAGGTCGTTACGAGCTTGGAAACTGGTGCAAAGCGAAGTGGTGCAAACCGCAGAACCAGTCCTGTGGCAGGAAGCGGCCTCGAGTCCCCCCCCCCCCCGCGCCTCGCCGGCACGACCACCTGATCCAGACAAAGCGTGTCCTTCACGTAGTGACGCATGCAAGTGCATTGCACTAATAACAAGTCCTTTCCACGTCCGGTAGGCAACATAGTGCTCCACTACTCGACTGCCGTAATGCGATTGTTTTTTTTCCTGACCTTTTAACCGGACGCCGACTCAGCTAGTGCGTGTGGGGAAGTCCATCGCCACAGTGCACTCTTCTCGCACAATACAACTATAACCGTGTGAAAGTAGCAAAAACATGATTGATAGCATCGAAACTACGGAAGCCAGATAAGTACGTCTACATCACGTATATTAATATTAAGATATCTGCTCTTTTTGTGCAGTTTGGGAAAAACGAAAACTGACACTGTTTATTAGTTTAGAAGTGAAATCGAGATTCATGGTATCGTTATTAAATGAACAATATGACAAGTCAAAAAACATCACAAATACCAACTTAATTACAAAAAAGAAAAACAAATCGGACTATCATGATTCATGAATACATTTTTAAATTGTTTTTATAATTAATTATTTACGAAATATGAAGGGAATATTAATAACAATTTAAAACAACAGCCCATATTTGTAAGAGGAAAAAAATCAGTTTTGTTAATACCATTGGGAGGTATCTAAATAAAATAAAGCTGCGCCAACATGAATTTTTTTCTATATATTTTCCTAAAGCAATCACTTATCAAAGTACAGTTTAAATGATAAGAAAAGAAAATAGACACAGCTTTTCCACTAATTAAAATTTTAATACATTGAAAGGTAATAGATTTGTCTATGATGTAAAACGCTTTCGTTTCCCACAAGGCGCCCGCTTGCCCGTCGAAGGCATAACATGATTAAGTACCAATTGACCTCCAAGCAGCAATTTGAAGATGTCATCGGTTGATGATGATGAGCATATAAGGTGCTCGGTTAATTTCGCCGATGATCCGTCAACGTCCGTCTTTTAGCCAGCCCCGGTCGTCTCGCATGTTGGAGGCGATCCATCTTCGTGCGCGAACGGACGTAAGTAAACACATCAAGTGCACATTAGTTTGAGCTAAACGCTCGATTGAAACGCAACGAAGTACGTTTTTACGACCTTGCTCCTATAATCGCTACATAAGTTCTTACAGGCGCGTTTTGGGCAACCAACGTCGTTTCTGGTCCCTAAGTCAAATTACTTATTTGATTTGACATTATCTTGCCCGGAGACACACCTCTGACCTTTATTTTTATATCGCAACTAAAGCGTTTACGAATTTCATAATCTCGTAATAGTAAGCTTGTTCTTGCTTATGTCAAGCAAATCTTAATTCTGTTTACTACAGTAGCACTATATACTGTTGTAATAGAAGTATTCAACTTTTTCATGTAAATCAACCAATTTACAGCCTAAACTAGCTAATTTTCGGAATCTTACTCATGACTGTAAACACAAATCCTCTTAAAGCTCACTGAGGGAGACCCAATTCGTAATTTCTAAGCTGGCAATGAGTTTCTTAGCGTAAATCGTGACTGGAATGTATCGTTTAGATAGTAAGTACAGAATTGTTATTGTGTAGAGAGTAAGAGAACAATGTTGTTGATGTGCACGCGCCGCGCGGGCACGACGCGGCCGACGCGGCGCAGGCGCACAAAGCGGCTACGTCACCGCGCGAGTCTCATCGAACCGCCCAAAGAAACGATCTCATAGAAAGTAGAGCAACTCATTTATTTATTCAGTGCAGCGGCGGGTGCGAGCGAGACGCAGCCGCGAAACTGGCTCATTAAAATAAAAATCCGATTTCCGAGTGCAACTCGAGCGGAGTGAAATAAAAGTTTCCGACGAAATTTGCTCGAGTTATTCCAAAAAAGGCGCTCAGAACGCCTCCGCGGCGAGATGCCGAGATACAAGTACGAAGAGAAACCGACCGCAATAGCCTCCACACACTCGCGTCTACTGCTTTCGATCGCGCCGATGCATATTTTGTGCATGCCCCTCGTGAGTAATAGCGTTACGTGAACTGGACGTAAAGTCTAGTGTTTGCAGACGCGGCATCTTTGCCATGCATTCTGCCGCTCCGTCGCACGAACCGAACACAAAGAATGTATTGAATACATCAAACATATCCTTTACACGCACGTTTATAGCACGTTTACTATTTAAGGTACATGTATTTATTTAATCTATATTAATAACAATGATAGAAATATTATGAGCGATACTAGCTGTGGCCTAAAAATTTATCCCTAGGATAAAACTATCGTATATGATCTGATATCTCATCTATCTTTCTAGCAAATTTCATCTCAACTTATTAAGTAATTTTAGCTTGAAAGAGAAACAAACATAAAGCCATAATTTCTAACAAACTTTCTCGTTTATCATTATTCAGGATTTGTAATAAAAGTATAAAATATTCTTTGTATACTAATTTATTAAACATACATATTCTTTGTTTCAATAATTTTGCATGCTTTGCACCTTAATGAAGTATCCATTATTTAACGTTAAGTATTTATTTTAATTTTATTGATATTATGTCTCAAGTATATAAGTAGAAATTATATAGTTAGTCATAACTTCAGAATTACTTGCAGTAGGCATATATCAGTAACTCTGATTGGCTGTCGTTTAATTACTTTTCCGCGTTTGCCGCCGTTTTCACTGCAGCGGCGCGCTATTGTCTAAGCATTACGCAGCTCAGCGTTGCATTAGACGCACGACACAATGCAGAACTGTAATCATCGTCACGAGGTGCTTTATGCACACGCGCATTCGCTACGTAAATAGCACCATGCACGACATTCCGCCGCCCGCCGACCAAATGTAAATCGATTTAATAAATTTACATCGATTGACGCAAGCGGCTCTCGGCTTTAATTATCAAAAATACATTCGATTGCAAAAACGTTACGGTCATTATACAGGCGAGTGCTCCGGTTCTGCATTTCGCGGACACGACAGCATGAACTTATGTCGTTACTAAATGAGTTCTCCCAGGCGTTGGTCTTCATTAGCCGCACTTAATGGACCGAGTGACTGATATTTTCAGAGCACGTCAATTTAAGCACGCAGATCACGGAATTGAGTAAAATCAAAAATTGCCGCCTTTCACTTCCGAGTCCTGACTAACGTTTAATTTAATACCCGAATATATTTCATGATTTACCAACTCTCCAGTACTTTGAATGTAACGACCCATAAAAATGATTTCATACTTTAATATTTATGTCATTGCGTCTGTAGAAACCTTTATTTAAAGTTTATTGTAAGTAATAAAATTACAATTGCAATTAATGTATAAAAATTCACATAAATAAACACTGATACGTATGACCTTAAATGTGTTTAATGGACTAAGAGCAACATAAATACTTTGGAATCTATATGAAAATTATTGTGTGTATGTATGTCACCCACGTTATCTACACCTATTAATAACTTTATGATAGGCATTAATATGGTCCTCAATGGATGTCAGTCGCTTTTTTGTGTCTGAAATTTACATATTATTATTATGTTTCTAGTTTGGTTTTGTCAGGCGTTTACAATTTTTATGTAATCTAAAACATAGTGTAACAAATTATCAAATGTATTTAGTTGTTAAGAAACATTAATGCATGTTTCAGTTAAGATGCAACACTTCCTTGAAAAATAACTTTAACTTCCAAATTAGAACTCACTTAATGAGTAATACGTAATCTCATGGTTCCTAGAAATTATTACTCATAAATTAGTAAAGAGTGATGGTAATTATATACAAAGCCTATTTAAGCATTGCCACTTCCTGCAGTTTCTAGTTGCACTACACCGTAGCTGTTATATGTCAACGCAATGTATTACACTACTTTTGTATTCCTACACAATCTATCAAGAAATATAGGTAGTTAGTTCAACATAACATGATAATGAAAACACCAGCGTAATAAGATTGGTCGACACAATTAATTCAATTTCTTTGTGGTATGTGGATTATACGGAACACTTTTTAATGGCATGTAGCATTTAGCTTATCTCTTCGTGATATCTCTTCCAACCAACTTAACATGGCGCTAGGAATGTTGTTCTAAATCAGTCATTATTTTATATCAAAAGCTTGTTTTTCATGCTCATAAGCGAACAACATCACGTATTCATAGTCTAGTTATTGGTATCAATGTTGGCACCGAGTAAGTAAATTTTTATATACCACAAAGGTAGCTTTATGACACTAAAAACAGTTATATAGATACAAAAGATATTCTATGAAGTGTATAACATGTTTATCTCTTTCTATTAAAACAATGAGTTCCAATCCCAATTCCAATTTTGATTTTACAATAAAAAGGACGTTTTAGAATGTTCTATTTCATAAAATATTTGAGAATAATAAAATTGGTGTAGTTTTTGGATGGCAACCATCATAATGGCCACCAAAAATTTTTCAAGTTTATATATTGGACTTGGCATTATCGTATACCGGCAATTTCAATTAGGTACACAAAAAAAAAGTTTTACTATATCAAAATTATAAGGCTAATTTGTTGAATTCATTATTGTGAAACAATAATGAGAATAGTTGGTACAGTTCAATCTTCTAAGTGGACATTAAATACCACGCGGCACGTAGCTGTTAGATCAAGTTATCACGTCAATCACTCGGTGAAACTATCTAGCACTCCACTTACTTTTTATTTCATTTACATACCTCCCAAACAAATTCAATACCTACGTAACATTAACATCGCCTCGTACCAAATATATTTACTTGTAAAGAGGTTGTGTTAAAATCTCAACACTTAATAATGCGTTCGATCTTTAACAAAGATAACGTTTGCGGAGTCAATATTTATTTATTATTATCACACAGTCGAGTTTCCATCGGCCCCACACCTGCATGTGAACAACCGTTTTCGTTCAAACAAAACATAAACCTAGCACGGCGGCGACAACGTTACACAACGGAGAGAAATATACAAATGTTTTCACAGATCACAGTAGCTGTGCACGAGAGTTTATTACGTGCGGAAACGTAGCGAGCATATCAAAACATCGACATGTTTGATGTGTGGCCATTCACACGATTTCGCGCGAATCCGCTCTTCATATCAAGAGGCATCGAGACGTGGCCCGATAAAAGTTGAGCGAGAGCGGAACTAACTAAAACAAATGAAGATCCATGACTGCTTACTCCCAAAAATTATGCACCAAAAACTGACTCGTGTGTAATTACTTTGTTTTATCGTTTCAATAATGACTCCTTCTCGCCGGTTCGATAATTAAATGAAAGTGTTGCAAGTCTGTCTTAAGCCAACACCAGATGCTTTCGCAAATCATTAAAAAACTTTTATCATTTTTATTAAGTAGGTACTATCATATTTTTGTCATTAAGATAACAAAGCTAACTGTTGCTTTGTCATAACAACCTTACCTAAGTATTTGATATACAGCATAAAATGGTTAGATTTATCCTCATCCTCATTATGAAATTAATAATTTATCCAACAGACATAGGCTGCTGAAAAGGTTTTTGACCCTACAAACTGAGCTTTAACTTCACACTAGTCACCACGAAATATGTATCCTATCTTTACAAACAAAATAATTAGATTAAAATTAAAATTCAGACAATCTCATTCTATGGGTTTTAATTAGAACTTATAATTTTTGATATTTGGATTGATTTGATATAATAAAAGGTTTTCGCCGCATGGTATACAACTTCTTGGATAGGTGAATATTTTAATGAAATATTGATACTTATGGTGCATTTATTCGAACAACACCTAATGTTGATTTAAGCTTGAAGCAACCAATTCAATAAAAATAATCAAAGTTTACTATGTTTGCACACAGTAAACTTTGATCCAGATTTTAATTATAGTTAGGAAACTATTAAATTGCGAGAGTAAAATAACCAAAATGTTGTTTAGCAGACAGAATTGTTGTTCGAAGTTATCAACCGCTTACTTTAGGTATGTGGACGAGATTTGTTAACAATTTATTTAAACAGCGACCTTGTGCACCCTGCTATTATCGTAATACTGAGAATAAGAGTCGTTGAGCTATTTCACGACATTGCATAGCAAGCACATCCGCGATCAGGCTGTGGCTCAGGCGGTGTCTGGTCACGGAGCGACCCGTAATATAAACGCCATACAGAAATAATGCATATCATTGCTCTGTGTCCGCTTTATAGCATAATTGGTACCGGCATGTCTGCCAACAGTTCGTCGGTTTGCAGCTACTGATATAGATTAAACTGTAATTACCACAAGTCTATGTTAATTGCTTAGGTATCAATCACGTCATAATTGCAGTCCTTGTTTGCAGCTGTAGGCTATACCTACCAATTTATTTTTAGCTTTATATGAACCATTTTGTTTGGGCGGCCTTTCTATCGATTGAGCACACAAAACATCACAACCATGCATTAAAACTAGATCTACATTAAAATAAATAAAGTAAAATGCACTTTGTAAAACTTTTTGAATTACTAAATATGCTGTTGTGAAATTTTATTCCTGAAAAATGCGTTTTTGCCATGGCCCTACTCACATTGAGCAAAGTTCGAACTATCAAAATATTAAACATTTCATTATAAGCATATCCACACAGACTATTTTCCTTTGTAATTTTCGAGGTAAGTTCCGATCAGCATCACCCATTTTTTCATTTTCAGTTTATGATCTGTTGAATGATATCTCATCTGATGAATGAAGTCTCAGTAGTATAAGCTCAGACTAGAAATGCTCTTGGCATACAGGAGGAAAAAAACTCGTAATTAATGAAAAAACTTATTTGAATACCTATGAAAAAAAATGAATGAGACAAGTAGATACTATCTACTTTTAAATATATCAAATTCATGGGTCTATATTCATATATATGATAGCGAGGCTTTACAACTATCTCATGGCTAAGCACTCATGTTAGAATGTGGCCAACGTTGAAGAAATGATAATAAAATACGATAGGACAACCTTTAACTACAGAATTTATAATTTAAGCTGTTGTAAGCCGCCATTAAAATAAAGTTTACGCGTATGATCCTAATCTTTAATAAAATATGTGTGCCATACAATGTTGGCACAATAGAAAATGTCGTATAAATACATTGGATTGCGGTCGACCGCAGCGAGCCTGTTGGCATCTTAGCTAAAATATTATAAATACTTTTCATTATAATATGCCTACATAAACATTTCATTGGTTGTCAACCTTTAAATGAAATATTAGTTTGTTTAACACTTCGATTCAGCCTATAATGTAGTATTGAATCTTTAGAGCTCTACGACAGATTTTGGATCATTTTGTATGAATTAATAAATTACGGGCATTACAGCAATGGTCTACAAGTAAATGGTTCATGAATTTGTATTGTTATATAAAGTTATATTTTGGTATATTGAGCCCAGATATTTATACCCTCATAACAAAAGATTACAATTACCGCTTTATGTTATTTCGATTATTCGACTTCATTGGCTGACTAATTGTTTTACTGGTTTAATAATCTCTTGTTACAGAAAACCACCACAAGAACATTAGAATTTCAAATGTTTAATGTAAAGATAATTCATACTTATTGCCATAAAAATGTTGAAAACCGCATTGTGTGAAGCCAACGAATGGGTTACAATCTGCTACAACACGTTGTTTATCTTTTATAAACGAAAACTATTTAGAGTAAGTAGCTTTATTATTCGTATCGGATCGTGTGTGGGCGATTGTCGACTAACCTGTTTTATGTTAGCATGTTAAGTGAGTTGGTGAGAGTGCCCAATATCTTTTAGCAAACCCAAATGACAGGTATATTTAAGTAACATTTTATTTACTTATGCTTCAACTTGTGACTACACCAGCGTGTGGTTTTTAGTGTCAATCGGAATTTAAAGTAAACTATCCTAAGCTATACCAATCTACCCCGTTTGCGTAATAAATATCCAAACTTTTATAATTATAATAGTAGTGACATGGTGACCATGTTATTACTCATCACGTATTTCTTTATGCTAATGATTTCGCTTTATTTGTAATATTTCCTACACTTAAAAAAGCAATTTTTTTACATATCTTTAATGTAATTTGCTACTTCATCTAATACCTACTCCAAACATTGCCTACTTATGTAACTTGAAGATGAGTTTATAATAACACACCATGTTTTCCTGTTAGTTTACATATTCATTTGCCCATATTTTTAACCGAAAACTAACTTTTTACGGTTTATACATTTCTCTTATAAACAACAATTGGCTATCTAATTCTCATAATTAATCTAGAGTAAAATAACGTCGTGATCAAATGTAAAAGCATTAACTGGTTGAGATCTTATCTTCAGAACTTTTTCGCAACAATTGAAAACTTTACCTTGGACTCTCGGTATCGCAGCTGTCTATCGATGGAAAATTTATGAATTTTCCTAGACTAAAAATGGCAAGCGGGCAGTAACAAGTTATCGGAACCGGCTAGCAGGCGCGCATGCGCTGGCCACTAGCGCCGCAACCGGATGTTGCCCGCCAAATGCACAATCACACTAGCACAAACTCTCACGAATTTTTCTCCCAACGCTTTCACGTCTTCCACTAATTATTATCCACTTTATCGGGCATCTTCAATTTGATTTACGTCTAGCTCTTACACAGCTCAATTGGTACACTTTTTCTTTTCGGCGAGGTAATTTAAGTGTACGTTAGAGGTACCGACACTCGCGCTGACCCCGTTCCGACCGCGACCGTATCGCACCAGACCTATTGGTTAATTAGGAATCAGCCTGCGCCATTACCCACCGTGTTATTACAGGTACCCCTAATGAGAGTTTTGGGCTTAATTACGAGAGTACATAGCTCGTCATATTATTGATCGTTAACTGCATCTAATGTTTCGCATTTAGTTTAGAAAGTTATAAATGCAGCGTAAAGTTTATGGTGAGTCATTAAATGTATGGTTTGGTTGCATTTTATCGACTCCCCGCACTCTGAACATGAGGCATAAACGTCTAGGATGGATATAAATCGACGTGAAATCTTGTCAAAGGTCTTCCGCATTGATTAAAGTGCAACAGTCATTAAAAACATATTGAAAGCCAACTTAGCAAATTTATTTTACTACTATCTACGTGAGAAGAATAGAATGAGTCATAGTTAAATGAATTTATCGTTATTTATGTCAATAAATATATTTAATACAGCTAAAAGAAGAAGTAGCCTGTGGTAAGATTCGGTTTCCTCGATCAAATAGCTTTGCGTTAAAAGATACAGAGAAAATAGTTGTTTGCCGGTAACACAGTTGGAATGCATCACGTTACATCATACGCAACTTAAGTAGAAAACATTTCTGGTGCATTATTGTGCGTTAAAACATTTCAATTTTAAATTAGAGATGACAGACATGCCTGTGACCGATGCGTTAACGACGCGTGATAAAAGCGGCTCCGTCGGCAGAGTGCGCCCGCGCAGGATATGCCGCTCGGACACAATCCAAAATGTTACTAGTCTGGATAATACATCCTTATTCTTTTTGACATCGTATTGGAAAACATCACATACATCACATACATTGCTGTGATTCTGCGGTAAGTAGCTTAAGCACTCGTGTTACAGAAATCACAACACCCAGACCCGAGACAATACAGAAAAGTTCGTTTCCAATATTGACCCGACGGGGGTCGAACCCGGAACCTCAAAGATGGCGTGACGCCAAAGTCCGGCACGCTCGCCTCTCAGCTACGGAGGTCGTCAAATTATCTTTTAACATGAGATAAATACGTCCCAGTTTCCCGCACAATGTAGTGATCCGCTTCTGAATCTTCTTAATAATGCTCTTTTCTAGGATACAAATATGTGGTTTAGTTCATCTTTTTTTCATGACTGTGACATTGGTGTTCTAATTGGTTTTTTATATATTTATTTTCACCCTTTTTGATGCTTTTATTTGTGTCTTTCCTTTAGCATTCACATATCACATACCTTAAGTACTGTCATACAATAAGTGGGTGCTGTATAAAAATCTGGTTTCGATCATTTTTCCCGAGTTTCCAGGCTGTGCCTCATATTTAGAACGTCGATAACCGTTTGGAGTACTGAGAGTTAAATTACCATGTGGGCTAGATCGGTACCTACTCAGTAGATTAGTCACTGACGAGCATGATCTTGCTGAAATTTTCCTTAAACGGAACCGATGGCTATTTATCTAGTTTCGGTTCAATCAAATCACTATTTCCCTCAGCAGAAACGAATTGCTAAAAAAACAAAAGTTACTATGATAATTGCTCCCCCATTAGCATGCAGATTTCCTCTTTACTGGTATTTTCTCTATACTGTGCCCTTGTCACACCTGCGTCACTCGCCCAGCAGCCACGCGTGCCAATGACCTTCACTTTTGTTTTCAATTCAATTTACTTTAACATTATAACTAATTAACCACAAATTAATTGGTCATTATAACTTCTCTCCTCTTCATCTTCGTACTCAACGCTATTGAAGTTAGAGTGTGTCTAGAGCCACTTGTTCCATTTTGTATCCGAATGACAAGTGCTTACAATGAACTTCACTAATTACAATGACAATGGTGATAATTTGTTTATTCATCACAAACACCCATCGCGACTCTCGAGGCATTTAAAAGAATCAACTTATGTATGACTAATTTAAAATTAACAATTATCCAATCGGAATAATTAAGTAGTTTGTTTTAATTACTAAACCAAAGAAAATTGAATACATGTATGGTCAGGTGTAGCGTTTATTTATTAACGCTGTCACGGTACAGAAAGCAAACAAATAGGATAATACTCGAGGTCAAATGGTCAATCAATAATGATGATGCATTGACTGACAGTCGCGACGGGTGGCGAAGAAAGTGCTCATCAAGTTCGGCGGGCTGCGCTGATTGATGTCTCGACCGCAAAAAAATTAAGTTAATCTTGAAGAAATATTAGGTGCAGCGGCAATGGGTCGGTTGGTGTGGCGGGCGACGTGAATGCAAGATGTCAAGTGGTCTGTGGTGTAAGGCTGTCGTCATGACTTTCCTCGTTGTCTCTTTCGGCGTCACCATTAGACCGCGCCGGTCTAATGGTGCACGCGTGATGCAAGCGATGCTAACCGTTAAGCCGGATCTTTCGCACGTGCATTGTTCACCGTGCAAACTGAGAAAACAACGACGTGTATTGTCGATAGGGGATCAAAAAACAAATTAAATCTTGACAGCCAATTTAGGAACATAATAAGACCTACAATAACACATAATAATACTTATAACTATTCTGGGTTACTCAAAAGTAGATGCTTATTTAACACTAGGGACTTACGCATAGTTAGTCGTATATGTTATATACTGCGGCTCTATATTTCATTACTAAGTTTTTTGTCTGTTTTTTCCCAGTCGCTGAGTAATTAGTCGCTGAGTACCTTCCTGCATAATATCTGCGGCCCATAGCCACACATTCCACACTATTCCATAGAACGCATTTCACCGTGCGGTGGGCGCTCGTCTGCGGCCGCTCTCGCCACGAGTGAATCATTAGCCCCGACAACAATGACGGCGGCTGGCAAACTCGCTTTCGTGATATTTCATTGCTATGCAGCAAGTCCGTTTATGTCACACGTTGTTAATTCAGTCTAATGTTAAAATGATCTTTAAAATAGGATCGGCTCGACAAAATTCGGAAAAGTCTGAATAAGCTTTAATACAATTTCTAAGATAAGTAGGTAAACATTATCCCGAAAAAATCCGCTTAGCACAACCTTCATGATACGGTACTCCACATTTTTATGGCGATTACTTCTTTTACCAATGATTTTTCAATTTAAAGGCGGTTGCGATGTTTACGTTAAAAGTCGTTTAAGGAAAAAACTAATTCTAAAATGATAACCTTTTTCAGTTATGTTCAAAATTACCTTCTACTGTTTACATTACCAGGTCGACTCTAAGTTTTATTAGAGACTTAATTAATTGAGAAAACAGTGAAGCTCAGCTTTGAGTATTGTATAAAGGAGTAGAATATGAGATTACAAAACTGACGAGGCATAGCGTGACGGTATGTCGCGGTGCGCGTGAGCACCACGCACGCGCGCTCACGACCGCCCCTATCGCCGGCTTCTACAGAACACTAGTGCCTAATAACCTAAAACGACTCTTTTTTATCCAACAAAAGTGCACCCTACCCTTGTTGGCAAGAAGCACTATTCCGATAATTGGATAAAACACATAAGATTAACTACAGACTTCGATTATGAAAAACAATTAGAAGTTCATCCAAAATTGCAAGCGAATTTAACACATGAAAGAAATATCTGGTCTTTATATATATCTAGGGTGTAAATATTTCTGATCCGTTTCTTTTTTCAAATATATCTTGTACTACTTCAGATTTGGATGTTCGGGATGATAATTTCCATTTCATTGAAATCAGAGAGATACAGAATCTCCCACTTTGTTTTTTTTTTTTATGGAAATAAAAAAAAGATTATAATTTTAATTGATTACATTTCTGCATTGAAAAGGTGATGTTTTAATGTAAACTGAGTGTAGGTAATTCATTATTATAATAATTGAATAAGTAATTCATTAATTTAGTGTAGTAAGTGTGAGTTATTCGTGTTATATTATCCCTTTTTCATGTCTTGAAGAGGCTCTTTATATTTCTTTAATAAAAACTAAACTAACTTGGGCACGGAACAAAGAGCGGCAAATAATGGCACAGTGTGTCAAGTGATCATTTTGGCGCGATAGTAGCGCAAAAGCGTGGGTGCAAGCTGCGTTTTGTACAGGGCTGCTGCCTTTTTACTTATTTTTTTATATTGGTAGGAAAGAAAGTTGCGAAAAGTCTACTCTCAGATACGTGTGTTTAATGAATTTCCTCCAAAATTAAAAACATAAATTATAACCAACCACCAGATAGATACATTTAGCGCCAGAATAGAACAAATGTAACTAATGCTGCGGCTCCTTTTTTTCAACTTAAATATTACTATAAGATTTGTGTGTTTGCATTCGTGATTGGCGATTCGTGACATGTCACTGCGATTAAGATTAAACTATGGTCAAGGACAATATTTTAGTAACTCCCTTTTCCAACCCGCTATTTGGTTATTTTTTAAAACAGAAAAATCACATCGCGTTTCAGTTTGCAAGTTGATGCTAAGATTATATACTTTACATAACACGAATGTTAATTTTCTTACTGAGATTTTCTGGATTATTTATTAAATTATTTATTACAAAAAGATCTTCCTCATAAGATATATATGCAGTTTGTAAGTAGTGTGGTATGGCTCCACTAAACCCTAGTTGCGAACCGGATCTGGGCGCGCGATAAATCATGCGCCAAGGCAGAGCTGGCCCACACCTCCACTGCCCGCTCTACTTTTAGCTACTTTACTACTTTAATTACAATGGGAAAATCCTTCCCGGAACAGAACATGTCATACTATATACGTATTCAATAAACATCCATCGACCCATAAAGGCTATTAACCGCAACTTTGTACACGTTGCTTCAGGACAAGATGTGTGTTATTTTTGTTTAAAATCAGTCGCTAAACTGATTCAGTAGTTTCTTCATAAAAGAGTAACAAACATCCGTGTAGACAAACCTTTACGTTTATAATATTAGTAGTATCTAGATAGATCCTGGTAGCAAGAGATCTACTAAGAGCATAATAATGTTCGAAAAGATTTACGTACATTTAAAACCGCATTGGATTACATTTTTTCTCACTTTTATTTCACGACGTTTCGAAGGACAAATCAGTCCACATTTACTAACATTAAGGTCTACTCCACACACTGATTCCATATTAGTAGGTACAGTTTTTTGTAGCTGGGTAAAAATGACCGATCCCTCATATATATTTGTTCTCGCTAGTGTTGTAATTCATGCAGGGAGCATAGGGTACGTATAGCAATGTACACAGTGTCAAGTGGTTGTCCTCTTCCTAGTTTCAAACCAAAACATTCAAACTCGATTGTGCGATTCCTTATGTCTTCCCAATAACAAAATAATATAAAGACAGACGATACGTATAATCTACGATCCAAAAACACGTTAGATACAAAGCTAAAAAGTGGATACAGCAAACAAATTCAACGGTTTAAGAGTGACGATAAATCGGCTAGTTTAAAACCCACCAATATCTAGCTACATTGTTTTGTACATCAAAAAAAATTGCGTTTATATTAGTCATTACTAAGAAACGTAAAATGCAGCTTTTGCAACAAAACAATAATGTACGATTTTATTTTTATTTCGTAAGCGCTTAAAATATACTAACATCAACTGCAACGCGCTACACCAGAATATTAAGCAGCTCTGCGGCTTGCATGTAATTTTAATTTTTGAATTCTTATAGACTCTAAGTTGCAAAGATGTGAATATATACCTCTATACAACGTACACTTGAACTTTTATAATTAAAGTATACATTTGATTTAAATTGTGGGCATGGGTTGGAATTATAGATAGAAGATTGTACAACCTTCTTCTCTCTTATCCCTTTTATTGTTTTGGTCAAATAAATATTTTTTCAACCGAATATTCTGTTTGTTTTATCAGGAAATATCAACACCAACGTAATAAAGTTTGCTTCTAAGGACAATAAAATAGAAGTGCCGAGAAGCCACAAAGTATATTTTAAAAAATATTTCAGTTAATTAGTACTAAGCACAAGGACATGAATGATGGTTTTAGAATTTTTATAAAACCTCTAAATATTCTGTCAAAGTATTAATAGTTCAGGAATTTTAAAACCAATTATTTTTCATTATATGTCCAAAGTTAAAATCAGTTTTTTTTAGTATAATCAATAACTACTCACAAGATAATTAGCTGTTTATGCAAACAGCAAAGTGATGTTATAACAGATTAATTAATTACAGCATGAAGTGAACTACTTAGACATTGCCGGCTATTCGAAATTATAACCAATGCATGTAGGTCAATGGTAAGAATTTTGAAATGCTCACATGAAACGAACACAAAATATTACATTTGCGTGAGTCTATGTCAGTTTTGTATTTGAATTTTAATAGTCAATTTATTTAAACTTATTTTCAAATTAATGAGAAAAATTAACTTTATTTGTATACAAATAGAGAAAGTAGTAACTAAATAATTTTACGTCTGTCAAAGAAGCGCTGTAATAATTTCCCATAACCGGTTGTTTTAAAAGTGTTAATTATATTACACTGCTGTAACTTTCATAATTACGTATGATCTTTGATTGTAAATTTAGTCCTTTAACCAATGTGCCAACAAGAAATTAATGTTGATAAATAGGGACAAGCTAATAAAGTGTAATAATATTAAATTGTAAAAGCTCTCCTACGGCTAATGGTTTTAAGCTCTTGCATAATGATAAAATGAAAAGCAATCCTGCCCGATGGTGACTATTCAGTTTAGAGTCTGCACGCCATAGCCAGACTGACATCACAATTGCACGCAAACTATGGATGGCCCCATTTCATATGTGCCTATATTCTGAAACTCTAACTGTCTTCATTTTAAACTGCAATGTAAACCTCATTATAATGCAATTTATCAGAAGAAATAGTCAGGCTCGATGACAGTTCCTATAAAAGCTTCTGCTTTTAAAATATCTTAATTTGGTATTAGGGATTTTAATGTTACAGGTTATATTATGTACTTTAGTAAGTAATAACTAGGGACCACCCAGGACACTAAAACCCGTACTTTAAGTAAAAACATGTTAAACCTCAAACTGGCTCATCCGAAAACGAAACTAACGAAGCATTTGGTTTAAATCATAAACCACTGAGTATTCGAAATGGTTGTGTTAATTTATTCATAGGTAGGCACATTATAAATGAAAAGAACGCTCTTCTTCAAAATTAAATATCGTTAAACAAACTATGTTCGGCTACCGTAAGGTCAATCAATCAAATTTTGTACCAATGACTTTTTAAACTAATTAATCAATCGGTTTCGTCCCAGACTGATTGCGATTTGAATAAAACTTTCTCACATTCTGAAGACATTATAATCTATTTTTTAAAATAGAACCGGTAGTCTCTGGCAAACATTAGCAATAAGATTAAAATTTAAGTGTTAATCAATTCTTAGAGTTACATTATGGAATAATTCAATCAATAACGGGTATCTAAGTACTTTCTTTTATAATGGGACAGACAGGGAGGACTTATTTATATCTATTATATATAAAGTTTAATATTTTTAGGAGACATTTAAGATAGAGTTAAAAAATTTATAATTTAGGTTAAATGGCATGGCTAAAACGCTCCTTAAATGAAAAGTATCTGGAAAGAAGCCTTACTAGCTAAAGAAGCGTTACAGCAATTTCAATTTTCATTTTATTTCTCAAATTAACCAACTTAATTTTGTGATGTTTAGTCAATGATGTTTATAGCAAGATTTATTTCGGTGTGCATAGTTCGAACATATCACGGATAACACTTGTAGTTCAATATTAGTTCTTATACTCACGACATAGGCACCCGCGGCACTCGAAAGCATAAAGAGCTAAAAAGGGAATCAACTTTTAAAAAATTGCCATTCACTATTGGGTGGACTTCATATGGCGACACGAGCGATCCTTATAAACAGGACCTCTATTTTCAAACAACCTACTCTTGAAAAAATAGTAATTAGATAAGAAGATTAAAAAAAAATATCTCATTAAGATCTCAGTAAAGGGCTATCATAATCATCACATTACTGATAAAAGTCGCCGAGTTCCCTATTTACATTTTTTATAATGTTACAACACAGCGTATGGAGAAGATTTTGTTAGTAACTGTTCAAAGCAAGTTAATACAAGTCAGGCAATCAGGTCTCATTTACAGTCATTTTATCACGATTGTTTATTTGTTTGTCTGGGTTTCAGAGGCAGATAATAATGAATAATGATATGTACGTACATATAGTTATTCGGAGTGCGCGTCGCGCCGTCAGCTGAGGAGTAGCCGCGCGGTCGCGAGCGCCTCGCGGCCACTGCACCCGCTTCGATTTCACTTTTATTAGCAATCCACTTAATTGGATACCACTGTTGCGGTTTTATTCATTTTGCAGATTCATCTGAGACGCATTTAAGGTATTATGGAGCGGAAAACCTAATTGAGAACTTCCGAGAACTAACTGTGACTGAGATTGTACAAAATTGTAACAGGCTTGATTGGCACAGCTGAACAGTGTAATTTTAGATAGCTGTACGTACCTACCGATGATTGATCATCAGTTTGTTAACATTTATTGGAAATAATGCCTTCAAAATAGCTTGGGAATAAAATAAATTTCATTTTGAAATATCTAAAAGCTACTGGGCGGCCGAAAAGGCGGGAAAAATTTACAATAAGTGTGCTTCTTTTGCACGACAATGGTTTCCAAATCTAGACTCGAGTTGTGATGGGTACTGTGCAAAGATTGGGCCCCAAAATCTTGGTACATCCTCACTAGCCCAAAAATTATAAAACCTAAGCAGTTGCTTCAAAAAATCTTCGAGGCAAGAAATTTTCTACCATTTATTAGGTGAAGAAAACATCGTCGTCCTATTATGATAACAAATACAAGCTCGAATAAAAATGTATATTTTTTGTTTTATATTACAGAGGAGGAAATAAATTAATATTCAAGGTTTTAAGACCCAGACAACTAGACAGAATAGAGCATTAATTGGTCTCGTTTTTATTAAAAGATAAGGGCGTTGCATGGTTAAATAGAGCTGGGGTGGAATATACGCAGAAGATCAAAATCGAAAGTAGAAAAAGAAAATGATAGATGCATATATCCTGTAGTGGATAAAAGTGGGCTGAGAAGAAAAGAAGACATTAAAGAAAAAAAAGATTTTTACATTTTATTTCTACAATTTAAGGATAATTATTGCTATCAAGAAATACAAGTATTCAAATTTTTTATTTAGCGAGATGCATTTTTAATTAATTGATTATTTCTTCCACAGTCGTATTTTGCACCCATACTTTGACTGTTTTATGCGAATTACTATAATAGTTGTACAATTTGCTCCGAGCTCAACTGCTGTATACTTCTTTCTCAACTTTGTTATCATTAGGACTGATTGGAATCAGCGTATTTAATTAAGGCGTAGAAATCCTATAATATAGTTTCAAACAGTGCAGAAACTATTTAAGGAATTACAGCATCCGCCTAAAATTTTATAGAAGAATTATTGCATTTTCTGTTATTTACAAATGAAATGCACTTTCATTTCAAATATAAATTGTTCTAATTCAGGTCTATTTGGTTGTCATTGCTGCTGCTATGGCGATGCAAGGCGTGTATTTATATGCACGCTTTTGTGTATAATGGGAATCGTAAGTAACTTTTCCACCATTTGTGATTTGAAACAGCACGGACATTAAAACATGTGCATGCTTGACACACGCTTAACAGCATCCATAATCAAACGGAATTCTTCTGATATCATATTTTTACCTATTCAACTATACGACAAAATCTGACGTTAGTTACACTGTCCATCAGCTTTAAAGACGTAAGACTCAAGGGTTGACTGGTAGAGAATGCCCCTAGCATTAAGTCCACCTGTTGTACCTATTTGTGCAATAAAGTTTTTAAATAAATAAATAAATAAGACTCAGACAACTAGACAATAGAAAATCAATTGTGCCTGGCTTTTAAAAGGACATGCGGTCTTACGAGGTTAAGTTTGAATATAATAATTGTTGTTTCATCAGTAACATGACCAATATTTTTTTACACGGAACACCTAATCAAGTGAAAAAAAGTTTGAGTAAGCTCCAAGGACAAACCCAACGCATCGACTTTAACAATAAAAGCTGAAGGTCAGTCGAACTGCTGGAAAAGTACAAGACAAATTAAAACTTAATTTGTACCTAAAACTACGCTTGTAATCCCACGCTCGAGAGACCGATTAAATGACATTAATAGCGTTTTTGTTCCGTGGCGAAACCGCAAGCACAGGTAGGCTGCGTACCTACTAGAGCACAAAGAATAATAAGTGTTCTGCGCACCTAAGGAATGTCCGCCGTTGATATTATGTTATGTGCGTCCCCTGCTACCCATAAAATATATTTATACCTATAAACTAAAACTTTTATCTATTGATCAAAAGCGTAACGTAGCGTAATAGCATAACCTCAACAAATATGTATTAACAATCTGCAAGGATATCGTAGCTATCACGTACGTTAAATGAATGCCATGTATTTTATTTCCTAATTTACTGGCAACCGATCATGATACATATAAATTTGATATTCTTATAAAGACTACAAAAAACTGCAGCAATTGAAATGCTATGTCGTATTATTTAAAATAGCTATTTGTTTGAGAGCTGAAATAGATTTAGGTAGTAATTTAGTAGGTACCTACACGATAGAACTTTAATTTCCGCGTCCAAGTGTCATTGAAGGACGTTTAAAATGGCGCTAATGCTTGTTGGTGTTTTTGATGGTATTGACGTAAAAAACATTTTGTCACAATCGCCCATGTGGCCCACAATGAAAATCGGTAATATGAGTTTTCTTTTAAAATGGTTAAATATACAGACAGCAATATCATCATCTCCGATAGTTATTTATTGTATAAGATATACAAAAATTGATGCGTTTAATAATAAAAATATGTATTTAAATCAATTTTATTTAAGTTATCCGATACCCGAAAAAAATTACTACCAAGGAAACATAATGCAATTTAGTAGGTATTCAGTTTTAGTTTGTAGTACTTGTCTTATTAAGCGTGCGTGTTATCTGTCGCTACTGAAACTTTTTTTTATTTAAATCAGGTTATCAGGCGAGGAGTGGAAATTAAGTTACAAGCAATGAAAAAATTAGTCAGTTTGGCTGGTTTTTAATAATTATTTTCATAAAACTATACGACCTTAGCCGACTCATCGACTACAATTTTGCTTGAGTCATATTTATCACTATCACAGATTTTATTGACCTAGCGTGTAGTTTCCGGCATGAACCGCAGATTTAAGCAAACTTTTATCGGTAAAATAAATATACAAAAGACATGTTTTATTTTAAATCTATTTAGGATATCCTCAATCCCAAACATGACATATACGATGTCGGTGTTGGGTGTGGTCAGCACCGGCTCCGAGACTTATAGTTACTTCAAGTTCTAACTTAGTTTGTTGTAGTTCAATGTAGCATTACTGCCAGGTGCGGTGAAGCCTATTTTCCTCATCTCTGTGGAGCTGTTTACATTCTAAGCAAAAAGAAAGACCTGCTAATTAATGATAAAAACTGAGATAAACCGGAACTGTTTATGTACGTCGATCATGACTTTCACTTGCACTCTATCATCGAATATTCCAACTGGAAACCAGTTCTTAAATTGAATACTTGTTAGGATTTTGGCTGCAACAGTTTGAACTTTTTATATGTTTCGATTATTAATTTCGTTATCGTAAAATAATGTTCTAGTAGCACTTTGTTTTAATTTAATTACTTTAACTGACAATTTCGTGGGTAATTAATTATGAGTAAGAAAATGGTGAGGTCATTTTGCATATTATTATAGTTCTTAATTTAAACTACGCAAACATTTTAAACAGTTACATGTTACCCCCTAAAATTCTGAGTACAAATAAAAACTTACAGTTATTTATTCAAGTATTTATTATCTTAATTTATAATATGTAATTCACTCACGCTCCTTAGTATTTTATAATGCATTCACAAACCAATACGCTTGAATGTTATAATGAAAATCCTTCTAAGAATCAAGAAAGCAGCTTACGGAATGCTAATGCACTTTGCACATTTAGCACTATCCACCTATACTTGAACTGACCCGCCTACGCATATATATTAGTCTGCATGGATAACTTGCATATTTTATTGAAACCTGATTCAAAATTATATCTTCAGTGCCAATGAAAGCTTCGTTAAAATATTAATTAAACTGAAAAGCAGAGATTGAGAATGGTGATCACTGTACTGACAAAGGGATTATCTGTCGCTTTGCTAAGTTTTAATTTTCTGTTGTAATTTGTAATGAACATGCCATGCGGTAGAGTTTAATACCAAAATAGACAACCAAAGTAAAAGTCAAAGTCCGTCATTGTATTTCGTATCTATGTAAACTTAACAAGTACTTATAGACGTACAGAAGAGTAAAAGAAAAAGCTAGTCGAGTAAAATGCAAAATAGAGTGACCTCGTTCTAATGTCTAGCCGCAGCCTAATTGTCGACATACATACATATACGAGAATACTATCAGCACGACTCAATTATTTCTCGATCGACTTTTGCAACGCGTACTACCTGCGCAACATCTACATACTAAATTCAAAGATTAAAATCCATCTAAGGAATCACACTAATGACCAGGGGGATGTAATAGAAAAGTATTTTGCGAGAAATTACTAAGTATAAGATGTTGCCGTACTGAATACATGTTAATTTGTTGCGGAATCCGAGAGCAATAACCGAGGTCGGTGCTAGCGGTATTCGGCGGTTTCTTCGTCTCTAATATTCGACAAAAACAACCGCTTCGCGCGTGTGTGCCAGCTCGTATGCAGACACGAACACTGCCCATGTATGTTTGCTCTGAGTGTATTTCCACATATTAAGCTTAATGCCCAGATTAGTCACGCCTCAGTCTTTAAAAGAAACAAGCCCGCTTTGCTCAGACACGAAAAAGTTCATAAAACATCATTTTATAACACTTTTACTCAAACTTTCTGTAGATAATTAATATATTTGTTTGGCTTCACGAGAGCTTATATACAGAAAACACACGTGCCTAACCTTTTCAACGTGCTAACGAAACCGTTTGCTGTAATAAAATATAAGAACTGGTTAAGTCAGAACCGGAAACCTATTTTTAGGTCCTTTTATATGAATAATCACTGGTCTTATCCATTTAGTCCATTACATATAAGACGCAAATGTACTCCTACTAAACAAGAGCTGAGCTTTCGTCGAATTTCAGTTCCAAAAAAAAGGAAAATAGTTTCCGAATGTATGTGGCTTTCTAAATTTTATTCGGAACTCTAAAGAATAAAATAATTACATTGACATAAATATGCCGCGTCAATTAACTTAAAGTTAAAGAAATTAAGAAGTGCTTAAAATAACGGGATATCTGTCTATTAGTATACAACGAGGCTATACCTACAAGTACAAAAATATAATCGATCGAAGCTTTTAATCACGTCCGTCTTATTTTTCTAGTTATCAGAATGTAACTATGTATGTCGTAACTAACATATTGATTGATTGAATCTACTCGAGGCTCTTGTACTATCGCAAATGTATCTAAAATCAATATTGATGATTGCTAGATAAATGTTCTACCTAGATATCCAATGTGATATGTTTGTGATTACTGGGGCTACAAATACTAAGAAGGATTTAGCATTAAAAGTAAGACATTACCTACATATGTTAACCATATGTCTTATTCAATTTAAATAAGCGTTTTATAGTAGTTCTGTTTTCGATTTAAATTAATCACGGAGTGGAGAGAAATGTGGTTTATTGAACCTAGATTATTTATAAACCTGATTGTGTACTTATATAATATTATAACCTTTGCACATATTATGAAATACAATTTTTTGGCCACGACAAGTAATTCATTAACGTAATTATCTGCTTTGCGGAAATTGGCTAATCTTATACCCTTTGATAAACTAATTGCAAAAACAGGACGAAGCTCTCAATTCGTTAGTTTAACTTTTAAGTTCTTAAGTTATATTTTTAAACTAGCTGTCCCGGCGAACTTCGTAACGCCTTTTTTTTCTAAACTTTTAAACCTTCCCTGGACCTCCACAATTATTACAAAACCAACATTAGCCAAATCGGTCAAGCCGTTCTCGAGTTTTAGCGAGACTAACGAACAGCGATTCATTTTTAATATATATAAGACTAGCTGTCCCGGCGAACGTAGTTACGCCTATTTTTCCAGATTTTCTAACCATTTAAACCTTCCCTGGACTTTCACGGTTATTTCAAAACCAACATTCACCAAATCGGTCTAGCTGTTGTCGAGTTTTAGCGAGACTAACGAACAGCGATTTATTTTTATATATAAGAAGATTAAATTTCTAAGTACTCGGAAACGCCTGAAACAACTTTTTATTTACTGTTCTTGTTTTAAAAGTTACTTTTCACTAGTGGCCGCAATATTTTTTATTACTGTGAGATGGGACACGTGAATAACAAAAAATAAGTATTTTCTTTGTCATTCACATGTTATTTCTATTATTAACAAATGTTAAATGCATGCTTAGATTGTCTTTTGCATAAAAATAAAAAGATGAGATTAAGTTTGGCCGTTAACTCATGAGGAAATAACTATACTTACATACTTAGTTAGACATACACATTTTTAGTAGGTACGACTCAACTAAAATACAAATACCTACAGCGGCTGAAACCGGAGAACAATGTAAGTACGAGTAGATTCTATAATACGATCGCGTGTAGTTCTAAGACCTAGTGGTATTGAGCGAGTGTTTTTGTTTCGGGGCAAAGGTTGTGCGTAGTTGCAAGGACAGCACTTTCTGCGCGGGAGTCGGTCGCGGTCGGGCGCGCGCCAGCCTTCCGCATCGCGCCTCGGTATCCATCCGCGACACGACACCATGGGGTCAAGGCTCTTACGCGTTTGATATACTTTTTACTACCAAAGAACGACACCCTAATTAATTCTTAATTGCAAGACAGTTTGACGGAAAACAATGATCGATCAATAAAATATCGAACAGTAATTAATAAAATTGTAAATCAGGTGCTCTAGATTGAGAACTGTGATTACATCGAGTAAACTGCGCAACACTCAATTTTCAATTTGAACTATGGTTGATTTTTTAATTGTACATAATTACTTTATTATCTTACTCAAAAAAAAAGGAAAGCGTCAAGCCTGTTTCATGTCCTACTGCAGGGAAAAGGCATCCATGGAGTCACCTTTAGAACAATGGGTTCAGATTTAATTATCGCGCTTGCCTAGTTCGAGTTAGTATTATAAACCTAAGAGATGATCAAAAGATCTAAATTATACGTCTCTCGACCTAATCCGAATCCAAGATCATAACCCGCTTTTTAAACCATAAAGGCGTATCTTACTTATCGGATTGTAAAAGTACCTTTGTAAGAATATAATTAATTTGAAGTAACCTTTTGCCGCTAAAATAGCTAAAACGAATAAAGCCAACCCAATACTAGGGCAATTTGGAACTTTTATATCAAAGGTCATTTTTTTAAATATCTATAAGTAGAAAAATTATGCGCTGCTTGAAAAATTAATTCTTAAATTGAGAATGTGCTTCTAAAGTAAATGTAAGTGTACATCTAGTTTACCGCTACAGGAACCCCAGCCGAGCCATTGTTTATCGATCGGCTAACGCAGCTTGTCTCTATTCTTGCTGTGCATACGCAAGCCTCCCTAATGAACCTATTAATATGTACATGCTAAATGAATGATGAGAAACAACCATCGCAGTTATTAATGATTACCACGAATCTCGTTATAAATCATACCCAATATTCTAATAGTCCTAATAATTTGATTGATTCTGGTACACCATCGTTAAGTTTTAGAGGACAACATATGATGATGACTAACACAAACCCCTAAATAACAACATATTCAGATGAAGTTGCCAGTCAATCCAAAACGACCATAAAAATGTGATCTAGCGATCCAGTATCATCAGGTAAGTATGCAGTCACGACTCTACTTGGACGCAATCAGAAGCTAGTCTAACCATTTCCAGCCGCGAAACAATCTCGGCGAGTCGAACGAAATTGGGACGCGATCAAATGAGACAAAAAGGACAAGTCGTGATGTGGAGTACGGCGTGGTTAAAATTAGCTATTGCACTACGATGGCTGCGCTGTGCGGAGCATGCGGGTTACATAACGCGGCAGATCACGCCGCAGCCCACGGCAGGGCGGCTCAGGCTACATTCCTCTAACGAAGAAGTATCGATCAGAATTAACTGAATACGTTTTACTAAACGTACTTGCGAGAACTTTGGTAACTCATCTCATGCATCGTTAATGTGTTGGCTAAATTGATTACTGATTAAGGCGGAAAAAATATCGTTAATATTATAAATGGTTGTAAAAGCCACGGCCAATAATGAAGACGCTGATTTTATATTGCAATGTACGAATATGTAGATGTTTTCAACAAAATTACATTGAATGTCGTCTAATTGGTATAGTTACCGTATCAATCTTCGTTTATGATCTACCATGATACATTACGTTGTATCATAGTTTTATGATTCGTTTATTTTTATTCAAAACACACATTTGAACATAAGACCAGTACACAATACTTACATACTCCTTGTGACAGGTTAAGGATTTGAAATAAATAAATATATATTCATTTTGTACATAAGTAAAGCATATGAAATCTGAAAAAAATTAGTACCAGACCGAGACAAACAAAAAGGTTCATTTTATTTTGTTCAATCCTTTCGATGATTTTCTTGCATCGCTCATCCCTAATCTCAGTCGTAGCAGCGCGTTTTTCGCTACGGCTACGAACAATGCGCACACGCCCCGCACCCCCGCAGGTTCCCTTAATGCCAGCCACATTGTGCGCGCGGGAGGAGCCAAGCGCGAGCCACTTCCTTTGTCTAATTCAATACACTGCCCAAGGCGAAGCATACACCCAGCCAACACAATGAAAAAAGCCGATTCGAAATGCCAATTTTAATGCCATGTAGATTACTAATTCCGAAATCTATTAATTTGGTACAATAAAATATCGCCTAAACAGCTTTATAGCCATGTTCCGGTCGTATGTTATGACCACTAAATATCTTTAACAGTTAACTGTTATTAATTGATTGCTGTTATAGTATTAGCTCTTCACATAATAACTCTTCGACGACTAACAAAATTTCTCTTAATAAAAGACTACAACGAGTCAGTGGCAAGAATCGATTTCTGTCTTTTAGTGCATAATTAAATGTTAATAATCACATTCCATTAATCTTTAACATTAAAAACAAGTTATTATGAAAAAACATATTAGCAATCACTATGTTATAATGTTTTAATTAAAATTAACATTTAAAATATATAAATCATGATTTTTTTATAGTATACTAAGGAATATGTAGTTCCTTAGAATGACAATTCAACAACAAAAACACCAAACCTATTTATATCATTATTTGAATGTAATAAGTTACCACAATTCTTCATGACATTTTTTTTTATACTTTGATGTTATATTGTAGAATACATATACGTACAAAATTGAGTCCAGAGACAAAAGAAAAGAGCTAGTTTTAGAAAAGAATTCTATTCGGAAAAGTAAAAAGCTTCTTTATCTTTACCAATTCGAGCCAACTGCTTTTCAAAAAGACAAAATACTAATATTGAAAACTTTGCTTCAGAATTCTAATATATTTGAAAATAAATTCAGTGTGCAGATACAAAAAGTTTTCAATTTTTCCGTTGGTGTTGGCAGTTGGCGGTTTACGTACACTTAATTAAATATTTTTTCAACTTTATTGCCTTGGTTGCTGTTGCGAACATAATAAATGGAGTTCAGCTATGTACTAAATTTCGTTAAAGGTATATTGACTTAAATTAATTTTGAGAATTGGGAGATTTCTGTTTCCTTATTTCATTCATATTTGTATTTCTTGAACATTTTCCTATACTTCAAAAATACTAAGACGCATTACAAAACATTTGGTTTAATATAGGTTGTAAAATAGATCTTGTACCTATTATTAATTAAAATACTATTTCTTCCATAAAAATATAGAAAAATTCTAATTAGAATTTGAACGCTATTATGGCCATACTATAAATAAATTGATGTTTGATAAGAATATCGTAAAGCGAAATTCAAAATCGTACCTTTATACGAATACTCATAAAAAATGATTAAATTGGAAAACACAATTTTCTTTTCGCTCTTACTAGATACTTAACATGGACAGTGAATGGTAGTGGAAGAAAAAGCATAATCGTCCGGCTCATTGGTTTTCATTTACTGCAAAGCAAATATCACTCAGTTATTTGCTAAGTAAGGTTCTTTAGTAGTGACTACTGAGTATGCA
Organism: Glyphodes pyloalis; assembly: GCA_037074685.1. NCBI lineage: Eukaryota > Metazoa > Arthropoda > Insecta > Lepidoptera > Crambidae > Glyphodes > Glyphodes pyloalis. Next base: position 3,918,897 of record JAYKKO010000015.1, on the reverse strand, counting down.
CTAAGTAAATTAAAGTAGATCGCTCGTGACTTGCCCACGACGTGGACGACTTATTATGAACCAAATTGTGTCTGGAAAAGAGCTAAAACTGAAACATTAGCCTGTACTACTGTTAATTCTTGAAATCTGCAAAACATCGAACACATGAATGTTATCTCGTGAAGTTATTTAAATTCTCAGGTGACGTTCGTAAAAAAATATTTTACTATAGAAGTCTCTAATTGCCATTCAACGTAAGAAAACGAGACAGATTGAAACCAATAAGGTTAAATTACTTTGAATAAAGCTTATTTTCCTAATATGATGCAGATAGAAATAAAAATAAAAAATGCCCTACGTATTCTCAATTTTCATAAAAACTAAATTATGATTTATTCGCTTCTTTTCAGTAAAACTCAGGTAAAATGTTGAGTTTCTACATTATCAAGGGATGTTCTATCAATTTATGTATATAGGAAATATTATCGTCAATCAAACGAACTAACATAAAGAATTTATTAAGTACCTCTTATCTATACTAATATTATAAAGAGGAAAGATTTGTACCTATTTTTGTATGTTTGTAATGAATAGGCTCAAAAAGTACTGGGCCGATTTAAAAAATTATTTCACCAATAGAATGCTACATTCTTCCAATTTGACAAAGGCTACAAAATTAGGGATCCTTGGTAAAATTTGAAAAAATTCAACAGAAAAGCGGGAAAAATTATCTAAGGCGAAACGAAGTTCGCCGGGACCGCTAGTGATAAATATACGTAGGTTACATGTAAAGTACAACATGTACAACATGTAAAGCTTGATCATACACTGAAATTAACTATTCAAATTCTTTAGTAAATTTAAGATTTTTAAATCCTATTTTCCCCCTTTCTTATTATTGATAACTTTAATAGGTAAAATATGTTACAGTGTAGGTATATTATATTTTACTCGATGGAGGCGTTTTATTACAGTCCTAATACTACGGGTATTCCAATGATTTATCAATCTTATGATTAACTAAAAATATAATCAAATTGTCTTATTTGAATATAACTAATTACACGTTTCTTTAAACAGCTTTCAAAAACTCATATACATAGAACCATTTTTTCACCTTGAAAGCCTAAAAAAATATCATATTAAAAAGTGTTATATTCTAGATTTACCTATCAGAAGTTAAAAATATATGATAGGAAAAAAATTGCACCGCTAGATTTCTTAATAATGACGATAGCCTTGGTGATGATAACTACGTGTCTAATAGGTATATTGGAGATATTAGCTTCTTTAATCCATAACAGAGATGCCTTAACAAAAAAATTTGGTGTTTTATGTACATGGAATCAAAGTCAAAGTCAATATTTTTTATTCATGTAGATTACATTTGTAATACTTATGAAATATTATACGAACACATACGATTTTTTACCAAAAACATGTAAGTAGTCCTGTAATAGAAATGGATAATTTGCTCTAACTAGTCTTCTATTATGTGTCCCGTCAGTAATGCAGAGTCTGCTACTTAGTGTAGTGTTTACCTATGTACCTGTTCAAAATAATTCCAGGATCTTGAATTGAGGATTTGTGCAGGACATATCATAAATTTGCTTATTTGCTCGAAACTTTCATGAAATGGTCGCATTTATGACGTGGTCAACTTAATTGAAATCTTCAACATTATACGATTGTGTCATCCATGTTTGGGCAGATCGTATAAATAGGACGTCCATATAATATATACGAATATTTTATCTCAAATGACGTGTGTCTAAACCACATTATGATGTGTGATAGGCAGTGAAACATTTCATGAAATGCGACCATTTAATTAATTTAGATGTTGTGAGCAAATCTTTAACAAGGCCACGACATATTTTAGGTTATGATTTTGAGACCCTAAATTCGATTCCCGTGCCAAACTAAAGTAGGTATGCTGCAAATTGAAGAACCAATCAATGATCAATGACGGATACCTTTGCCCTGCAATGGGACAAAAACAGTCTGTATTTTACTTTATTTAAACATGAAATTACCTAGTTAGCCTAGTAGCAAGTAGGTACAGGTATGATCTTAATTCACTAGGTGCGATTCCCGGAAAAGCAAGGTTTTCTGACATATCCCAGGTTCATAACCACGGCAATCCGAAGCCGGCAAATGTATTACCAGTATTGCAAGAAATATCTTAATTCCAATGATGGACACCTCTGCCGTGCATTAGGACATTATTAGGCTGCTACTTCACTTATTTGATGAAATAACATAAACGTGTGTATACATATAAATAATTCAATACTCTGGTTTGATAGAATCATGTACAATAAGGACTAATTGCTATATACTATGTATGCGGATTAGTCAACCCACACGGCATTATCCGCATTTCACATATCGTTCAAAATAAACATGTATATAAAATATGTTCGCATTCATATCATCCCACGTGTGTAGACTGATCCCTTTAAAAAATATTCCTAGTATGACCGGCTACAAAAAATTTGGCTTTCAAACATACTCTTTTATCTATGCATATAATTTTTATAATCTAGAAGCAGAAACTCAAGCGTCTCTATAAACTGTTTCAATTTACGAAATTATCGAATTCCTAATGACGTTGCATTTAATGTACCTAATTACATATTTCACATTTAACATGTAAATATCTACTTGCAGTAATAGCGTGTTTTTACTTTACGTTTAACATATTAACGTTTACTTGCGAAAACTCTTATTTTTCTGACTGCATTGTCTTCCAGGAAAGGTCTTTAACATTTGACTCAATGTTCATTGACACCAAAATGTTGAACTTTACCAAGAATCATCGAACCGAGCTATTATCAGAAGTAAATTTTTGATGCAGAAAATGTATATTTTGTGTGTTTTATATAAAAATCAATTTTTGACACAGTTTTCCTCATAGAAGCTTTTGGAGCTGTTGTGATGTAGAGCTTCCTTAAGTATAAAAGCCTTGTTGAAGGGTTTAACAATATCAGCTAAAGACTTTATGTATAAATATTTAACATACAAAACAATAAATAGATAATGTCTCTTATTGTCTACAATGTAATTCTACTTGGAAATGTATTATGCCATAATGGAGGTTCTTTTTTAGTTATGGTATAAAGACCGAGAAGAAATGAGTTTATTTCACTATCGGCCTCATGTATTCTCGTTCCACATGCAATATTAAATAAGTCTTACCTTTTCGATGATAAAAGCGATCCAATAAACCACCAGAAATTGGAATAACACTCCAATGAAATAAGCACGAGATGTAGCACTTCGTCTCTGGCTAAGAGAACAAGTTTCCAGTTAGTTCATGAACACCTGTCGGTAGCACAGAGGGTGGGAGTCCTTAAGTCCTGTAAGCAGTCCAGGTCGAGCACAGGCTGCGGAGGGGGGAGCCGGCGGCGCGCGGTCGCGGTCCAGCGTCCGGGCGTACAACACGCCTCGCAACGGTAAACTGGCGGGCCGCGACAACACCTCACCTCTCCCTCGCTTGTATGAGTGCCTTCAACCTCCCTCCAAACAAATAGTACCGTACGCTGTGCCTGTGTCTTGGTAACATTTATTATACTTTTATTAGTGTTGCCTGTGGTGCGGCTGTGTGCGTGGCACCACCACAGGCACGGCAGGCGTGCGCGTGTGGGCGTCTGTAGGTAAAGTACCTATGCGTGCTTTGATCTTACGATTCGGTATGCACGGCCGCACGTAGCACCGCGGCTATATTTTACTTCTGTAATATCTAGTCAATAATTTTAGTTTGGTGTTTGTGCAATAGCACACGTCGTATCGGGCGGACTACAACTAGGCCAGGAACCGGTATCGAATATGACCAAAAAGCGTCTTCACGTTTTGAGTTACGATATTTTTGGTACAAGCTTTACTTGTGTTTTGCTGAACTTTATTTTTAGAGAAATCTTGTTTGTTTAATTTAAGTTTCATTTATATGTGAGTCTACCTATAGCACTTTATATGTTGGTACTCGTATCTTGAAAATGTAATCAAAAGCTAAGTACTGTGTCACGTTTCCCGAAGGGTAAATTTTTCCAAATTCAGGCAAGACAAGTAATTTTCATCCAAGTGAAAACAAAGATTTGTTAAGGCGCCAATGTCCACTCGTATTTACTATTTACACAATGTCTAGTCAGAAAACCGAATCTAAACACAATTCTAGGGACTCGTATCTTCTACCTTAACAAATTACAAGCATTTAATTTTGATAGGTAAATCGGTAGGTATCTTTGTTGCAAAAACTTCAACTAAACTACTCTACAACTACTGCACTAGAAGCACTTTAGACAATTTACTACCTACATATAAAGTTTTAGCACTGGAGGTAGGTTAAAATTAAGTATGTGTGCATCTTTAATAAAACCAATAAGGATCCAATTTTTGGATTTTGTACTAAAGATAATTAATCTATACATCTATACAAATATTATAAAGAGGAAAGGTTTGATTTTTTGTTTGTTTGTTTGTTTGTATGAATTGAATAGGCTCCGAAACTACTTGGCAGATTTGAAAAATTCTTTCACCGGTGGGAAGCTACACTATCTACGGGTGACATAGGCTATATTATATTTTCAAAAAAATTAGGGATCCTTACTAAAACTTCAATAATGTAATTAAAGGTGACCTGAAAAATTCCTTACATCGCGTGCGCTGCGAAAACTATTGATGATACAACAAAGTCATGCACTACGACTTTGCAGAACTCATCATTATCTACAAAAAGTGTCGGGATAGCATATGACTAAATATTATAGTTATGTCACAATAAGCGGTTTTTTAATCTAAAAAATTTATTAATATGACGCCTCTTTTAAAGGCTCTTTATTTGTACCTTGGTATTAATCCTTATCAAAATAAATTACTTTATATTCAAGATAGCTTCAATACCTTTATATAACTTTTTGAATTATTCAATTCGGACATTTAATTCGAAAGATATCATGAGTTTAATAATGCAAGTATTAGAAAAAGTCGCTTGGTTGCCGCTCACCGCGCTCAGCTAGCCAGCATGCGATGTAGGCTCGAAGCGTCACTGGGGTAAGGGAGGAGTCAATGTAATAAAATAAATTGCAATATTTATATGTATAATACGTACATATTTTAGTACCTATTGCACCCGTGCGAAGCCGGGGCGGGTCGCTATATTAGATATAGCTAGAAGTGGTCATGTATAAAAATAAAAATATATATCTATACTAATATTATAAAGAGGAAAGATTTGTATTTTTGTATGTTTGTAATGGATAGGCTCAAAAAGTACTGGGCCGATTTAAAAAAATCTTTCACCAATAGAATGCTACAATAAATTAGAATCACATGCTTGAATAAGGCTTTTTTTGTAGGAAACTAATTTTACACTTGATTTATTTAATTTTGAAATAATCTTTTTAAGTTTGTTAATCACTGTTACAATGATAAATATCGTGTGTTTAAAATTCTTAATGTTTTTATGAAGTCCCACATACAAATTGAACTTATACCATGTCTGTAAAAACTTTGTCTGATACTGTAAGGTTTTCAGATCATATCAGTATAAGAATCTATCAAAATGTCCACTTGACTCCTAGTTATTTTTCAGGGGTGTAGCTGGCCCAAACATAAAAATACTATTGGGCGAGTGCGGCCTTAGCATTTTAGCAAAGGGTACAACTCGCCCGCAGGCGAGATTTCAAGAAGGCGAGATGTCACCTAACCCTAAAAAGCATACCTACCGCCCCAACTAGATATCAGGTTTTGTGGTATCTGCCGGCCCAAGGGGTATTAAATGCAAATTTTACCATCAGACCCTCTCGAAATGTTAGCCAGGTTACAACGAAGCGCCATTTGCTGGTTACTAGCTCAATGCCATATTTGGTAATGAGGGAGTGAAGGAACGAATTAAGAACCCTAGGTTATGGGAAGGGGCATATGCTGACAGGTGCTAATGCACCTGTTATGAAATTTTGGTGTTTGCTCTTCTTCTGAGTACTTATACGCGTATTTAAGTAGGTAAATATATACATATATTATACTACCTAGCACCGTTGATTGTGGTTTCCATAATATGCATTTCTTCTTTCTACAAGTTTTCCTACCTATAATAATCATTTAAACGGGCAGGATCTCTCCTCTCTGGGCACTAATTACATTAACAGTATCCAGGAGTGGTAATAAGGTACCTACATCGTATTAGAGTCAAATAAAAATATTGGACTCTTTCTTAGGAGAGTCAGACCTTTTAGACAATCTACACGTAGATATGCAAGTATTGTTGACCCTTTTCTACGCATGGTCAGAAGTGTTTGATGACGACCTCTGTAGCCGAGGCGAGTGCGCTGGACTTTGGCGTCGCGCCATCACTGAAGTCCCGGGTTCGATCCCTGGGCGGGTCAATATGGGAAACGAACTTTCCTATATAGCCTCGGGTCTATCTGAGTCTTGTGGTACCGTCGTTATTTCTGATTTCTGTAACACAAGTGCTTAAGTTTTCTCGATAAACAGTGCTCGATGGTATAGGCACCATTCTACCGTATTCACATATATAGAATAGAACCTGTTCAAAGGCGTTTTCCCGTCACTTGAGTGCAAAATGAGGACTAAGTTGCAAGTTAGACACTGACGAGGTTTTACTATAGTTTTTTAAAAAGAGCAGTCACATTGACTCTACACCTATCATCAGTAGGTTCCCTCTTCTTTCTCAGATTGCCCATGCATAGATTTAAGTCTCATGTTAAAAATTGTTTAATAAAAAAGGGCTACTACAAAATTGATGATTATTTAAATGACAAAAATGTATGGGTCTAGAATAACTTAATTCTTTGAAATCTTACTATAGCTTTGTATACTTTATTTAAGTACCTAGTTTAAGGACACATTGTTATATTTGAAAAGAGTAAGTGTCGAGTTTCTTGCCGGTTCTTCTCGACATGATCAACATTCCGAACACGGCGGTAGAATACTTTATTTGTACTGACTATTCATAAGTGCTTTTGTGAAGCTTACATGAATAAAGATATTTTCTATTCTATTCTATTCTATTCTATTCTATTCTATTCTATTCAGGCTTATAAAATCTCGGAAAATCTGCGTGATAAGTTCTCCAATCCCCGTATAATCGGGCATGATAAAAAGACGACCACCGGCCCTTGAAATGGTCCCGTAGTATCGGTTTTCCTCAAAAACTTTTCGGATGTCCTTATCAGTGACAATGAACTGCTAATTACCGCTTAGGACAGCACTACGCCTGCCCACTGATACAGCATTTGGTATCGCATACTCGGTAATACACTACAATGCCTTGTGCTATCATCAGGCGTTAACGAAAAAATACGTATAAGGACGACGCACTGTTTTTTTTATATTGCACTTCAAGATTGACCTCATCCCATCTGATGTGAAGTGGTAATGAGGTTTTCTAGCTTAAGGGCAACAAGTACAGCATAATAAAGCATACTGGACTTGTCGCCCTTACCTCCCTGCTACTAATGTAGCAACCCCCAGAAGCTCTGGAAACCTTACTCACACGCAGGAACACAAGTGATTGTTATTTGGCTGCGGTCATCTATAAGGTGGAGACATTTCACCAGTCAGGCTGCTCCAGTTTAAGCGATAAAAGAATGCGCTCTGTTTGCGTACTATGCTTATGGATTTGCATGGCTGCGCTACGGCATTATTTTATGGGGCCACAGTGGTGACGCTAAAGATCTATTCGTCACTCAGAAAAAATGTCTTCGCATCATACTCAACCTTAAGCAGAGAGTCAGCTGCAAAAAACACTTCATAGATGAAAAATACTTACCCTTCCATCAATATACATATTAGAAGCCGCTACATTTGTAAAGAAAAACCAACATTTATTTGAATTAGATAAAAACCCCCGCCGTAAAAATAACTTAGCTCTTCCAATCCCAAAACTTGAAATGTTCAAAAATAGTCCACAAGATAGATGCATTAAAATCTATAATAAGCTGCCTGAAATCTTAAAATGCCAAAATAATATAAATTAATTTTGTAAAAACCTAAAAAACATGCTCTTACAAAAATCCTACTATACCATTCAAGATTATTTTGAAGACAACTTAAACACATATTTAAAAAATAAATGTTTAATAATATTACTTTTAGTGCACAATTCAATGTAGGTAGATATAAACTTTACATTACTTCCTAGGTAGGTAGTACATATAATTTTAGAATTGTTATTAGTATATACTTTATGTAAATAAATAGTACCTATTGTTAATTTTTTAATAGTCATGCATGATGTAACAATGTATCTTGCTATACCCTTACAGGGTTCTTGTATCTGTAGTCTTAAAACTTGTTTGTTTTATGATTTTGTTACAATGTAATGCAAGAAATAAATAAATAACTAAATCGTGGTTTAACGCTCGGTGGAAGAAGTCTTGTTTTCCATTTACTGCCACGCGGCATTTTGGGTGGAGAGTGTATCACAACGAGTCTCCGTATTTTTTTAATAAATATATGGGCAAACGCCACCATACGGAGACTTCATGGGTAAGATTTTCATTTAAACATATTACCCGGTCTGGGGATCTATTCCCAAAAACTACCTAAATAGTAGGTATGTCGGATCCGATGATTAATAACTATTTTTAATTCTCATAATCGTAGGCATCTTACTGCGAATTAGAAAAAGCAAAAAAAAACACATTCAGTAGTAGACCTACTCGTTTTTACCCATGAACACACACGACCAACACAAATCCGTAGAAATTGTAATAAGAATAAGAATAAAAAGTTATTAATTTTGTATATGTGTACATGTAATATGCAATCAATAGTTACAATATCACTCAATTTTCGATTATGGCACTTATTAGAGTTCAATATGCATTGTACATTTTGGCAGATAACCAAATCTATCGTCGTATTTACACAAAACTAACGATGTACCTACCTACTTAAAGCTCTAAAACTCAACGAATAATGATAAATTATTATTTATCATATTTAATACCGAAATAAGCGTTGAGTGGGTAAGCTGCAATTGATAGGGGTATACATTTTATTTGTTAATCAAGTTTAATAACCCAGTTAGATCTTAGTTTTAACTACACGATAGATACTCACCAAAAACTTACCTTATTTCAAACCCAATTAAAAGTCCGGATAATCGTCCTAATATGGCTGAATTCTAATCACTTTTGAGGGTTCCGTAGCCGAATGGCAATAAACGGAAACCTTATGGATTCGTCATGTCTGTCCGTCCGTCTGTCTGTCCATCCGCACGTCACAGTCGCTTTCTTCCGTAACTATAAGCGCTATACTGTGGAAACTTAGGTAGTAATTAGATGTACGGTTCAACGAGAACCGTATCAAGATTTTCATACAAAAAAAGAAAAAAAACAATACATTTTTGGGGTTTCCCCTACTTTTTCTTTTTTCATCAAACCCATGAATAGGTCTTTAAAAATGATTGCCCCCCCCCCCCCCCTTTTTTAAAATAAGACAACGAGAAAGCTAAATAAATATTATGATGTACATTTCCATGCAAACTACAAGCGAAAAATTTGGTTCGAACGAGAGTTAGTGAGTTTTTTTTAATACGTCATAAATCGTAAACCACTATTGGCTACTTGACAGTTTTTGAAAAAGTATTGTAAAATGTGCGCCCGTTCATTTTATATCCCAAGCAATTCGATTTATCTGGTAAATAATCTAAATAACCAGAGAAAAATAAGATTTTGTGTAACACATTTGCGCGGGAAAACGCCTAGTCGCGTCACTGTTGCAATTATGACGTCAACGTCCTAGACAACGAACCGATACGCATAGGAACGACTTAATTAAGATAAACGGAAAATGTTTCAATAAATTCTTTATACGATTAGAGACACAATAATTCAATTTAATCGGTAAAATAATCATTGTTTCGCCACATTAAAATAAATAATTTTCGCCGACAGCTGTCATTTCCGAATTGCAATGGTGGTTTCCGTTTCAGTTCTTTTGTTCCACAGATAAAAAAACTAAAATTTATTTTGCAAAAATAAAATACTAACTATGCTTTTAATTAAAAAGTAAAAATGTAAAATGATTACTTAACTAATAAGCTAACATATCTAACACTTTTCATATTTTTTTGTTAACACTGTCAAGTAGCCAATTGTAATTGGCCTGTCCCAAGACGATCTTCTTAAATCAAAAAGACTATGTATGTACAGATTATTAAGTAGAAATAGAAATAAGTCCACTGGTTTACCCGAACAGCCTTCACACCCATAAGGCGATTCAGCACTTCTACACTTTCAGAACTCTAAACTCCATTAAGTACCTACCTATAGCCAAATGGGTAGGTAATATCTATGGACAACGAAGCCGAAGGCAACGCATACAGACAACGAAAATGGGTTGTGGAGAAATAGATAACTATCTTTTCCCTTAACTTCCTCCGGCGTTTCAAGGTCCATGGTATCGTTTCACCACAAAGCCCACAGCTTGCCAATAGATGCAATAAAACTTGGTTAAGTAAGCGGGACCGGGATACTTGAGTAACTTCCATAACTAGAACTAATACTGTGGTCCTGGATTCCTTATTATAAAGTGAAAATTTAATTCGAAGGGAGTGATGGAAATTCGAAGGGACCTTTTTTATTGCGTTCTTAACTAATGTCAAAATCGACAAAATTCAGTGCATCAGCAGTGGATTGGCTGAACATACCAATACTATAAGAAATCAACCAATCAACAGTATCGAAACATGTCGTCTCATACGAGAAATATGTCGTTTTGCGAATGCTAATGGGCATGGAGCTTTTTTATATCGGATATTGGTGTTACACTTATGGGTCATGGAGAACGTAAAACCCTGCACTCTTATTTTCAGCCCATCAGCATTTCACGTATTGCATTTTATCTATTTTGACACACGTAGACAGCGCGATAAAATTGACTGGCATGGCGCAACCTACGGTACTTTAACTGCACAAGAATCGTTTGCTCTACAGTTCAAAATTCGCTAACACTTCCAGCGGTTAAAGAAGTCATCAATATTTTTTTGTAGGACATTACGAACTCTTCGAAACGCATAGAAAAAGATTCTGATTGAGTAGCATATAATCATTAATTCCTTTGATACTCATTCATAAAAAAAGGACAAAATACTAGAGTTGCTCATTCGATAATAAATTAATCGATTGGAAATTTATTATATCTTTTAAATATAGCTCATTTACATAGTAAAAAACGAAAAACTTTGTTCAAATGATAAAGAAGTGCCCCCCTACGAATAACAAAGTTCATTTAATTTTATAAGTTTAGAGCTATGTACTTTAAACGAATATTATATCTACATACCTACAAAAAGAATCTTGACACCTCTTTTTAAAAATATGCTTTTTCTGTTATTTTGAGTTTATTTTACCGGTTAATAAAAATTATTCAGTTTAAGTTTTTAACACAATTTGAGTCACTTGAGACATAGAAAAACATCGAAATGTAGATCATGAATAACAACTAACAAAAAAAGTGGAAACGTGGTAGCAAACTTATTTAATAAATCAGTCAGTCAGTGTAGTGTATCTAATAATTCGCATAAAATGATATGATTATTTTATGAAAAAAGTTATTTTATTGTCTATTTGCAATCGACTTGAGTCGAGAATTGACTCCCATCGAGTTGTAAAGGCAACGTAACGAATACGAATAATACAATACACAACACTAAAATAGGCATCCCCGCCGGGTGTGTGTGCGACATACCAATTGAGTATCTGTAATTTACTTTAATTTTAAGTGTAAACAATGTGTACCTTAAATTGTTTAAACGTTTAGAATAATATATTTGTAATCTCTTTGCCAATGTCCTAGTGTAGAGCTTTTTTACTGTATATACATTGATGTGAGGTTCTCGTGCTTTTGTCTTCGTGTGTGACAATACACTCAAAATGGCGCATCAACTAGCACAGTCTGTAAATTGTTCATTGGACGACATTGACCTCAGCGCCCTAAAGGTAAGTTTTCTAAATATACTAATAAAGGAAGCAGCTAAGGCCAGGTAGCTCAAGAGCCCATTTTCTCATATCTTGCAGAAAAACTTAAGTAAAGGGCAATGATCTCACAGGGCGTGAATCATATGTGCAGGTTCACTTTATGAAAGTATATCAACTTTTATCTTTTGAACAACTGCTATGCTTCCTTTCAGGACCCTGCTGGCATTTTTGAACTAATAGAAGTAGTCGGGAATGGCACGTATGGCCAAGTCTACAAGGTAAATCATTTTGTATTATTACGATTCTAACAAAACACTTTCTACTGAGTATCTTATCACTGTGAATTGGACTTCCTGATATATTAATTAAAATACTTGAGCATTTAATTAGCTACAGTTTTACATAGGTAGTCAGAGCCCTCCTCAAGAACTTTATTAAAGTTAATAGGCCTCAATGAAAGCAGTACAATTAGAGAGTTCAAGCTATTAATGTCACACAATGAATGTAGGTAATGTCATCATCACAACATTACTCTTCGGATTTCCTTTTGTCTTCTATACAATTCAAAAGGTAACAGCTTTTACATGAATGAATGCCAAATTTGTATGGAATAAATAAAATATTTACTTAGCTGAGGCAATCACTCATATTGAGATAAATTTTAGATAATAGAAAACATACAGATATGCCTAGCACTGATTTAATATGGAATGTTACAATACATGCAGTGGCCACAGTAACAACTAATAAATGTTTGTTGTGGAAAACACATATTTATAAATAAAACTTAACAATGGTTTCAGGGTCGCCATACTAAAACTGGTCAGCTTGCTGCCATCAAAGTTATGGATGTCACGCAAGACGAAGAGGAAGAAATTAAACTTGAGATAAATGTGCTAAAAAAGTACTCAAACCATCGCAATATTGCTACATATTATGGAGCTTTCATTAAGAAAAGCCCTCCTGGCAAGGATGACCAACTTTGGTTAGTCATGGAGTACTGTGGTGCTGGTATGTAACACATTCATTATCATAATCTAATCTAAATGAGCATCACAATGATTAATTTTTAAATAGGTACACCAAGCACTACAAATATATGATAAATGTACATTTATATGTACAATGAACATTTCATGTTATAACGTTCCAGACCCATGGCACTTTGCCATTGTATAGCCCCTCCCCCAATATAAAGAAAATGAATATTAATATTTTTTATTATTAAATTACTTGTAAAACTTTAATAAGAAATCATTTTAAATTAAACAAACTAATTTAAAGTTTATAGCACTGAAATTGTGATAAAATTTTAATAGATGTATCAATAGCAACAAAAACATATAATAATATTCAAATGTTTGATGGATAGAATGGGCAAGTTGCTTTACATTTCCTGTCTCATAGACATGTTTTTATCAATTTTAGTTTTAAAAAAGCTCGTTGTCTCAGGAGTTGTAGGAACTAACAGACATGCAGTGCACATTTCAAGAAAACTGGATGATATCAAACGATTTGTGGGAGTGATGGTGAATGCCCACTCACTTGCACATTTTATTTTGTATTTATGACTACCTAGCTAGAAGTCCATGTTTGATTGTAACCAATATAATTATTCCAGTTTGCTATTGCCTTTCAAGAGACTTATTTTAACATCAGCCCCTAGATTGGTCTTTTTTACTGACTTCCTGATAGGTTTATTATTATATAAAGCCTTTCCAGTTCTAATATTTAACTATTAATGAGAATATAGATAAAACAGAACTTAAAAAAGGTATTTAGTATTACCTAATATCTGATAAATTGTTGTAAATCTTTATCAAGTTGTAACTGGAAAACTTATCATTTTGAAAGGTTTTCCCAAAGAATATCTATAATAAATATTGATACAATCTGTGTGTGGTTTTTGAAGGGTACATTTATGGCTAGGATTTTAAAAAGAACAAAACAGTTGACATGAAAATATTTATATAACATACATACATTGCATTTCAGGATCAGTAACAGATTTGGTGAAGTCAACCAAAGGACAATCACTAAAAGAAGAATGGATCTCATATATATGTAGGGAAATTTTGAGAGGTCTCAGCTACTTGCACTCTAATAAAGTGATCCACAGAGACATCAAAGGACAAAACGTCCTGTTGACTGACAACGCTGAAGTGAAACTTGGTAAAATACAACATGTATTTGTGAATTTGATATATTAAGTGCTTTCATGTGGTATTATTGTTATTAAACTTTAAATCTTGCTTCACAGTGGATTTTGGAGTATCAGCACAACTTGACAGGACTATTGGTCGAAGAAATACATTCATTGGTACTCCATACTGGATGGCACCGGAGGTCATCGCTTGTGATGAGAATCCAGATGCCACATATGACAATCGTTCTGATCTTTGGTCTCTTGGAATCACAGCTTTGGAGATGGCAGAGAGTCAACCACCATTGTGTGACCTTCATCCAATGCGAGCTCTATTTCTTATTCCACGGTAATAAATTCTATTAAATTTATAACTTTCAATTAAACATATACACACACCTACTTTATATTTTATATTTTAACTAATATGAACAATTGAAATAAGTTTTTTTTTTATATTTCAGAAACCCACCACCACGTCTCAAATCCAAAAAGTGGGCTAAGAAATTTCACAGTTTCATTGAAACTGTCCTTGTCAAGGATTACCATTTAAGGCCTTATACTGAACAGCTGTTGAAACATTCCTTCATAAGGTATTTTTTTATGTGTATGCATTACAATGCCTACAATTTTTTTCCTCTCTGATATATATTATTTGATATAATAATATTTGAAAATAAGTTTTTTACCAAAAGTTTTAAAATGAATTACAGGTAATTCCAACAGTCTTTCCCTCTTATGGAGACAAAGCAAAGACACTTGTCTCCGCATGAAATAGGGTGTTATAGTACTATAATTTCCATAACAATATTGTTTACAAAACAGTGGGAAGGCAAAAAATCTCTTCTCTTTCTTGACATAAAATACAATACAATTTGGTAAGAAAACCAAGAGTCAGTAAACTGTTAATTATAAAGTGAAGGTTTTATCTATTATGTTTGAAGTCATATTAATATCATGCCTTTACTGCACTAAAGATATTTTTTTTGTTCAAGGATTAAGCAAAAATACATCTTCGATCTATGAAATCTTGTATATATTAAATGAAATATGATCTGAATGTGTTATTTTGATAAATACATTAGCTTACTCATTTTTTGTGGACATAATCCTTTTTACATTCCATTTTCTATCATATCCATCTCTTTATTATGACAGAGATCAGCCTACAGAGAGACAAGTAAGGATACAACTAAAGGATCACATAGATAGGTGTAAGAAGAGAAAGCAAGACAATTCAGTCCGTGAAGACTACAAATACTCAGGCTCCGAAGGTGAAGAGGAGGAGAACGCGATCGCAGGAGAACCTTCCTCCATCGTGCACAACGCCGCCGCGCACCAGGGCGGGGACACACTCCGTCGGAACTTCCAGCAAATTCAAGAAGGACGGTATGACCCTTCCCGTAATGAACTAATTATTAACCGTCCTTGTGCCAGAATGAAGATCCACACCAGACTCAAGAATCTGTATTGTCTGAAATTTCGGATGTTCACACTTGTAGTCACCTATGTTTTAGAGATAAACGTTTGATTGCTAATGTAAAGGAAATATATATTTTTCCCGTTTCTTAATAATGGTTTAAAAGAAGCTTATCTTACTTACCTTACGTAGCTATTAACTGTGTTGTCGTGAGTTAACATTGGTTGCTTAACCCAGAGCGCCCGCGGAGCCGCCGCAGCCGCAGCCGCCGCCGAAGCGCAACAGTAAGCGCGAGGAGCGCGAAGAAATCCCAGGTAACACGTCTTCTAACTTACCACGTTTTGTGAGTTTAAAAAAGTGCCGTCCTTATCTAACTTTCGTTGTTTGTTGACGCTCTAGAACCTGGCCCACCGGCGAGGCCTTCCATTCCACAAAGACTGATTGTAGTGCCAGACCCGCAGACGCAGCAACCTAATAGATATAGGTAAATATCATAGTTTGATAAAGGATGCTCACTTTAAAATCTGTAATTAAATTTATAAAATCTTATCGTTGAGAGTGTGGCGGGGTATTGCACACCCATGTAACTTGTTCACACGATTTTTGGTTTTACTTTTAAACCTGTTATTGCTTTGTGTAGCTAAAGTTAAAGTAGTGTGAATGTGCCATGATGACAATATATCATATCATGTCAAACTCCGTTTGGGAATTTGATTCTCTGCCAAATAGGTGGCAGTTAAAATGTGTTTTATAATAAAGTTTTGTCATATCATGCCATTAGGTTTTTTTTTCGTATAACTTGTTTACATTACTTCTTTACGTAACTGATGTGCATTTTCTTAAAAATCTACATTTATAGGCAATTTTTGTAATGGGGTGTGCCCCCCTGCCACATATCATTTCACCGAATTCTGAGTTACGAAAAAAATACACTCGCAAACACCAAGTAAAACAAACAAAAAATACAATCAAGTCGCTTTTTTTGAGCGTTAAAGAGTATAAGAAGTATTGCAATTATTATGGTATAAATTGAGCACCCTAGAATACCTTTGTGCTAGTGCTAACAAAATACTAAAATACTTATCAAATCGTCCATATCCAGTCATATAAATGTTCATACGAGTTACATGTGGCATCAAGTAAGTTTAATGCAGTTTCTGTAGTAATATGTACTTAGATTTTATTTCAGTGCTCTATTACACAAAATCAGTGATCATTATGCGTGATGCAGGCCGTTGCCCCCTACGCCGAAGTCGTCGGGCTCGTCCAACAGTTCCGGCTCCAACAACGGCACGCCGCCGGCCAGCGGCCCGCAGCCGCCGCAGCGTGGCTCCCACCACATGTTCAAGCCCATGGTACGTGCGCCCTCCCCTATCCGTCAAGGACAATGAACTATGAACTCCATAAAAACGATCCTAATATTTAAGCAGCTTTTTATAAGAAACAAAAAGACGTTAGTGCATAAGACGGTGTTAAATTGAACCTTCTATTAGAGCTGTACAATAGGGATGTTGTTTGGCTAGTCATCTGAGATAGTTTTGAATACCTGTCAAAATACAATTATTTCATAGATAGCACACATAATTACTTATCAACATACAGGCTGTAACAGCTTCGGAGCTTTCGAAATCAATTATATGGCCAATGGCCAAGTTCACTTTTACGGCATTGATACTATATAATTGTTTGTGAATGGTGCAACATACCAAGTTTAGTCAGTGAATTTACCAAGCTATCTGTTTGGCCAGTTCCCTTAGTTAGCTTGTTTTACCACTTAATAGCAGACAGTTTTACTGATTAACCACGATTAGCTGTTTTTTTTTAAATTTTTACATAAATAGTTTTCTTTTTTTTAGAGCGAATACTTACGTACATTACTGGCGGCACGAGCATAACCCGTCGTGCTACAAAACTGTTAGTACAATGGTAAAGACAGTCATAGACTTCACAATAAAATGTATTATTCTTTATATGATGTAAACAATAACAAAATATAAATACATATCAACTTCAAGCAAAATTATTGAATTTGCATAATATTGCTATATTTGCGTAAATCAGATTCTGTGTATTTATTTTTAGTTTGATTTGCTTTTTGTTTTATTTTCATGTCACGCTGTTACATTACTTTGCACACCCAATGTAAACATCGACTGCAGCTTCCTCCGCGAAGACCCGAGGTTGGTTTAAATTCCGAGAATTATGTTAAAATTGATTTAATTTTATTTATTGCTTTATAAAATTTATGTCAAAAAAATATTTTTCAGTTTGCAATTTTAAGTTTTGATTGTTTATTTTATATAGCTTAAGTAACAAATTTTAAATTAGGTTTTTAATAAATTGTAATGTTACGTACTTATAGGATTTGGATAAGTTGGCTGCGCAGTTAAACGAGCTGGGCGTGGTGTCCGGCAACGAGCCGCCTAACCGGCCTCCGCGAGCGCCTACCAACGGGCAAGGTAAAACATGCATTTCAATTTTATTGTTCAAACTTTTTTCCAAGTATTGGACAAACATTTTTGTGTTAAACATTTTGTCCAAGTTCTGAGTTCTAAAAGTAAGTAATTAATCTCTCAACCTATATTTATATATGTCGCAGTCATCTAGTTTAATCAGCTATTTGATTGGATCACTAGCGCGTTCATTGAATGACGACGTTTAATTGAATGACTAAAGGACAACTCGTCAAATTGTTTAATATAACGTTCAACTTCTTGACTGAACGTCATTTAGCATAGTCGTTGAATGGGATATAGCTGACAGCCATGACATAACACACCTTAATAAGGTTTTTTAATATGTTTTAACAATTTTTTAGTCTTAAGACAATTGGCTACTTGACAGTGTAAACAATAAAATATGAAAAGTGTTAGTTATGTTAGCTTATTAGTAAAGTAATAATTTTACATTTTTATTTTTTAATTAAAAGCATAAGTAGTTAGTATTTTATTTTTGCAAAATAAATTTTACTTTTTTTATCTGTGGAACAAAATAACCGAAACGGAAACCACCATTACAATTCGGAAATGACAGCTGTCGACGAAAATTATTTATTTTAATGTGGCGAAACAATGATTATTTTACCGATTTAACTGAATTATTGTGTCTCTAATCGTATAAAGAATTTACTGAAACGTTTTTCGTTTATCTTAATTAAGTCGTTCCTATGCGTATCGGTTCGTTGTTTAGGACGTTGACGTCATAATTGCAACAGTGACACGACTAGGCGTTTTCGCGCGCTTTTTAAATGTGTTACACAAAATCTTATTTTTCTCTGGTTATTTAGATTATTTCCAGATAAATCGAATTGCTTGGGATATAAAATGAACGGGCGCACATTTTACAATACTTTTTCAAAAACTGTCAAGTAGCCAATTCGGAAATGACAGCTGTCGGTGAAAATTATTTATTTTAATGTGGCGAAACAATGATTATTTTACCGATTAAATTGAATTATTGTCTCTCTAATCGTATTAAGAATTTATTGAAACATTTTCCGTTTATCTAAATTACGTCGTTCCTATACGTATCGGTTCGTTGTCTAGGACGTTGACGTCATAATTCCAACAGTGACATGACTTGGCGTTTGCGCGCGCTTTTTAAATGTGTTACACAAAATCTTATTTTTCTCTGGTTATTTACATTTTTTCCAGATAAATCGAATTGCTTGGGATATAAAATGAACGGGCGCACATATTACAATACTTTTTCAAAAACTGTCAAGTAGCCAATTAGGCTAAAAAATATTTTTTTACGAATAAGTCACTTTATATCTCAATTTCACTCTAAAAATTATCAACACAGTGCTATTCGATTATATCTGTACCAGCTGTTTGACGCCATCTTTGTTTTGATGAGCACTAACGCCGCAGTGGAAAAAAAATGAACTAAATTACAATCACCTGACTGATTACGTCCGCTATGTTCAAAGGGCTATGTTACAATCCGCTAACTTGTTGGACGTTCGGTCAGTCTTATTCATTCAACGTTCGGCCTAGTCATTCAATTAAACGTCGTCATTTAATAAACACGCTAGTGATTCAATCAAATAGCTGTTTCAACCAGATGACTGCGACATATACATAACATATAAATTACAAAAAAAAAGTATTTAAAAGGGATCGAAAATATATATATAGATATTTAAAACTTGTATTTTTAAGAAAAAATAATTTTAACAAAAATAAAGCGCGCGGTTGTTTTATGCAATAACATAATTTCAATCCGTTTAGCAGTTGTGTATTGAATTATCATTTCATTGCATTCTTGCACACAATACATTTTAATTGGTTATTCGCTTACCCATATGCGATGCTCGTCCTTGGTACTGTCCACATCACATCAAGATGAACACCCGCAGTTCTACTTTAGTTCTTATGCCTGCGCTTTAAGGACTTAATTCCAAAGTCTACAGTCTGACGTGCTTTCGACCGTGCTGGTTTTCATCGCCAGGCTGTGATGCAGGGTTCGTTATTACTTACAATGCTCCTGTTTACTGTAGCTCTTCAATTGAGGTCAGCATATAACTATTCGGAGATGTGTACCGCGATTCGCTATTGGTCGACCTGTGGCCTAGCTAACGCCGCGTGCTTGCAGGTCCGCCGGTGGAGCGCAATCCGCCCGAGCCGCCGTTCGAGGAGTCTGACAGCGACTCGGACGTGGAGGAGAGCGGCGGCCGCGTGCGCAACGACGGCACCCTGCTCGCCAGCGACCCGCCCAAGCCTCTGTATGTACCTAGCTTAAACAATTATTTTATCTTATTTAATAGTATGTGGACTGTAATCCCTTTGAAATCGTGGTTACGTATCACAGATGTTTTGCATTTCAATAAAAAAAAATAGATGTCGTTATTTATCTATTGTATGCAAAAATTACAATAATTAGCTTTATACTCATCATAGAAATTAAATTGAAAATAAACAAGTCTTCTGTATAGGTTACACTAAAATAATTAGGATAACAAACTTACCGTATCTAAATTAATGATGGTCGTATTTCAAGATATTTAGATTATACTTATATTTAAACGCTAAGTTACCTTAATCAGTTATAAAGTTTCAAAGGATATACAGTAAAAGCTCCTTATTCGTAGGGGTTATGTTCCACAAATGTGCCGCGAATACGTAATCAGTGAACATGCAATGGCTATTTGTAATGGCATTGTAGGAGATACGTTCCAGGGTTAAGCTTTTATTAATTTACTTTATTAAAATGGCCAAGGTTTAGACAAGTAATTAAAGAATTAAGATAGAATTTTCACAAAACAAAGAACTACTTATCCATTTTCCTAGGTTAATGCTACCAGAAAGCCATAAACTTTCGCTAAGGTTTTCAAGATAACTTTTTAGTGCCTAAAGAACTTTGAGATTAGCCCATTTATTCTACTCAAAACTTACAAGAATATGGATTTTTTTTTGCCGCGAATACAGACAATTAGTCCCAATTTTTATATCTGCTAATAGTGAAAACGCGAGTACGGGAACCGTGAATATAGAGCTTTTACTGTACTGAATAAGACTTAGACTTGTGAAATTAAACGTGTGATATGAGTAAATTAAGGGTTACAAAAATATTTTTTTACTAGGTTTATACTAAGTAATCGTAAGTCGAATAGCAACTTCGTTACGTTAAAGCTGGCCTTTTTCCAGGAATTGAAATGTGTTACAATTTGTGAACATATGTGTTATATTTTATATGCAATATCGTTAAATTGATACTTTATTTGTACATGTAACTAACACACAATTATTATGTTACCTTATAATTTGCTTTTATGTTTGGTTTCCTCGATTTTGTTTCCCCCGTCCCTCCCGTTGGATGTTTACGTTCGCTTGTCAGTCCCGAGTTCTGCTACAGGCCGGGCCTGTCGGCGGTGTCGGAGGACGGCGCGACGGGCGGCGCGGCGGGCGGCGCGACAGGCGGCGCGGCCGGCGGCGCGCCCACGCGGCCGCTGCCGCCCACGCCCGACGACGACGACGCGCACCCCGACCGCACGCTCGTCATGAAGCGGGTGAGCACACGCGTGCTGCGCTTAGTGACTGCTGCTAGTCAACCGCGACCTTTCAAAATAAAGCTTGAGAATATGATTGACAAATAGCTGATCTTGGGTTTAATAAATAGTCTAAAGAGATTTTAATAATAAAATTGATTTTAGTGGAGGCCCCATGCACCTGGTTTTTTGTTTTTAGAAAGAAAGATAGATATGTTTATTTATTGGCATGACATAGCATTTATAGAACAGCAACTTATAAATAAAATTATGTCGCGGTAGGTTTTTTACGATAAGTGAAATTACAGAGCAGTAAGTAAATTATCATTTAACATAATCTGGCTCCAAATACAGATTCGAATCGCATAAAAATACTTGCATCCACAGAATATTAGACAACAAGTTTATTAGCAGTGGTCACTAAACAGTGCTTGTTTTTTTTTGTGATAACGCTTTCTCGTATCAGTGACATACCCGTGTGGCTTGTTTACTAATGGAACATTACGGTTCTCACGGCTGTCACTGGTATTTCTAAATTACAGTCATTATCAATCTAAACTGGAAATAAACTCATGATAGCTTTTCACGCCAAAGTAAGATTAGTGAGCACAACACTTTGTTTAGCTTTCTTCATTATATTTTTATTGTTATATTATTTATGTGTACTTTTTGTAACGGACATGTTTGAAACACACCAGAAAGAAAATACAGAAAGTGATAAACGGCAGTCGGATGTGGACGAGGCGGTGCTGTTGAAGGACTGGGACTTCGCGCGCTTTTTCCCGTCGCGGAGCAGCGACAATAAGGGCCCGGGCAAGGAGAGGAAGGCGCCGACCAAGGAGACCGAGCAGAAGCGCACGCAGATACAGAAGCAGTCGCGCCAGGAGCTGGAGGACGCGTGGGCCAGCTACAAGGCCATCGCAACGCCGCCCTCCCGCCACAAACAGCTCCTACACAAACCCACTGAGAAGTCGACCCAGGACAAATTGTCTGACATCATGAAATACAAGAAGGAACAAGATGCGGAGCTGAATTCTCCAAATAGATTTTTTAGAGGATTTAGAAGAGAGAACTCCGATTTTTTTCCGTTACCAAGCACGCGACACTCCGCCATATATTTTCCTAAGCATGAAAATCCGGTAGGAGTGAGCAAGCAACTGAGATCCAGCGGTATTTTCAATAATTCTCGTAAGCAAATGATTAAGTCGCCACCTTCGGGAGAACCTATATTGACGGATTTTATTAAAATGAATGACAGTTTGAAGATGTCAGCACAGGGAGAGGTGAAAAAGACCAATAACAAAATAACTGATAAAAAAGTGTCATCAAATAACCCAATTGATGCGCTTAAGAACGTGGCTGCGCTGATTCGGCAAGATAGTGAAAGTAATGGACCTAGCAGGCAAAGCAGCGTGAATAGCGACTCGCCAGCGACGAGCATTTGCTTCACAAGCGGTGGTTCGTTCGATAAACCTGGCACCCCAGATCTAACAGCTAACACTATAGACAACAAATCTGTAGTAGATACTCCTCCCGATGCAAATAATATAGTGAGACCTCGCAGAGAAAAGACTGAATCTGATATTGTATTTCGAAGAAATTCTCATTACAATCGACACTCTGAGCTCATGTCGAGTGGGCAGGAAGCGGTACTCGCACAGGATAAGGTAATTTGCTCCCTGCTCAGGATAGTTTGATTAATAAATTTATCATACTTACATATTTTGGTATGAGGGCTCGATTTCTAACCTAGTGTTTTTACTAACATTTTAAAATGGATCTGCTTATTGGAAGGACTTTCGTAGTTCTGTATTATGGTTTTGGTTTGTATGACATTTGTGTGGGAATGGTTAATATTTTACGCCTACTGTGCGTTGAAGTAATGCTAAATAATGTTAAAAATATTTAAATTCTATTCACATGATCAATTTAAAGATGCGTTTATACGACACTTCTTTTAACACTTTAAAAGTCCTAATTTCAATGAATTTTTTTTTTTTTTTAAGTACTAATACATACTAAGACATACTGTAATGTAATATGTGGTTTAAACGTACTTTTAAATTGACTACGTATTTGGAGGTGTATAATTAACTTGGCTTTTAGATTTTGATAATATTTAAATCATAAGTAAAATATATTAAGTAATAATATTGCTCACACGTCTTACAATTTGGCGTGATATAATTATGTTGATCTGTATTATTTTATCGATGTAGAAATCTTTGGTATTGGGAATAAAGTTATGGATACTTTGAATTAAATATGTAACGAAGTAGACCAGTATGGATTACACAATTAGTAGCCGCTTTTTATAATGACCTTAGCATTTGAACTCACAACACGACTAACCCTGTATGTACAATTCTGTGCGCGCAAATACCGACTTCCTGCCGAAAAGTGCGAGATATCCAAAAAATGAGTAGGAGACCTCGTGACACCGACACTTCCGACATTAACAATATTGGGAATGACCGTCTAACGAAATATAGAAGCTGAAAGAACACCGACAGATTTGTGAATGTGTTTATTGCATGTCCTGGCTGTGCATTGTTTGTGTTTGTCACGCGCTGATGCTGTGATACTATTAATAATACTAGTCATCGTAACACCCTCCGTTCATCGAGTCATTGCCTTTATTTTAGATTTTAATATAACTGTAAGTGTAAAGTTTCATAGGATGCTCCTATAGATGAAGTATATCGTAACATATCTCTCTCGATTTGTATGTTACCGATCGAGGCGGGTATGTATGTGTGTCGGTGCGTAACGCTGCGTGTGCGCAGGGGCGGGCGAGCGGCGCGGGCGAGGCCGGCGCGCGCACCAGCTCGGTGCTGCCGGACCTGCTCAGCCAGGCCGGCCAGCCCACCACGCCGCCGCGGCACGACAAGTCCACCAGCGAGGAGGTGAGACACCCGTCTCCACACACTACACACTCCACCTGCTCTCCATGCGCCCTCCTCATTCTTTATTCAGAATCATGTTTAGTGCTACTTTTTATATACATTGAAGTAAAAAGAATCATAGACGATGCTTTATTACATCAGAATTTGGTCTGAGATAAGGCCATTGACATGAATATTACTACTGGACAAGTTTGATTCTTAATTTAATACATAAAACATATATGTTATAAGTATTTATACCACGGTAAAACTAGGCAATTAATTTGATGAAAACTTAAATTTATCAAAAACTTTAACGTGTTCTGACACACCCATAACAATAGTTAGTTCCCACATACAGCGCCTTAATACGTGACTGAGAGTCTAGCTGTAAGCGGGCCATATTAATTATAGCCATCGGACCGGGTGATTCCATAAAAAGGCTGCCCATTCGGCATACAGGGGGCTCTATCGAAAAGACTATTATTTCCCTCGCTACTCGTGGAAACGCAATGAAAATTTACTATTAACAACAAGTATATACACAGCGCCAAAACAACGAAATTCAAAGGAATTTTGAGTTTATCTGCCAATCTGTCCAGTAGAGTATGCCATGTCAATGGATAAGCTGCTTGATAATTAATTATAAAAGCTCCGCTTGTTAATGTTATAATAATATGGAGCGCAGATACCAGTACTCCCGAAAGTAATATTTGCGGTTCATGAAGATATTCGTGTCACTCAGACCAGGGCCTGATCCTGGTGTTTAGCTATGACTTAATCATTTTAGTACTATTAATTAATAAGATTTACTAGTATGATAATCCTTTGACTTCTTTTTGAATATATTTTTTACGACGACCTCAATAGGAAATTAACAATACCTTATTCAGCACAAAAAGTGTTACAAAGTTCTGACAATCACGTCATGCCTATTAAGTGTTTAACATAAGGGGCCCTCAAAACATGTTCGATATTTATAAATCCAAGTCCAATTGGTGATTTTCAGTGTGAAAATTTTCAGAATTTTCAATTGTGTCAAGACATTTATCACTTATTTCCATATTATGATCTCTACGGCGAACACCAACACCTGAACTCATTATTATCCAGAATAAGTAACTAATGTATAAAAAAATATATATAAAAAATGAAAAGTTCCATTAGCTAAATAACGTTTAAGAGTTAATTTTATTCAATTTAAAACACACACACACATTCAACGTGTTTGCAACTGATAAGTTTATAAAATATAAATAGATGGAATATCTAGTAATTTTTTAAAAGTTTAATACGGAGCCTTAGTGGCCTAAAATAAGAAATCTTTTAACATTAAGCAAGATAAAGAATGTTTTTTTTTTCTTCTAAGACAATGTCTCGTGACAAAGCTTAACACCCTGCACTAGGTATGATGAGCTATCTTATACTTAGAAATTCCTGGCATTGGAACTTACGCGATACTTCGTCCATAACAAAATCTATGTTAAAAAGCACCATTTAATAATGTGTAATATTAATTGATTAGTTAGTTTTGAGAGCTCCTAAGGAGGGAGGGGCCCACTTGTAGTATCGAGCTTTGGTTATCGTATTAATGATATAATCGTTGTCAATCATGCAAACGCCTGGAGCCACGACCGCGACCGGCTCGCGGACGGCTGTTGCCAAAGTGTAAGTATTCATCGAGTTGTCGCAACAAGAAACGCTTTTAAAGGTTCTCATAGATTGTTGTTTGTTAAGTTTATTGTTTCACATCTCTTCCTATTTATGCATTTTTTAGATGCTTTCATTTGTACAGAAATGTATTATTGCGATTCGATATAGTAATTTTCCCCAGCTTTAGGTAGTTAAAACTGTACTCTGCGGCTTAATAACTTTTATAATTGGCGTGTGGGTCTGGAGAGTTGATCTTGTTGGTGTTCAGAATGACCTCACGCTTGTATGAGTGCAGTAATAATACACTGCTACATTACACCACGAACGATACGTCACCCGTATCGTGTAGCTAACAGCTTTTAATGGTTAGTTAACTGATCCCTGGAATAAAAAAAAGACTTGAAAGTTGATGTTATTGTTTATGTGCAATTTTATATAAAAACAAAGACAATTACACCTTCGTAGGAATTTAAATGAAACATTCATTTGTACATGTTATCACATTTTTAAGGAATGCCAAATGGAACAATTTCATTGCCTGCAATCATCTATTCAGTTGTGTATGAGTCATAATTATATAGTCATGTAGATAATAGCAACAAGCGCAAATAACTTTCCAACATTCTTTCTTTTTAAATGATTACCACTAATGATTGGGAGATGGCCTTACCTGACTAACAAATCATCACTATATTAATGTTTAGAATAAGTCATAATGTACAAAATGGCAAGGGAAAGAGATAATTTTAGATATAAAAGGATCGAAAAATTTTTGACTATACTCGATCAAGAATAAATGAATGTTATTGCGCGTATTTAATTTGACTTGCACGAGATTTGTACCTACTTATTCCTCCAATTATTAATGCGTCAATATAATTATGAATATATTTCAGTTACGTAACTATATGTATAGGCGCGAATACTTAAAGTACCTAAATCTGACCAAGGGGTTTCAATTTACATATCTCACGATTGCTAAATACTATCAATCGGCTCTTGTTACCCCAATATTGGATCACAAAATTGTCTTGACTTTAGTATCCCGGATAGTACTAAGTGTTATCGTTGCAGAGAGTAAGCAGTATTTGTCTGTTGCAGTACCGACAGGCGATAGCCGGCGGCATGCCCCTCCCCCACCACCACCACCCGTCCCCATCCCCGGCGCACGCGCCCGCGCACTCGGCGCAGTCGACGCCGTCCAAGTCGTTCGTGGCGGGCGGGCTGCAGCAGTCGCCGTCGAGCTCGTCCGTGGGCTCGCAACAGTTCCCCTTGCCCCTGCAGAAGCAGCGCTCGTTCCTGACGTTCGGCTTCGGCGCGGGCTCCACCGGCACCGGCAGCGGCACGGCCGGCTCCGGCGGCAACGCCTCGCGCCGCGAGAGCCACGTCAACGTGAACGTCACGCCCACCGGACACGACCTCTCCTCCGACACGCCAGAGATAAGGAAGTACAAGAAGAGATTCAACTCGGAAATTCTGTGTGCTGCATTATGGGGTCAGTTTTCTTCATGTTTTCTACATATATATCTATTGGTTGAACCTATTAGCGTTTTTGCGAAATGAACAAAGTAAAGCGCCTTTTCTACCCACGTTAGTAAAAAAAGTTACAAATCTATGACAATAACGAATCTTGTGGTCGTGTGGCGGTTATATGTTTTATAAAAAGAATTAACTAATATGTAATAACTGCAAATAACAGTACACACCAAGTCATAAATATATTATATACTAAGAAACAGGTATGGAACGACAGCCTAATTGTGATCTTCATTTTCAAGGCCTAAGTTTTTCACTTCGACCGATTATCAAGAAATCCACAATCGTGGACGCAGTGCATGTGTCGCAGTCGGATTGTATAATCCGCCGTATGACATTACGGCTAGCTGTTATCTAATACAGGGCCGTTTTGAAATGGGGCGGTTCAAGCATTAACCGGATTGAATGCGGCTATATAAAAACCGCGGTTTTGTATTCGGCGCCATGTATTATACAACACGGCTAGCCATAATGTATTAGAGCGAGAGATTAGCCACCTCTTTGACAGAACTGGCGCTACCTGACAACAACAACAATGAAGTTGAATACTGAAAGTGTGATGCTAAATTGCGAAGTTATGAGTGAATTAAACAATGAAAACGTGTTAAATATGAACAGTAACTTTAAGAACAATTTTCAAGTGCAATTAAATAATTTCTATTTTTCACAATATGGAACAATAAAAAACCATGGTCAAAGCGCCGAGTTTTGAGGTTATAACGCACATCAAAACTACTAAAGTGGCTATGGGTTCTGGTGTTCGGCGGAATCGTACACAATTTTATTGCCTGATTATTACAAACTTCGTATAAAATGTTACTTATTGGCAAATTACATTATATTGCATTAGGTGCAAAATATCTTTTTATTTTTTATAAAGTTTGGAAAAGTTTAATTATACTAAATATTTTGAGATGACTGTCCGTTGTGATTTATAATATTAGGGATAAAAATGTCTAAAGTCAAATATTTTATTTAGTATTAAGTAATTATGTCAATAATTCTTAATTAAAAAGAAGAAATTTTGTTAGCTTTCTTTGATTATTTAAATTGATTTTTATTTTAAACAATGTTTTAATTTGTAAGCATCGTCACCTTACAATTTAAGTAGTAGTACGATGCGGCTAAACGTGGGCTGCTTTATTGAAGAACGTATCGCAATAACAATCCGGCTAATTCTTGAGTAGTCGCATTTCAAAACAGCCCTGTTTTAGATAACAGCTAGCCGTAATGTAATACGGCGGATTATACAATACGACTGCGACACATGGTTCACTTAGTGAATACGCTATAGTTGGGCTTATTAACTACATTTTTGGAAATGTGGTATTCAATAAGATACGACGTTAACAACTAAAAATCTGGCTACCTATCTTCTTTAAAAAATATGTTCTTGTTTAACTCTGAAAACCAAAAAAAGATATAATTATGCTTTCTACATTGCAGGAGTCAATTTACTGATTGGTACTGAAAACGGTTTGATGCTGCTTGACCGTTCCGGTCAAGGCAAAGTATATCAATTGATCTCAAGACGCCGCTTCCAGCAAATGGAAGTGCTAGAAGGACAAAACATTCTCGTAACAGTTTCTGGAAAGAAGAATCGTGTCAGAGTGTACTATCTCAGTTGGCTCAAATCAAAAATATTACGCACCGACGGTCTGAGTGATGTGAGTTTAACGGCAGTACATACAAGTAAATTTTAATAAGTTATTTTATGTCTAATAAAACATATTAATTTAATTTCAGCAAGCAGAAAGAAGGAACGGATGGATAAATGTGGGTGAACTTCAGGGCGCAGTTCATTTTCGCATTGTGAAATATGAACGAATCAAGTTCCTTGTGATAGCTCTAAAGGATTCTATCGAGATTTATGCATGGGCGCCTAAACCATATCACAAATTCATGGCCTTCAAAAACTTCGGAGAGCTACAACATAGGTACAAAGAAGAAATAATGTCTAAACCTAAACGATTGCAAATACTTATTGAAGCATTTTTTTTTTCCTTTGTTTGCAGGCCTCTATTAGTGGATCTTACCATTGAAGAAGGAACAAGACTGAAAGTAATTTATGGGTCAGCAGATGGTTTCCATGCTGTCGATCTTGATACTGCCACCGTCTATGACATTTATATTCCAAAGCATGTACGTGTATTAATTCATAACTTACATTTTCATATTTCAAATAGAGGAAATCACATATTCTCCCCCCTGCAAAATAATTTGATACTATCTTTTTCAGACACAGGGAGCCATTGTTCCACATTGCATTGTACCTCTACCAAACTCCAACGGCGTGCAGTTATTGTTATGTTACGACAATGAGGGTGTATACGTCAATACTAACGGACGAGTCAGTAAAAATATTGTCTTACAGGTTAGTAATTAGGAAATTCGTTTTTGTAAATCATTCTGGTCTGAGCATTCATTTTATCAATTAGACTCACGATTACGATAAAAGAGTCCACTGCATGTCACTGTCTCGTTGGCTGGTATTTTGTAAAAAAAAACATTTGAATTGCACTATTAAAAATTATATAAGACAATAGTAATGAAAACGTTTTAGTTACCTACTGACTATTAGTTTATGTTGCACTCTAACACCATATACCCAACTATTTAATTTAAAACGTCATTTTAAAATGGTTTATCATATTTTTAGTGGGGTGAAATGCCGACTTCAGTTGCTTACATCGGTACGGGACAAATCATGGGTTGGGGCAATAAAGCTATCGAAATCCGCTCAGTGGAGAGTGGTCACCTGGACGGCGTATTCATGCACAAAAAAGCACAACGACTCAAGTTCTTATGCGAGCGCAACGACAAAGTATTCTTCTCGTCGGCCAAGGGTGGGTCCTCGTGCCAGATCTACTTCATGACGCTAAACAAGCCCGGTATGGCCAACTGGTAGTAACTGCCAACGCCGCTGTTGTGAGGACGCAGACACGCTACGACGGCTCTGGCATTTGCACATGCCCCTATCGTACAAGAATATGCCAGTAGTTTAGTCAAAGTAACAAAATATAACCATGTGCTTTCGTCATTTGGAATTCAAAGACTTGTGATAGTGACAGATGATAATTTATGCTCAAAAGACAATCCACGTAATTACAATCGAGTATTTGAAAACCCATTTAATACATGTGTCATTTTGTACTGAGAATTGATACAACCTACTAAGAAATATTATTATAATATTAAGCAATAACCTTTAGATTAAATGTTTTGATATTGAAATTATCATAAGTAAGTTAATATTGCTTAGGTTTTATTATTATGTTGCAATTGTTTATTTCTAAAAGAAAATGTAATGTGAAATCTACCTATTCATTCGTATATGGCCATATTATATTGTTTATATAAAGTTAAGCTAGTTGGTGGTGATGAAAGTGATTGGTTACATTATGTTTATGTTTGAACAAAGAGTAATGCCATTTTAACTGATATAAATAATTTTATTATTGACTAAAACGACAATTTAGATCATGTAAATTTATTCTTCAATATAGGTCTATTCCACTTTATACAAATTGGCATTTAGTCAAGTCACTTTGTATTATATTATTAATAAATCACACCAAACGACAATTTCATTAATGGATAAATCCTAAAATTTGGTACTATTTATTATTTATTTGTTATGTACTATATTATTTACATGTATAAAGATGTAACTGTGCATATTGAAAATTATATATTTGATGATTTTTTTATTTGAGACTACCTTAGCGTAATAAAAAATTTAAATAATTTTGAATTTTATTTTCCTTGATACGCAAACGATTCAATAAAAACTGACCATAGATTTGCGTAGGCCCCGTACAAACGAGCTGAAATGAAACAACATCGGCTGTACTTTTTACCTTCGTAGAGAGCCTCTGCAGACTTTAGGTACACCAACGATTAAAATAAATTAACGGGCAAAACGCGACTTTATTTTTATTTAGTAGTTAATACGAACTACTTACCGCCCGACGTTTCGGTTAGGTTGCACCAACTGTGGTCACGAGCTGACTGTGTGCTTCAAGCTGGAATCCTCATATTTTAAATCTTAATGAAATCGAATTTTGACAACGCTAAAAAATACTCCTGATTTAGTCGTACAAATAAAAAAATAGTCGCATTTTAGTTTCGGCGTAAAAGCTAAAGGTTAGTGTGGATTATAGCTTAACGTCAAGCTGTAATCCTCATCTCTGGTGCAAGCAAACCGTAGGTTCTATCAAATTGGTTTAGGTTCCAAATAATAGTCTTGAAATAGTCTCAACGACATGCCAAATTTCAGAAATAGTCCTTAAGAGATTCCAGAGATATAAAGGTGCCCTGGTGAGGATTACAGCTTTGAAAACTTCAAATTTCCCAAAACGACTGCGATTTTTGGTTTCAAATTTTTACCAAAAAATAGTTCTGAAATAGTCGTCTGAAGCGAAAGTAAATTTGAGCTGATTTAAGTTGGAAATATAATGTTTTGATTTTCCCTACATTTCTATGGAGGTACAGTCGTGTAAATAATGTTTTACTTCGTTTGACGTTATTGTGAAATATTCCGCATAACCCTTAATCAGCAAATGGGAAAATATTTACCACTTAGATTTAAGCATAGGAGTCATGGTCATAACGTATGACCGATGATGATGATTTACCGGCGAAAACCAATGATCATTTTCGAAATGGCATGCCTTATTAAGGGTAAAATTATAATAAATAAATAAAAAAGTTTATTGTGCATAATTTTACAATTTGTACACACCGAAAAATGGTTAAGTAAACTTAAAGTATGTTTCTAATTTAGCTCAATACAAATTGATAGGCATACAATTTTCTAAGCAGAATGTAGGTAGGTACAGAACACAAACCTTTACCTTGCGTACTAGTCCGAGACTGTGTTACGGCAAGGTAGCGGTAATCGTCCTGTGCATAAGGTACAGATTTAAAGCACTTGCGTTGGAGTTTAACGCGGGTAACAAAAGTATGCTTCGATAGGAATGGTTAGAGTGTGGTAAACAACTTTGCACAGTATAAAAAAGTAATCTAGATATAAAACAACATAACAAGACAAAGTACTAATACTAAAATTGAGTCAAAGTTTTACTTTCATTAAGAGAGCAGGTTATAATATTAGTTAGATACACATATAATATTAAATGTAACATTGATTAGGCGTTTAATATTGTAATAATAAATATGTTATATAGTTATTTACTAAATATATATAAATATACAAATAATAACAATTATAAGAGTAAAATAGCATAATAAAACATAACATCCATACTCGCAAATAGACATAGATAATATGTAATAAAATAAAATGTAGATTATTTTTAATATATTTCTTTAGTATACATATTTATTTATTTAAGAGTATATTATAAAAATTAAGTATTTATTTGGAATAAATTTTCAATCGCTTCGTAGTCATAGTCCCTAAAATATTCACAAAGTGTTTTTCTGCATAATGCTTTCGATTTGTTTTGTAATGTTAATTGTTTACTGATGCGATTATACAAAAATGGTCCCAAAAAGAAAGAAAATCCTTGGGCAAAACTTGTTTTACATGAGGGTACCCTGTAAACGGTATGTGACCTCCTATCTGAGTAATAATTTCGCGGTAAAGAGTGTTGTTTCAAAAACCGTCTCCCCAATAAACAATTGTCGAACAGTGAGGGACTGGAATTCCTTGTATAGCTCTGCTGTAGGATACCTAATGTTTTTAAATAGAATGACCTTTAAAATGGCTCTCTGAGCTCTTTCTAGTTTTATAAGTGTTGATTTATATGTACCACCCCACGCTGTTATTCCGTAAGAAAGTAATGATTGGCATAAACTATGATACACAATTTTACTTATATTTATATTGTCCAGGTGCCTTACTTTTTTAAAGATTGGTATTAATTTACGCACTCGACCCTTAAGGTTGTCTATATGCTCCTTCCAGTTTAGACTTTTGTCCACAACTATACCTAAATATTTAATACTGGAAGCCTTTGATAGAGTGTAGCAGTTACAGTTTGCATCATGATTGCATGTATGCGCTTTAAGAACGAAATCAGATATATTTTGTGTAGATTTAATCGAAAACATAATGTATTTGGTTTTCATCAGATTAAGTGTTAGTAAATTATTATTTAGCAAGCCGATTATATGCCTCACACCCGTCTCAGCCTTTATTCTCACACTATCCCGTCTTGTCCGTAAAAAGCAAAACTGTGTCGTCTGCATATGTGATTATTTTACAGTTAACAAGGTTTGCATTACAGATATTGTTAATATATATTAAGAAGAGTGTAGGACCAAGTACGGAGCCCTGAGGAACGCCATAGTTTATTGTCTGTATAGAACTGATAGTGTTACCAACCTTAGTGCACTGAGATCTATTCCGCAAATAATCCCTAAAAAGATCCAGCGGCAAACCCCGGACGCCGATTTCTTCCAGCTTACAAAGTAACAACGGTGTCGAAACAGTATCAAAGGCCTTGGCCAGATCCAGGAAGACACCGAGGCATTTCTGTTTACCATCTAAGCTCTCCACCACATGAGAAACTAGGCCGTCAATTGCATCAGCTGTAGATTTATTCTGTCTGAAACTAAATTGGCTTTCGGACAAGATGTTATTAGATTCTAAATAGTGAGTGAGTTAATGACTTTTTCTAAGATTTTGGCTAGTGTGGGCAGCAATGATATAGGACGATAGTTTGAAATATCATGTGCATCACCATGTTTGTAAATTGGAACAACAACAGATTTTTTCAGAGCTTTGGGAAATAATCCAGAGGAAATACTCAAATTACAAACGTGGGTTATCGGCATAACTAATATACTAGAGAATCTCTTAAGGAAACTTGCAGACAGACCATCCCAGCCAGTAGATGACGTATTCTTTAATGAACTTATTATCTTTGCTATTTCCGTTTTGTCAGTCTGCAAGAGAATCTCTTTGACGGTTTCCATATTTATATCGCCTTGTCAAATCTTCCTGTGTAGTGTTCAATTTCTGTAAAACCTGGTTGGCAAGTTTGCTACCCACTCCCACAAAAAAAATTGTTTATATGATTCAAAGAATCCTCCGGAGTATCCTTTATTCTGAGTAGCTTTGATGTATCAACTGTCTTATTGGATTTATATAATGTACAAACTTGCTTTATAGTTGCCCAGGTCCTTTTAATATCTTTTTGATTTTTTTGTAATTCCGAAATATCATGTGCTTTCTTAAGATTATGCAATATGTTAGTGCAGTGATTCCTATAGCGCTTATATGTTATTAGTAGATTAACAAAAAACTCTTAAACTAACTTATTAATAAAATTATAATAATAAAAATAATCAAAAGAAAATGTACAGAATATTTACAAAAGGTTGTCCGCTCCGGTATCAAGGGTGCCCAGGATGCTGGCAACGTTACCTCTTTGGATAGCCAGACTAATGCGTTGGCCAAGGTAGTTGCCAGCATTCCGGTCACCAGAAACCTCAAAAGTAAATTAATATCATTGGGATATTTTTTATGTTTTTGATGCAGTTTATTTCTGAATTTCACACACCGCATTAACCCTGGTGTCATCCAGGGTTTAATAATAATTTTTCTGTTTGGTTGTCTAGTATTGATAGAAGATTCCTTTATAATTCCATTTACCTGAGTAATTAAAGTTTCAGTGGCGATGTTAACATCAGTGATATCATAAAAACTATTCCAGTCAACCTGGTTCAATAAAAGTGAAGCCTTAAAATTGTCAATTTTAGTACAGCCTAAATTTATTTTTCTGAGGTCATCATTAAGAGTAGGTGATATTTGAACAAACACCGTATTATGATCTGTTATCGAGGATGAAAATACTAGGGTTTGAATTGTGTTCTTTGATTTAACAAAGGAATGGTCAAGACATCTATCTTCACGAGTGGGCAAAATATGGCTAGGCATCAGTCCATGCATCGCAAGCAGATCCATATACTCATCGGATCTCTGATCGCTATTTGTTTTACTAATGTCTATATTTATGTCTCCAATCATACAAATATTCGGAAATTGTTTTATATTATTTAGTAGGGTGTCAATAGAATTTTGAAAATAGTAGAGGTAAAGGATGGCGATCTATACACGCAAATAAAAGAGTAGTTATTACGAAGTTGTACGACTAAACAGTCAGCCTCATCTATTTTTGGTTCATAAACAGATACATCCTGCAAATTTTGTCTAATATAAACTACGACACCACTATTCTGATTTATATGCCTGGTAGTAGCATAGCAGTTATAATTATTCATACTCGGTATAATATCAGAATTTTGAAGCCAACACTCCGTCAAAATAATCACATCATATTCAATTTTACTATTTGCCAGAAAGACTTCGAAGTCATCAAAATTTTTATTGATACTTCAAATGTTTTGTGTGATAATTTTAAGTGACGTATTTGATTCAGTCCCATATAATAGAAAAAGACCTAGATCACCAACTAGTTCTGATGTACCAACATTAATTTGGTCAATGTCAGTAGCAATATCACTAATGCGACTATCCATTTTTTAAACAGATATATTTTTGTTTTGTTTTTAGTTGGTGATCAGTATTAGCAAAGAATAGGACCGTGGAACGACTGTTTATATGAATGTATAAGTTTATGATATTATGTATATAATCGGAAAAGTAAATTATAAAATACATAAGAAATATCCAGCTACAAGACGTAATTTGACTCAATCTGTATGAAAAACTAAGGTAAGGTTTAGCACTATAACTAATAATCAACGTAATAATTTCTAATGTATAGAACAAAAAAAAATACGAATAATAATAACTGTTTTTTTGTGTATATGATAAGGGCTGCAATACCGGTATATTAGTCATGTAGAACGTAGGGATTCCACTTGGGCGCACGATTTTAGTACCACAGGAGGCTCGCCGTCAGATTTTCGTATTAGGATATTTCCACGGGAGGTCCAGCAATACTTGTAGTTTTCATCCTTCACAAGCACACGGGCAGCTGCTAATATTTTCTTATTAAATGGAGTCAACTCTTCAGATACATACACTGGCAATTTTTCCTCATTTAGTCCAAGGTGTTGTGAGTTCAGTTTTGTATCTTTGTTTTCTCTATTAAAATCTTTGGCCGCTTTAACAAGCACTTCTTTTTGCTTGTCGTTTTCAAACTCAATTGTTATTGGCGAGTTATTCTTCCCTTTCCTATAGCACTGTAAAATTTCGGGCAACGGAGATATTTTTAGGGTTGAATATAGAGAAGTTAACATTGCTTGCAAGTTCTCGTTGTTTTTTCTCGGAACATTTCTAATTTCTACTGTTTTTATAGTGATCCTTTTGTAGGTCATTTATCTGTTTCCAGTGCGTCAATACGGTCTACGGCAGCCGCATGCTTACTTTCAAGAATATTTAGTTTCTCGCTCATTTCTTTGAAACTTGCAGCATTTTTTTGCAACAACTCCAGCATTTGCGCATTTGACTGCAGTATCAATGTATTTTGTTGTTTCATATATACAATATTTCTTCTAACTAGGCATTTTCCATGGTATCTGTTATAATTGGCTACTTGACAGTTTTTGAAAAAAAAAATGTAAAATGTGCGCCTGTTCATTTTAAATCCCAAGCAATTCGATTTATCTGGAAAAATGTAAATAACCAGAGAAAAATAAGATTTTTTGGCATGTCGTTGAGACTATTTTTTGGAACCTAAACCAATTCGATAGACTCTCCGGTTTGCTTGCACCAGAGATAAGGATTACAGCTTGACGTTCAAGCTATAATCCTCACTAACCTTTAGCCATGGACTTAATAATATTAAGTCCATGCCTTTAGCTTTAACGCCGAAACTAAAATGCGACTATTTTTTTTTTACTTATACGACTATTTATGACAATTTCAGGTGTATTTTTTTGGCGTTGTCAAACTTCAGGGACACCATAAAGAGTATTTGGTTGGAGTTGGAACCTGGTAACACAATGGTGAGTTTCGACGTTGAGTCACTTTTTACGAATGTCCCTCTTAAGGAGTGCCTCGATATAATCAAGAGTAAACTTTGCGATTATGAGTTGCCTAAAGAATATATAGATCTGATAGAAAATTGTTTAGACGGAAATTACCTTTTATTCAGAGACCAGTACTACCTCATGGACTTAGTATATTATATTACATGTACTACCTTCAGATTGATGGTGTTGCCATGGGTAGCCCCTTAGTCCCGGTGATAGCTAACATCTGGATGGAACATTTTGAAGAAACAGCACTTACCACTGGACCGTGTACTGTGAAACTCTGGAGGAGGTACGTTGATGATATTTTTTGTATAATCAACGGTGGTCAATAGGAAGTAGATCTATATCTAAAACATCTAATGCATCATGCTGGCATTTCTTGATTTACAAGTAAGTGTTAAAGATGATTGTACGCTGGTAAACTCTGTATACCTAAACAGGAAACCTACGCACACTTACAGATATTTGCACGCTTCTTCGCATCATCACCCACGACATCTTCAATCTGTTGAGACGTCTCTTACTAACAGAGCGCATAACCTTTGACCCTGAACACACAGCCGGAGCTCACGCATGTTCAGGAGGTACTCAGACGAAACGGGAATGAAGTGTCGAGGAAACCAAGAAGGTATAGGTAAATCAAGAGGAAAGTGTTCTGAACTCAGGCGACAAGCAGCGTTTTTGCCGTACCTACATAAAAGGCGTAACGGATAAAATTGGAACAGTACTTAGAAAATTTTCTAAGTACTGTTCCAATGTAGGTATACACCTATACACCGTTATGCAAAATATCAAGATTACTGCGAACGCCGAAGGATGGTTTAAGCATCGGTATGCTTGTTAAAAAAAATCATTAAGACTGCTAATTTCTGCCTTAGTGTTATAAAAAAAGTGACTGTTCGTCACCTAAAAAACCTTTGCCGTGCGCCATCCCAATATTTGACACAGTCCTTTAGTGTCTGTCATTTAAGCCCAGTTGTTTGGTTGAACTGGCGCACTAGTTAATCCCTACTAATATTATAACGCGAAAGTAACTCTTGTCTGTTACGCTTTCCTGCTTAAACCTCTCAACCGATTTTGATGAAATTTGTTATAGGTATACGTTGAATCTCAAGAACGGACATAGGCTACTTTTTATTAGAAAATAAGGGGGGATGGGGGTAATACCACCTTTGAAAGTTTATATGGAAAAATGTTTATTTTTGAAGTTAGAGATATGAAATTTGGCACAAATATAGCTCGAAACTTGGATTAAAATATTTTTTTTTTTTTTTTTTTTTTTTCTCTTTTTTCTAACTGCAATCAGCCCGCAGGCTATAATCAGATTGGATGGTATCTTATTTAATGTATTTGAGATAAACGTATCCTGTGATACGTCGTCTCTTATTTTTATATTAGCCACTTTACTATATTGTAGCCAGTCGGGATCGCTTTAGCCGAAAAATACAGCCGCTAGTGTTCAGAAGCGCTGCGGCTAGTTGGTTTTTATGTTCTTCGAGTCTTTGTATGTAGTCTTTTGAAAACCTCTTCATTTCCTCTTCAACTGTG
Source organism: Glyphodes pyloalis (assembly GCA_037074685.1). Lineage (NCBI taxonomy): Eukaryota > Metazoa > Arthropoda > Insecta > Lepidoptera > Crambidae > Glyphodes > Glyphodes pyloalis. Next base: position 3,879,821 of record JAYKKO010000015.1, on the reverse strand, counting down.
TGAATTAGCAGATACTCATGTACTTCCGTGTTACGTATGTACCATGGGGCATTGCTTATAGTTTTTAACGCCTTGTTTTGGAAGCGCTGAAGGATTTCAATATTCGAGTGACTTGCTGATCCCCAGAGCTGTATGCCATATGTCCATACTGGTTTTATGATACATTTATAGATGATAAGTTTGTTTTCTAGGCTTAGTGATGATTGCCTGCCCAAAAGCCAGTACATGTCTCTAAACTTTTTATTTGCTTGTTCTCTCTTCATCTTTATGTGGTCTTTCCAGGTTAACCGTCTGTCCAGATGCATACCCAGATATTTAACTGTTGTGTGATGTGGCAAAACAGCTCCATCCAGTGTAACAGGCGGACAGTCTCCTCTCCTCAGCGTAAATGTTATATGGGCAGATTTTGCAGGGCTAGCTTTTATTCTCCACGCCTTCAGCCATGATCCAACTGTATTCAGGTGTTCCTGTAACTTAGCTGATGCTATTGTAGGGTTTACGTCAGAAGAGAGGATTGCAGTATCGTCTGCATAAGTTGCGATCACTACTTCTTCTGTGACGGGTAGGTCAGCGGTATAAATTGTGTATAGAACAGGTCCCAGAACGGAACCCTGCGGTACTCCTGCTTCGATTGGGTAAATGGATGATAGGGAATCGGCACACTTAACCTGGAACATTCTATGTTGCAGGTATGTCCTCAGAAGCATGTACATAGTGTTCGGTAAGTGCCGTTTTAGCTTGTACAGTAAACCTTTATGCCATACGCGGTCAAAGGCCTGTTGTATATCGAGGAAAGCAGCGGAGCAGTATTCCTTCTTCTCTAGTGTTTGTCGTATGGTGTGGCCCACTCGGTGTATTTGCTCTGTCGTTCCATGATGTTTACGAAACCCGAATTGGTGGTCTGGTATAATTTTTTGTTCGTGAAGGACTGGGAAAAGGCGTTTGAGTATCAGTTTTTCAAGGACCTTTGACATCATTGGCAGGAGACTTATGGGTCTATATGATGAGACCTCTGTAGGAGGTTTCCCTGGTTTAGGAACCATGTTTATTGTTGACACTTTCCAGAGCTTTGGGAAGTATTGTAGTCTCAGTATAGCATTGAAGAGGATCGTCAGTAATACTATGCCCTTTTTTGGTAGTTTTTTAAGCACTTCGGCAGTTATTAGGTCGAAACCTGGTGCTTTTTTTTGCTTTAGGTGTGCTATGGTTTTTTTAACATCTGTTGGTGTAACTAGCTTGGTTTTTTTAACATCTGTTGGTGTAACTAGGATTAAAATATAGACTACTTTTTGTTACGAATATTAGGGGAGAAAGGGGTAAAACCGACCATGAAAGGATGTAGCCCACGCGAACGAAGTCGCGGGCACAGCTAGTTACTTATAATATTCATTTTTGAACTTAAGTCCTTTGAATTTAGGAACGAAAATAATTGTAAATACAGAAAAAACTCCACGATAAGTAAGATATCTTTATTCGGTATAAAAATCCCTCCTGTATTCTACGGCAGGAAAAGCAGCGGAAACAGTGTTAATCTGAAAAAAAAAAACAGCTGTAAACAATTACATAATACAAAAGTTTTATTATTCTAAAGTAGTGCTCAGTTGTCAATTAGATGTAAAATTTTCTTAATCCACAATATGTGAATTATTTAGGCTCCAAAAAAATCTATTGGCCCAACACAAATACCATTTCTTCAAAGTACATTTTAAGGTGAACAGCTGTCAAGATGGCTATCTATAAATCCGAAGCGTCTTTTGAAATTACTCAAAATTGCCACAAATAAAATAAATTAAACTATTTTTTGTAGAAGAAACAAGGCCTGAATGAAACTCTTTTAAAACTCTTATTATACATACATTTTTATAAATCATGAAACCTAGATATTCTTTATATAAAGATTTCTGTAGTGTATGTGGCTCAGACCAACTGATATATTTATAATCAGAAGGAGCATTCTCTTTAATAATAAAAAAAAATTTTTCTTGACTTACCTCTGTTATTACGACATCTTCTTCAAACCTTTATTCAAAAGGAATGATAGGATCAGGTGCTCATTTCATACAACTTCATGATTTTTTATCCATACTCTGAAAAATATATATTTAAAATCACAATAAATACTTTACTCCGACGTTATCCTCTCAAAATCATCTAATATTTAAAGTTGGTGTGTCAGTCATCAACATAATTAATATTATTTTTCTTTTTGCAAGGAACCGCATTTCCGGTTTTTGTTACACGCACATCTGTACCACTCTATGTATTTTTTTAAAATATCATTCTCATAAACTTCACATCCACAATCCTGGGATCAGTTTTGTCTATCACTTCTGTATGTTCTCATGGCCATTTTATACTAAACAATACAGTTTTCTAGTATTTGATTTTCATTCAATCACATTGTATCAATTCATAACGAGTATTATCAATATATATGTATCTATACATAATAATATGTCTCACTTATCCTAAAACAGATCAGTCGGATGTAAATGATTTGTTCAGAGCATTTTATACATTCCTAAGGTGAACCATATGTGACATTTGCCAATCGGTGGCTATAATTTCAGTTCAAAATATACTGTTTTAATTATATTGTAATAATAACTCAAAAAATCAGTTTTCCTGACTGTCTCAATTCAAATTCAAAATTATTTTATTCATTTAAATTACACCAGTAATATTTATGAAACGTCTATATAATGCAAATGACGCTACCTCCGGTTCCACAATTTGCGTACGTCTTTGATTACACGTTCCTATTAAATACATTATATATTATTTATTCATTTTTTCTCGTATGATGCCGTCAGACTTATTCTAGAATAGTATAATAAATTATTACCTGTCACCCTTAATAGCTTTTTATATATTAAGTCTGCGATCCACTTTCTTTTAAATGTCCTGAAAATAATTGATGATGGCATGTCCTTAACAAACATTATCTGTTCAAGTAACATCAATGCTTATCTCCATTTTCTAAGTCATATTCTTTTTATACTATAGAACTATAGTATGTGGTTAATCCTAATAACTCACAGGGTTATTCAAACAATTTTTATTTTTATTAAGTTTTAATACTTTGAATTCATGTAGGTACTTATTGAATTACCAACGAAATATTGGCTGCAAATCTCTACTTGAACTTATTTAACTAAACTATAACTATATTTCATTTCCATATGTATTCCATATTTAATTTTTTACTATGGTACACCTATACCTAGGTGGTAATGTTACTTGTTCCAAAATCCGAAGCTCCATCTACAACATCCAATTATCAATATATCTTGACATTCACTGTATAGAAGTGTTATTTATTTATAGAATGGGTTAGTTATTAAATGTGTCCCTTGAGCTCCATGGCACGAAATAAATCGTACCTACTCTTCATAATTATTCTGATCTATGTTAAAAATCTCAAATAGTCTAAATGACCTCGGAATTGGCTACTTGACAGTTTTTGAAAAAGTATTGTAAAATATGCGCCCGTTCATTTTATATCCCAAGCAATTCGATTTATCTGGAAATAATCTAAATAACCAGAGAAAAATAAGATTTTGTGTAACACATTTAAAAAGCGCGCGAAAACGCCTAATCGCGTCATTGTTGCAATTATGACGTCAACGTCCTAAACAACGAACCGATACGCATAGGAACGACTTAATTAAGATAAACGGGAAATGTTTTAATAAATTCTTTATACGATTAGAGACACAATAATTCGATTTAATCGGTAAAATAATCATTGTTTCGCCACATTAAAATAAATAATTTTCGCCGACAGCTGTCATTTCCGAATTGCAATGGTGGTTTCCGTTTCGGTTCTTTTGTTCCACAGATAAAAAAACTAAAATTTATTTTGCAAAAATAAAATGCTAACTATGCTTTTAATTAAAAAGTAAAAATGCAAAATGATTACTTAACTAATAAGCTAACATATCTAACACTTTTCATATTTTATTATTAACACTGTCAAGTAGCCAATTATTTTCGAAACCTAGCTCTTTTGTCAATTATGCTAGTACATATTTTAAACGCTTGGTTGCCTATTGATAGTTTGATAGAACCTTCACTTTATGATACCTTGATAGAACACCAACACAACTCCCGTATTCTCCTAAATTTAAGAAGATAGATTATTACAATGTGTAAAAATAAACCAATTTCAGTGAAAATTGATTTTATTTTTTTACTAACCCATTACCTCCTTGGTACATTACATTTGGCATGAGAATGTAAATGTCCCACATTTTCTGGTCAATTAACCAACGCAATATGGATTCACAGAAATCATATCGAATCGAATGTATAATAATTTAAAGTATAATAATGTCCAAACTTCCACTACAGACTTTATGTTACCCAACCAAGGAAACAGTAATATGGCAATCATTTATAGGTTTCAATAACTTTACTGTGTTACTGAATGTATCAGTCACATTAGCGTTGCCAAAAGAGTTTCACAAAATGTTTTCCTCCTACCAATGAAGTTGTGTGCAGCCTTAACATTTAAAACGACCAATGAAGCAAATCCGGTATTTAAAAAAAAATCATTATTATTGGCCAGGAATTAAAAATATGTGCTGTTAAATTGATACTTATTATTATTTTAGTTTTTTGAATAGGTTAGCACACCTTATTGCTACCCTGGTGATTTTTCTAACACCTTTACAAAGAAAAGTGAATTTTCTAGGCTTTCTCTAAATTGATAACAAACCATTAGGGCACCATACGCAAATCTGAGTTTTCTACTTTTTTGAAAATAATTTTGTGCACACAAAATACAAAGTGCATTATTACATAGTTTTTATTTAGGATTGGCATCGACTGTGCACTGGAATACTAATCAATAGTGAGATTAATCTATCGTGACACCTTTCAGAATAATCGTTTTACTTTTGACCATTAATTTTGTCGGTTTTTTGTAAGAAACATTATACCAATTAGCAATTCTCTTAATTTTTCAAAGAAATAAATAAAAATCCCCCATTTTAGTAGTCATTATTTTGTTCCATTCTTTAGTACTTCATAATATTTTCACCTTGTTTTGTAGAAAAATTCCATTCTTGACCAATCATTTTTTTTCAAGGCTAAGTGCCCCTCATGGCAATTTTGTTGCCGCAGTAGATGATTCTCACATTACCGTTTAGGATTAATATATAAAATCAAACCACATATTATATAAGTTGAATAAAAAAAATAACAGGTTCTTAAAATATCTTTCGACACTCCGAAATTCAATATAATATAGACTTTTTACGAAGTCTGGTTTAAAATCCCTTTAAATTATTTTTAATTTAATGTTGGACTAGGAAAGAACAGGCTGACTGGTGAGATACTTTGAAAATATGGATGTTGAAAACACGATTCCCCTTTCAATGAAACATCTATATATGTAATCCAAATTTATTTTATTTTATTTTTTTTTTGTATTTAATTTTTTAATTCATACTAGCTTTTGCCTGCATCTTTGTACACAAGGCCCATATGATCATTAATTGTAGAGTTTTAATACAGATTTTTAAGATATTTATTTTGATCACATGATTCAAAACTTCAACAGAGGGTTTAGCCACGCACTGCCCCGGCCTCTAGCTAATACCGCCCGGAAACAACCGCTATGTCCCTGCATTTTAAATCTGTAATATCTTCGAATTAAATATTTATTTCATTTACATGCTTTTTATAGCATCTATATTTTAGGTCAAATTATATGTACAATATATTTAAGGTATTAAATGCGATCATGAAGAATTAACATTCAAAGTTATTGTGGATATCCCAAGAGATAGACATTTATCATCGCAGAATTTTGAGGCGTTTTGGCGGAGTGTAACAATGTGTTAGGCGGACCCTAGACCTACAATTACATTGTGCTATAGATTTTATTGAGCAATAAGATTGAAAGGTGCTTTGCATCCAAACGATCAATTATATTGCACAAAAATAAGAACTGCTCTATGTTTTCGTGTTCAGTTGGAGCATCATGTCTTAACAAGATGCAGCTGCAGCTGTGGTATTGTTGCTTATGGCTAAACGTAAACGACGTGTTCGTCCCTGGTGTAAAGAGTGGTACAAGAGCAGCATTTTTTATAACGCGGTCATGATATTCTTTGCTCCTGACATTCCACAGAGATGGTAATTCTCTGTATAATTCGATACATTCGACGATAAACTTAATTTTTATTAGTAGATGATCTTATCCTTAATCTTTTCCCGCCATCAGGATGAAACCGAGACTAAAAAATATTGCGCAATACTGGCCCTACACAATGCAATAGAAAAATAGGGCACAATAAAAATTAAAGTCGCTCAAACTTTTGTTTAATCATTGCGCAATCTTCAATATTTAGCCTAATCAATCAATTATATTGCACAATTCGAAATATTGCACAATATAAATGATCGTTTAATGGCCGCCTTAATTACGACATCACATTAGAAAACCTTAAATGATCAGTGTTTCTGTAATATGCATGTTTTATACTTTAAAAACTTTCTGGATAATGATTTACCTTCCTTAGTGATTAACTATTGAAAAATTGTCATCAAAAGTTTTAAAGGTCTAAGGACACATAGGAAGAGACAAAATCAAGTCCTCCAGTATCGCTAGTATCTCACCAGTCTGTATATCGTTTCACAGTAAAATTTCCAAAATCCTAGAAAAATCGCCTTTATGAGCCTTATAATTGGTACTTGTGTTCAATTAATAATTCACAACTTACTGATTATTTCATCATAAAATCAATTTGTTATATTTAGAAAACTGATTATTTACCTACAAATACTCTTATTGCATTCTCTGAATATTATTTCATAATTTTAGATATTTGGTTTGTCCGTAACTCTCAATGCAACTAAGTATCTTGTCATATTGCTTTGATTTTTTCATTATTTTAAATTAATCTGAATATTCTAGGATTTTTGATATTAACTGATTACTATGAACCTTATGAATTGTAAAGTATTTCAGTCTAAATAAAATCGTACACATAGTCTTTCACAAGTTTATTACGAATGAAGTCCTTAGTCTAAATAAAACATAATGGTACCTACCTATACCAACCTTACAAGATATTCTACTCTATGAGTAAATTATTATTTAAATCAGTTTAAATCACTGGAGTTATAAAATAATTGTTATTTAATACTGGATACAACAAAACATGCCTTGAATAAAACATTTGTCAAAATATCATTGTCATCATTACACAATTTCAACTGATCATTTTACCTACAGATTAATAGCATTTTTTTCAGCAAACCTAACACTTGATACATTTTCAATTGTGTATATTCCATATGCTTCAATTATTTGATCCAGCTATATATATTTCGAGTGTGTGGCATAAGACGTATATAGTCAATTCTGTTATAGTCAATCAGATCACCAACTGCCTGTAATGCAAACAATTATATATAGAGGCTTGACGTTAATACTGATTCATTAACTTATTTACTAATTTAAAATAAATATATAAATTTATAACCATGGTCTAACTTAATTATTTTAAATATTTGTAAATTTTACAGTATTTGACAAGATCTCCAAAAATATCACAATAATATCTAAGTACTCTCAATTAAATCAGCACATTTTTGTGTTTACTATTATTTAAGATTTTTCTGTTTGAAAATGTTTATTTGATTTTTTATTTTATTGTACAGAAAGTATACCTAATTCCCAATAAAATCTGTTATTTTTTTATTGAAAACATTCTAGTAAAGAAACTATATAACAAACCAAATATTCAATCTCATTCTAAAAAATTAATCTTTTCATAATGTATGTTTGATGAGCAACTGAGTGGAAGAGACTTCTCTGTTATGGCTTCATAATTAGTGTTTGTACTTAATTAATATTTCTGAGTGAGATTTAAATTTAAAACAAATTGCTATGATAATAAGATTATATCCTACACATAAGCATTAGACCACCTACATATTTCTCCGACTACCATAAGAGATAAGTGAGATTCCAACCATCAAAAAATGTGCACAATTAATAATTAATTATTGAATAAATACAACTTAAAGAACATTTATTCAACTGGTTTAAGAAAGTACACAATAAACAAGGATGTGCATCAATCGACAGATCACGTAATCTAAATTCACCTAGTATTCTTTCATCGGTCTTCACAAAATACTCATTTGGTTTATAACTGACACACTTTCGTAAGTCATATATTACAGCCTAGGATTATCTGGAGTCCAGTCACTATTCAGACCTTCAGAGGGCCAGACGATCTTTACTTCACCCTACCTATAAGGTATCGTCATGTTATTATTACAGTAAAATTTCTAAAACAAAAAGGTCAGGTAAAGTACTCCAGATTCACTGGACTAATATTTACCATACTTACCATAGTTATTGGAATATTGTGGCTGTGACTGCTGATACGAGTTGTAACTGGGCTGCGAGTAGGAGTCGTAGGCGGGCGCCGCGTACGCCTCGCCGGCGCCGTACCCGGCCTCGCCCGCGCCCGTCGCCGGCCCGCCGCTGCTGCACAGACATTGCCGTTACCGCATTTACGTTCCGTACTCCGCGTTATGAAGTTGGCCGGAGAAAGTAACTATAGTGGCTATGCCATCAAAGTTACAGAGCTCACTGATGGAGGTGGACAGGTGGAGCAAGACCATATAATGAAAATGTATGCCAATACATATTATATCTATTAATTTAGGACCTACCAGCAGCTCTAATAGCAGGTCGTATTCCATTGAGAGCATGGCGGCATCTCGCTTCCTTCTATAAGGCTGTGTCCCCAGTAGGCAAACTGTTAGTGCAACTGTTAGAGCAACTGTAACGATGCAAACTGCGTATAGTGAGCGCAAAACTAGCAGATTGTGGACACTCCATTTTAAATATATGGAAGGGCGTACTAAATCGGTACGCCGCAAACTCAGTCGGCCGCTAACAGTTTGCCTACTGGGGACACAGCCTAAGTCTTCACAAGGCAAAGTGATATCGCACGCATACGTTTCTGATAGTCAAACACGGTCACTATTAATATTTTCAATGTAAGATGTAACAAGTGTCTTGATTAGTTTCCAGCATTTCTTCGCCATCTAACACGGGAGTTTCCATACATTTAAAACATTTCTAACACACCTACTACCCACACTTCCTGTCTAAAGTCCAAAGATAACTATGTATGTATCTATAATGTAGAAGTAATACTGTTTTGTTTTTTACAAAAAAACCTTTATAAATTATGTATGTCATGTACGATTTTAATGAAACAACTTCTCCTACAAAACAATAACTAAAATGCTTAACCTATTTAAAAAAACAACTTAAGAGTGTTGAGATGTTAAAAAGTCGTATCACATTAAGATCTGCTTTGGGACGATTACAATTTCAGTAATTTTAATTAAACCTATTTTATGTTACATTATTTCACTTACCCATAGCCATCATTTTCATAACCTCCTTGGCCACCGGTCGAGTAGCCGTACCCTCCAGAGCCGTAACCACCGGAGTTGTAACCGGAGGCCTGAGCGGGCGCAGGCGCCGAGTAATTGTTGCTTTGGTACTGGCTGTTAAATGAACAAAATAGCTGTTTTAGTCACAAATTAAAGTGGTGCACAGTCCATATTCTAGAAGGTATAATCAGCATCTACATTGTCTGCATATATGTATAAGACGGCAATTCCTATCGTGAGATTGTAATCATCATGAAAATATTTTACAAAAAATTGTACAGCCAAAAAAATCTGAATTTCTCTTACCTGGAAGCATTGTAAGACTGCTGAGGATAGGGATCTACTTGTGGAGCTTCATAGGGCTGATAACCAGTGTGCCTGCAAGTAAACAATTTAATTAAAATAAATGCTGTATTATGGTCCAAGGAAATAATATGCTACTCCAAATATTCAGATATAAATCACATCGTCAGGTGTGTATCAGACGGCACATTCCTATCATGATTCGGGATCATCATTTATTTATTACATACCACATGTTCACCATGTCCATTAAATAAATAATGTAAGCAGTATGACATTATGTTACAAAATGTATACTTACGATGGTGGTCCATAGCCGTTGGAATTTTGTGGAGCATTATGCGGCGGTGGAGCCTGCTGATACCCACCAGATGGTGGTGGCCTTCCGCCACCTCCGCCTCGAGGTCCATCGAATCTGTTGAAGTAAATTCTAATATATTTGACAGTCAAAGTCCACTGCAAACAACACAAATCGAATTTCAGCGCTTGTAAAAACTTTAAAATAATAAAATTAATACTTGAATAATGTCAAGTAACCCAACTACACATATTTTTAAATAGGTGTAATAAAGTGACATTATAAATGATACCGCTTTAAAAAAGATAAATGAATAGTGTTGTACCCGTATTCACATTCTTAATTGTACACGTGAAAAACACTAAAACTGTGTTGTCTTCAATAATTGTAAGTAAATTAAGAAACATAAATAAAAGTGTTACATTTTTTTAATTTTTATTTAAAAAAAGATTTTCCGAATCTTATTTAGTTTGTCATATTTTCTATTGGTGATTTTTCTACTGTTTCTTGCTCGTTACTAATAATAAATGACCAATGACATTTGTGTTGTTTACCTAATCAATGATACCTTCTGTGTGAGAGTCCGTTCGCACTTGTCAAATATCAAAAATGAAATAAATAAATACAAAGTAGACATCATCAAATAATTGCTCTGATTGAGTGGTAAGTAGCTAAAGCACTTTTCTTACAGACATCAGAATTAAATTTAATCAGTAAAATCATTAGCGTCACTACATTCTGCTCTGTATGTGGCAATATAAAAAAAAAATGCACCAACATCTTATTTATACACCTAATGAAAAATCTGACTATGTATGACAAACATTAGATTACCTTCCACGTTTTGGAGGACCTGGCGGTCCCCCATGAGGTGGGCCTCCGCCCCTCTTGAAGGCGCCCTGTGGTACAGACTGCACTTGCGGCGGCTGGTGGGGCGCGGCTACGGGTCGTGGTGGCGCTCCAATACCAGGGCCCCCTCTGTCACCTCCTGGCCCTCCTGGCCCTCCCTGTCCTCCACGCCCTCCACGACCACCTACAAAATCAAATATTTAGGAAAAAAGACAGCATTTCATGCTCATATTACATTATATCATATCAGAACCTATATTATATCACAACCTCATTGCATTTACTCAGAAATGGGTTCAAAACTTAAGATTATGATGATTCCCTTGTTGAGACCAAGCAGATGCAGAAGGAAACATAACATGATAACTAAAAAAATAACTGTAATGATTAATTTGGTTGGAGTGTAGCAAAGGGTGTGCAAGGCGATTGGGAAATTTTCACGAAAAATATAAAACTTCGTATTAGTTAGTGTTTTATCGTATAAAGAGGCTTAATTTTAAGCTTTTTTTTTACTTGTAAGTTTTTCTCTGTCTCACGGTTTAGTCAGAAAGTGCGATGGGAGTTACCTTCTTTTTTTCAATCTATCCTAACAATCCTTCTTAGTGTTAACTTTAGTTACCTCGCATTGGCATTCCTCCACGGCCACCTCCTCTATCACCCCGTTGACCAAAGTCACCACGGCCCCTTCCACCCCGTCCCCTCATGCCACCTGGTCCACCTCGGTTATTGAACCCTCCTCCTGAAGACAATCAAGAAAAAAAATGGGATTTGAAATGAATGTTTTTCAAAATGTTGATAATCAAAGTTGTAGATATTGTTGACGTAAAAATCTACATACTTTGAGGAGGTCCTCCTCTCGATTCAATGGTAGGTACTGGATGTGGGCCGGGTCCTTGTGGACCTGGAGGGAAGCCACGTCCACCACGATCCCCGCCCCCACCACGCATTGGACCTCCACGGAAACCGCGCGGTCCTCCACCACGTGGCGGGCCGACGCCACGAGGAGGCCCACCACGTCCACGCATTCCGGGACCACCACCGCTAAAAATTCAACATGAAAGTGTTACAATGATATTAAGAGACAGATTAAATTCTGCAATTTATTCACTTCTGAAAAACACAAATATATTGTATCATAAAATATGAATAGCATTTATTTAGGAATATGATATATTAGGTCAAAGAATAGTCTAATGCGGTATTTGTACCTACTTAACCTAAAAACTCAAGAAACCAACCGTCCACGCATATCAAATCCTCCTCTCCCTCTCATATTAGGCCCAGGCGGACCACCTCGCCCACCACCTCGAAATCCTCGATTTGGAGGTCCGTCCATTTCAACCCTTTCCAGATGATGCAAATCAAGAAACTCTTAGCGCCAAAGTAAAACTTCAAACACTTGAACGAGTGTTGATTTCAACTTCAGTATGATTATGAAATATATTAAGCAGCACTTTTAGTTACTTCAGTTGCCAAATCACAAAACACGACCAAACCAATTCTGTCTTCCGCGATTCAGTTTTCCACAAGAAAATGGCGTACCACGCGCTATTAGAAAATGGCGGGCAGCAGCGGGCAGGCTTCTTTCCTCTTCTTTCTTTTGATTGTTTTTTTGTTGAATGTATGTCGCTTTGATGCAAGTCTATTGAGCCGAGATATTCTATTGACTTCAGTCGGTATGACCATTAAGAAAACAGAAAATTCTACTAAAAGCTCCTGGTTCTTCTTTTTTTTTCGTATTATTAAAGGTCAAAATCAAATCAACAAATTGGGTACTTCTTTATCTAATACAAGAAATATTGTGTATTGCGAATACAATCTGGATCTATTGTTTTTTAACCTAACCATGGAAATGTGTCCGCTTATATCAGTGTATATCTATCTTCTAAACGGCAGAAATCTAAAAAAGTGGTCACACTGGATGGCTTTAGTGTTGTTGGTATTGTTAAGACTTTAATGGCATTCGATACTAACATCGATAAGCGTGAAGCATTAATTGTTTTTTCGTTGAACAAAATACCACTTTTAGTTGTAACCACCTTTATGTGACAATTTTATCCGGTGAAATTGCTTCTTAATACATACACGTTTTGCACGAGTCTTCTAACTGTTTTTTGTCAAAAACTTACCTCGTTGGAACTAGTAATGAGCATGTAACATTTATCCCATACAATTTCACCTTAAAACTGAATATAGATATTCAGTAAAACAGCGAACAAAATATGACATCTTTGGTAACCATTTACTTCGGTGGATTCCCTTTGAACCTCATCCAATCTAGCCGGCTTACACCAAGGCCTCCTTTTACACTGCCTGCCTGCATAAACGATATTATATAAGTTTATAGGGATTCCCATGCGCGTTGCTAAGGACGGGTCAAAATGCGACCTTTAACTTGTTTTAAATGTTTAAAATTAAAAGTGAAAGTATTAAATACTATACGTAGTAGCGAAGTTGTAATGAGCTTGAGTTAGTTTTAGACGGTCAAGGACCAACTACCGAAACGTCTAGGCAAATGGCTCATGATGGCTTAGGGGAAAAAGGAAACTGCAGTTCTTGGTTTCCACCAAAAAAAATAGGTTACTTATTCAAATACTTAGACTAGCCGGGCGGACCTCGGACGAAATAAATTTATGAATCCTTGATTCTCGACATATATTTAAACAATAATCACAGAATCAACTACACAGAAAAATACTTTGATGAATTCAAATGATGAGCGCAGCATTTAATGTTCATAGAAATAAGCATCGATTTTCTTTGGTTGTACAAAAAATCGATTTGAATCGACTAATACAACAGATATGCTCTATGCTCTCTGTCATTCTTTCCTTTGGTCAAACCTCGTGGTGAAGGTTCAATACGTTTACATGCTAAATTATTTGATTTAAGTGAAACGTGGTTGAAATTGAGTTTAATACTTTATAATTTTGTGTTCCAGTTCTCGGTACAGAGATTCGCTAACCATCATCATGGTCGCCGCCAAGAAACAGGTAAGTGTAAGGGCATTGATACATTTTTTCGAGAATGGACTCGTGGCATGGTTTTTCAATAGTATATCTTTGTTAAACCTCCTGTAAAATTTGAGTCCTAAAGCGATTTTGTTACACGATAGGCTCGTTAGTTATATAATTAGCGAGGTTGAGAAAGTACCACACATTTTTATTTTGAGGTTAGGATTTCTGATTAAGGTAGAAATACAATTTATGCTATCTTATTCAATGCTGTTTGAAGATGCTTGAGTATTCACGAGATGCATTTAATTTCAGAAAAAGACCATTGAGTCTATCAACTCGCGCCTGGCGCTGGTAATGAAGTCTGGCAAATATTGCCTTGGCTACAAACAAACTTTGAAGACGCTGCGTCAGGGGAAGGCCAAGCTGGTTATTATTGCAAAGAACGCGCCTCCTCTAAGGTGAGACTACTGAGAAGTAGAGTTTCCCACCTACTTAATTAAGGGAAGCATATGGAGTATTAGACAAAGAAGTATGGATTCCCTTCCATTTATGAATTAGCAAATTATGCTTAATCTTTTCGGTACTAGATTTGAAGGCTGAGGGATTTAAAGTGAGATGTAATAATCTCATCGAAAGTCAAATAATCTGCAGTGGCAGTTTTTCCCTGATTCATAGTGATAGTGGCATGAAGCTTTTTAGCTCTAAAACTCGCCTCCTTATTTAATTTAGTTTTTCAGTGTATTGCAATGGAAAAGCATTTTTTTAATTTGCTAGTTCATAAATTTGGGAAACCTATGGAGTAGTCTTAATACCTTTCCACTGTGGAACCTTTGTAAAAAATTTGTAAGTAAACATGTTCTTGGGTGTCATTTTAATAAATAATAAATGTCACATATTTAATGTCAGATCTTAAATAGTACTCAATGGGGTACGTGCATGATAATTTAAGTAAATAAAAATATGTAAAGGGATGGTCAATGATCTTTTATAATGCCATGAAGTTGTAGGTTATACAGATATTCTATGTAAGTTAGTGCTTTCAAATGCTATGAATCTTCAGGGGGAGTGTAGCATGGGTTTGTGACACAAAATTAAAAAAAATATGAAACTGTTTAATTAAAATGTTTGTGTTTTACGGTATCAATGAGCTTATTTGAAGATTCATGGTTGTAACATAACCATACTTTGAACCAACTATATAATATGGTTTTTGCCATATTATATAGTTTAATTTGTGAGAGTGTCATATGTCATCTGTGACCATCTACAAAGCGTTGAAGCTCAGTGTTAAAATGTGAAATTAAATAAGCAGGAAATAGACCAGGTGTGAATTAATAAAATATCCTAAATTTTGTTATAGGAAATCAGAGATTGAATATTATGCTCTGCTAGCCAAGACTGGAGTCCACCACTACAGTGGGAACAACATTGAACTTGGCACAGCTTGTGGAAAGTACTACAGAGTGTGCACACTTGCAATCACAGATCCGGGTGATTCGGACATTATTACTACTCTGCCTGAAGCTACTGCTTAAAATATAAGTTGACCAAAATGTATTGTTTTATTGTGTTTTTCCTAAGTAAGAAGTCTGTTTGTGATATCATCACACCTATTCACAATTTTTCACCTTTTGTTTTCGACTATTCCCAGTTGCCACCATGCATTGGCACTGGTGGCGACTGGGAAGTGATTGCCCCCACTTAAACTTCACTGTATATTGCTTTATCCTTCATAGAAAATTTAAGGGTGGAAAAACTTATTCAAAACCTGCCCCTTGAAACCAAATTAGTCTGAAAGATTCTAACGTTAACTTTTTAGAATTTAATTATATATTTATACTAATAAATTTATGTTAAAAACTTTCTATGTACTAAAGGATATGCTCTATAAGTTGCTGGTTTTAAGAGATGTTAAATGCTTTCATAGTGTGAAGAAGAGAGCAATGTATAGCAAAGCTAAAGTGGGGGCAATACTTTACATTCCCATTTGCTACCGGTGGCAATCGTTATGGAGGCAACTGAGAATAAACATTATCTGATCTATTGCTTAATATTCTTAAAAGGCTTGCAGGTTCTTATTACTAAACCGAGATTTTTGTAAGCCTTGTCCACCACTATGCCTATATGATCTCTGAGGAGCATTTTATTATCAAAATGCACAGCCAGGACTCTGACTAGAGATGTTCTGTATATAGGAATGCCATCAAAGTTATAATGGTAAATTATAGGTTTGGGTTTACGGGTAAAAGTGATGCATTCACACTTGCTTACATTGACTGTAATATTATTTTTCCTGTAATCTAAAATGCCCTTTAAGAGAGGTAGGCATAGCGATTTATCGCTCGAACTGGAGCAGCCCGACTGGTGAAATACCTCCACCTTACAGAAGACCGCAGTCAAATAACAATCACTTCTGTGTTGTTGCGTTCCTGCGTGTGAGTAAGGTTTCCAGAGCTCCTAGGGGTTCTACGTTAGTAGCAGGGGTCAAGCCTTCAAGGTAAGGGCGACAAGTCCAGTAACAGATTTATTATGCTGTACTTGTCACCCTTAAGCTAGGACCTCATTACCACTTAACACCAGGTGGGATGAGGTCAATCTTGAAGTGCAATATAAAAAAAAAAAAGCCTATTCTGATCAGATTGTATCTTGAGACTGTCTTGTTCATTATTGATTTTCATTAACCTAATAACCGCCAACTACTTCTATACAAGTTCAGGATTTTCGTGCCGTCAACGCCACTACTTCTATAGAAGTTACTCATTGTACCTACTTTAATTAAATACCTTTACGGTGCATTATACATTTGTTTCTCTTGTAATTTTGTAAGATGGACAGGATTGAAGCCCATTTTTGTTATTTCGCCAGAAGAAAAAGGCTTTATAGTGTTTTAAAACAGATAAAAACAAAAACGCCTGAAATATTTTGATGTCACTGAAAATAACGTATTACATAATAAATAGATATTAAAATTAATTTATTTCACGAAGATCCTTACTAATATTATAAATCGGAAAGTGAGTTTGTTTATTTGTTTCGCTTTCACGACATAACTACTGAACCGATTGCTTTTAAATTTTGCAGACGTATAGTTAGAAGTCCGGATTAAATAATAGGTTACTTTTTATCCCGAAAAAAACTGATATTCCCGAGGGAAAACAAAAATATAGTTTGCTTGATGGATGGATTGGAGATGGCGCTGTGTGGCGTTTTAATCAAGGTAAAATATTGTAAACGAATATAAACATGTAAATTTAGAAGCTAAATGATACGATAATGAATCCCCGAAAATGAGGAATTCCTGAGGGATGACGTACAATTTGTTTTATCGTCTAAACTGATTTTTATATCTACTTAGGTATATAATATAGTGTACTATTCAGTTTTTGTTTAACAACTAATCGTATCCAGCGTTACATCGCGCTTCTTAGATTTTTCCGTGGAAATGAGAAATTTTCTTATAGCTGAGCTTTATACTGCAATTATATAATATAGATATAACCAAATTCCAAGCGGGCGGAAAGCTAGTTAATTTATAATTTATTTAGGATATTCGATATTGCAACACCCATCCCTACGCAATGACAAGATTTCAGTGCTACTTAGTTATTGGTCTGTGAGCGCCACCAACTTCTATGCAAGTAAACCTGTGACGTCGTAAGCGTACAGGTGTCAAGGTCATTGTGTCATAGTGCCGGCCGTTACAAGCGTGCGCTCGTCTGTTTTTCTTTCGTACAATAAACATCAAATATAATTCTCGAAAATATAAAAAGTAAAATATCGAATGGTAAACTTACACAAACTATAAAAGTTATAAAATATACGAATAATAACTTACCATTCATTATTTTGTCTTACTTTTCACCGTAACATACTTGTTATGGTTTATTACTACCGTACAAGAGCCGTCTTTTCTTTATTCAAATCGTCTAGAGAGATAGAGAGAGAGATTCACTCAAGGTGAAGAAAGAAAAGCATAGACAACACTTCTATTCGAGATATTTATCTTGCCATGAGCGCCAACGACTTGATATGATGTCAACGGAGTACGTTATAAAATGAATAGTGAAGTGCCTTTTATAATAAATGTTTTGCAAGATTATGCATGTATTTTTGTCTATGATAATAGATACTCGTTTTTCTTACTAAAAATGTTCATAAAATAAAACAAATTACTATTATAGTGTATCAGGGTTTATTTTTACGACGACCTCCGTAGCCGAGAGGCAAGCGTGCCGGACTTTGGCGTCGCGCCATCTCTGAGGTTCTGGGTTCGATCCCCGGTCGGGTCAATATGGGAAACGAACTTTTCTATATTGTCTCGGGTCTGGGTGTTGTGGTACCGTCGTTGTTTCTGATTTCTGTAACACAAGTGCTTCAGCTACTTACCGCAGAATCAGAGCAATGTATGTGATGTTGTCCAATATATAATATATTTATATTTGCAAAATTTAAAAATAAATCTTGATTTAGACATCAATTTTTTTATCGATATGACGTTATGCCACTTCCTTGCTTTCGTACTATAGATACTGTTATACATTTATACGTTGGCGTACAGCGGGCCACTACGTTTAAGATAGCTGGGCTGGGTAAAGGTTAAAAAAATTGTGTCATCCGCATACAATAAATGTCTTGCTGATATGAAACAGGACATAATGTCTGCTTCATAAACATTTTAGAACAACGGTCCCAAATGGGATCCTTGTGGTATTCCCGTGGGTATACCCACTAATAAAATCCGACCTGTAGCCCCCCACAACAACAGCCTGAGAGCGATTGCTCAAATAGGATTTAATCCATCTGAGCAAATCGCAGTGTACTCCCATCCCGTATAATTTCTGTTCTGGATTAGAATGTTGTGATCCACACGGTCAAAAGCTTGTTTACACAAATTAGAGCCAACATCCTAAAATTGTGCCCACTAAGGGTTTGTGAGTAAAGAAACTAAATTGCTGCTGGGGTAACGCGCCGCGACGTTACCCCAGTGGATTAGGTACTTGTTACAGTCGCCGTGTTATATTGGAGCAGTCAAAGTGAAAGTGATGCTTCTGAATAGTTTTAAATGTCAATTTGTGCCCCTTTTAGTTTTTGAGATTTATTCAAACGTGAAAGTAAAGCATTGCTACCGTAATAGCATTTTAGTTTCTTAAATTACTTAAAAACCTAAGTGGACACAAATTGTAGTTTTGGGCACATGTGTAGGATGTATGGGTTTAATTTTTTGCTGTTTATTAGGATGGCTGGCAAAGCCCAATATGTCTTTGCCAGCAGCAGATTTAAGACAGGCATTCCAAGTTATAAACTTTAGTTCTTAAAAAAATTAAAAATTAGGTAAGTAGGTACTCTAAGTATGTAGTTCTAAACATATTCAGCAGAAAAAATCATCTAACTTGCGAAGATAACTTGGGATTAGGTCAGTTGGAAGAGCAGCGCATGCGATACTTTAAGTGAAAGGTGTGCTCTTGTACCCTGTAACCTAAATATACTGGGTTGTCAAACTTGCTAACCGATACACATTGAGTTGCAATTTGTTTGTTGTAGATAACATTTTTAGCGAAATTGATGAAAAATCTAAGGATTACAGACAATACATATTAAGGATTTTTTCATGAAGTAAACTAAACTGAAAGCGGTTTTACTGTTGGTTGCACATATGTGCTAAATAATTTATAAATAATATCTATTATGACCACACATTTCCATTACTTGAAACCAAAAGTTTAAAAACACCTACGTACATGAATATTTGAAATTTGGTGCCTAACCTATGTTTCTGGCCACCAATGACTGGCAAGTAAGTAAGCAGAAAAGGATTGTTTGATCCAGGTGCATTTGGTGAAAAAGCTTAATTTTTGTCAGGCTGAGGGTAATGAAATATTGTTTGTCTCCATGTATTAATTTCAAAATTATATTACAACTTTCAAAGTTAAAGAAAAATAAACTGATTTCTATGTTCCAATGGGTTTAAAGATTCTTTAGCCTTGGCGAAGCAGTAAATGTTATTTAAGATAGCTTTAATTTATATTACAAAACACCCATTTTGGATAAGCCTTGTGCTTCTTGATTTGATACAGGAACTAACATTAGCCCTGGGACTGGCGGTTGCATCTCCAAGTCTCTCAAATTGTTAACTTTGACTTTCAAATCACATCGTATTTTATTTATATCAATGTTTAACTGTTTTTGATCGGCTTCCAGAAGAGATTTGGTTGCTTCCACATTTTTCTTCAAAAGAACTGAGCCCACTGTAATCCAGCATTTCTTCTGAGAAGATTTTACAAGGTCCCTTAATGCCTCTCGATTATGATTTCTCCTTTTGTCCAACATAATTATTTCTCTTCTGTCTGATAAAATTTCTTCAGCCAACTTTTCTACTGATACCAAATATTCTAAAACTTTTTCTTGATCATTCATGATGCTTTACTCATGAAAATTGTGTTTGATGAAAATTTTAATTAATTTAATTATTATTTTTTGTTTAATCTGCAACCGTTAACATACCACGACTAAATTTAATATTTTGATTTTAATAAAGTCTGTTTTTAAATCTCGTAGTCTAAATTGACAGTACATATGCAAATGTCAATTTACAAATAATGTTGCCAACTCTTTTGTCCAGTATTGTACCTACAATACCGGTTTGGTAAATCGTAACTTTTTATCTTTTATTAGACGAATTAATTTTCATTAAAATATATGTATTTATATTTAAATTTCACGTAAGTGGAAAAATAATTATGTTCATTAATACTCAATATTTTTATTGAATATTTAGTGTTTATGTCTCACCTGTGTAAGTGTTTACGTTTTACGTACTTACGTACAGTCAGCGTCATATAGTTCGTGATACTCAGGATACTCTAATAAATAGACGCAACCAAAAAGTCTATAATATCGGTACAAAGTTTTCTTATTGTTGATAACAGTTTTGTCGCTCAAAAGGTCGACACACTCAAAATGTCATATAAATCGGCTCAGTCAAACTGCCATAAATATGGTTACAGTCTTCCCGCCAATGGTATCCAAACATGCTAAATGTTCAAAAATATGAAACACATTAGAAAAATAAACCTTACTGCTATACTTTTTAAATATTATTTTCCTCATCAATTAGTTTCAAAAAATGTAAACACAAAGTGAAAGCGATAGAAACTACTGCTGTCCTTTTCATTTTAAGCCTGACGTCATAGACTTCTGTTTTGTTTTGTATAGAATTTCAGAATTTCTTGCATAGCCATTTACGATATCTGGGGGCACGGCAGTGGGGAGGACCAAGTCAAGCAAAAAAAAAACCGGCACGGCCGTACCATCCTTTTCAGGCCATTTTGGATCCCCTATAGCTTCCTTGTAGACAAAACTAGAAACTTGAATTTTCAGTACGGACGATATGTCTCAAGGTATGTTAAAAAATATAAGCAATAAACAGCTACACTTAAATAGATGTTAACCTCAATAATAATAAATATAAGTAATTAGGTACCTATATTTCGTATTTAATTTTGCTTGTGTACCTAACTGAAATGAACACATTCCGTATTAACAATAATTTGAGCAGTTCTGATAAAGCTACTTTCGAACGTACCAAAAGACGTAAAAAATCCAAATCGCATTATAAACCTATTTTGGCTATTTCACTGCACTGTCTCTAATATTGCACTTCACATTGATACGACTGATGGGTGACAGATAATAGAATTACATTCAAACACTAAATCTAGTGTGAAAATCCAGCATGAAACCTCATTACGCGATTGCGTATTTTTCTAATGTGTTTCATATTTTTTAACACTTAGAACGTTTGGATACCATTGGCGGGAAGGCTGTTACCATATTTATGGCAGTTTGACTGAGCCGATTTATATGACATTCTAGGTGTGTCGACCTTTTGAGCGACAAAACTGTTGACAACAATAAGAAAACTTTGTGTGTACCGATATTATCGACTCTTTAGTTGCGTCTATTTATTAGAGTACCCTGAGTATCACGAACTATATGACGCTGACTGTACGTGAAATTATTTTTAATTACAAACTGCAAGGAAAATATTATCAAAATCATAA
Organism: Glyphodes pyloalis; assembly: GCA_037074685.1. Lineage (NCBI taxonomy): Eukaryota > Metazoa > Arthropoda > Insecta > Lepidoptera > Crambidae > Glyphodes > Glyphodes pyloalis. Next base: position 3,857,922 of record JAYKKO010000015.1, on the reverse strand, counting down.
TAATAGAAGTAGGTGACGATTCTGATGATTCAGAATTTTCCGCAGATATGGAATCATTGTCAAAATCAGAAATGCCTTCTTAACGCTTCACGAATACCTGTAATTAAGTTATGTAATTACATATTAATCTAGGATATGTTATTATAGAAAACGATACTTGATTTTTTTTTATATTGCACTTCAAGATTGGCTTCATCCCACCTGATGTTAAGTGGTAATTACATCACACGCAGGAACACAACAACACAGATTTTACTAACGGTAAGTTCCGGTTGCGCCACCTCACAATTCAAGAAATCCAATGAGAAAAGAAATATACTCTTTGGTCTGAGAAGAACATGGACCTAATATACTAAGTCCATGGAGAAGAAATGCAATAAACTGACAACACTTGTAATGTCTACGAAAATAAAAAGCCAACCAATAAATATAATGTTTGAATAAATATAACGTTATGCTAAGTCTCAGATCGATGATCGATTATATCGACCTAAAATGAATACCGTCGACCTATATTAATTTTATTTAGGTCGATATTACACATATCGATAGTATCGCTTCAAAACTTATATCGATTATATGTATTGTATTTGATATGAATCATAATCAATTATATTAAATAATGATAGGCAGGTGTACCAAAAGTAGTGACCGACCGAAACATGTTTTTTTTGCCGAAACCGAAACCGAAGGTTCGGTTTCATTCTAGTTTCGGCCGAAACCGAAACCAAAACCGAACCTTTTATAAAAAAAAGTCCTTAAAAAGTCGAAAAAATGTTAGTAAGCCCGTTTTTTTCTAAAATTAATATCTCGCCGACCTATAATTCGAGGTTTCTACTTTCAAAGATTTATCACAATGAAATTTCAGCACAGTTAAAGAGGTTCTGTTTATGAGATTATATGTTGATGTTTGATAAAATTTGAGAGTGGTAGAGCCACAGAGAGTGGTAGAGCCACGCTGCCGTCAATCATGGCGGTAGCATATATGGGTCGGCTCGTCCGGGGTAGTACCACCCTTTTACAGAATACCAACGTAAATAACGGTTTTCCTATTGTTGTGTTTCGTTTGGTGAGTGAGAGTGCGGGTGACCTTCGGGTGATGGTTGCCGCGGTACTAGGGGAACAGTGAAGGTTTCCGTCTATCCATTGTTGGGAGGAGTGAGCTTATCCGTCGGCCAGGGAGACCCGTAGAAACAGTTATACCGCTGGCCGCCCCTGGTACAGTACAGGGGCCCAATTAAGTCTAACCAACCTGAGAGGCTGCCCTTTCATACCGCGCATAATCTTGGAGCAGATCGTCGTGCCAGTTGGTGACCGGACGGTGGGGACCAGACGACTGCTTTCGGGGGGGTTCGGGGACCCTTCCGTCCGACGAATCAGCGCATCTCCTCCGCAGACAAACAAATGGGGAAACAGACCTTCGCGCTTTTTTCCCTATATCGTGGCAGACATCTCCCGCTTCACGCTTCCTTTCCCTTTACAAAATGGATCGTAGAAATATGTCGGGTCATAATACAGCGGTGCACTCCCCCACCACCTTGTTTAAGGTTGAGTTCGCTAACATCCGCGGACTCCACTCTAACCTTAATGCCGTCCACCAACACCTTGAGACGGCAAGGCCCGCCATGCTGTTCTTGACGGAGACACAAATCCGACGTCCAGCAGACACGTCATACTTACAGTACCCCGGTTACGTGCTGCGGAAAATTTCCTCGCGAAAGCTGGGGTATGTCTGTATATCCGCTCGGATGTCTGTTGTCGCCATGTACGCTGTTTTGAAGATCCATCCTTTTCCGTACACTTAAATGTAGGTGCACGTAAATGTAGGTTCCCTAACCCGAATTTACGTGTGCCTATACCGATCCCATTCCGGTGATGATGAGACAACTCGATTTTTGAGTATCTGAGTCGGGCGGCAGATGATGCGCAGGTGCAGTACCCTACTGCAGAAATAGTATTCCTGGGGGACTTTAACTCCCACCACGATTCCTGGTTAGGGTCCCCTACCACTAACCATGCAGGAAGGTCAGCCCATGCATTCGCTCTTACCCATTGCCTGACACAACTGGTTAGCCAGCTTACCAGGATACCAGAGGTGGAAGTTCATGCGTCCTCTTTGCTTGACCTTCTGCTGACGACCCATCCTGCGGGTTATCGGATGGTGGTCCAAGCGCCTTTAGGCTCTTCCGATCATTGCCTGGTGTCCAGCACTGTGCCAGGTGCAGTTCCACCGCAACCCGCGGTGGTTAAGTGCCGGGTTTGGCATTACTCGTCAGCAGGTTGGGATGGTATGCACGAATATTTTGCGTTGATCCCATGGGGGCAGCGCTGTTTCAGAGAGGAGGATCCTACGGCGAGAGCCACGACTATTATTGATGAGATTGGCCTTGGGATGGATTATTACATTCTATATTCCAATGTTGTCAATAAGAGCCGGGGACACCCCTGGTTCAGCCGCGAATGTGCTGATGCTGTTTGTAGTAAACAGGCAGCGTTCCGCGCCTGGACGAGGGGTCGTGCCATCAAAGATCCTAATATCAACTCTCTGAAAGCAGCCTATAACACTGCCACCAGGGTCTGCAAAAAGGCATACATAAGAGCGGATGCCCAGCGCGTTGCACGCGTAGGCATGGAGTTAGTTTCACATCCTACGGGGACACGAAACTACTGGCGTCTAGCCAAAGCCGTGCAAGCCAATTTTTGCCAACCTTCTCTTCCACCGCTGAGATACCCCGACGGTTCACTAGCTCATCAACCGCAGGAGAAAGCCAATCTCTTGGCAAGGCTCTTTGCGGCGAATTCCCGAATCGATGACTGTGGTGCGCCCCCACCTACGATCTCGCCTAGTGGAGTCGCCATGCCTGATATTTCTATCAGACATCGTGATGTGCGCCGTGAACTACAGTCACTCGACGTCCGGAGAGTGGACCTGATGGTATTCCAGCATTGTTCTAAAAACCTGTGCAGCCGAGTTGTCTCCAGTGTTAACGCGCCTCTATCGCCTCTCGTACTCATCCGGTGTTATTCCTGAAGCATGGAGAGAGGCTAATGTGCAGCCTGTCCCTAAAAAAGGAGACCGATCTGACCCATCAAATTACCGCCCTATTGCCGTAACCTCAGTGCTGTGCAAAGTCATGGAACGGATCATCAATAACTAGTTGATCCGCTACCTAGAGGATCACTCCTTAATTAACGATCGCCAATACGGCTTCAGGCCGAAACGATCGACGGGTGATCTTCTAGCGTATGTAACGCACCTCTGGGGGGAGGCAATTGACAAGCATGCCGAATCTTTGGCAATCAGCCTTGACATTGCCAAGGCATTTGATCGGGTCTGGCACAAAGCTCTTCTCTCCGAGCTTAGGGCATATGGACTGCCCACCCGGCTTAGTGACTGAATTTCCGGCTTTCTGCGTGACCGTAGCATTCGCGTCGTGTCTGACGGTTGCGCATCGCGGTTCATATCTGTTAATGCCGGAGTCCCACAGGGCTCCGTTTTATTGCCCACCCTCTTTCTTCTTCATATCAATGATATGGCCAACGATGTCATCGCTTCACCGTGGAAAATATTCCATCACGAACAAAAAAGCTCGGTAACTCTTATCTTTGCCGGACCATAAAGAAGTGGAACTCGTTGCCGGCTCATGTGTTTCCTCCTTCCTTTGACATGGACTCCTTCAAAAGGAGCGTGAAGAAACATCTTGCGGGCCAGTATGACGATGCTAACGGATAGGATATTTTCATATCAAATCCGTTGTCATCGCGATGTGGGTTTCTCTCTTGCTTACCATCAGGCTGGGAGGAGCCAAAATACTGCGCTACAATAAAAAATAAAAAACTACCCTATAAATAATGTGACAAAAATACATTATTTGTAAGTTTCGGCGCGGCCGAAAGGTTCGGCCCTTTTTGGCCGAAACCGACACTCGGGCCGAAACTTGATTTTTGGCCGAAACTGGCCGAAACCGAAACCGAAACCGAAATTTCGGTCGGACACTAACCAAAAGTGATATTAAAAATTATACCACTAAGGAAAATGAAAAATAGTGTTGCTAGGCCTGCCGATTTATAATTGATTAATCGAAATTTCGATTTTTTGGAATAAACTAATCGATTTCCTGGTTTGCGAGAAATAAGTCAATACAGTTCAGCAAGGGGCCTCAGATTTGACCTCAGGTCCCCGAGTTTGATTTAACTATTTGTATTTTTATTTATTAATTTTTTTTTCATTACATTGTAACAAAATCATTAAACATATTTATTCTTTGAAAAAATATAGCCATGATATTATATTTATAATTTTCATGATGCTAATGTGCAATTTATTGTTCTTACGGATGATCATTAATTTCCTATATATTAGATAATTAGAAATGTTTGAAAAATCGATCTTTCAATCACCGATTTAATGAAGAATGGAGTCTAGTGTGTCTGATTTATGTCGATTCAGAGATCTTTTTTTTTTAATAAATTGACATACCAAAGTCGATTCCCTATAGTTAGGGAGGCGAATAGGGGAATTTTCTGTAATACTCGAGCGTGGCAGTTTAAGATATGAGAGATACCTTAGACCTAATAGAACAACCTTGTAAAGTATTAAGGTCTATATGTAGTGACGCGCGCCTAGGATAGACGATCAGATTAGTAAAAAATAGTCTGAAATACTCGAGCGCGTCAGATTAAGATATTTGAGGTTGATTTTAGTGTTTTAAGACTAAATTTAACTAATCTGACGATAAGTCCTTGACGCCGTCGAGTTATAGGGTCGCGAACTTGTAAGAAAAACGTTAATCCGGCATTCTCGAGCGCGATTTTTTATTTTTTTATTTTGAAGAATATAATCTTAAACTTACTAAAAATATAAAATCTGCCGGTTTCCGCATGACCGGAAGTGTGGAGGAGCCATTTCGTCTTCCGAAAAACGCGTTGCAGCATATAAATCGCGAACGATACATTTTACAAAAAAAAAGTTCAAATAAACAAAAAAGGTAATTTTATTTTACACAAAAAAAGTCTCTTTACATTTTTGTCCAAAGTTAAAACTTTATATATATATGTTTATGGACCCCTACCGTAGACCTTTGTGCCCCCAGTATGACGCCGATTGAAGAGAGAGAAAAGACCCAACAGTATATTTCTCGAATGTGCTGGAAACCTGAAAACCTTTAGATAAACCTCCCCTATAAAAATCTGACGCGCTCGAGTATTTAAAAAAAAATTTTTTTTTGCATTTTCAAAAAATCATCGTAACTTATCGTCACGCCGAAATCGTCAGTTTTTTTAAAGGTAGCTTCCTTGGGGCCTACTTAACACCCCTTCCGAAAATCTGACGCGCTCGAGTAAATTTTTATTTTCTGCATTTTTGACTACTTTATATGCCTACCCCCACCACGCAAACCGGCAGATTAGTATACCGTTGTATACTAATCTGCCGGTTATCAGAGGCACTTGGGGCATACGTAGTATGAATATCTGACGCGCTCGAGAATGCCCAAGTAACTGTTTTTTTTTAACATTTTTGAAAAACCGTACACGCCAAACCCACCGCTAAAATGGTTTTTACCATACGACTACAGCTTTTCTTTTCGAAATTATTTTATCTTTCGATTTTGATTGGTCTCGACGGCGCCGTTGAATTACGCCATTTAGCTACCTCGCCTCCCTAACTACTACGTATTATTAATGCAATGAACTGTTCAATTTCACACATTCGTAATAATAAATGTAAAAATCGAGAATTGTGTCTTGATAAAACCAACTTGAATAGGAAACAGAAATAAAACTATTCTATATTATCTATGTTTTTAAATAAAAATTTCAGAAAAACAGATTTTTAGTATCGATTATGTTTGAGAGTTTTGTCATATTTCTTGGTATCGAGATTCACTAATTCATTACTAATACTTAAAAAAAGAAATATATGTTGGACAAAATCACATAATGGCTTAATTCGGTGATAAGCAGCTAAATCAGAAACAACGATGGTACCATAACATTCAGATTTAATTAAAACAACTTGGTTTTTCACTTTTTAGTGCCAATTAAACGTAATTTCTTATTGAACCTAGAGTAAACAATAAGTCAATTTAATCGGTAAAATCATTCGAGTAACAACCCGTAGCTCTGCAGTTGGCAACATTAAAGAATGAGGTGGACCGAAAGCTGTCACTTTAGTACAGATTGTGTTTTGGTGTTTATTATACTAAGTCCATGATTAAAACTGCCAATGAGAAAGGAGTTCCTTGCGTTCATTATTCATGGACTTAGTATAATAAACAGGACCGAGCACTCGCAGCCAAAAAACGAGCCGAGCGAGATAGCTACCACAGAGGCGTGTGTCCCTTTCTAATAGGGTGACAAAATTTATTTTGACAACGGACATTTGATTAAATAATTAAAATTTAGCCCGTTGTCCCCACTACATCTAGTAAAATAAATATTGGATAACATCACATACATTGCTCAGATACTGTGGTAAGTAGCTAAAGCACTTGTGTTACATAAATCAGAAACAACGACGGTACCACAACATCCAGACCCGAGACAATACAGAAAAGATCGTTTCCCTTATTGACCCGACCGGGTTCGAACCCTGGACCTCAGAGATGGTGCAACAACAAAGTCCGGCCCGTTCGCATCTCGGCTACGGAGGTCGTCATGTTCCAAAGTTATCGTCTGGACAGATTTGACTGTTGAATTTATTATTTTACAATTGTTGAAATAACAATTAAATACAAGTGCATAAACTGAGTTTTTGATCAGGCAAAATTTAGATCAGAAATATTATTTTATGCTGGCAAGATCTAAGAAAGATCAAAGAACGAGACACACGCCTCCGTCCTGCCTATCTCTGTCGGCTCGGATTTACATCTGTGTAAAGCGCACAGGAATGAATACTTGATTGCATTGTAATAGTGTTCATTTTTCATAATGAAGATTTTCAGAGTTATCAATCACGTTTATTATATTATACTGTGTAAAAGATAGCTGGATCTCTGCGACAGCTGTCAGTTAAATCACGCCTAAGAAGTTCTGAATTTCATAGTAGTACACAGTAGTACAGACAATACCTGTAAATGTCATACTTTATGGGCATGCCGACCTACATAATGATGGGCGATGAATCAACGTGACCACTGACTATAAACTATCGGTATTTTAAATAAAACTTATTTTTTTTAACTGTTATTGTATATTTTAATTTTAATATGATAACATTATTTACATAATGATAATATATGCGAACAAGAGTTTTTAATAAATTTACAAGATTGTTCTAGCGATTCAGATATATTCAAATATTCGTTCAATTTAGTAACGTTTGTAATGAAATTAAACCCAATTAAATGTTACTTTAGCATCGATAATAGTAAGAAATGTCGATAATATCTATCGACTTTTTTTATATCATGACCACCCTAGGAATGTCAGTTTGACTTATGTCGCAGAGATCAAGCTATCTTTTACGTAGTAAGTTCATGTCATTATTGGTCTGTGTTCCTTGCATATTGATCTGTGATTCCTTGTTTGTGCTTTGTTGTTTTTCTAGGTAGTAGTTTAGTATCTATCCACCTTGGTCTGTGGATCTACCTACCTACTGCATTATAGTGAAAACGTAACGTAGGTACCGTGTAAGTATTTTTAAGAAAATTGATTATTTGTTTTGGGTTTACGTTCAATATTCACATTAATACATTCTCAAACCCGAATAATTCCATGAAGGTTATAATTATTAGTGCAAAATGATGATCGTGGTATCATACGCGCACACTGAGCTGGTATAATTTTGAGCATTTCAACTCTTCGGTATATATTCGGTATTGTATATTATTTAGAAGACCGGTTTTTATAGGTAACATGTCTCTACAAGAGACCAGATTTGCAAGATATCTTAGCTTTTAGAAAAGCAATTGTGTTTTTCTTATTAACTAAAAGCAGAAAGTGTTAAACATACATGATTTCTATCTTCATAGTAGTGTAGGTTATCTCCAAACAATGTAATCAAAAATTCATGGAGAAATTTATGGTGGTCAATATTCTTAAATTTTTCCATAGTTGATGTGTTTAAGGTAAAGGATGGAAATTGAAAGAAAGAAAGAAACATTTATTATTTAAAAACATCACAACATTGTCACATATACAGAGAGGAGACCAACAAGAAAACAACAAAAAAAAAAAAAAACAATAATAATAATAATAATTATATACATACAAAAAACAAAGCGTGAAATAGATCTCTCCTCGTCAACCAGGCGGCGCAGACCATGACATGTCGTAATGTTCCAATTGCTCATAACTGTTGTAATATAATAGTAGTAGTCCATAATAGTAGTGTATTTACGAGTTTCAGGTTTAGAAATTTTGCAGTTAATAATTTTATTATTAAAATGCCTCATTGGCGGAATCCGGGAGGTGTCAACGAGTTTTCATGGAATGTGGGCAGTGATATGCAAGAAATTAATATGTTTCATAGATCTAGGCGGCATGGAGATCATATGTAAGAATTGACCTATTTTCCTGTTGGTTTTTTGTAATTCGTAAATATGTACTTATTCGTAGTAATTTAATTTAAAGCTCTTTGTTACTTTAAAATTTTCAGGAATAACCGTTACAGAGATGCGTATGGTGACTATAATGGTGGCTACGATCCATCAACACCTCCATTAGGCTTTGGTCCACTGCCTGGACCTCCATTTTGGGGTAGACCACCACAACCATTGTTTGCAATGGGTAGAGGATTTGGGCCTGGAGGTCCTCCAGCTAAAAGATTCCCTTTTGATGATCGACCCATTAAGTATCTTTTGCGTAAGTTATTTTGGAGACTTTTTTTTGATCAGGGTGAAAGAAAAGAAGATGTTTTTTATTATTTTATGACATCACATCAAAACAATTCACATAAAGAAAATACAAGTAAAAAAAAGAAAGACTGGAAAAACGAAATAAAGGGATATAACCATGGCTGGGCACCGTTAATCAAACAGTTAACTTCGTTATTCGTTAATCCGGTACTAAAAAAAGTTAGCTTCGCTAAAAGTTAAAGCATTACATTTCTGAAGAATTAACGCAAGTTAACGTTAATTGTTAATCCGTTAAAATATGTATAATCAAAATGGATGGATGCATGGTCATGGATTTTCATCAGGACCTGGAATCCGATTCCATGTCTTCCATGATATGGTTTTGATTACCTACTGCACTACACAGTACACTTTTTAAATTACCTACACACTTCCTTATCCACACGGAAATAATCACTGACAGTAATTTAGGGAGCGTTCAAGTATTACGTAACGCAATTTGGGGGGGGGGGGGTACAGGTACATATGATGCGTTGCTTTTTTACCTTTTGGTTTCCCTGCGGTTTCTGGAGAATCCATCCATTGTATTACTGTGTTATCGTCTTTTTTTTTAAGAAAGTGTGAACTCCCCCTATATAATAACGTTGCACCGTGCATTACATAGGGGGTGGGGGGGAGTTAAAAATCTTCAATAATTGCGTTACCTACGCCATATCGAACACTATTAATCGAACGGTCCAAAAATATAACGTTCAAAATATCGAATATACCTACAAATAATCTTCGCTGAAAATACCGAATTTACATATAATCAAACGCTCAACACATCGAATGATATATTTAGCAAAAATGTGTGATATAGTACCGTAAAGTTATGATAGTTGATATTTCATTCAATTAATTATCTTAGCGGTATTTTATTGGATCCATAATATAAGCATGACATTTCTTTATACCGAGATTACATAAAAGGGCTACCTACATGATAATAATAGAATATAAAAATAATATTTATATCTAATTTGGAATGATTTGCGATTGCGCGTAAAAAATCTAACAAATCCACGTCATTCCTTTTTTTATTTACATATTATTAATAGTCATGTTATCATTTTCTGCTTTCTTCTTAGGTTTTTGCCAATTTAGATGTTTTTGTGGGTGATGTAAAAAAAAAGTTTGGATAATTTAATCATTCGATGTATTGAGCGTTTGATATTTTTACCATCTGATATTTTGGACGTTCGATTATTTGGTATTCGATATGGCGTAGGTAACCCGTTACTACGTTATACTTGAACGCTCCCTTCTTTAAACAAACACAGCACTCGTCATTCTAATTAAACACCGGATCTAAGTAATTAATAAGATGTTGAAATCAAATGAACAAAATGAATCTATTCGCAGCTTTCTCACTCGCACGCGCTTTGTATAGTGTTTTTGTTTCACTCGCGACACGCACTGCTCGCCACTTGTCTTTTCGTACTTGTCGTGTCCGAACCTGTTTTTTTTCGCCGCGTCGTTGCTATGTGGTGAATAGTAGGCATTGGATTAACGATTAACGGAATTCTGGATTATTAACGGAAGTTAATGATTCCGTTAACAGTTTTTAAAGTTAACTTAAAAGTTAATCCGTTTATCAAAATGTTAACTTCGTTAATTAACGATTAACGAGTTAATGCCCAACTATGGATATAACATATTATCATGTATAGTAAAATATAATCATACAAAACACTTTTTCTCCCCAAAATAGTTACTAAACACCAAACTTAAAATTCCATTTTAATGTGAAATTTTAACCAGGTTTCACATCTTGTTATCTTATTTAAGCAAATGACTCCAAAATAATAATTGTTTCCCAATAACAGCTAATGACCATAATATTCATTTACACATTTTATGAAATGTCATACAAATATTTAACTAACCTTTTACTATTGGGATATTTGTGTTTTTTGTCTCTAAATCAATTGACCAATACCAAAACACCAAATCCTTTAAGGTAAAAAAAGAAAACACAATTGAAAATCATTGGTATTAAATTTGATTGAGGATTGGGTTGAGCGAGATAAGCATGTAAGCCAGAGATATAAATTTATTTGGTCTCATTTTAATATTTATTCATTACCTACAATTTACTAAGTTTTTGTGCTAACAACATAAGGCTAATGCATAGTCCAAAGTGTATAGTCTGACACGTTTCCCCATTTCTATTTAATTTTATTTCTTTTTTCCTATCCTTTTCAAATGCCAATTTTATATTTCTGAATTAAAATTTTTAGGTTGTGGCGTTGCTAAAGAGAATGTGAAAAATCTTCCCAGAGAACTACTTCAACTTATAGAACCCCAGCACTGCGGAATATGTGCCATGAGTTTTGACTCATTTCCTTCATGTAAGTCTTTTGAGTTAAATTAGACTTGCTAAAATTAATGCACATACCTAGTTGATGAGTAAATTGACTATTTCAAAACTATAATTACCTATGTATTAACGTCGGTGATAGTGCAATACCGCACATCATTTGCCATAAATGTTAATTTACACTGTTATTTCATATTATTTCAATCCAAATTAGAACTTACGGAAAAATGTAGGTACTTACGCGGTATTGCACTATCACCGACGTTAAGTTATTAGTAGACAGTAGGCCTTATCATTGATTTCGTTGTTGCATAAAATACTAGAAAGTTTAATAGAATGGTCGCATTTCATAATGATGTGGTTTGGTCATATCAACAATAGAAATCGTCTCTCGGTATAGGCAACTAAACGCGTGGCTTCTTCATGAATCGGTCAGGAATATTGAATGACGTATCATTTGGGCAGGCAATGATTAGTCCAAATGTTTAGTATTTGTTTGGTCATACAGGCTTGTATTAAACATAATATTATTATGATTACGTGCACGACAGTCCGCGAGTACCTAAGTTACCTACCTAGCATGGTTACATCAACATGATTTAAGTGTAGCTTACTCGGGATATGTCACCCTCGCAGCTAACGTGCGCTAACAGTTACAGTTTCGCTATCACTACTAATATTTTAAATAAGAAAGTTACTTTGTCTCTCTGTCACGCTTCCTCACTTCTTTAATCATTTCTATATATTCGTGGCTGCATGCTGCATACAGTGCTACCGCTGTAGTGCCACGCAGCAGTGCTGCCTGGCGTGCTGATTGGCGGCAGACCTGCCCTGTAGCTTCATCACGTTCATCACGTTATTTGCTCCTCTTCTGAATAGAGAAATTCATCATTCACTCATGTAGGGAGTTTTTAATACTACTACACCAGGTCGCGACACTTCCGCGCAGCACTGTGGCTACTGCATTGCAGCCGCGGTAGTGTTGTAGCCTGTAATCTTCGTTAGATCCATATTGAGTACATAACAGTAGCGCTATGAGCAACCTTGCAGTGTGCAGCCAAGATCAGAATCATACTTACCTTTATAGGCATAATATATTTCAAACAGCAATAATCCACTAAAGAAGTTGTTCTCATAGTAAAATATAAAAAAATGATCTTATATGTTTTTATTAATGATTTCCAAATTTGATTACAGCACGCTTGCATTATATTTCGAAAAATCACTTGAAATTACAGAAGCGATGGTTGGCCCAGAGATCTGACCTTGGCATTTACCAGCGCAAAGAGGTAAAAAGATAATTTGACAATGTAATGTTTCCATAGGTATTTTGCCGATCAGTATTTCAGTTCACATAAGATTGAGGTGACATAGCGACTGGATAAGTTTGTAGAAAAAAAAAGCGTGGCAATCTTGACTGCGATAAATTTTGTCTAATTGAAATATCTTTCATGTTTTATTTAAATGACTTGCAATGTGGCACTTCAATAACTCACGTGAAACATGTAAGATATTTCGATTAGTCGAAATTTCTCCTGCCGAAATTGTCACGCTGGCTATAGGTATGTACCTTACTTTGACATTTTGTCAGGATGTAGTCGGTTCGAATCCGAACACGTGAACACGAGGTCAAATGTGAGAGAAAAACATTGTAAGGTAAACTGCACTTTCATACATAGAATCAGATGCGCGTTTGGATTTAAGTCTGATGTATAACCATGGTCCATCAGCTTGGTTCACTTTATGATGGAATGGCTGGAAGTATTGGGTAGTTTGGTTTACCATTCGTTCCCGTGTGAGACTCAAAATATACTTGGCAAGTTACGAAATTTACTGTCAAATGTTGTCAAGCCTCTTAGGCTTTAAGTGCCTTCCGAAACATGCAGAAACGAGTATGAAGGTCAAATTCGTCATCAATCCATTAATGGACCGTGCTGTGCTGGCTTCAGGTAGCACAACTCACTCAATTGGCTACTTGACAGTTTTTGAAACAGTATTGTAAAATGTACGCCCGTTCATTTTATATCTCAAGCAAATCGATTTATCTGGAAAAAAATGTAAATTACCAGAGAAAAACAAAATTTTGTGTAACACATTTATAAAGCGCGCGAAAACGCCAAGTCACGTGAATGTTGACTGAAGTTGTGACGTCAACGTTCTATACATCGGACCGATACGAGTCGAAACGATTTTATGAAAATATCGAATTTTAAAATAAATGGAAAATGTTTAAATAAATCCTTAATACGGTTAGCGACACAATAATTAAATTGTATTCGCAAAATAATCATCGTTTTGCCGCATTAAAAAAAATAATTTTCGCCGGCATCTGTCATTTCCGTATTGCAATGGTGGTTTCCGTTTCGGTTCTTTTGTTCCACAGATAAACAAAGTAAAAATATTTTGCAAAAATAAAATACGAACAATGCTTTTAATAAAAAAATAAAGATGTAAAATTATTACTTAACTATAATAAGCTAACACATCCGACACTCTTCATATTTTATTGTTTACACTGTCAACTAGCCAATTATCGTGGTCTTGGGCTATACACAATAAGCTAGCCTTACAACACAAACCGATAAGCAATGTTTTGTTTGTCACTTGTGCTAAAGTCTGCACTGCAGTGAGCATAGATTTTCACTTAAAGTTAGCAGACTTTATATATCAAGTGAAATTTATGTGAACAATGTCGTCAAAATTGAAGCTTACATTGTAACAAATTGTCTAGCTCCTCGTTTTTCAGAACGTGTAGCTTTACGCATGAATTTTTATATCCTCTAGGTAAATGTATTTTGATTTTTTTTATTGGATACTGGAACTTTTTGATATCCTACTATGTACTTTAAAAAGGCTTATAGGTATGTATATACTACCATTGGTGAATTAACATAAGCACGCATCAAACGCCGTCGGCGAGAACTTCCCAAGCGAAATCATCTCTATGAAATCAAATTACATATGTTTCTCATTCATCCTGTCATCATGTCAATTTCCCTCGAAGGGAGTATTCACGTGTAATGTAACACTAAAGATTCGACTTTGAGCATAACATTACAATACTGCCACCATGACTGATGAGCATTAGCGTGAAATGTAACATTATAGATTAGACTTTGAGCATTACATTACAATACTCCCTGACTGATAAGCATTCGCGTGTAATGTGATATTATTGATTAAATTTTGAGGATTAGGTACATCACAATACTAGGTACCTACATCCTTGACTAACGAACATTGACTTGGGATTTAGTTGTTTTCATAATGTCAGACGATTGATCTTACAAGATAAATCAAGATATTTTATTGTAACAATACTACCATAACAGCGCCATTCGGTGTTATGGTTGGTTTTCCTCCCTCGCTGATGTAATGCTCGAATCTGTAACTCCTGGTTTAGAAGCACCTTCCTAGTGTTAATGAAAAACACAAAAAAGCCTTAACTTTTTACTTGAAGTACCTAATTCAGTAACTTTTTAAATTAAAAACTATCCCTACTGATAAAATATACTGACCAATAAAATCGACTACTACCATGTACTAATTTTTAAAAATAATTGTATGTGCCAAGTAAATAAACTCTTTAACGTCCTTACGTTTTCAGATGCCGATTAAAGCGCGTGAGCTTTATTGTGAACTGTGCGATGTTCATATAACTTCCAAACAGCATGCAGATTCACATTATTCAGGAAAGCTGCATCGTGCGTAAGTTACGTTTTAATGTCTATTTTAAAAATATGTAGTGTGATACGATCATAAACTTCCGAGATCAATAACTCTTTTTTATTAGTGAAATATGTATAACGGTCAAATCCCTACTAATTTTATAAATGCGAAAGGAACTCTGTCTGTCTGTCTGTTACGCTTTCCCGCTTAAACCTCTCAACCGATTTTGATGAAATTTGGCATAGGTATGAACCTCAAGAACGGACATAGGCTACTTTTTGTTAGAAAGTAAAGGGTGGGGGGTAATGCCACCTTTGAAAGTTTATATGGGAAAATGTTTATTTTTTAAGTTAGAGATATGAAAGTTGGCACAAATATAGCATAGGTATACGTTGAACCTCAAAAACGGACATAGGCTACTTTTTGTTAGAAAGTAAGGGGGGGTATGAAAGTTGTCACAAATATAGCTCTATTAACTACTTATTGCTCTATAGACTACTTTTTGTTTCGAATATTAGGGGAGATAGGGGTAAAACCGACCATGAAAGTATGTAGTCCACGCGAACGAAGTCGCGGGCACAGCGTAGTAATAATATAATCTTATTAATAGGGTGGGTTCGAACGAATTTTTCTTTGCCTAGTAGGTATTTGGGTGTTGTGGTATTGTTGTATTAAATATACTCTTCTACAATGATATGTGTACATATAATTATAGCAAAATAAATTTTAATTCGTGTTTTATGTCTTTACAGAATTGTTGAGGGTCGCAAAAATCCAAAAAATCCGATGCTTCTTCAAAGAAACATGGAAGAACGTTTGTAAGTTTCTCAAAAATATTACTAGCATAAATGTGAAAGATGGGTTGTATAATAGATGTATAAATATTACTAGCATAAATGTGAAAGATGGGTTGTATAGTAGATGTATAAATATTACTAGCATAAATGTGAAAGATGGGTTGTATAGTAGATGTATAAATATTACTAGCATAAATGTGAAAGATGGGTTGTATAGTAGATGTATAAATATTTAGATGTTAGTTACTCTTTCGCGCAAACTCTACTTAACCTTTACCCAGCCCAGCTATCTTAAACGTAGTGGCCCGCTGTACGCCAACGTATAAATGTATAACAGTATCTATAGTACGAAAGCAAGGATGTGGCATAACGTCATATCGATAAAAAAAATGGATGTCTAAATCAAGATTTATTTTTAAATTTTGCAAATATAAATAAACCCTGATACATTATAATAGTAATTTGTTTTATTTTATGAACATTTTTAGTAAGAAAAACGAGTATCTATTATCATAGACAAAAATACATGCATAATCTTGCAACACATTTATTATAAAAGGCACTTCACTATTCATTTTATAACGTAGTCCGTTGACTTCATATCAAGTCGTTGGCGCTCGTGGCAAGATAAATATCTCAAATAGAAGTGTTGTCTATGATTTTCTTTCTTCACCTTGAGTGAATCTCTCTCTATCTCTCTAGACGATTTGATTAAGAAAAGACGGCTCTTGTACGGTAGTAATAAATGATAACAAGTATGTTACGGTGAAAAGTAAGACAAAAGAGTGAATGGTAAGTTATTATTCGTATATTTTATAACTTTTTATAGTTTGTGTAAGTTTACCTTTCGATATTTTACTTTTTATATTTTCGATAATTATATTTAATGTTTATTGTACGAAAGAAAAAACAGACGAGCGCACGCTTGTAACGGCCGGCACTATGACACAATGACCTTGACACCTGTACGCTTACGACGTCACAGGTTTACTTGCATTGAAGTTGGTGGCGCTCGTAGCACTGAAATCTTGTTATTGCGTAGGGATGGGTGTTGCAATATCGAAGATCCTAAATAAATTATAAATTAACTAGCTTTCCGCCCGCGGCTTCGCCCGCTTGGAATTTGGTTATATTGCAGTATAAAGCACAACTATAAGAAAACTTCTCATTTCCACGGAAAAACGCTGGATACGATTAGTTGTTAAACAAAAACTGAATAGTACACTATATTATATACCTAAGTAGATGTAAAAATCAGTTTAGACGATAAAATAAATTGTACGTCATCCCTCGGGAATTCCTCATTTTCGGGGATTCCTTATTGTATCATTTAGCTTCTAAATTTACATGTTTATATTCGTTTACAATATTTTACCTTGATTAAAACGCCACACAGCGCCATCTCCAATCCATCCATCAAGCAAACTATATTTTTTTCCCTCGGGAATATCAGTTTTTTTCGGGATAAAAAGTAACCTATTATTTAATCCGGACTTCTAACTATACGTCTGCAAAATTTAAAAGCAATCGGTTCAGTAGTTATGTCGTGAAAGCGAAACAAATAAACAAACTCACTTTCCGATTTATAATATTAGTAAGGATCGTCGTGAAATAAATTAATTTTAATATTTATTATGTAATACGTTATTTTTAGACCGGAATTAATTGTCAATCATAAAATCTATGAATATTTGTATGGAACAAAACAAAGTAAACATGTAGGATTGTAATGAATGCAACTATCGCGTCACATCACTAGCCTACTTGATATGAAGTCGTTGGCGTATAGGACATCAAAATATTTCAGGCGTTTTTGTTTTTATCTGTTTTAAAACACTATAAAGCCTGTTTCTTCTGGCGAAATAACAAAAATGGGCTTCAATCCTGTCCATCTTACAAAATTACAAGAGAAAAAAATGTTTAATGCACCGTAAAGGTATTTAATTAAAGTAGGTACAATGAGTAACTTCTATAGAAGTAGTGGCGTTGATGGCACGAAAATCCTGAACTTCTATAGAAGTAGTTGGCGGTTATTAGGTTAAATGGATTTGGGTGAAATTTGGTAGCTGAATATATATTATATTAAACTTCCCTTATACCTACATAGGTAAATTTTTTAATATTTTCAAGAATTGGTATTATTAAAATGATAGTAGTCACCACTATCATTATATTACCTTAAAACAATATAAAAAAAATATGATTCATTTTAGCGGTAAAGTGTACCTACTTAGATAGTATCTTTCATAATTCTATGTAGGTAAGCGATGATATCTCAAAACGCCTATTTTATGATCGGTTCCAGATCGTTATTCGTGTTGTGCCACTGCCGCGGATAAATTATTACTGCGAGTAGTTCTAGCTAGATAGAGTTCGTATCATTTCTATGTACTGAGCGTATTACGAGCCTCAGGTTACCTACCGAAAGGTCATTTTCGCAACATGAAAATTAAAACAGCGTATTTCCTTTGTTTTATGATGGAGTTCTTATTGTCACCTACCGGTTCCATCATCAGATTCCTGGCAGTATTCAACTCCAAAGTCCGAGTACCTATTTTTGATCACTTTCTAGCCATCATCAGATTCTTATCACTGGTTAGCTGGAACCAAAGCATAAGTCAAGACAAATCAAATGAAATCTTCAAAAATTGCGTTACGTAATACTTGAACGCTCCCTTTCTCTTGTTTTATCCCGTAGTTGCTACATTCACCTTCCGGCTTCACCATCAGAACCTTGATACTATTAAAGACCAAAGTTACAAACGAACGAACGAAGTGACAATGCGAATCAAACGAGCCCAAATTTGATGGGCCTTTTTTTGTTTTATAATGAAGCTCCTATGGCTACCTTGCAACTCCACATCATCGAATCAGCTCTAAAATAAGAATATAGTATTGCTATCGGATTTATATATACTTACATGCAAAATTTCAATTCGATCGGTTGGAAATGTCTGCTTAAAAATTGAGTTGCAAGATTCCACCCAATAAACATTTATCCCTACTAATATTATAAATGCGAAAGTAACTCTGTCTGTTACGATTTACCGCTTAAACCTCTCATCAGATTTTAATGAAATTTGGTATAGGTATGCGTTGAACCTCGTGAAAACAAGTCAGTTCGCGGCCCTTGCCATAGCTTAAGGACGTGCGTATTCTATTGACGAAGAGTTTTACTTTTACCATAAATATAGACTGTATAGTATCTTTCATTATTATTTAAATTAAGTTATTTTTTGTTTTTGTTTTGTCAACATTAATAATAATTATTAATCTAGGGATCTACTCATTCGCCGTGAGAAGAAGTATCTAAAAGATGTGTCCGAATATGAACTAACGCAGGAAAAAGATGGAGAGCCAAAAAAGAAGGAAGGTCAGGAAAAAAAACCTTGTGCGCCGGAGTTGTACTGCGATATTTGCAAGGTAAGCAACAAATGAAGTGACTTATAAATGATCACTCGACATTGACGACCTCGGTGGCGCAGTGGCTAAGGTAGGCGCTCAAAGCGCGTAAGGTCCCGGGTTCGATTCCCGGTCAGGTCAATTTGGAAAACGAACTTTTCTCAATTGACTTGGGTCTGGGTGTGCTGGGATGACGCCCCCAGTTAGTATCCGTCGTCTGGTGCTCATAGTACAAGGGAAAACCTTAGTTTGAGACCAGGTGATTGGTGTGATTGTCTGGCGCATTTATTTATTTTATTTGAAAATCGCAACACACATGAAAAATATTTTGGCCCTTTATTTAATGCATATTCATATTATAAAAATGAATGATGTAATTATTCGTTTCTTTGCATTGTGTAGGCTCCGAAACTACTAAACCAACTTGAAAAATGTTTCTCAGTTGGAGAGATATACTATTTCCGAGCTATAGGTACGTATTATTTTTTCAAAAATATGCTTTAACTCCAAAAAATTAACCCAAGGCTTAAAGAAAGATAAATTTTACGAGTTTAACGATGTTAGTAGGTACCTATTAGAAAAAAGTTCCGTGGTTGCCGCTCACCCCATTCAGGTAGCTCAGCGATGGAGGCGTCACTGGGGTACCTACACGGATCGTAGGTACATCCCAATCACCGGTCGGGAAGTCAATGTCAAATGAAGTGCCGCACGATTTTGATTAGGGATCTGTACGAAAACTAAATATTTTTTTAAATAACATCAACAAATTTACGGGAGACAATCATTTAATGAAAATTTGTTCGTCCCACCAACGGAAACAGATGGTTTTCGTGTAAACTGAAGTCACATTTCAAGTCGCATCTCTGGCTGTCCTTCAACTTTTAAGCGTTATAACGGTAGCAATACATAATTGAAATATGTATTTCAAATTCGCAAACAAGTCCCGACTTCGCATGGGTGCAATTTTTATAGTTCTTTTTAGAGTGTACAAGTAGAGTGTGTATTACCATAGTTGGAACGTAAATAAAAAAGAGTGTTTAATTTACGACATCACATCAGAGTATTTTATATTTCTTTAGATATATTAGTTATGTTGTCCATGTTTTATTTATATCACCTATTACAAACATTCCTATTGAATAGCTTTACCTACAAAATACCGTAGTTGTTTTGAAAGATCTAAGCATGCTTATAAACAGACAGTACAACGGCTTTGTTTTCTACTAAGTATTTAGTGATGGTAATACATATGAGGTTCTTCAAGAAACAAAACTACCTAGTTTTTATTGTATTGAGATATACCTATATCTCTTGATAAAGGAAAACGTAAGTTTTTCGATGTCGGTTGCATGGGGACTGTGGTGTCCTACGGGAGATAACCAAGGTGGCGCAATGAATATATATCTATCCTATCTTTTATTTATTTTTAGACATCTGTGACTTGCACTGAGCAAATGACCATGCATCTGAATGGCAAGAAACATCTTAATAAAGAAAAGCAACACATATTAAAGATGATGAAAGCAGGTATAGCTGCAAGTTCAGGTACGTTTTTGAATAGTTTTTTTACAAACTTTTTCATATGCTGTCAAATGCACATCACATTAAATGTTTTCAATTCATTAGTTTTTTAGTGTATGTATGGTATGATGTGCTTTCGTCTGAAACTGGCATATTATTTACAAGCTTCACAGAACTAATGCAATTAAAGAAAAATAAACACAATGTCAACCCTTATTTGTTTACCGTTCCTACAACCAGACTTGCAGCGTTAACCATGTCTTCGATTTCGAAGTAACACAAGTATTTACTTGTGTTTTGAACGATTGTTGAACAAAACGGACTACATAGCGACATTATACTTTTTCTATATTTAAGTAACGTTCAAATCTATGACTAAGTATTGTATTTTTCGTTATTTAGATACATATGTAATATATTTTATCAAAATCAGGAGATTAACATAATCATAAGAAAAATACATTAATTACCTGATTTGAAAAAGAAAGAACTGCTGTATGTCGTAGAATTATTAGTATATTTCAACAATCCATTTTAGAAGTCATTTGTACTTCACATATGAAGGATTTTACTCATTATGACGTAAAAAAGATTGAAGATCGTTTATATAAACTGATCGGAGTGGAATGTTGGAATAAAATACCCAAGTCAAATGAATATTTTTTTACAGAGAAAAAGGATGAGGAAAACACTGCCGACGTCACTCAGGGTAAGAAAATCACTTATTTATAACACTGCATTTTCCGGTCAAATCTGCGGAGTCGACCGGTAGAGAACTAGGCACTAAGCCTGCGTTTTGTGCTTTTTTAATATTCGTTCAAGAAAGTTTAGATAAATAAATAAACATATGAGAATACTTGAATACCTTTTGAGTATAAGTAGAAATGTACTAAATTAAAAGCAAATAAACTATTTTAAAATAGTACAGTGCTTTCACTGAACTATTTTAAAATAACATCAAGTTACTACCTTTAGTAATCAAGTAACTGGATAGTAATGCTAGTTGTATTTTAGAGTAGAGGCCAAAGAACTTCAGGATATATTTTTGGCTTTAGTTATTATGAACATATTGTGTACGTCAAGGCAGCTTTCAATTTCTACATTTTAAGCCCATAGCTACGCATAGTAGTCATGCGATCCAGACTTAGTAGTCTTTAAGCCATGTTAGGTCCCGGATTCGATCCTTAGTTACGTTCTTTCGAACATTTCTAATTGGGCTCAGGTCTAGGTACGCTAGGTAAATCTAGATGGCCCCAATTAGTATATGTCGTCTGCTACTCATAGTATATCCTACGTAGCTATGGGACAGCAACTTAGTTTTAGAAATCAATACGTTCTTCTGAAATGTGGTATTCGCTAATACCCGGTTCCAATACTTATTTAAAAAGTACTAGTTACGGATAGTAATAAATTATACGAGGTTTAAGCTAAAAACGACCGACTGACGACTGATGACATGACAGCTGATAATATGGAAAGTAAATTTGAAATTAGAATTAACTTCTCGTACAAAAACGGATAGTCATTTTTGACACATAACGAATCGTAAAATATTGGAACCGCGAATTAGTTAACTGCGTTAAAAGGTAATTAAACCATAAATTCATGTATGTTCATCGTAAACCATTATACACTATTGTAAACAAACATTTTGAAAACATTTTAGACGTTGAAGAGGCGGATAAGGGAGATCAAGATGGCCAACAAGATGCTGATGATAGTTTTGATTGGGGGAACGGCAGCGGTGCTTGGGATGAAGCTGATAATCAGTAAAGTTAGGTAAGTGCAAAATTTAAACATAATTTTGTTTGTACTATAATAGAAAATGTGTGACTTAACACCAGCTTAGCACAACCATTACCATAGGGCTATTTGGCAGTTAATCAATTCCACAGCTAGTAGTGCTATTAAAGTAGTCCTAACAAAGTTGATTTTAAAATCCTAATGTGTCATTTGGTAGCACAAGACACCACGGTAGCTCTATCATGGTGTCAAAATACATTAAGATTATATATTGTCTTGTTTCACACACTCCAGAGTTCCGATTACAGTCGCCAACAATACAATGTAAATACTTGAGATCTTTGCCGTTACCATCAAGTTTACTTTACAATAACGTTGAATACATATTAGCGCATATGACTGTACATTACATGCCAGAATGAAGAGTTGCTTTTTATAAAGTCTTCAGGCTCTAAGAGAAAAAAAGTAAAAAACTTGTCGATTAAATTGTATTATAGTAGGGACTGTAAAATTAATAACAATTTTCATTATATCATTGGTTTTATTTAAAAACAGGTACTGCAGTGTTCGTTTTGTTACAGATGATCCTCGTGCCTGGAAACCATGCAGCACCGCATTTTGTGGCAATGCAGTTATCGCCGGACGATGAAAGTGGTCTCCATTAGTGTCACTAAAATCATTAAACTTGTATGAATTTATTCCCATCAATCTTATCTATCTATCGCTTAATCTTACTTATTATTAATTAAAACGAATAATTCAGACTTAATTTTTTGTTTATTTTGTTTTCTCTTTAATGTATGTAGCATTGTATTTCAAACAAATGCAGTTCGAAATACCTTATGTCGCGATTCCACCGAAAAAAGTGTCAACACAAGTTGGCAACTTTTGATCGGGAAATTCGAGAGATGATTGGGTGATTGATATATCTAAATCATAAAATAATGTAAGCGATCCACTATGCAGCAGGCCTAGCGCGAATCGGGGCAAGGAGGCATGTTATACAAATGCTCTATGCTACAGGCAGTAAAAATACCTCACTCAATTCCGTCCGTTTAAATTAATTGATGCTATTATTACATGACAGATATCGACATCTAGAGTAAAAATACACATATCGACAGACAGACAGAAATTCATAGCTGGGCACCGGTAATCAAACAGTTACCTTCGTTAATCGTCAATCCACTACTAAAAAAAGTTAGCTTCGTTAAACGTTGCATTTCTGAAGATATAACGCAAGTTAACGTTAATCCGTTAAAATTTAAAAAAATGGATGGATGAATGGTCATGTATTCTCACCAGAACCTGGAATTCGATTCCATGGCTTCCATGATTAGATTTTGATTACTGCACTGCACAGTACAAATTTTAAATTTACCTAATATTACTTCCTTATCCACACGCAAATGATCACTGACAGTAATTTATTTAAAACAAACAAAACACTCGTCTATAGGCATGTATATACATATATACATGCCATACGTGTAGGCATTCCTACCAGCGAGTGCTCTGTATATATAAACCCAGCCTTTCCCATAGAGGGCGGAAACGCTCCATTGTGAGTGCTGAAACCTCGGCTCCAGTTTGCCACAGACTGCTTCACCACAAAGGCGATGTTCCGGGTGGTTTTGAGGGTGGGACAGTCCCAGACAAACTTCAAAGTGCCAGTACGGTGCGTATTAGGTACACCACAATAAAAAGGTGAAAAAAGCGGGGGGGGGGGGGGCTTCAAATAACTGATTTCAAAGGGGGCGTTAAACGAATTAAGTTTGATAAACCTGTGATAGGATAGACGAACATGGACGTTTCCACATTATTTATTATCAAAATACAAAACCACCAGTAGGTAGGTACGGTAGGTTTATTACCTACGAAATATCGTAAGTTCAAATGGTTGAATAATCAAGATCACTACTGTGAAATTAGGTAATCGGGACGAAAACAACTATTAGTACATATAATAAGGGGGTGTCCTGAATTGTCGCATTTGTCGCTTACGTGAGAGCACAAATGCCATTAATTCTAAATCACCGTAGCTGGATAGGTACTATCCGGATATTAGAGGAGCATGTAGTTGTAGGTGTATGTTTTGCCAAAAAAAGGATCTACAATAAAATACTACCTACTTACCATTTAGTCCATGGGTTTACATGTTAACTACAGGATGAGCGTCGTCTTCGGCGGCGACAGGATAGGCAGCCGCGAGTGAAGCCAAACCACAACGCTAACGCTAACACTGCTAACAACCCTACTAATAGAATCCCTTGGATTTTAGGGTCATTTAAGTTCAGTGAGTCATCTGCTACAACAGGACCTCTTCCACCTTTAGCAGCAGGTGGTGATGGCTGGTTTTTACTTCTGTTCATTTTTAGAGAAGATCTTTCCTCGGCTAATTGACCCATTATTGCTCTGTTTTCTACTGTTTATGTTTTGGCACCTTGCATTTTTGTTAATGGCTTTGATGGATTAATTTACTATTAAGTTAGATATTTATGTAACATTTTTTGGACTGAATTTCACTATTTTACGTTTAATGCATTTTCTTTGCTAAAACTGATTTCGTAAGATGTCATGTACCTATGTGTCAAAAGTCCATAAAAACAATACCTCGAAAGAGGAAAACCTGTCATACGGTTAGTCTACTGCTTTAAATTCTGATCTCCCAATCTGAATACAGACGTCCTAGAGGAACGTAATCAGGCAAAAGTGGTGGATTTTACCTACCAATAGGCTGAGTAAGTATATATCTGCCTAGGGAGTGGTTTGGTGTTTTCACTAAGCAGGGGACCACGGGACGTCCTAGCTAATTCTGTCTCCACTCCGATCGCTGATGGAAGCATCCGACATAATATATACCTACTTACGCTTAACCTATCTTTAATATCACCGTAATTTTCGTTCAAGTGCCCTTTTGGCGACGTAAGCCGCTTGGATACAAAATTAGTCGAGGCTTATTTCAATAATATTCGCAAGGTACTCTACCAATATACCTAACGAACTTTTCGGCTGTACTAGAACCTGTATGTACTATTCATAGAAATCTTTCTGATGAATAAATTTATCAATTAAAAAACATACATTTATAGACCTACCTAGGCATAATAGGTACCTACCTACTTATTTATGGGCAGACAGTAATGATTGTTCAAATTCTTTACTATCGTAAAATATGTTATTTGAGCAACTGAAGGGCGTTGCTCAAGGTGACTCAGTAGCATTATAAACTCAAACAAACTAAAATCACAGGAAGGTCACATTGTTGAGTGAACCTGTAGTATAGGTATCTATCTAAGTAGGTATACTGTAATAATATTATTAACGCGAAAGTTGATGTTAAAAATGAATGGAATTATGACTGTTACTATTTTAAGAATTATCTACTTAACTCCTGATTTATTAACGGAAAAAATATGACACTTTATTATATGTATAGGTACTCGAAATAAAACGAAGAAAATCGTGTTCAAAGGAAATATTACGTTTTATTAGACAATAATAAATTAGATATAGGTAGGTAATACTAGTTTGATACAGATGGTGGCAAAAGCAGAAGCGTAAACAAATAAGTCTTTAATGAGCTTTCAAAGTAAGAGTTTTTTTAAACCGTTCTCCACGAACGGCAACACAAGTTTACTCACTGGTGATCTTGCAGACTTCCTGTCGTTCCGTCACTGTTGGTAGGTACGTTGGGCTCTTTAGCGGAGTATATGTCACCGTAAGATTGTAAAAATCGTTAGATTACAATCTATCTCGCGAGATTGTAAACTGTCGACAGATTGTGAACCGTAACATTATGATTGCAATTTAACGCGTTATTTTTCGCTATATTGTAAACTATCGATGGGAATCGGTCAAATTGTGAACTGACGTAGAACGAAATGCATCTCGCGCGCTGATTGGTTGAGAGTTATGTGCCCCCCGCCGCCCCGTCATTCGCCATATTTGTTTGTAATTTCGTTTGTTGTTTTTAAACTATTAATTTATGGTATGTTTAAAGGACTAAATATTTGTTTATAAGAGTTTCTTAAAATTTTCCAAATTTTAATTTGTGTTAAAAGACAAAATAATTGTTTCATTTTGTTGTAATTTTCAAATAAAATTTTGAGTGTTTGAAAAATAAATATTTCGGTACAATTATTTCTCAAAGTATGTCAGGATTATTGATTACCTAGTAAATAAATACTTGAAGATTTTTGGAAGTGCATTTAATTTATTTAAACGACATCTCTATTTTTTTAAATAAAAGAAATGATTTGTTTATAATTTCATTCCTAACTTTACGGGGACATAGAAAGGCTGGTCGTGATTGGTCGCTCATAGAATAAACCGACCAATCAGGAAGACCTTTCGGACAGTTGACAGTTTGACGCCGGACAGAATGCAATTTAACGGTTTCACTTCGATAGATTACAATACAGCGAAAAATAATCCGTTAAATTGCAATCCCAAGTTACGGTTCACAATCTGTCGACAGTTTACAATCTCGCGAGATAGATTGTAATCTAACGGTTTTTACAATCTTACGGTGACATATACATGACGGAGCCGTTTTTTCATCCATTTGAGCAATTGGCTACTTGACAGTGTTAACAATAAATATCGTTATATTCTTGAATAACCTAGCGAAAAAGCTCTTCCATATCTGCGACACGATTTTGATACCAGTGAGAATGCCACTGCAACAACAACCATATTGACAGACATTCAGAAGAATAAAGACAGAAGGGAATGAAGCCTTGACTTAAGATTTACCCTAGAACTGGGTCCTGATCATCTGTAGTCTGATTTTAATATCAACGCCAAGATCAATTAAGGAAGAAGCATTGAAGGGCCTCCATGCAATGGTTTTTAGCTCTTAATTTCTGAACGAATCTATCAGGACCTTTGGAAGTTTTTCGGAAGGTCCCCTTCAGATAAATCTATGTTCATATTGGAGATCTTTGATGTGAAGACTGAGGCTTCAATTGCAATAGATGATCCAAGTCCATTCTAGCCAAACGACCCGTACCTAGTTTACGAAACGTTAGAAACAGATTCAAATTTGGTAATGAGGTCCTAGCTTAAGGGTGTTAAGTACAGGATAATGAATCTGTTACTGGACTTGTCGCCCTTACCCTGAAGGCTTGACTCCTGCTACTAATGTAGCACCTCCCCAAGAGCTCTGGAAAACTTGCTAACACGCATGAACACAACAACACATAAGTGATTGTTATTTGGATGCGATTTGTTATTTTATTAAGTCACCAAAACCTTAACCGTTTCCCTAATTTTAAATAAAATCACTTGATTGATTTGATCCTAATCTAGCACTCCAAACGTAGCATAAATTGATACCTGTACTAATTAAAATACCGATGATACAGCTTTGCAGTCCTTGTGATGTCTTTATTAGCTTTACTATTTTCAACCAATTGATTAATTCACCACCGGCCTTGACGACCTCCGTATCCGTCGTCGCGCCATCTCTGAGGTCCAGGGTTCGATTCCTGGTCGGGTCAATATGGGAAACAAACTTTTCTATATTGTGTCGGGTCTGGGTGTTGTAGTTTTTTCTGATTTCTGTAACACAAGTGCCTTTGCTACTTATCACAGATGCAGAACAATGTATATTATGGTGTCCAAAATTTATCTTATTTATTAATTTACTGGGTGGTTTACAATATTTAATCACATTAATAAATTACCGATTTTGATATCAGTGTGTAAAGAATTAAAGACGTATTTTTCCCAAATAAGGTTGCAACCCTAACTACAAATTGTCAAATTGACATTGACATTACACCTATGTTTACGATGTTTTTTTTTAGTCATGTCAATTATTGGTCTGTGTTAGTCATTAGTTGAGATTTTGAGCGAATGAATTAGTTTTTCTCATGGACTTAATGGTTTTTCTTGTTTACCTTTAATTATTTGTGCTTTTCAATATTATACTTAAGAAGAAATGGAAAATACAACAATTAAATGTCAAAAATGCAGGCATATTCTACTAGACAACATCGACACGTGTGCAGTTAATGCAATTTCCTGTAAACCTAAAAATTGTGACAGTTATAATGCAAAGAAATTAATTTATTTACAAGAAGACAAATTGCCAACATGGATAAAATCTAAAATTGAAGAAGAAAATTGGACTAAAGGCAAATTACATTGTGAAAATTGTGGATTTAAAGTAGGCTCCTTTGATTTTGTATCAGGTAGAAAGTGCGATTGTGGCAAGGCGCTGTTGCCATCAGTACATTTTATAAGTAGTCAAGTTGATAAACCTATTGTAATTACTTCCCCATATAATAAATCAAGTAGTTGAAAAAATATAGTTTTTTTGGTCCTGAAATTCCAAATGCCATTTATTTTAAAGAGGCTCAAAATGGACTACTGAGATACAGTGTATCTAAATAAATCAACGACACTACATCTAGGTAAAACATCTTTCCGTTTTAGTTTATTTTAAGGAAATAATTTCTAAGATTTTGCCATGTCAAAAAATTTTAAGAAAATTAACATTTTATAATCAATGTACATATTAAGAAGGGTCTCAAATTTTGAATCAAGAGCGCATTTGAAGGTTTGAATATATCCTAATGCTGTAGCCACACTAATGGGAAATGTCAATGCCCCTCATTGTGATAATATACAAAACATTCAAGTGAGTAGCCACACTTGAACTTCAATATTACAAACAAAACATGAATTCCATTGATAGATTTTCACAATATGTTGGGGCTACATTTACCATTTTTATGGCCCTATAATAATAAACCTAGGGTCTAGGTCACTGGGTCACTGCTAACTGACCAGGGCGGGAGCATGCGAGAGATAAGAAGACGGATTTAGATGTCGAAGTCAGCTATGAGTAAACTGATACGACTATGGCAAGACAGGAGGATCTCCATTAAGACCAAGATGAGACTAATCCAAACACTGGTTTTCTGGCAAAGTAGAGGGGAGGAGACCCCGCGGCCGGTCTCCTAGTCGCTCGTGTGACCAAGTAACGATGATCACTGGACTTCCCGTTGTAACCGCCCTAAGGACAGCCGAGAACCGGAACAAGTGGAGAAAGCTGGTGCACAAAGCTATGAGAAACTTTTAGGGACACGACCTTAAGAATTGAAGAAAGCGATCACACACACACATAATAATAAATAAATGTTGGACAACATGACATACATTGCTCTGAATCTGTAACTCTGTAGTGAAAAACAACAACATTACCACAACACTGAGATCTAACAAATTAAAAATACCTAGTTGTTTTCTATATTCATCTGAAAGGGTATCAATCTGGCATCATCCACGTCCCCAGTGATGGCACGACACGAAAGTGCAGCACACTCCCCTCAGTTACTTTACTACTAATTTACAGTACCCATTCATAATTTCTGTGTAACAATTAACAGCCATACAGAATAATGAGATGTGTGGTCAAACCTTTTAAATACTTATACAAAATGAAACCCCAAAATATTTCTAAAACTACTAACAATTGTATCACTGCTCAAGATTATTGAACTTCAAATTTTAGAACTGAACAATGAGGATATTTATCAATTAACCTTTTGTTTAACAAGTCTGAATGCAGAGTGTCTGATAAGAGACATAAGGAAAAAATAAACAAACATATTATTATTATTGCATAAAATTCTATTCAACAACCATACAGCTGGGTACAGATTCATTAACTTCAACATCTCTACATTTTGCTGCTTGCAATTCCCTTCTGATCTGTAACAAAAATTAAAGATTTTATTTTTCCTTTGCCTAAGCTAAATTAACAGTAAAATGTTCATATGTATTGAACAACTTACTTCTGAAGTGATTGTGGGATGTGATTGCTTCTTCAGCAACTCCAATAATGCATCTCTCTGTTCTGTTGAAATATCAGCTTTGTAACGCTGAACAAACGTTAACAGGGCCTGATGCCACAGCACTGGTAGATTCCGTGAATCCCTTTGGAATCTGAAATGTCAGTAAATGTGATGTGTCTGACTCAAACTCCCGGGTGGTCCTATTCTGTGCATATGGTGGTGGGGGTTCCGCTATTAGCGATGCTACCCAATCCCCCAAATTAAACAAAGAAACATCTACACCAACATTAAAAAAGGGGAAAAAAATTGTTTGTTTTAACTGATAAGGCTCAGAAACTACTGAACTTGATTTGAAAATTTTGCGTTGATATACATGTTTTTTTAATTAGGGATTGTTACTATAATTCAATAAGGTAATGGTTTACCAATGTGTAAAAATATATCCTCGCTTATGTTTTGACCAGTATCATGTAATAGCATACTTAGCAACAGTATTTACCTTAAAAAGTGGAAAACCACTGAATCTACCACTCTGTATGGTAGAGCATATTTCTTATCAAAAAGAATTCGTAAGAATATTGAGCTGGCCCCTGTGTAATCCATTTCAGCAATTTTCAACATCGCAGCACTTGAATGCAGTACGGGTACAGAATTACGTGCAAGGACAGAACCCACAATTATTGCCTCACGTAAAGTACAATCTCCAGCCTGAAAAAAAAAGGATTTTTAGTACCAAATGTTATTTAGTCATGAATGATTTATTATTACATGTTAAGTTTTTTATATGTGATTTATATAACACAAATTTTTAAAACAGTTTGCTCACCTCTAAAAGGGGTAGCAAAATTCCTTTCATAAAAGCACCAGGCTTGAAGAGAGCTTTTCTAAGTGCCTGATATAAATGAAAGTTGAGTCTTTTATACTCTGCCAAATCATCTCGTACTCTAGGCAAAAGTACTAAGTTATAAAACCGTTGAGCCATCTTTTCTTTCAAGTTTGATGCAAAGATTCTGGTAGCCTATGAAAATAGACAAGTAATTAATTTTATGAACAATTCAATAGCAATATTTCGTGAGGTCAATCTATGCGACCTTGCTTGAACTAACCTGATACATAGCAGCTGCAGACCATGAAGTTGGTTCAGTAATGTACAAAATTTGTTCCCAGTTTTGTAGGTGTGGAATCATTTTGAATGCTTTAGGTAGTTTCCCTGAACGGTATTTTTGTAAAACATCTTTTACACCCTCATACATTGCTTTTATTCTGTAAAAGAAATAGTGAGAGGAATATAGATAAATAAAGCTTGAAAGTTACATAAAAATACTAACAGCTATAGTTACAATGTATATAGGTACCTAGGGTCTATGTTTTGTAATTTCAATGTTTCTACATCTGAAAATTGAGTTTGCAATTCTGTGTGCTTATCAGTGATCTTATCTTTAATGATGTCTGCTAATGTTCGAGTCCTTTCAGGTTTAGCAGACATAAACATTTTGAGTGCCTCTTCATCCTCTTCATTTATTTCAATATTATCATAATATGCATCAGGCTCCAGTTCATCATGATCAGATGTAGAGTTATCCTCAGAGTCAAGATCTGAAAGAAACAAAATTAATCACAAATTTTAAAACTCATAAAACTTAGTTTAGGATGAAAGTTACAATTAATCAAAAATACCATCAACTTTAAATGAAGTAGGGAGTGGAACATGTTTGGCTGGCGACGGCCCAACTTCGTCATCTCCCAATTCCGCTTGTTGTCTTCTTGCAGCTTTCAAAATCTTCTTTGAGAGATCGGCGTTTATAAACTACAAAGAAATATATCAAAATAAAATGATCTATATATGTTCGCGCTTTAAATTATAAAAAATATATTTAAAAACAAATACCTCTTCATCGTCCTGTCTGTTCCTTTCTTTAGTTCGATTTTTATTTTTAACCGAATTGGTAGCTTCAATTTGATCTGCCAGAGCTATATTTTTTCCAATTTGAGAAGGTTTTAATTTTTTTGCTTTGCCCATTGTTACGTGTTTTAATTACGATAGAAAAAATATAGGGTAAAAGAACGATTAGTAAAATGCACGTGCCAAAGCCCAAAAAAATATCAATCAACTTAGCTTTGACACTTGACATTGACAGTTTAATAGTGATCTGTCAGTTGTAGACTTCGCATTTCTTTTCAATTTATTCGTTTTTTTTTTTTTTTTTTTTTTTTTTTTTTTTTTTATTCGTTCCCGTGTCGTTCGTGACTTTCTCGCAGGTCAATACTAACAAATTTTAGAAAAAACATTCTAAAAATAATCTTATTCCTTTGTACCTTTCACAAAAAAGGCCCTAAAATTAAACTACCCATTTTATTTGGAAAAGAATAAGGGGTGTCACTCCTATGTTGCCTGTGCCGGTGTGCTGTTATGGAGTTGTGCAGGTGCAGTGTCGTTGCATCTTTACTTTTCGCAGATACGGCAGATAAAAGTGGGCAACACTGAACATAACCTCGAGCAGGGGCTTAGCTTGTGTCTGTGGCCCTTCTAGTTATCGTCGCTTGTTCACAAAAATTAAATTTTATTTGATTGATTATATTTCATTAAAGTTATCTCCAGCTCTACAGTGCCTTAGGGTTGGGCCATAGTTATAATAGTAAAATCTAGAAATTTATTTTATAGTGCTCTATAGTAAATACTAATCTTGAACCGTGTTTTGAAAAATTGCAGGATGAGTTCAGAGGCAATGGTTACTCCGCCATCAGTTTCTTGGGCACAGAGAAGTGCTCGTGTGTATTTAACTTTTAATGTAGAATGTGATAAACCAGAAATAAAAATTGATGAAAAGAAAGTTTATTTCAAAGGAATCTGTGCACCTGATCAGAAACTACATGAAATTGAAATACCATTATATGCAGAAATAGACCCAGAAAAAAGTGCACATTTGAACAAAGGACGATTTATTGATGTAGTTCTTACAAAAAAGTCTGATGGACCTTTTTGGCCTTCTCTCACAAGTGACAAAAAGAAACACCATTGGTTAAAAGTAGATTTTGAACGCTGGCAGGATGAAGATGAAAGCGGGGAAGAGGGCGATGAAATGAATGATATGTTCTCAAACATGTTCTCTAATAAAATAGGGGATTTTGGTGATGACAATGAAAAAGATGACTCAAGTTCTGCCGAAGAGGAGGATTTACCAGACCTAGAGTAATGATGAAATTATACCAAAAGTAGCCAAAAACATTCTCAACATATGAAATGGACAATATTTTGTTTTCATATTCAAGAAAAAGTGTTTTAGTTTCTAATGAAATTAATTTTAAGATTTCTATTTTATTTGTGCTAAAGAACTCCCGTCTAAATTGATGTAATTATAGATGTAGACAGTATGCTTCAATGACATGTGTCATTCAGCATACAAGCTGTAAGCAGTGCCATAACAAGGAATATGCATGACTACCTTGTGCAATGTTTGAATATTACACTTAAAAATATTAATGCCAACCTTGACACTGGCACCACCTTCGTCATGGCCCTACCTACGAGCAATTTTTATTATACATGATGCACTTTTAAAAACCATGTACCAAAGTGTGAACATTATGTTAGTGTTATATACAGCTTCTTTGTAATTTTATATTTTTTTGGTCAATGAAGCATTTGTGAAATCAGTTATAAGATAATCAAATAATGAGATAAATTGACCAAGATACTCCACTATTCAATAAACTATTGTAATAAACTTTCATTTTTGGCTTGTTTGTACATTTGGAACAGCAAAAACGACAATAAAATATTGGTAGGTTATTCTCATAGGCCATTTTAGTCTGTGACATGCCACAGAACCACATTTCCATGCCTGCTCTAGCCAACTTTTCTATTAGTATGGGTATTCGTTTAATTTAAATATGTCGTATGTGCCTGTGGTACTTTTCACACAGATGGCAATATTTATTTCCATGTTAATAGAGACCATAATTGGAACAACTCCCTTGCTTGTTCAGAGAGAAAATACCACACCGTTGATTATATGCTAACATACCACACTCATGTTTCAGTAGTTGTAATCAATAGTTGAAATTTAACGATTTTGACGTCAGGTACATACCTAAGCATTATCCCGTGTGAAACAGCGCAGTACACGAAATTTCCACATGACAAAAATTTCTAAATATTGATCGGCTAATCATACTATACTCGCACAATCATCCAATAAGCAAGTTGTGGCGTGGGGCGTTCTAAGCCTAGAAGAGAAAGATAACCAGCGTGTGTTGCACGAACTTAATTTTAATTATTTTAGATTAAAAATAATAAGTAGGTACTCTAGTAAGCCCGGTTTTCCAATCAACTGATAGCAGACCATCATATTATTTATATTATTACTTAATCATTACGTGCAAGTTTTAATTCAAAAAGCATAAGCTTAATCGGCTTGTTAATTTTTATCTGACGATTAAAAACATCAGCCCTTAATTAAACACTATAGTATGAGTTTGAAATACTTAGATCGAGTTGTTTTTAAACCCCTGTTCGATTAAGCAGTTAATACTTTAGCACAGTTTTTTGAAAGCCACAGTTGAAAGCACAGTGGAGTCTTTTCAATGAACTGTCACGTGCAGCGTGGTTGCTTATTAGATTCAGAGATGTTAAAAACCAGGGAAAATGTCCAATAGAGTAAAGTGAGTAGGTACTTACCACACCTACCTACCAATAGTTTCTAAATACCGGGTTCTACTTATTAGTCTCCATAAAGATAGAAATAAGACTGAACGGACCATCGAAAAACCTCGACACAGTACCTACTGAATTAGTGGATACCTCCAGTGTTAGTGGCCAACGTCATTAACTCGCATCGGTACACAAAGGATTTAAAAACAAGGGACATGTCAAACCAGTGTAAAGTGAGTACCCCACCTACCTACCAAAAAGCAGCTTTCTATATGATGACTTTAATAAGTTTAGGCGTTCCACTCCCCCGCAAGCTCGAATCATCAATAATCAGGAAACAAGACTTGATTTTAGAGGGATTTCACGCTGCTAAAGTTACCTTAATGTGAAAGCGCTCTAGCCGCAGTCACATGCGCTCTTCACATTCAGAGCAAAACCGGGGAGCAGCAGCATGTGTGTGCACGGCAGCAGCGCTTCTCACGCTACAATTTATAGACGTATTCTGGTCAAAATAATGTTGATTTAAATCGTTTTTAAGTATACAAATGATGCACTAACTTACTAGTACTTTGAAAGCAACTCAGTACCTTGTCACAGTAAGTTTTAACCGTGTTACTGACTACATATTAAATTTGACGAGTTTAATGTGATGGTACTAACGTGTGTATACAAACTAAAGATGCTGACTGTACCTATTAGTGGTATTTGTTGAACTCATACTTTTAGAGACAAACTAAAAACTCTGAAACGATTACCGATCGAATAACTACGGTACCTACTTTCTTTCAGCATGAATGGCAGCCAGAACCGACATTTCGATTAGGTACTGAATTATTTTTATCTACTGTAAAAAGAGGCTTGGAAAACGACCATTACTCAAATAAAATAAATAAAGAGTAAAAAAAACTCTCAAGGTTGATGTGTGCGGTGGCGGGAATAAGTCAGTTGAAGTATCGCAGTGTAAAATTTTTCCCCTAGACAAAAATGTGCGCTATGTGCTAAATGTGCACTACCTAATTACCTATTTATGGCGTTCTCTAGGGATGTCGCCGTACCTACTGTGCCCTGCATCATTGCCGCTACATACTGCTTCATGTGATCAACGAATTAGCGATTATTAAAGTTAACTATTTAATGAATGATGGAAGTCTATTAAGGAATATATACTATAGAATATATACTTATTTACTAGTTTGTGGTAGGTAGGTATATATGTTCGCGAGAAAGTTATTTGTTAAAGCTAGCCTAATTAGATCAAGTCTTGTGTTTTCTTTGGTTTTCGCTCAATTCTGAAGCTTACAGGTGACAAGTGTTTTCTTTCACTTTCAGTTATCGGAAAAATAAATATACCTATTTGTGTATAACCACCTTGAGTAGTTGTAAAAGAGGTTTCATATCAGATCTGCTGCACATAGGTGATTCGATCCTTACTCAGGACAACTATTTGGAATTCGTGTTAACTATTTGTGGTTGGTACTGCCGTTGGTTCTAGTCTCCTTAACACTAGTGTTAAAGCTTCTTACTTACTCTGAGATGTCCTGTCCATGTAGGTAGGTACATAGTAGGTTTGTGATGTAGTCTAATATTGATTTATTTACTATAATAAAACAAGGACCTATCACCTTTGTGGAATATCTTTGAGATTGTGATCAAGGAAAATCAGTAAAATTATGGGCAATTGAAGGGTTAACGGCAAGTTATAAACAGAGTCCTTAGTAGTTGCAGAATGTATTAACAAATAACCATGATTTCCAAATAATATTACATGCGCATCATTTTTCAGCTTAACAATATAAAATTTTGATCACAGACAAAATTACATAATACGATGCACTCGTTCACATTGCGCAATGTTGTTGAAATACAAAATACTTAACTTATCATTACGATATACTAATTTATTATTATGTATTTGTGAGATTATTCAAAGCTGAAACAACCAGTATTCTGTGTCTAAATTATTTTCAAGGCAACAATTTCAAATAATTAAGCGAACATCTTTTCGCATGGTGGCGACTTAATTGTAACGTTTCTTATTAAGTAGGTTAGCATATCTTACATGACTACTGAAAGTGTTATCAGCTAAGATCGCGCAGTAGAGATATGGTGCTTTTACATTTCGGTTGGTTGCATATTATGATGTAACATGGAACGCTCTTCAATCCATATTAGTCCACACAGAACAGATCGAAATATCAAAAAACTAAGTATTTTGTGCGAAGTTATTAGGTATATTTTTTTCTGAGAAAAGTTTATATTGTTTTAACAGTGATTTAAATTTTAACTCTGTGTAGACTGGTGCAATTTAACTTTGCACCGAAGTATTTGTATTCAGTGGCATAATTATCTTTTTACTAAGACTCCTCGATTTATTGTGGGTATTGCTTTGTTTTCCTAAAGAAAACCTACTACGTAATAATTAAATGTAAGTATCTAATCGCAGAAAGTTAGACCTTTCATACTAATCAGTTTTTAACAATTAATCTAACATGCCATAAGATAATTTATACGAGTAGGTAGTTCTAGAGTCTTAGTTTGAAATGATGCCAATGATTTATTTCATGTTGTCTAGTTGTCTATTCTATCACAATGTATAACATTTATCATGCGATCTTTATATACCTACATTGGTAGATATTACATTAAACTTGAAACAATAAACATCAGGTACCTATTATGTATAGGTAACAGGGCCTTTGGTACAAAGGCGAAGAAAACATAAAGAACATGGCTATGACGTACCTACTTATTTAAACACCTTAAATAGGTACGTCTAACATTAGTATTCAACATTTTGTTACATGTTTAGACTTGGTGCATATCTAACTTAAAATATTAGAAAGAAAGGAGTATAATATTATATAGGTACTTACAATGAAATTTGTTACGCCGTCCAAATTAATTAGTTTACATTGGAATTACGATGGTCAAGTTAGTAGTAACTAGGTACTTATGCTGTAAGTAGGAATACCTATTATATTATACGCGGTGCGCTCCAATTTCGCCAGCTTTTATTACAGAATCGGCCGGCAAATGGTGCAAGTGCTTGCAACCAAAATGGTCAGCTTTTAACACGGTTGCAATTTATTTAACTATCTTTAAGGTGAGTTATTTTCGTATAAAGAGTTATTTTCGTATAAATAAAGATGAAAAATGACGCACCGTTTTGCCTTAATTTCTTTACTGAGCACAAATAATGAACACATGCCTTAAGCCAGCATAATATTATCTATACTTAGGGAAAGGAACCGCGGCCGCGCGGGTAGCCGACGGCTAAGCCTTACATAATCTGTTGATCACAAATTAAGAAAAAGGGATAGAAAAGAAAGAAAATGTGTACATGAAAATCAAACGTAGGTTAAGCAAAAGAGGCCTGACAATGTGATGTATTTTGCTTATTTTCGATTTAGATTATTTTATTGATGAGAGTATCCTTATAAGCTAGCTTACAAATGTAAATAAAACGAGATACACCCTGTGCATAAGCGCTATGATTCAATCCTCAATCGTGTTAAATATGACCGACGTAAATAAGTGTATCTACCTAAATGTATAGACGCGGAAACGAATAACAGATTCTTACACACCCTACGACAATAGATCAGCGAGTTGTCCAGGTCAATGTTAATTTTTATTAATTCCTAAGTGGGTAATCTTTGTGTAGATATATATGAATGTGTTAGTGTTTTCATGTTATTAAATTGCCACCTATCTATCAAGCTACGCAACAGTGTAAGTAATGTATTCTCGGTGACACATCGACTTACCCAAATTTGATAAATTTACCCAGTAGATATACGAGTACATTTTCAAGCAGATAAAGTCCAACATTCAATGGGAAATTTTAGTAGTGTAAGGTAGGTTGATACAAAATCATGTGTTCCTACTCGTATATAAACATTTAGGCTTATAGGAGAAATATGAACCTTTATCGGATTACCTGCTAAGATTATCTAAATAATGTACGTACATTGTAAGGTGTTCTATTTTAAACTATAATGTAATGTTTTTACTTTAACACACGTAAATATAACATTATTAAATAAAAAAAAATAATTAGGTAGGTATGTAATCGATCTAATGTATAACAAGTACCTATAATTCAGTCTAGTTCTGATTTAAATGTGACTAAGATTTGTTACGTGGCATGTACGTATTTACATTGTATCTGAATATGAGTGAGTTATCTGCTAAGCTTCTACTTATTATTGAATACCTACCTATCTATCTAGGAGATAAATCGGTCTGAACACGTTTTTTACTATGTTATTCAGTGGAAAGATTTTGAGTAAGTACCTATGTTAAATAAATAAATTTTGGCTACTTATTAAAAGTTAGGTACCATGTCCAAGATGTAGGTACGCGATACATATGTTAGGATGGTTTATTTATTCTTACGTAGCTGTTTGGATTCATCGGAAGAAAGTTATCGATTGAAGATCATATAATAGCCTTTGAAATACTAAAATAATTGTAATCGTAAGTTTCGATAGGTACCTATTCATTAAGTAGACAGTCCTTAATACTCATATGAAGTTGAATTTCTATTACTACAAAAGCAAATATTTAACGACTTTAGTTCTAAAGTGCTCGGCGAGTTAATTTAAAGCAAAGCAAAGACAATAACTATCTAGATATTTCTGAGAACAATATTTTAACTGGGAATTGACCAATTTACAAATCTAAAATTACCTACTCTATTTACAATGTGTTGCGCTTAAAATTAACAAATGTTCCTAAGTAGATTTACTTGAGTAAACTCTACCTACTTAAATAAAAGTGCATGTAATATGCTTATGAGCAGAAGCTGAAAATAGAAACCTAATTCAATCGTTGTACGATACAATCTCGAGCAACAAAATACACTATATTTTGTCATTTTAATATTGATCAATCATTAGGTTAAATGTAAAATGTAATCAGCCCTTAACGTTATGACATTAACGCTGCCAACTCCTAAATATTTTAGTGCGCCTACCCGAGGGTACGCGCACGGGTTTTGTATTTGTGTTCGAGTCAAACTGTTTGGTTATGGTTAACTAATTAGCCATTGACTTCTTTCAACGCTATTTCAACTTGAAACAATAACAAAATGCAATAGCTGTGCTTTTTAATGGTGTCTTTTACTGTAATCAAAAATTAATTTACTGTGTAAATTCTAGTTATTCAGAATGATTTATGGGTATAGTTGGACCACCTAACATTCGGTTATAAAAATTGTGTAAATTCTGTAATGCGACCCTCATCTGCAACCCCCCACAGCCATGCCTAGTTACCCTTATCTATTACTCTGTCTTTTTATTTATTGGAGGGATATACATGCCGAATTTTTATCGTAATATATAATGTAATAACGCTTACCATCACGTTTGTATAAAAGCGATAATCTGTTAATTATTTTCAATACTTTGGTTTATTTGTTTGATAATCAATGTTTTTTTAAGCTATCTTCGATATTATTATAATAGTATTAGCAAGCCTATGTAACTTTATAATTCTTGAACCAAATTATGAGTTCAATAGAACAGACTATCACTCTTTTAATGATTTTAATTGAAACTTACATAAAGTTTTAGTAACATTCAATAAGTCAGGCTGAAAAACTTACAAAGATCATTCTCGTATTGAGTACGTTTCAGGTATTGTTAATGTGTATGGCTTGTATCGAGGTCTTTTAAAGTTTCAAATGAACGTAAACTGAAGCCGTTTAAAAGTATTTAGCACTATCTGATTACAATTTATAATTTATATAACAGGATGTCGTATCATAAGAATAATACATAAATATCTATTTATTATTCTTATGGCCAATAGTCACTTACATTACATTCACGATCCACATTCTTAGATTATGGTAGGTTTACATTATTGCTTACAATGATATTATGTATATTGGCGAACTTCTTAATCCGTAACTAGGATACACTTTACAACACAAAGTAAAATTTGAGCCAAGTTTATAGTACAACTTACATAAATTAATACGATGAAGA
The DNA here is from genome assembly GCA_037074685.1 of Glyphodes pyloalis. Taxonomy (NCBI): domain Eukaryota; kingdom Metazoa; phylum Arthropoda; class Insecta; order Lepidoptera; family Crambidae; genus Glyphodes; species Glyphodes pyloalis. Next base: position 3,817,178 of record JAYKKO010000015.1, on the reverse strand, counting down.
CAATCCTGATATAGGTATATGTAGGTATGAGTCTATGTAGGAATAGTATTTTTTTTACATTTTCTGAGAGAAATTAAATATTTTTGTAAATGAATGTAAACATAAGATATATATCAAACGTTTACATGTTACGTTACAATGTTAACGCGTACACGAAGTCGAAAATAGACTGAACATTTATATAGCTATGCATTTCAAGACAATGTTGTAGTGTAAACCTATGTGTCAGTGTAAACGCACTTCCACAAGGAGAGTCACTATCATCATCTCGACCATAGTAGTGTTAGTCATTACCTAGCTACTATGTAAAGGCAAGGAGGAAGGACGGGTAGAAAGCGTTTATCGTTTACTCTCTTCTGGAAATACAGTTCACGGGTTTACGTAATCTCTCAGTCTTATAAACCTCTGTCTGATATTGCTGAGATCTAAATTAATATTCTTTTTAGATCTTTCCATGTGTATCTGCATTTGAAATTTGACGAAAAATGTAGAAGATTAATACTGTCAGATAGTGCTATGGTACAATTAAGTATTATACGTAATTTTAATAAAACGGCTTATCATAAAAGCCCATAAATTACATAAAATTAAAGCACCCAATATATCCATCACTTATTGCGCTTCGAACCACTCGTGCAATTCACAATAGGTAATATCAACGACACTCCGAGTCTTTACGGCAATCTAATCGATTCCGGGTCGTCGAAGATCTTCTAGTATTACTAAAGCGATTTCGTGAAATATTATAATACGAACGGACTCGACGCGGGCGGGGTCCCAGTCTCGATATCGCGAGGACGTGTTAATTTAGGCGTTAAACGGAAGTACAAAATTGGTCCATGCTTCGGTTGGGGCCGCGTCAGAGGAAGCTCCGGGCGTCGTCGAGGCGGGCGCGCGTGATTCGCTGGCAGAAGTGGAAACGAGCGCGCGGTGCAGGCGGCCGCGTGCCAGCGCGCGCCGGCGCGTCGCCCGCGGCGCTGGTGCCGCCGCCACCGCCTCCGCCGCTACCGCTCGCCAGCGAGCCGCACGACGCGGACTCTGCGAGCGAGCGCGTCGAGGGCCGAGAGCGGGGAGCGCTCGTCTCGCCTGCCTCACACTACCTGTACACAACAGTAAACACACTGGTGTAAATCGGCTTCGTCAGTAGAAACGTCATTAGCTCACGTGAGATCGAGAACTCATGCCTTTCCATCTGGCAGCGCATTGTTTACGGAGCGAACTTAAGGAAAACACAGAAGCCTTAAAGAAAGTGTGCTTTATACTTGTTGCCAAATATTTTAAAATAATAACGAGGTCTCAGCGTAGCCTATAACTGTTAGGTTCGTCAAAGTCACCACGTTAGCTTCCGGACGGAGTCAATTGTCAAATACTTGATTAGATGCGTCTCATATATATATGTAGGTAGTTTTGCGAGTGCGGGGGTGGCGGTAATATACGCTGCACAGTCGTGATTATCCTAAAGGTCGACTGCTGTAGGAAGCTATATGGGGCGTATTTTACCTGTAGAATGAGTGCGAGTGCGGAGGCGGCGGCAGGGCCGGCGGCACGGGCGCATGCGGCTCGGACGCCGACCGCTGAACGCCCGGCGTGCGGTCCACGCGCTCGCCGCGTCCGTACCGTCCGCCGCGCTCCCTTTCTCCGTTCCAGCTCCATTCCCATTGGCTCTGAGGGTAAAAGGTAAAGTTTATGTTTTTATTGAATTTTGTGCCGTTAACATCTTTGCAGTAATATCTAGTATTAATTTTAAATAATCTGAAATTCACAAAAATAAATTCGAGTACATTAAATCACCTGGATTAAAAGAGAAAAGTGATGAAAGAATAATTAACCTAATTAAAAACTCTTCTGATTAATTTTTTTACAACTGAATTAAAACAACTTAGTAAAAACTACGGGCTATAGGCAATATATTGCAAGAACAAGTTTACAGCTACGACGTAGCACCGTCGTGTAGTTCTGACATGTTTCGTCCGTAGCCTCAAGAATATTTTGTTCTTTACTACGTTTGTAGCCGTTGTAGCCAACTATGAAGTTTACTGCTAAATTTAAAATCATTTTGACTCAATAATTATAAAAAGTATATGAAATATATTAACAAAAAATACTTTTTTTACTTTTTGGGTAAAATATAACGGGCACAGTTTTCAAGTCACCAGAACCGACGGTGGCATCGCAATCCATTCCTAATTTTGTAAATTTCATATTGGTATCGCTATCAATTGACTCTATTTTGTGATAATCTTCACGTTAGTATAACGAAAATCCCATCCATACGTCGTTAGTGTGCGGCACCGAGAGCGAAGCCTTGGGTAGTGGTTGGCTAGGTGTGTGCGCGGGCGCAGGGGGTGCGGCGGGCGCAGGAGGTGCGGGGGCGGAGTGTGGGTCGCGCGCCTGCAGCAAGTGCAGGATGCGGCGCACGTCGGCCGTCAGCCCGGTCTCGAGGACCGCCACACGTCGGCTCAGCTCCTCCAGCCGCGTCAGCACCGTCGCCACAGACGCCGCGCTCGCCGCAGCGCCCACGTTTTGGTATTGAGGTGATATAGTGTCCTGAAATAATATAATTTCGATTTTGTTTTATAAATACCAACACTGTTGTCAGAAATACCCTACGTAACGTACGTTTCCTAAATGTACAAATAAATTAAAACCCTAAGCATGTATAAAGCCTGTGTATGGTCAGGATAATGCTTGTTTCAAGCGTATTTGTAGTAAAAAAATTAAGTATTACCTGAGTGGCATTTTGAGTTCGTTCAGTGCTGAAAGCGAGTGCGGCCGGACGGCCCGTCTGGTGAAGGTTGACGGCAGAGTGCGGCGCAGAGCGGGAGGAGGGCGTGCGCGCGGCGGAGGGCGGCGCTGCGGGCGCGAGGATGTCGTCGCAGGAGACGTGGACCGGCGCCGGCGGGCTCGGCGACGCGTTCGTGTAGTACGAGCTTGGGTTCGTGCTCAGGCTCGAGACAGGCAGCGTGGCGCTGTGCGCTGGCGTGCTCACGGCCGGGTCGCCCGCGGCCCCGCCAGTCAGGGGCGACGTGTCGTTCAATGGCCCCACAGACGACTGCCGGCGCACGGCAGCACGCCCCCGATACGTTTGCGGTGTCGATTGCGCTGAAATTTGTATTCGAATACATTTTTGCACATGCAATGACGAAACGTAAGGCTATGACTGACATATTGATGTTGCAATCGAGCTATTTGAGACTCCTTAAATATTCATCGTCCGTCGCAGCCTCCCGTTGCGTCAAAGTGCAAGCAGCGCCTAAGCATGTATCACAAAAGTTTTGCATAAATTTACCTGCAAACTGCAAAATTATATTTACATTTAACATAGAACAAAAACGTTTATTCTCCCCTGGCAAGTTTAAATCAATTTTCTGTACTTGTTTTTATTTAAGATTTTGTTACTTTGTGGATGTGTCATTAAATTTATAATTTTATGTTCGAATTATTAAAAGTAAGTAATCGATTGAACATGCACTATTATTCATATGCATACTTACAGTACTTGTTGTGCAGCGGCTGGTGTGTTTTATGATGGTAGAGGTCTGGGAAGCTCCGTTTAAGTTGCGCTAGCATGCCTGCACACAAGGGCCGCGCTCAGAGCGGGGCGGCGGGGGCGGGGGTTTGGGGGCGGGCGGGAGATTATTCCACAAAGTAATACAAAGAAAAACTATCCCGAGATGATCTACAGTGAGTCACATTAACACGGTTTCACCAATTAATAGCTGAATTAGAAATTTATAATGCTATTAATTTTATATATATATATTTTATTTACGGCCAATTCATTATAATTCTACAAGTCCTCGTAGTTCGTTGCAGTTATTTGTTAGAGTATACGATAATCGTTTTCGAAAACCGCGTGGTGTGGACGCGATATTCATATCCACCGCCCCGTCGCCCTCGTCGCCGTAAGTAGGAGTAAATAAATAACAGAAACAACAAGCGTAACACATGCTGCTTTAAATCAAACAAAATTACTTTCGGTGTTGTCTCGCGTGTTATCACTCGGGTGTATTTAATTTACAAGTTTAAATTTGATTTTTTTGCCGAATGTCAGTTTTATGTCACATTTAACAAAACAATTCAAACCAATGCGCTATCCTTAGTCACATAATTACTTTTAAGAATTAAAATAAAGCTTTGAACAGAGCAGGTTTTTGTTTCGTTGAATGTGTATAAAATAATAAATTTCGAAAAGCCTATATTCCTTAATGATACCAGAGGATTAGAATGTACAGAAGAAAGTTATCAGAACTGAATAGAAAGAGATTGTTAAAATTTATTACTTAGAAGGGGTTTGCATTTAGCTCCATCCATTTCTATGTGTATTTATCTACTCTATATGTATAATAACAGACACGACGAAACACCAAAATTATGATTTTTATGTAACGCAACAGAAGTTGTTATAATAATTAAAGTTGGAGTGTTCCGCAGTGTTTGTTAGAACTTATTTGAACTGGTTAGAAATTATAGACAGGTAAGAAGGTCTTTAATTTACATTCCTCAATAAAATTGTTGGTACTTACCCGTGATCGAATTGAGAGTTGTAGATCGTTGTTTACTGAAATTGAAGTTGAGAGGCGTGACATCCTGCCCGGCCTTGTCCGTTGAGAATTCTAAAATTCCTCTACTAGCTGGGGACTCGGTTTCATCGTCACTGCATTGTTGAGAGTCCTGAAAAAAATATTGGTGATTAAAGCTTTTCAAATATAAACTTGTTATGTAAATGCAAAATACCATGCAATGAGTTGATCAGCTGATCAACTAATTGCAGGACTTTTGCATTTTAAGACCTTGCGTATTAAATGTTATGTGGTGACAAAAGTTTTTGGGCAAGTTTCGGAAATGTTAGGAATTTATACGATTAGTTCAATGCCCTTTAATCCATACTAATATTATAAATGTGAAAGTAACTCTGTCTGTTTGTCTGTCCGGCTTTCGCGCCTACACCACTGAACCGATTTTGATGAAATTTGGTATAGGTATACGTTGAACCTCTAGAACGGACATAGGCTACTTTTTGTTTTGAACGTAAGGGGGGATGGGGGTAATAATACCACCCCTGAAAGTTTATATAAATTGGAGATATGAAATTTGACACAAATATAGCTCGAAATTGGATTAAAATATGGACTACATTTTGTTTCGAATATTGGGGGAGATAGGGGTATTATCGACCATAAAATTATTGCAAACCAGCTAGTGCACTTATAAATGGCACTCTTACCACTTTCTCTGCGAATGTCTCTGTGTGCGGGCGGCGGGTAGTCCGCGCGTACGCTTCGCGCAGCAACCGCGCGTCGCTCGGGTTTTCGTAGCGCATGCGCCGCCGAGGCTCGATGCCGCTCAGCTCCTCCTATGCGATTAACAAATAATAGTAATACTTTGAATTAAATACACAGTTCACCTGATCATTAATCATCTGAATGCACAAAATGTGTTGACTATGTAAATTAGGATACGAAGTTTGTTAGTTAGATGTAGTAAAAGGTAATGCAGTAATTTGCAAAGTGTGCACAAATATATTAAAGTATTGTAATACAGATGATTTTTATTTTCATTTTTATAGGAATACCTCGAAATTTCACATACAATGAATTTTAATCTCTATATCTTGTTGGATGTTGGTACGACCATCGCATGTTAAAGGTGATATTGAAGCTTTAGCGAAGATAGCGCAGACTGGAGAAAATGTTAGGCAAGTCAAGTGGTGTTTACCACACTCGAACCATCCCTATCGAAGCATACATTTGTTACCCGCGCTAAACTCGAAAAGTATGTGCTTTAAAACTGTACCTACCTTATGAACGAAAGGTAAAGGATTGTGTTTCTGTACCTACCTACATAAGGATTCGAAAAATTGTATGACTATAAATTGGTGTTGTATTAAATTAGAACCAAACTTGAAGTAGTTTTCTGTGTGTACAAATTGTAAAATTATGCACAATAAACAAATTGTATTTGTAAGTCATCGCGGCAGGTTTCCCACTCGACGGTCAAGTAATAAATAGTACCTACACGAGCGGTGTAGTGTTTAATTTGGCAAGTACTCACGTCACGCATATTGTAGGTGATCTCAAGGTTGTTGACGAAGGAGGCACGGAACTCAGGGTAGAAGTCGAGGACGTCCAGCAGATCGTCGCGATGTACGCGGTGCAGGTCGCAGTATGTGAGCGCGCGGACACGGCAATTGCTTCGCCCTACAGTTGGGTACACGCAGGGGTTCTCGCCGAAGATGTCGTCTTTACCTATAGTGTCATTAGGTATGTTTAGTTAAATGAGCCATCAGTGAGCCATATCATCTGGTTGTACCTATTAACACACTGGCGTGTCTTTTGGCAATGAAAACTAAATCAATTACATCTGTTTTTTTTCGTACTTTAAATTTCCTAATCATGTCACGGCACCACTCTACACGTGCCTACATCTGAAATATAACATGTGAACGCATTCAGTGCCAATCTACAGTATGTGTATGTTATTCCGCCCTTTAGAAAACGATAGCACGAAAATGTTGCCGATGCAGATCATATTTTTTATTGAGACACGATAATTTGATTTGGCTCTTGAAAAACTGTGGAAGGTATTTAAACTTCTCACTGCTGAACTTTTAAATATCCAAAGTTTTCAAAATAAAATTACAACCAGTAATTACAATGTTTTTCTTATACGTGAAAACTTTTTTGGCAAAACTTTCTGATAAGATTCGATATTTCAATATAACATAATAGATAAAAACTACGAGTACGTAGGTACTCGTGGTAGGCAACGAATACACACAAACGACAATTGACATCACATAAGTTAGATTGATATAAAATGCATTCAAAGAAAATTCACTTTAAAAACGAGGGTTGCCTACTTAATCCTTTTATATATTCTAAGGAATAACTTAGTTCAAACAAAGATTAGGAAAGCGAGAGGTAAATTACATACATACATCCCGAGTTAATAAAAGCGTGTCACAAATTGGTTTTATTTACCGAGAATCGCCATAACTATGTCGTCTTTCAGGATTTCTATAGAGCCTCTTGAAATAAAATACAAAGATGTAAGAACATCGCCCCGATGTACTAGTGTTTCACCAGGAGGTGCATGGGTAGTTTTGAACCTTAATGACAAAGCCCTGAAACAACAGTTTGAATAAGTAACTTACCTATTATGAAGCACAAAATGTAGTTTTATAATGTAACAGTAATTGTACCTTAGACAGCCTGGGCTAGCTCCTTCAAAGGCTGAACAATTAGCAAGTAAGTTGCGGTTCAGGTGAAGACAGATATCGGCTTGAAGACATTCAGGGAATCCTTTTAAAACACTCGACGTATCTATTCCATTGGTATAACTCCAGGCGTGTTGGAAGTACTCTTCTAACCTTTGACGAAGAGGATTTGCGATCTACAAAAGAAACGTGATTTACCGTAAAATACTTTAACAAAATAATGCAAATAGCTATATGATATAGAGAAATTACCTGATGAAACCTAATAAATTCTCGCACTCGAAGAATTTGTGTATGATACCTAGCGGTTCCTGAATAAAGTCGTTGTATAATCGCTGATACATTACCAAAGATGCTGGCGTACATGAGAGCTGTAAGGGAAATATATAGATTATGGACGTGTTCATTGAAATTTCTTACGCGTGTGTTATAGTAAAAACAATAGGGTATTTATACTAACATCCCACTAGCATAACAAATATCGTGAATCCTTTTTCCACGTCCGTGTTGGGAGCAACGTTGCCAAAGCCGACGCTTGTGAGGGAGGTACATGTGAAGTAAAGGGCGGTGATGTATCGAGATCTAAAGTAAAAAAAAATGTTATTAGACACATTATTCGGTTGCATGAATTACTCTGAAATCGTAAATATTAAAAAAAAATTGTAGATGATAACGGAAATTTGAACTAATTGTTTTAAAGTTATGGAGTTTGTTCCGTGGTAAAAGCTTAAGTCTTATATCTACAGATAACGGTGTACAGAGGACGCGGGTTGAACCAATGTACAGTACACAGAATTTTTTATTTAGTGGTCTTAGTTTTTAGAATAGAAATGTTGTTAGTACATTTATCAGTTCTCAAATTGGAGTTTTTAATTTAACGAGGATTTTTTATTTGTATTTCAATATCTTTTTACCTCATGGAAGGCCCGGTAGAATTGTCATATGATGCTTGGACATCATTAGCCAGGGCGTCTAGCCATCCGATAGGAGCGTGCAGTTGGGGCCGCTCCCAGTTTCCTATAGCGTACCTGTAAATTCATGGACACGTGTGGTGATAACAGTCTCCAGTGCAAGAAGAGGTACAGAGGTGAATATTGAACATCTTACCACAAGCAAGCCAGCCAATGCGCAATGAGCACAAAGGTGGCCATGAGGAGGAGGAGGACGGCAGTGCCATATTCGGAGTATCGGTCCATTTTGCGCGCGACGCGCACGAGCCGCAGCAGGCGCGCGGTCTTCAACAGTCCGATGAGGGTCGTCGTCTGCAACCACCACAAGGACCGCTCAGACTCCGCCGCCAACACTAGCAACGTAACTTAGCCGCAAATCAAGCTTATGATTCGTTCGCTTAGACTAAAATAGCATCAACGAGGCTTCATAGCGAAAACCACGCTAACTAAGCAAAACTTGCCTATGATATGCTTTAGAGCTCAACCAAACTCTGATATACTTTGCAGTAGGTATTACAAGCGATTATTTGAAAACTATAATATTAGCTGGCTTCGTACAGAATGCGGTGCACATAATAATTGTATGTAGGTAAATTCTAATATTGTAAATTGTTTTTGGAAAAGTAATGCTTCTTCTTTATATTGGAAGACAAACGTGATTAATTACGGGTAATTGTTATATTTTACTTGTGATATATTGAGCCAAAGGTTATGGAGCCAATGCATAAATAATTAAAATGTATTTAAGGCAATTACGATTAAGAGGGTGATAAATTTTATAACCACACTGTGCAAAAGCCAATTAATTTATCCATCACAAATTATTACCTGGGTACAATTTGGTATATTAAAAATGTTCGTTGTTTGAAGAAAATGTTGACCTAAAGGTAGGGAGGATTTAAAAGTTATTGTAACATGTCGTGCTTTATAATATAATCAGGATAAAGTGTTAATGTTTTGACATTTTCTGGTTATAACATATTAGGAGCAATTAAAATATTCAAAGCCTTTCGGACTATTTGGAGCAATTTGGCAATTGAATTTTATCGCATCGGCTATTTCATCTATTAGGATTTTTATACTTAAAATTTAATAAAAGAGGCATTGATAAGGCAGAGAACAAAACTCGATAAAATTTTATGTTGTACAGGCAGATTCCATAAGGTATTCATCATGAATAATTTAATTTTGAAAAGCTTTCCATTGTAATTAATTTTAGTTGCTTTTTGTGGCTCAGTTTAACCTACAAGATTCATGTTTCAAAACGTGCTGAATAAGTAGGCCAATTGTGTATTATCACTAGTTTTATCATTGGATCGATGCTTTGTGCAGAGGTGAGATTCGTGTTCAAAATAAATACATCAATCGTTCCGAATCAATTATTAAATTCCTGTAAAAAATGATTAAACTTAGGTACCTACATACTGTATACAGGCTTGAACATTTTAAGTTTTGTATTTTTACCGAGACGTTTGTGGGATTAAAATATAGGAAGTTTTGGTAATATAGGAAGAACGGGGCTTGAACTATTGATAAAGAATTGTTAAAGATCTATGTACCTCTATAATTTGATTTTTTTTACTTATAAACCTTTTCTTACAAAACAATAGTAGATATGCTTAAGGTATAACCCACTTTGATTAAATATGGATGATATGTTTTTACATGAAATTTCTAAATTACAAAAGTAATATTATGTATTTTGATTGATTGAACTAAATTATTATTTAAATTTTACATAATGGGCATGAATGCATGTTTCAGAACCAAGCATTGGAAATAAATACGTGGATAATGTATATTTATCATTAATGTTGTTTATTGTAATTTAGGTGAAAATATTCAATTTAAGTCAATAAATATAAATATTTAATTATTTTTATTACATTTGGGTTCAACCAGTAGGTTAGGGTTAGATGATGAGTAAAACAAAAAATAAATCGTTTGAGATAATTTATTTCAATTAGAAAATAAAATCAACAAAAGGTAATTTATAGTAAGTAATGAATAAAAAAAAATGATGTACCTAAACACTTAGATGATTTAGTGTGATAAAATAAAATGTGCTAATTACAAGTAACATAATTTAGACAATGAAAACGAACATAAGTGGGTGTGGGCAAAGATCGGTATAAAATATCTAATGAATCAGTCGTTGGCTGATGTAAGGTGGGTGCTCAGTATAAATTATATTGTCATGTTGGGGTAGACAACTCTGTGCTAAACCATGTGGTGAAGACAGTCTGTACCTGCTGGGAAGGTACACAATCAGTTTGTCTGGGAAGTGTGAGCGTATTTTCTAAACAAGCTTTGTGCTCTCGTGAGATTTGCACTTTTGCTATGAGAAGCCAATGATAATGTTCCGCCTTTGGTTCCTCTATATCGCCAAAATACTATTTTTGTGTCATACCTACATCTATTAATAGTAATCACATTCCTATTAAACGCATTCAGACTGAGCATTCACGTATTATTTACCTAAAATTATAACTTTTTAGAGTACTTATTTTAAAGCATATACAAGTTAAGTAGTTAACAACAGCTAAAATATTACCTATTATAAATAAACGTAAATGGAAAGGTGAAGGTCCTCTAGAGGTCACCTTGACAGCTTGCGGCGATCGTTACCACCATAGTCTGTATTTCTGAAGGTAAACTACTCGTATTTAGCTAATTGGTAGGTCAAAGTGGAGCTACAAAACAGCCCTATGTATATATCAGTTAAGAGATGATCTCAATGGACTTCTTGAATATGGTTTCCATGGATCTAAAGTAGGTTCCTGCGACTGAAACATACTCGGCGGCAAGCTCGTGAACAGCGAGTGAGCTCCTTGATGGCGGCTCGTGATGCTGAAGATGATCATAACATTTTGCTCATGGGAAGCGTCTTTATCTTCCATTAACGCATTCGCTTAGGTGGATTGAAAATGACTAGTGGAAATTAATCAATAAAATATGTCAACTAAAATGTAAGAAAATCGAGTGGCAGCAACATAAAAATAGTTCACAAAGATGGTATACCTCATCACTTTCCAGCCCCTGCTGTAACAAGAAATGGTATAAAAGATTCAATACGCACCCACCTTTGGGCTCTCCAAACCGGTTTAGTAACGAAATGAAACAGGATTTGGTACACGATTTCGAAAAAATAATTATTAATTTAATAATAATCAATAATAATTAATTCAAAATTTAACAAATAAAAATCACAATTAACGTGAACAACATAAGACAGTGAAGTGAAGTTTAAAAAGTTTCAGTTGAATTTTGAAGAAAGAAAGCAATAAACATACTCAGCTTTAAGTATTAAAAGAAGATAACGCGAAGTTTTGAAGTGACATTATTATTGCGATAATAATAATCTGATTTGACTGTGAGTTGCAATAATTACATTCCACTAGTTGTGTTGATTTACGTGAATCACTAGTAAATCGCCAGAACTACATTTGTCCGAAATTGATGTGACCATTTATTTATTCCCGAACAAGCAGTTGATAGAAAAGGGATCTTATTGTTGTTTCTATAAATGGTCATCGTTCACCCTAACTTGACCTACTTCGTTCCTTTACTTACGACCTATTTCACCCTTCTATCCGTGCGGATTGTAACGTGCTTCATCACCCTAATCTTATTGTACTGTACGGCCTCTATTCTTTTCACAGTATAAGTTTTTGAAGAAAATGTTGCCAATGTTATTTTAGGTTATTCAGGATAGAAATCAACTCATCAATTTTTCATTTCGGACAACTGTCTAGTCTGGGGGGTATACTTATCTAAATCTTAGGAATTAAGTCTAGTTCTAGAATTGGATGTGTTGTATGTGGGATGAACTGAATGGTGGGTGTTGTGAGTAAAGGCAGCTCACTTCGTCGGTGTCGGTGCCGAAGAGCAGCAGGTCGAAGGGGATGGCGGCCACGAGGTCGATCACGAACCACCCGCGCAGGTAGTGCATGGCGATCTTGGCGGGGTCGGACTCCACCTCGTCAGCTACGTTCACGTATGTCGTACGGAAATTGATGAGGATGTCGATTATGAAAGTCACGTCCACTGGAAACAAAACGTTTTGTTTAAGGCTTCTCCATTAAAACCAAGATGCTATGAAGGAGAGTGCAGCGCGAAAGTGTTCAGTAAGTGTTAATGTGCACAGTGCCTAATATTAATATGTTTTTAGTTCAATAAACAATTGGAATAAATCGGACAACATATATATTGATATAATAGTAAGTTGATCTTAAGTTTTACGGCAGTATCACAATAAATAAAACTATAAAACGAATGTGCGTCCTGGGTATCGAACCCACATTACAACCCTTTAGGAACTCCAAAAAAATGTGTGAAATGATTCACGCGTTATATGTGGACGATGGTCCAAGAGAAGCTCCCATTAGAATACGGTTCTTAGTGAGCTAATTGTTTCTTTTTGTTTGACAATCCAAAAAAGGTACATAGTTTAAGGTGTTCCGCTTGCAGATTCATTAAGTAAACAGCTGATTTGCGGTGAACATTATGTAAGTTCGTTGCTTATTTGACATTGAGTTTGCAAACGATATCTTCGCCTGATGGGGGCACTGCCTTAAGCTACCAGCGGGTATTTTTAATGGGGAAAGAAAAATCTCACACATTTTCCTACCATCCCAACACTTTTAACTAGAAAATTCGATCGCAAGGAAGCCTATGAAAATAAAGTTGTACCTTCTTATAATACACACACATTTCATCAGTCTAGTGGAAAATCAGACTAAAACTGAACATTGTAACCATGAGCTTGTTATAATATAAGTCAACTTTATCTTTTCACGGAACGTGAGTGTACCCGTACCTAATTGGATTTGCTTTCACTGAAATCTGGGCACCATAGATAAGTCAAGTAACATGTTGCAAGTGATGAGCTCTACTTACTAATCACGTAATGCGAACGATATTACTCGTGGGTTGTAAATCTACTTAACATATGTATTAGGTTTTTAATCATAATAAAATAATCGAATATATTTTCAGCTCAACACGCTTGATTAATAAGGCCATCACTCATTCCTGCCCGGTTCCATATTTAAAAAACGATTCGTTCTAGTTACGTATAGTAATAAATAATACGAGGCGTTAGTCAAAAACAACCGGCAGACGACTGATGACATCTGATATAGAAAGTATGTAAATTTGAAATTACAATTAACGACTCGTAGAATAACGGATAGTCATTTTTGACACATTACTCATCGTAAAATATTGGAACTGGCATAAGTACATCGTGTGTACCATTTTCGTGAATATTGTAATCAAGTTTTTATAAAATCCTTTTTTAGTGATGATGAAATATTTAACGGTATGTCGGTATCGACCATAAAAATTACAATTATTTTATTTACAGCGCGCTCTTGGTTTATGCGTTGTCCGTTGCGGAAAACGCGTGTGACAAGCGCAATCCGTTTGTAGCATCAGTAAAACGTTACTTTATCAATGTTTTATACAAAATCACAAAATACGTTCAGCTGGAAAACGCACTAAATATCCACGCGCTTTATGTGATTACGGTAAAAGAAGAATACAATTTTTCGTAAAGCTATGGGATATATAAACTGAGTATTTGCTAGATCGCTACATACAATTTGAGAAAGCGCTGTTTAGCTTCTTTGCATATTTGATACGCATAATGTGTTTGGCCTAGTCATACTCTGTTGCTCAATAGGTACGCAATATTCTACTTAATAGGTAGGTAAGAATTTCAACATGGATAATTTGTGTAGAGCAGCACCTTTAAAATGCAAGCCAATCATTTTAAGGAATTTCTCATATAAGAAACTAAAAAGTATCTACGTTAACTCACCAATCATATCGATAACGACGATGGGGTCTTCGCCGAAGCTGCGCGAGCGCTTGTCGAAGTCTGGCTCATTCAGTTGGAAGGCGGCCACGTACGGCGTGAATATCGCTGTGTAGATCACCAGGATGAGGATCAACCAATCCCAAGCGGCCTGGAAATAGAGACAGAATAACGTTGCGTTGCTGTTGCGCCGGTTTTGGGAAAGGTCTCAAGTAAAGGTAGGTTTTCAGCATTAAAAAAGAAACATTAAAAATAAAGAATTTAAGACTTTCGCGTTCCATTTTAAACCGTGGTCTCGAGCTGACTGACTGGTTAGTGCAACCTAACCGTCGTTTCGGTTGTAAGCAGTTCGTATTAACTGCTAAAAAATGGTGTCCATTTGGTGAAATTTATGATATATATTTTCGCCGCAGTTTCTCGTCACTGGGTAAGGCAAACAAAAGGTTTCCTTGGCGACTGACGACACGCACAGTGAGTAAGCATTACATAGTGAGAAAACAACTTGCACTACATTTCCTTAGTGACGCTATGTTTGTTTTTAGAAATTAGAGAAAAGAAAAAAATATTTATTTGATTTAAAAAACTAAAATGTTTAAGTACATATTCATCAACATTTCCTAACTTGTTCAGATATGTAGGTACTTGATAACAAGCAAGAAAAATATTTTCCAAGCATTTAGTACATTTTTAATGCAATTGATTTTCTGATTGCAAGGAAAAATATTAACAACAAGAAGGTACCTAATTTTCATAAGAATACCCATGCTTCTTATAAAGACTCTTTTTAGTCGTAAACTTGGAAAACTAGATAATTAGAATTTATCAACATGAATCCCTAAAAAATCATATGAAACTAATTAAACAGCAGCACGTACGACCAGGTCTATGTACCTAACTCTGGTTCTGCCTCCAATATTTATAAAATGTTAAAAACTTATTCGAATTTTGATATACGTTCTCTTTTTTACCTTTAACTTACTTTCCGTATGTATTCGAGTCTATTGTAACGTTTGTGAATAGATAGCCCTTTATTCACAAACCTGTCTTGCCCCAGTTTATTCTGGAGTTTAAAGAGAGATGTAGGATGGCAAGCTATCTTCTATTCTTGCTTGTATTCATGTTATTATTGTTACATAGCGTCTCTTGCTTACTCTACATTGTACAGCATAAGAAAGGCAAAATTATTTCAACTTAATTTTTCACTAGTAACAAGAAAAAATAACTTTGTAAAACGAAGTCGTAAATCTATATACTTGAAAGAAAATAAATTTAAACTTAAGTAAAAATAATAAAAGGCAAGGCCTTCCTGTTTAAAAATACGCAAAGATTACTACTTATGTGGAAATCATTTATATCTGTCTTTTTATATATTTTAAATACGAAAGTAACTCTGTCTGTCTGTTTTCTACCTGTTTGCTTGCCTGACTGTTTGTCTATCTGTCTGGTTTAAACGCCAAACCTATTTATATTCCATTCAATTCGGTTCTGTACTTTTGGCATAAAAGTGAGTTGGTTGCAATTTTGAGAATTGAATATTGCTATCCGTCGTTCGATCCGAAATATTTCGTTTTTGGGAGTTAAGTTATTGTTGTAAAATTGAGGACATTCACGTTACATTTTTAAGATTAAAAAAAAAAGTTAACGGGTCAAAACGCGACAAAATGACTGAAACAGCTGTTGACCACTGTTGGTTCAACGTAACCGAATCGTCGAGCAGTAAGTTCATAATTCGTATTAACTACTAAAATTGTTGTCACATTTGGAGTTGTTAACTTATTTTAAATGTTTAAAATATAACACAAAAGTCTTATATCGTACATTAATAATACAATTAAGGATATTACAATTTTGTAATAAATATATAATAATGATAGACTAATATGGGTGTTTTAGCCTAAAACTTTTAGCTAAAATGCTATTTATATATGTTATTTTTTTTATAAGAAAAACTAGGATGTAGCGTGTGGATTGAAAGTATTTGTCGCTTTTGCGTGCTCGACCAAAATGAGGTCATTGCGACACAGGTAGGCGGGTGGGCACAGCGCAACTTTTTTTTTTCAAGTATTCACAAGTACTTGAATTTAAGCGGCTATAAATAAACTATTCATATAAATGAAATGCTAGTTTTAATATTGTACCTACAACATGCAAGTTTTATTGATTCGTGCGTGAAGAGTCTTTAGTATTTTCTAACTTCGACTGTAACTTATAGCCTCATTAAGTAAATGCGCACTACATTTGTATGTTTCAATCATTCAATTGTTGGAAGATACTTTACTTGCCTATAATAAGTAAAAATATGGTTTTGAATGTGACCACTGGGTATTAACTAGCTTTATTTAAACTTATATACCTACCTTTAATCTGCATTAAAGATACTTTTATATTTACAACTTAACATAAAATATTAACAAGAGCAATTAATATTGATTATCATAAAATTTACACAGACCATACGACCTAATACCAAATTTAAAACTATGGGCTCAGTCCGAATATCACCTAGTTTCAATCTCTATAAGCCTCTTAAAACTTAAGGATGAAATGGCCGTAGTTTTAAACTATGGCACTATCAACGCCATTTCCTAAGTCTGCTTAGTCGATTATTATTGGCTATATCGGGAACCGAACTAAAGTAGTTATGCAAAGTAGTACGTAAAAGCACGATCGTATTCGTCGTCATAAATTGATGCAGGCGTTGCTGACTTTTTAGAACCGACATCTGGTGGTGTTAGGTACATCGAAACATTTCCGCAAGTTTTATAATTGATGGACTTTTATAAACTTTAAGACTTTCGCATTCCATTTTAAACATTTAAAATAAAATAAGTAAGTAGTTCGTATTCACTACTAAATAAAAATGGTGTCGCGTTTTGACCCGTTAATTTATTTTAAATGATGGACTTTTGTCTAACTAATAGCTTGTAACATAGATATTTATCAAAAACGCGTATTAAATTACGCTATAGATTCAACGAAATTATTGTAACTAAGGGCATTCGTTGTAGACAATATTGATCGACTATGAATTTAACAATGAACAGTTTATTGTAAAATAAATCATTTAATTTTCAGCAAGGATATGTGGAAGACAAAATTGAATTTTAAACGACCATGTCACATCACTAAAATGACAAAAATAATAATTTAATACTGAATTGTAAATCTGATGATTCTTAAATCAGAATGTCGACATACTTTGAGTGAGCTCGTGTCTTTGTAAAATGTAGGATTAACTTCTATGCTGGAGTACTGCAAGTGACTTTGCGTTACGAAATACTGGCGTTAAGTTAAATATTATTTTTGATGCCAAATGACATGACCGTACATAAGTTGATTTTAAAAAACTAGAATTTAGTTTTGAGTGGGATTAAGTTCTATCTATGAATCTTTTTTATCAAGTGGCGCAAGACTAAACATTACGATTTTTATCTCTTCAAATAAAAAAATCATAAAGATTACCCGCGTTTTAATTGTTATTTTATCACTTATCTCTGTCCCACAAAGATGTTGAAAATTATGACATACTTTGAAGAAACTAACACAATCTATAGAGTGGAAAATTAGTCAATGTTGATGATTATATTGATAAGCCATATTGATAGACAGAGAAGAAGAAATTAAATTAGGCCAACGATAATTCTAGATAGGCTACATATGTAAGTATGTATGTACGTTTTACACACAGCAAAATATTTTTTTTATATTGCACTTCAAGATTGACCTCATCTCACCTGATGTTAAGTGGTAACGAGGTGCTAGCACGAAGGCGACAAGAAATCATAATAATAGCTGTTACCACCCCCCCCAGGAGCTCTGGAAACCTTATTCACATGCAGGAACACAACAACACCGAAGTGATTGTTATTTGGATGCAGTATTCTGTAAGGTGTAGCTATTTCATAAGTCGGCCTGCTCCAGTTCAAGCGATAAATCGCTATGTCCTACCACTCTTTAAATTCATATTTGTGTCAAGATATCACATACATCATGTATCAAACTAAAACGTACCTACGCCTGATGTACCACGTTAATATTAACATAATGATTATATAATAAATATTAACAAAAATAAGCCTGGACTTATAAATACGCGGTTATTCATCAATGTATCTTGATCTGTCGAAAAAAGCCAACGAATACTGGACTTAAAGCCGAAAAGACCCACGGCGCCCTAAATCTCCAGTAGGTAAAAGTGGTTTGTCAGTCTCTCCACCTTATCAATATGCAGCTACGTTCACTGTATAGCAAGATAAATATATAAGCTTACCTTGTAAGGAGAATGGTGGAGGATAGTGCAGGGATGTGACGGCTGCGTGGTCCCCTTGGGCCCGCCCGTCGCGCCCAGAGACAGTACCTGGAGACAAATAACCACACTTTTAGACTTTATCCTATCAGCCGATTGTGTGTTTTGTGTTTATATGTGTGTATGCTTCTGAAATCTTGTATAAACGTATTTTTTTTTAAAACTATGAATACTACTTTCTGTGTATTTTAATTCATCTAGTATTTTCATTAAACCCTATTCAGAAGTGTACATTTATGGCCTACCAGTAAAGTAAAGTAGGTACTTTACTTTACTGGTAGGCCATAAATGTACCCAAATAAAATTAAGTAGGTACTTAATGGTAAAGGTACAGTCGCCATCATAAGTTGATGCTCAAATCAGCACCTTGTCACATTAAACCTCCGTGTAACCAACCAAGTAAGTTATACTTAGACAGTATTTAACATTTTATATTACAAGGTATCGGTGAGCCCTTAGGGTGGGCAGCTACTAATAATGGTGACCGTATTTATTTGTATAGTTTTGTTTTGTATGTGATCAGATTTTTGTCAGTTGGCTTTTTGTATGGTTAATTAAGAAGGGATAAAATAAATAAAAAATGTATTTCAACGTAAAAAAAATAATCAATTCGTTGACAGGGAAATTTTTTTTTTTCAGGACAAAGGGATAAGACAGATATTTAAATAAGGGAAGGGTTCAAAAGCACATTTTTTGTACTGAATGGCGACCTACTACCGACGCCTATTGCTCTACGGTACCTACTCACTACTAAAAGTAATCGCGTTTTGATCCGTAAACTTATTTCAATTCTGATGGTCTCTCTCTCTCTCTTTCCTCTAAAAATGTACATTTCGAAAAGTTCTGGAAGCGAACCCATCCATCTATATTTTTATAGAAAACAATGTGACATTCCTTTCTTTGTAGATGGATTTAGGGAACGATAAGGGCGGATTAAACACTTCGTCCATCACCCAATATTGAGCAATGTCGGTGTTACATTGGATTTCTGTCGGATACCTCTTGTGGAAAAGACAGGTGGCTATTGTATTCTACTAGTAGGTCAGATTTAGGGATGTCAATAATAAAATGTAGTCGCAAGTCGAATCTATTAACTTACTAGCTGTTGACTGCGACTTCGCCCGCGTTATTTCTGAATAAAGTGTATCTTATCTGTTAATCTAGATCTGAGATGATATACTCATCTTTCTTTTTTTCGTTAAAGTGACGTCCAAAGACGTCCAAAAATGTTTACAAACTCTCGCGTTTACAATATAAGGAGGATATATTAAAAAAATATGTATCAGCGTTTCAGCTCTATGTACACTAATTTTATATTCGCTAATATTTTCCCCTCTGATTTCCACTTTTTGAGCAAATGAAAATAAAAAGTATTTGTAAAAAATTAAAGAATTCTTTGTGAACTCAGGTTGTCACTTCGGTGAACCTAGAAAAAAACTTATGAGGTTAAAATTACATACCTACTAATAAAGAATATAGGTTTATTAAGGCCAGTGTGAAAGAATATTTTATCATCAATTATGAACTTCGTATTACCTAACAAAGTTATTCGAGACTTGGGAAACAGTTCACGGCTGTTTAATGAAATATTCACCGCCGCAACTTAATTGTTGCCGCGTGGAGCTGTAATTCGGCAACGCATGTATATAAACCTGTTCAAACATTGTAAATAGAAACGTAAAAAACATACGTTATATAATATATTATGTAAAAATGGAGCGCGCCGCAGTGCACTTATTAACTGGGGTAGTCAGAAAATGAAACCATTCATAAATTATTATCGGACTGCGTGTGAACAAGGTAGGTACTCGAGTAACGCGAACGGACTAATAACTTATTGGTTGGATATACATATCATGTCATTAGGTCTAATTTATCAGAGGTCTTAGTACAATAATGATGAGTTAACGTCACAGGTAGTTTTGATACAATATCATAAGTTTGTGTAGGCATAGGTAATAAGCTTACTATTCGCAATTAAATCCTAATATGGTTACGCGATTGTATAATTTGAATTTTTTGGGTTTTTGTTAAGATATTTTATTTATGTAAGTAACTATCTAAGAATCTAAGGTAGTTTGTCACAATATTTCCTACCAAAATATTCAGTTTTAACATTAGCTTTGTTTTTTGTTATGATGGGATGCTTAGTAACAATTTTTGCAGGCATAAAAAAATGTTAACAATTCTTAATTTATTGAGAATTGCGTTTTAAGTTGTTTTAATTTTTAAACACACAACTAGCTGTCCCGGCGAACTTCGTAACGCCTATTTTTTAGTTTCTAACCTTTTAAACCTTCCCTGGACCTCCACAATTATTTCAGAACCAAGATTAGCCAAATCGGTCTAGCTGTTCTCGAGTATTAGCGAGACTAACGAACAGCGATTCATTATTATATATATAAGATATTGAGTAACTATAAATGCGAGCATTTATGAGTTGCGTCGTAGCAGAACGCTCCGTAGCACAATGTAGTTTGCCTGCATGAAAATAAATTCAAATCCTATACAGATGATGACGATGTGGAAGAATATGATGTAAGATAATGTTTAGACGATGAATAAATTAATGAGTTAGAAGAAAAGCTGGGCTTACCAGCGACACGGGCGGCGTGAAAGGTCAGCGAGATACGAACTATATAAATCATTCATCGCTCACACGAACCGTTGTAGGTATACCTACGGCACGGCGCACATTGCGTGTGCTATAATATTAATTGGTACAGAATATTGCAGAGAACCCAAATAAAACAACCCAATCGTCCTCTCTCCCGTTTTCAATCGTAGACTGAATTTTTATTTCACACTTCATAATGAATTAATCCTCTTGCGTTATTCGTTTTGTATTATCCTTGCAACTGTTGTTACCGATTGTTCTGGAAATGCAAATACGTATACACCTATCAGGCACAGAGATATGTTATTACCTCCTTGCCGATGGCTGGTAGCCCGTTGAGACCATTACAGGGCGGTTCGAGGCGAACGACGCTCTTGCGGGAGCCGCGGAAACCGGTGTCGCGCACGCGCACCGAGGAGCGCCAGGTGGAGGGGGGCGCGTCGTCGCGAGAGCCGCGCGCGGAGGCGGCGCGCCGCGAGGTGGTGAGCGCCGCGCCGCCCGCGCACGGCGGCGTCACGATCAGCGGCACCTCGGGCGGGGCGCGCTCCTCCATGCCGCTGCCGCACCAGCGCTCTCACCGGAACCCGCCGTGCTCTGACGCTTCCAAGTGCTCACATTCCAGCACGGCCCTCTCGAACGCCGACGCCGACTCCAGCAGGGCGATTGCCGTGTTTTGCATAGATGCGCGATTTCGGTCAGCCGACGCTTGAAACTTCTCGTTTCTTCGATTACGAGACGGGATTTAAGTATTAGAAAAGGATTCGAGTGAATTCTGTATGAAAACGTTATGGTATGCTTACAATGGTATGGTTTGATAAGATAAAATTACACGACGATGCCACAGATCACGTTTCTTACCACGTTACCATTGGCCTGGTATTTTAAAAATGTATATATGTGGTTTCTGTACAAAAGAACGAACGACGCAATAGGTGGCATCAAGAATTCAAAATTGCGGCACTATTGTGACAACATAAATAACGTCTTTTGAATAGCAGTATTGCATTGGCGTTTAGAGGTACCTGCTAAGTGGTACGAGCGCAGGTTTCCGCAAACGTCTGCGAGACATTGTCGTTAAAGAAATAGTGTGCTCGTCGACGCAGACTGCGACTGAAAGCGCAGAACGAGGCCGTCTCATTTGAGACACTATGTCAATGGGCGGTTGAATCTTTTCATCTATTCACGAGCACGAAGGCAAGACGCTCTTCTTGCATGTTCATACAAATGGCCGATGTCATTGTGTTTTAGACACTCACATTGTACTCATTTGGTGAATACGTATTTAGGAATCATTCCATGTTTCGTCTCGCCTCGCAAAACGTCTATTCTTATTTATTTAGGCCAAATGAAGAATGTTGTGATATGATGTAAGAATGATACATATTATGATATAAGCTTCGATTGAAATGAAATATCTGTTTATGATAAACCCCAATCTTGGCTATTATTTTTTATCAAGGCAAGTCTTTCGTAAATGCTCCTGATGGAGTAGGTAGAGAACTAACACCTACGGGGTGTTCACTTGTTTTGTTTAATTGGTCTATTTCTCCTAAAAGATAAACACAAAGAGTTAAATAAATCATGAACAACAACAGGGCTCGCTCGATTCGTAAAGTGTATTTTTCTTTGGTTTATAATAATTATTTTAATCAGAAAACATAACTAAACTTTACCCAGAAGTCCTGTAATATGAACCTACCTATCGGACATACTCCTAGATTAGACAACAAAGAGTATCTGCCAGTGGCTAGTAATTCACGTCACGTTCACTTTGTCAGGTACAACTTGTTGATTGAAAAGTTACTCTCGGTGTAGGTTTTATTTAGTTTCCAAGTCTTGTTCAATTTATTAAACCATTAATGTAATTGTGTCATCTTATTATGAAGTAATTTAGTGCTCAATGTCGTTGGTATGGTGTGTGTGGTCTGTAGAAGTTTTGTATTTTATTTTTAAATAATTTTAAGCGACTAGAATAACAGATGACTGTAAAGTCACTAATTTAAATTTAATTTACAATGAGCACATTCCAAAAAGCATTACTTATAATTAAACTATACTATCAATGCAACAAGACCAGCTAAAGTTATGTAAAACTATTTTGTTAAGATCGTAACAATAAACCAAACTGTTATGTAACAGGAAAAGTTATCGACTACAAAGAAAACAAAGCTGTGTAGGTTGTGCCATGAATGTAAGTTGGGGGAAGAACGTGTATAGCGCATCGGAGACTGGGTGGCTCCGTGGGCCCAGTCTCGAGCCGAGGGAGGGGCCGGCTGCCGCTAGCTGCCGCAGTGCACGAGTGCAGCGCGCACTGGCACTTGCATCTACGCTAGTAGACAACCAAACGTTCTGAAGCGTGAAATGTTCACCATGAATTATGTTGTATGCAATATTCTCAACTTAACTACAAAATGGCTAATCTACTGTTTTGTTGTGACAACTAAGCTGTCAAACCTTGTTGAAAGTCCTACATGTACCCAGCGATGTACGAGGGTTGATGAATGAAAGTTTAACTCTTTTCTTGTATGGTGTTGTTATTTGATACGATTAGGCTAAATGTATCATTTGTGATAGTAACTACCTTCCTACTAAGAAGAGAAAATGTATGTAATTTAGACAAAGGAAACCATACCATGGTAGTCATAACTCCAAGCATGGATCGCGTTTTCACAGTAATAGCAAAGTAGATAACCGAAATAATATAAATTGCTAAAGCTCGCAACCAAAGGAACGCCAAGAAAAACACCTTTTGATCGACGCACGGTTCACTGACTGAACTAAGCACAGGACGGCACCACACTCTGTAAACTTCGAACAGGCGATCTGCACTAGCCTTATCCGACCACTTTTTGGTAAATGCATATAAAGAAAGCTTAAAAGCCCTATCGTAGCGCAACAAAACTTGCAAATGTCGACTGCAAACGAAAATAACAGTTTATACTTTTTAATGCAGTCGATCGATTAAAACGCTCGACTCTTTTACGGTACGTTTGTACATCATCGGTTCGGTAAACGTTGGCGAATATTTGGGGTGTATGTTTTAGATAAGAATCGCGTGGACGTTCACTCAAGGCGGAGGCCAAGGAACGATATTTAGATAACAATTCGATGGCAGTGTGAGAGGCGGCAGAGACCGCAGCGTGGTCGCGGGACGTAAACTCGATCTGGCTCGGTGCGGCGCACGCAGCGTGCGCGCGCCGGGCGAGGGCCGCCGAGCGCCGCCGGCCGCGCCCGAGCGGCGTGACCTCGCACAACCTCCCTACTCATCGAACATTTCAGCTGGAACGCGCCGTGTCGCCTTATCGTGCTGCTGAATATGCCAGACGCGTCACGTGACTGCTCGATATTAGGCTGCGGGCACACGCACCCACGAATAATGCCGTTTGTTACAGCTTTGCAAGTACTACTACTTAGAAGCCTTCATTTTAAGTTTTAACGTGATGCAAAAAAAAACTAAGCTCCGAATCTAAATAAAATAAATAAACTATAGGTCTTTATTACTACAAAGTATATTGCCCCCTATAATTTCTTTTTAACATAATGTAAACAAACTTTAATTCAGGGTATATATTATATTACAGAGATAGGCCTTTTTTATTGCATTGCTATCATAAAATAGCGATTGATAATACAGAAAATTTTAAGACTCCTTTTAGATATCTATTTAAACCGGGCCATACATCTGGACCTCACGAAACGAGGCTTCAACCCCAAAGCAATAAAAACGTTATTTTCTTAATAGGCACTTTAGTTGGATTTAGTAATCTTGATACCAATTTGTTTTAACTTTGTGTTAGTATTTTTGTATCAATAAATATTTTTTTGTTCATTTATTTGTACAAGTAATATTAAAAATTTGGTTAGTATTTGCCTTTTCTCAGTTAACAAAACTTTTCAAAATATTTTACACATACGCAAGTTAGCTTATACGTTCGATCAGAGAGAAACAGCCATGTACTCATAAACAGATACATAAAAAATAATTTACTATCTACGACAGTCATCGTAATCGATTTCTTTAAAATATTAACAGATTCAGTAGGTCAGTGTTCTGTCTCGCGTGTGTCTAAAAGTACATAAAGACAAAAGACACTGAGCATCAAATTGCATAAGTCACGCAGACAACCGCCTAACAAGAACAAAGGCAACGTAAAACCTTATATTTTGTTGTGCACCAAATAGAAAAAAAATATTTTACAACATATACTCATATTTTTCAGTTCTTTAAAAACTTGGGAATTAAGGTTTTTAAACCAATTCGTTTAAAGATTATTCTTGTAAGCACAATAGGGATTGGTGAAGAGGTTTTAAGTGACCTACCTTACCGTGAGACGTTCTAAAGCCGCTAAATAGCTTTCGACTAAGCTTAATGACTAATTTGGAGTTACCGCTTAAAGTGGCCTCCGAAGAACGAATATGCTCGTGATTAATATCACTAATGCATGGTTCCAATATTTGCAAAACAATCCGTTTTAGTTACGCCTATGCGTAGCTATGCGTATAGTAATATATTATACGACGAGGCGTAAACTAAAACCTTTCCAGACTCGTAGTCAGTTTGAGAAAACGGTTTGCCATTTTTGACACATTACGAATCGTACAATATTGGAACCGGACATAAATCACTAGAATAATCATTTCCTTCTAGAACCATTCCGAAAGTTTTTTTTCATAACTTCCAGGATCTTTTCCGAACCCATTCATTGGCTTAAATTGCGATGTGTCCAAAGGACTTTTTAAAAATTAAAACTACGGCAAAGCTTCAATATGTAATGTATGTGATTATGGAAATGGTGTTAATTTTGTTCGTTCGACTTTATTGATCGAATCCATTGAACTCCATCCTCTTTCATTATAATCGGCTCAGAAATTTTGGTGCTACAGTAGATCATAATGCATAATAATTGTAATGTTTTCTCAAGTTTTACAATATTCGAGTAAAAATATATGAGACAAAAACTCAAAAATCAAATTCCATTTATTTATTGGACAAAATACCATAAGATCCTGTTTCTAGGACCTCCTTCTCCTAGCCACGCATTCGTTTTAAATTATAATTTTGTATTTTTCCGAAGTCAGCGTAACGAAATGCTTTTGGCACACATAATACTTATGGGATCGTTTCGGGCGTCTGAATGTCTGTTATCGAATGCATAAATCTATAGGACATATGAGTATTATAGATAATACACTAAACCCGTGTGGCTCGAATAACGTGGAAACATTCTGCTACGGTTTATGTCGTAGATGCTACGATCTGTTAGTATGGATTGGCTACGCGTGATTTGGTTTGGTCAAATCTTTCGTGAAATACTTGAATATGGTGGGAATCCAGATCAAGAAATTAGAATTTTCTTTGATTGTTGCATTAAATCTAGATAAGATTATTGATGATTAAATTTTGTATTAAAATTGAGTTTCATATGATTTATTTGCTATGAAAAATTCATGATATTTATTTAAAGCAACAACTAAAAATTTAGGCTATAAAAATACTTATAGTTGTTTACTATTGGTTATACACAAATTATGCCCACTAAAGTGAAGGAAGAAGTTACAGTCTAAATAATACGAATTATATACTGATTATGAAATATCAATTCATAGTACATGCAACTTCCCTGTCAAACGTTTTAAAAACATTTATTTATTAATCGTGTTCATGAAACAGCATTGTATACCCTTGGTGAAAATAATTTAAGTATCCCTGGTATTGTTCTAATTTTTTAGATATTAGAAATAACAAATAGGCCGCACAAAGTAGGCCGACGATGTCAGCTGCAGTCTGCAATAAATAAGTAACCGTTGTTTAAAATCGAACAGTAAGTTTTAATTTTTGACGAAATATCTAGTTTACCGGTTACTTTGAAAACTGAACATGCTGACCATAATAAGTTATGATTCTATTTAAGATTGGACATATTTGGCAACTATAAAACCGTTACTCAACCGTAACGGATATAACAAAAAGCAGGCCAAGTGCGAGCTAGCCTTTATAGAGTTCCGTACCAACTTGTATTTTTTGATGGAACAACAAATTAGCAGTTTTCCGATTTTTGCTTTAGCTGTACTATATTTTTATTAAATTCAATGCTTCTTGGTTTATAGGATGTATGGACTAGGAACAGTTGACATGTTTTTGATAGGAAAGATACTTTAATTTGATGTTAATTTTAGCTTTAATCGTTTCCAAGAAAAATGGTCCTAACAGATAAAAGAAAGGCACGGAATCCTAAAAACTGTGGAACTCGTGCCAAGAAATGTATTTTATAATTTGTTTTCAATACAAAACGAATACTGTTATGAACGTATTTGGATCTGCTGGGAGTTTGAAGGTGAAAGGTAGAAATACAATAACAGATAAGCAGGCTACAGTTGAAAATTCCATTCACATTTAACGAAAGCCAAAAACAAAGCAGCTACTATTAAATATTTTGTTGTATAAGTTGGGTCGATCAAATAACATTTATGTCAGAATCAGAATCAGAAATTATTTTATTAGCACACACAATCAATACACGGTACATACACATTAAAGTGTGTAAACATTATGTGATCAACTTACGCGTGTTTTCGGATCTTGCTGGTATTTATGCTATATGATATGTGATTTCCAATAGGAGTATGCATCCAATTTACCATTATTGTAATGAAACAATAGGTAGGTACCAAATATTCTATAATGACAGTGTCTGCTTAATAAATTCCAATTCTGGATACTAAAGCAATTTAAGCCTTTGGGCTGTCGTTATGCAATAGTGTAATGGGTTTATCTATAGAACTGAACGGTATCCAAGGAGGCCTTGAACTCTCGCGTGCCAATCGGCCGGTTCACGAAGCCTCGCCTGTGATACCCTGCCTCATACTACGCCGTGATTGTACTTACATACTACACTCACCTTATAGTTCACACTTTCGCTGAGTGTACGCTTGACCTAGCTCTGTCAAGTCTTAGCGGTGGAAGTTTTAATCACTAGAAGCATGTTAGCTTCACGGAGTACTGGTTCGCTCAATTGATTTGTTGTGTTTTACTAGTTCTTAAAAACAAACTCTATTTTCAGTTATTACACTTCATAATGAAGCAGATTGTTACTTAAAACGGCGGTAAGCAAACAAGATTCGCTTTGAGTACTTAATTTTATTGGTACTGCCTCAATAAAATTGTTGGTTTTTGTCACTCATTGCAAACGCTAAAACTAGTACTGTGATACTACGTGGCAATGTTAATGTTGAGACATAAAAAACGGTAACTAGCTTTCGAGATTTTAAAATGACTGCATTTTGTTATAAAAATATGAAAACAATAAGAAAAAACCTAATATTACTTGTAAATGCACCAAAGTTACATAAGTCATATCATATCATATGCCAAGGTCTATATAGGCTACTGTATTTTTAAAATGAACAGTATGTGCATGGCTCCATGATATATCACTACCGATTTGTGAGTACAAATTGCTTTAAGTTATGTAACCATTAGTTATTTTAAATTTTAGGTCAAAAAAACAGAATGCACTTTGACCACTGATTTGGCTTCGAAGTCTACCTGAGAATCTTAATCGATGATCTGAGCTCGATAGAAATTTATGTGTTTATGTATTTAAAAAAAACACAATAATTGAATTGAACATAGTCTCAACGATCGAACCCACGACCTTCACGTACCGCGCCGGCTGCTCTTCCAACTGAGCTAAATGCAAGTTGTCGTAGGCGACGATTTTTTTGTTTAACCCCTGGTAAAAAAGGAAAGGTTTTTGTAAAAAAAAATTCCCTAAGGGGATGAAACAGTGCTCTCTAATTTCACGTGGAGTGGATGAGTTGAAGTATTTTTTTAAGTCATACCGCTTTGCCTTAGCTAGGACTATACTTATTTATTTAATAGGTACTTCAATGAATTTATTTGGTGTATACTAGAAACATATCACGTATATTTATTTGATAGGCATGTTAACTCTTAATTATAAATGGATTCCGTTTTTAAAACTCATAATAATTGTCTGATAACCGATTCAAATTATATATTTAAATTGTTTTAAAGGGTTTTTAAAACAATTTAAATACTTCAGTGTTATAATGAATGGTTATTCTTGAGAATATTTTTAATACATCACCCATTTTTAACAACACGTAGTTGTAAGACAAAGAACCAAGTCATTAAAATAGACATTGGTCACTCTCCTCGCGCAAAACAAATAAAAAATAAATTTTCATACATCATCAGTCACACATACAAAATAGATAATCGACCAGAAGAACACAAATAGGTACCCGTCTTTTGTGATTTTCAGCAAAAATTATAACACATCTATTTAGAAATATGATTATTGAATTAATGAAACACAATTCCAACTATTGTGATATCTTTCAGATTTACCTTTTTTTATGGCCATAGAAAACCATATTATCAACTTTTCAATGGGTTCTTTGAAGGTAGTTTTATTTTTTGTTTAAAAATATGTTATTTAAAAAGGTCGATTTAACTTGCTAAGTTTCTATAGATTCAGTGAAACTGGTTAGAAGTGACAAACAATACTTAATGAATTTATACGTACAAAAATACTTTAAGCCTACTACAAACGAAACAAACAAAACAAAGGCTTCGTTTTTAAGATAAATTGAAAGTTATGAAATTCAGGATTTTGAAAGTGCTTTAATCGCATTCTAAGTGAGTTGTTTGCGATCCTGACAATTAGAAATTGCTATTCGTCATCGGATCCATCATATTTCGTTCTTGATAGTGGGCGGTGGTCTGATTTAACGCTTTTAAGGCGTCATACAAATTGGGACTATATTCAATAAAAATAAGCAATCTCTGTTATTGCGTGCGTGGCGTCCAGCGACTGGGCGTGTTGGCTGGCATTTTGTGGCCCAAGGATTCGGCCGCTGCAGCCCATTTGGCCGCATGCCACACGAAAAAATATTGCACACAAATTGTTTATTACGAGAACCCGTTTCTTTAGAATAAAACTGTATGCGAATGAATGATTATGTCGATTTATGACTGCGTATAAACTTAAAGATGCTATTGTTGGTGCAATGAGTTATATGAGTATTATGAGTTTTCTTCGTTCCCAAATTTACATTCAAAAAGCACTTCAGATTAACGTCCTACTGGCATAAAAAGCCAAAATACATTAAAAGAGGTTCTATTATTTTGTGATAGATTGGAACAAGATGGGTAGTAAATTAAAACTTTCTGAAACTCTTTTTTTACTCGTAACAGAAAGGTGTAATACAAAGAGATCTCTTATACAATTCTTCCAAGTCGGCTTCTAGGTGAGATTGTTAGTAGAAATTCATGGAAGTTTAACCACTGGAAGCGAGATTAAAGCAACAGAATTTGTTTTTTTAAAGAGCGGGGATATAAGGAAGTGTTCAGGTACATACACATATTAATTTTAAATGACAGCGTTCACCCTATATATAATTTACGTAATATGTAACCAAATTAAATAAAAAATATGTTGAATAAAACCAGCGCGTTTACCTATGTATGTGTTTTTTGGGATAAAAAATGTCTTATGTTATTTTCCACTCAAATTCATACTTTAGTAATCTGTCAGTTGACCTGTTGATACATTAATTTATATAAAAATTTAGTATTCAGAGTAGCATACAAAAAATATGTGTGTTGTTTTTATTATATAAGTAGGCCCCAATAATAACGTTCTATTGTAAATACGTAATAGCAAACACTCTTTCTAGTTCATTCGTTATAACCTCCTTGACATAGGTAGATAAAAATTCTAGTAACCTTTAGACTTTCCTGGTTCACTACGCCGTAGGCGACCTATATTTGCAGGTTTATATAAATAGCTTTAGCCAGCTACGAACACAATCACTTTGCAATACTCTATCTCAAAGCCTGTTTAATTTTACAAGGTATTTTTAAGAAGCTCATTATAGACACAAAATATAAAAATCTACCAAATAGACGCAACCATTTTACAAATATTACAAACAAATAAGCATGAATATTCCACTTAATTTTAATTACATATTATATATGGTTTAACCAAATAATCAACCAAAGGACTATTATTTTTTTAGTAATATGTCTATAAAATATGTAGACATGCATGCATATTCTAAAAATGTTATTTCATGTGTTATTCAGAGATATGCATTATTAATAAGCTTGTTTCAGGGTTCGCTGGGCTTGAAAGATATGCCTTCATCTACGTAGACTTCATTTTTGTCAACAACTAAACTTTTATTGATCGTAGTAGTTTGATTAGGTAAACTGATTTAAAAACATGTTTGATCAGATATATGGTAAGAAAATCGGACAAAACCGCAATTCGAAATGGTGTGTCTTTGTGCACCAGATTAATAGATACTCTACCAATTCGTATGTTGGTATTATAGTAATTGAAGTTAGGTAGTGAAAAGTGACATAAAATGTCATTCATAGTTCCCTTCACAAGCTCCATTCTTGCTGTCTGTCTCTATAAACTTTAAAACTACGAAACGTTTGTGATGCGTTTTTTTACACAGATAAAGTACTTCAAGAAGAAGATTTATATGTAATGGTATAATACATTTTAATTAAAATAAATAAATAAATATTGGACAACATCACATACATTGCTCTGATTCTGTGGTAAGTAGCTTAAGCACTTGTGTTACAGAAATCAAAAACAACGACGGTACCACAACACCCAGACCCGAGACAATATGGAAAAGTTCGTTTCCCATATTGACCCGACCGGGGATCGAACCCGGAACCTCAGAGATGGCACTCGCCAAAGCCAGGCCTCTGGGCTACGGAGGTCGTCAAGTTATAATAATAATAATTGTTTCTTGGCAAAAACAAAGGCAAGTTACAGAAACGGTGACTTCTGCACTAAGCTCGAGGCCTGTAGGTATCGCAGTAGTCGATGAGTGAGCATGATCCTAAATACAATTATAAAACAAAGTTTATACATTATATATTGTTATACATTACCTATAGTAAAAAAGGAAATAAAATATTAGAATCTACATTGCACCCGTGCGAAGCCGGGATGAGTCGCTGGTATAAATGAATAATGCTACATTTCGTATTATTTTTCTGTACAGGTGAACTTTCATCAAAAAATGTATTAGACCAATATTAAATAATTTTAAACGATCCATTCCCGCTAGAAAATATCACAATAACGGCCTCAACCAATCGAATAAAAATTTGTAAATAAGTTGGCGTTGTTTTGCTTTACTTAAGACTACTTACCTATCTGATTCTTTCAAATATTCTTAGCTAGTAGTTACTCCTAACTCCTAGTTAGGTTAAATTAAACTGTGCAACCTTGCTAAAAATTGTGTAAGTAAGCAAATTATTAATACTCACCACCTTCTCTTCAACGATATCATTATTGTTGTTGTTGCTCCCATATTTTAAGGCACCGTTTTCCATGACCACAACTGATAGTCGGGTTCACTTTGATTATGTATTACATTAGTTTTCGTAAAACATTGTTTGTGGCCGCTCCTTGTATACCAATTAATGCATTTTTCTATGAATAGTTACAATTTAAACGTTAAGAATATGGTTTGCAAAGTAGAGTAACTCATGCGCGCGTATCAATTAGTGTGTTTAAGTTTAAAATAATGTGAACAGTACTAGTTTTTCTAACATAACGCTCACTATTTATAAGGAAGGAAGGAAGAGTTTAAACTACACTTATAACCAATTATCCATTAACGGATTTACTTATTAACCTTGAAAATTTGAAGATAAACTGAACTATATTTTAAAACTTTCGCAATATAGAGATTTAGGTTGACGACAATCTAAATCATAAAAATATTGATTGTTCTGTAGCTTAACAACGCCGCGACTTATTTGAAATATCCTTTACAGTAAAACGCGCCCGATGCCGGCAGTTTTAATGCTAGCTATTAAGGTTTCAATTTGCGGGATACTTTTCCGGCCTAGTGCCTGATACTACCAAGCGATCTCTTCCTTAAGCAAAGACTCTAAAATAAACGAATATAGTCACATGGTATAAGAACAAAGTTGAATGACAAACAAAAGTTATAGATAAAGTAAACTTTGCGACGGTCAATCCAAGTTTAACAAAAACTAATTTGGACCCAAAAGTTTTTAGAACCACTGTTTTTTTATGAGAATAAAGCACTAATTAAGTAAAGACAGATTATGTAACCATAATAATAAGTGACCGTTGCTATGTTACTTTTCTTTGTAAACACATTTCTTTGTTCATTAACACATAAACTTTTAAACTAAGTAGTAAAAGCACTTTTTAATTTGTTGCATCTCACGTCCAGCCTCCGGTCAGTTGGAACTTAGCGTCTTTTGTTATCACTAAAAACTTCAGCACTTCACGTAATTAGTTGTTGAATTACAAAACTTTTGTGTAGCGGTTTGGGGTCGAAAGGCACAGTTATTGCAGGGTGTATGTGTATCATAGGCATGTTGCAGTGTGGTAGATATATTGAATGGTGAGCATTGTGTTGTGTGTGCGGCCGGGTGCAGGTCGGGCGGGCGCTCCGCGGACCGCGTCACACTGCGGTGCGGGCGCGCGGCGGCGCGGGCCGGCCTCGCCCGCATACGCGCGCCCACCACCGCCGGAACACCATACCCGCTACGCACCATCATTTATTATTGACAGAGGACCTTGGACTATATACTACAATTCTTTCTTCTTTGCATACTGAGGTTTAGTAGGTCAATGGCTATTAGGTGATATTTACCAGGCACATATTTACCTGGAACCTTAATTGGTTACAAACTATTTTTTAGTTATCTGCATAATATACGTGTATTCACTTAATTAGGTCATTGTTCTTAATTGAACTTTGTTTAGTAATTAACCTTATTTTACTTTTGCACCAAATAATAATAGACTTCAAAAGTCCTATTTTTTTTTTACTTTCTTGTACGTACTGGAAGAATTTGTTTCATGCTTAATGTCACATACAATGTAGGTCACTGGGAAGTTATAAAATGAAGAAGAACGATCTTTATGCTTACTTAATATAAAAAGATAAATGGCGCAGCTTTTATTATTATTAAAAATATCGAGTTGGTCTTCGCAGTGAGTGTTTTGATTTAATTAATTTCAAATTTTTATTACTTTAGTTTCTTATGAATTTGTAAAAGGTAGTGATGATACACCACTCAACGTGGTAGGTAGATTTTTTTGGAATTCTCTCTCTGTTTTGTCAAAAATGTATTTTAATTTTCATATTTTTTTAATGTGTTCAATGTCACATGCACTATTTAGGCGGCACAGATATCTATATACATACACTCGAAAAATTTAACTTTTTTTTCTAAAGCAGTGGAGTAAAACAACCAAATATATTTCGATGGACTTTACTTAAAACCTTTATTTTATGTCTGCATTAAGATCGCAAGTTAACATGTTTAAACTTTATTATTGATTACTCACAAAATAAATCCTATACCTACGTCTGAGAAAAATTATGTTGGCAACAGACACACAAAGAGCAATAAAAAGATATGGAAGTTTTAAATTTTTTAATGGTTTTGTTTTTTAATTTGGCATACAATCCCTTTATGTATTTTCTAAACTTAAAATTAAAAACTAAATCTGTAAATAACATAACGCGCCGAGGTTTCTTCTTTTACACAAATAAAAATTTGTGACTTTTTCCTTAAGAGTTGGGTTATCTGTGATGTTAGGAATAGTGAAATTTAAGTATCCCCTTAGGTCCAAAGTGCGAGTATTTGAAACTGACAAGTATTGGGAGAAAGTAGGTAATTTATAATTTAGCTAAATTTTGAGAATCATATACTCGAGTTTTATTCTAGGTTTTTATGTATTAGGACATTTCATCTAATGGTAGGTAAATTTCTTTTTCTAGTTTTATATTGAAATAGCTTTATATAATATAGATGTAAGCAGTTTACGAAGACTTGCACTTTGTATGGCTCGTTAAATCGACATATATTTTTATTTCGGAACCGATAGGAGTAAGACCGTGGTTTGTGAATTCTATTTCCAAATGCGAAGTTCTATGTGGTTCTATCTATAATAAAACGCCGGTTTCGAGATTCGAACAGAACTAACTTTTTATTTTTCTTCAACTTATATCCATAGACAGTCATAGACAATTATAAGACAGATGCATAAACATTTCAATAAAGCACCAATAGATGGTGTTACCAGTATTTAAGCATTAAACAATTATTTGCCTATAAATTCAACACTATCTCTATCTATATTGTAATAAAGGATTTCAAATTTCAAATAATAAAATAAAATACAAATTTAAAAATAAAATTGTTGTTTGATAATATAATCGATTGACTGAAAATGGAGCATTTTTTTCAATCAAACATACTTTTAAAAGTAAAGTAATGAATACAATCATCTAGAAACAACGATGATAATGATGGATGATTAACGATAACCATTATTAAGGCAACGATAACGCGCCTTTTTTACTCGTGTGTGCGATATATTAAGATAAGGTATAATTTGTCTAGCTTGTGCTAATCACACGTGTAACTTTTGATCATCATTTGATCAACTCCGCTGTTTTTGGTATATTGTGTAAAAAAGGTAGTATTCGAAATGCAAAACTAACTCAGCTTATTACTATGATGAATTTGGAATTGTATGCGACTTCGTTTGCATTATTTCGGGATAATAAGCATGGATGCTATTATATCACTAGAGATAATATTATGCTAAGAGGCTACAAACCAAAAATTAAAAAGAAACTTTAAAACACTGTTAACAGAGTTTTCATACTTGAAATACTTGATCATATTTGCTTTTGATAAAATAACAATCAAAATCATTTTTTGATGCCATAACTACGACTATAGGTCACGGGGTAGGTCCCGTGATATTGTCAAGGTGATATTCATATTTAGGTACACACTGTGCAGCTGTGCCGGCGACTTCGTTCGCGTGGACTACATGAGTTTGAATTTATTTTTTCTGATATAATAGTAGCCTTAATAATTTCTTATTACATTAGCTACCTGCCAATAAAATAATTTAAAAAAAACCGAAACAAACAGACAAAAATTAAATAATGTTTTTTTGTTTGGTAGGTATATCTAACAGACACTGCAATTTTATTTATATCTATATTAATAATTTCATCAAGGGGTACGGTAGACTCGATCGAAACCTTAGATAAATCACAAAGCACAAAAAAGAAAGAAGTTTTAGTTCAATCAAATATAATTTAGTTTTGCAAAGTGATTTACTTTGGTTGATGATACCTATAACATTTTGTTAACATAAATCTTTACTGAATTTTAGTGCAATTCTATATTGAATGTATGTTTTCAGGGTACCGTATCCAAAGGGTAAAAACGGGGCCCTATTTTTAAGACTGTCGGTTCGTCCGTCCGTACGTACGTCTGTCTGTCACCAATCCGCATCTCAAGAATCGTGATAGATAGTTGAAATTTTCACACATTATGTATTTCTGTTGCCACTATAACAACAAATACTAAAATAAAAATAAAAATATTATTTAAGGAGGGCACCCGTACAACAAGCGTAATTTTTTTGCTCGATATTAATAAAAACTGTTGTTGGACGCTTAAAATATTCACAGAATATTAAGTTATATTTTTACTTCAATAATATATAATTGTGTCTAATGTAGAATAGATAATGGTACGGAACCCTTCGTGCGCAAATTCGATTCGCACTATGCCGGTATTTCATCGGATTTCACCCGAAGCAAAGCCGGGTTTTCATCTAGTATGTCTATAAATACCGTAATCTATGTAACGGATGCTTGATGTATGTATTAAAACAAACATAGGTACCTACGTAAAGTTGCTGCGGACGTGGTTTTATAGGTTTTATAGGGTTTCAGGTGAAGACGAAATATATTGAAGATCAACAAAATGGTAATGTAACTTACCAAAGTTATCTCCTTTTATGGTAATAGGTTTTCTCTAGAAACACCAGTGTCTAGAGAAAACCTATTACCATAAAAGAATCATAGAAATCGGTTCTATGATTCTTGTTTTATTGAATTGGAAATTATGGAAACTTTTTTCATTAGAGTTCTATAAACGTAAGAGTAGACAAATATAGTCACAAAATACCGGACTGCTAAGCTATCGGGAGTTACACGTATTATGCTGTCGTGGGATACATTTCACCAGGGGACACCGTCATCATATATGATTTCTGTAAACCTTTAACAGTTGTAGCTGCTCACGACCGGCTTAAAAACCCAGCGAAGTGCGAGTCGGACTCGCGCACGAAGGTTCCGTACCATTCTCTATTCAACATTAGACACAATATTGAAACCTTTTTTTTAGTTTCCCCTGACTTGAAGTCTGTCTATTACTAACATCGAACAAAATATGGCTAAAAATAACGTTTGTTGTATGGGAGCCCCCTTTGAATATTTATATTATTTTAATTTAATTATTTAAGAAAATACATATTTAAACATTCTGTGAATATTTCAAGCGTCCAACAACAGTTTCTTTAATATCGAGAAAAAAATTGGAAAAAAATCACGTTTTATGTACGGGAGCCCCACTTAAATATATATTTTATTTTGTTTTTACTACGAGTATTTATTTTTATAGCGGCAAAAGAAATACATAATCAGTGAATTTTCAACTCTCTAGTTATCACGGTTCTTAAGATACAGCCTGGTGACAGACAGACAGACAAACGAATGGACGGACGGACGCACGAGCGGACGGACATTCAGCGAAGTCTTAGTAATAGGGTCCCGTTTTTACCCTTTGGGTACGGATACCTAAGAATGGAGTAATTTCTCCCGTTTTCTCAACTTTTCCGTTTACTGGTTAGCTCCTATTGATTGTAGCGTGGTGAAAAGTAGACAATAACCTGCTCAGGAGTATGAAGAATAAATGTACCAAATTTCGTTAAAATCCGTAGAGTAGTTTTTGTTTCTATTCAGAACGAACAGACAGACAGAGAGACAGACCGACAGACAGACAGACATAAATTTTACTGATTGCATTTTTGGGCATCAGTATCGATCACTAATTACCCCCTGATAGTTATTATGGTAAAATATTTAATGTACAGATTTGACCCCTCCACAGATTTATTTTAAGTATAGAGAAAGGAGCCATCAGTAAAATTTCACTTATCTATTATAATTTTTTGGTATTTTTTATTTTACTTTTTTTGCATGCACCGATTTTTTAACTACGTTTTAGGTGCGATATACTTATTTTAAAAATATCTGTTCGAGTTTATAGATATGAATCAAATAAAATAAAAAATTACAATCAGCGGTTAAGGCTATGCGTTGATCCATTAGTCATTCAATACAAATAATTTTATATTATCAATAAATATATCCAAAAGATTCATTAGTATATTTTTGCAAACGGATGCACAATCTTCACTTAAATAGGGCCATATAATATGTAAATATCTAACGTTTTCAACGTTTTATGTCAACTTATTGGAATCTAGCCTAGGTGGATTTTGTGTGGACCTGTTTTGGGTTCATCTTATTGATAACCATCAAATAGTTCATCGTGTCATTATCATCATTTCAGCCTGTTACTGTCCACTGCTGAACATAGGCCTCTCCAAACGATTTCCTGCGCGATCGGTCCATTGCCACCTGCATCCAACGAGACCCAGCAATTTTTACTAGGTCGTCAGTCCATCTGGTAGGTGGCCGTCCCACACTGCGCTTGGTGGTACGTGGTCTCCACTCAAAAAATCAAACAGTTACAATGTAAATACTTATGTACTAATCTTAAGCCGTAGTTGATATGTATCTCGTGTTCCAAAGCCTAGTTAATTATCTTGCGGCCTTATATATCAGTCATTGTAAAAGTTTATAACTATTGTTGTGTCTATGTATTTACACTGAGTCTGATATGAGTACAGATAATGATAATCTAGGATAACTAATGCCAAGACTTTATAACTACTGTAAAGATGTTAAAGCGGTTTTAATTAGTTGTCCATTAAATTGTGATTAGAAAAACCACAGGCCGAATGAATGTCATTCGAAACTATGTCATGTTACTCTGATGATTAAAATAGTAAAGACCACAAGGTCTTACTAACAGACAACAACATAATTATTTGATTTTAAGTTAAATTTTTAGTACCTATATGTAATCCTAAGAGCCCCATAGGCGTTGACCGATAGAACGTCAACAAAGTGATCAGATGTTTTTTTGAGAATTGAAAAGCCACTTGAAAACAAACAAAAAACATAAAGCCTTTTGTATGTAGTATATAGACGTACATTTTTTTATAATATGAATCCAAATCAGACTCAATGTTGAGAGAGCATTAGATTTGCATACTGAAATTCGAATTGGCATTGTATAAAGCCTAATGTAACACTGGTAGTACCATTGTTTTTAATGTTTCATATCCGAGTGGGGCGGGCCACGCACCCTGCTCGGCGGAAATAACGGTGGTTAGTTTATTATCATTAAAAACAAAGCTGTTATGTAATATGTATATTGCGACTGCGTTTCGATTGTTTTAAGATGCGTATCCTAATTTTTTTCATGTGAAATGCAGAGTTCTTTGGCGAATTTTGTTAAAGGTACTAAAAATGCTATATAAATAGAATGCTATTTTGTTCAGACATTTATTAAACTAATTTTATTTTTCTTTTTATTTCTTTTAAACTATGTTTCACCCAAAGATAAAGCGACAAATTCAGTTTAAGCCTTGTATGATCTAGTATTAAGCATAGGTATTATATATTAGTAGGTATATTTTTTAATTGGATGAGCCTTTATACAACCTGGCTTGTAGTAGATTATTTGGTAGGCGTAGTAATAATAATAATTGTATTATTATTACTACGCCTACCAAATAATATAAAAGTAATTTTAATAGATTCTTGAACGAATCTTATACCTACTAACTGAGAGTTGCACAACTATCTATTGGAACATAATATATAAATGATTGGAACGGTTTAGTGGTGGTTAAATCTGTCAAGCGCCACATATTCTGACGTACAACAGCTGACGACTATCTCACCTTAAATAGTCAATTGTCCGATAACGAACTTCGATTAATTCGATAAGTTGAATATGTATTCTGACATTTCACTTAGAAAAGTGTCACGTGATATTGAAATAGGCGTGAGAGCCTTCCGCTCCTCCGCAAGCCCGGTAAAGATGAGAAGGCCATCTGCGGCCATCATCTATCTATAGTCAGTTAGGAAAAAAAAAGTGATATTGAAATGTCAATCCCATTTAATTTAAACGATATCGAAATCCGACAACTGCCTTTTGGCTAGGCCCCAGGTACTTCTTTGCAAGCAAAGCAAAAAGATGTTACAAAAGCTACCCGTTTAAATGCTTGAACAGTCGCGTAAAAACTGATGAGCGTTTAAACGAATCGTAAAGGGTATCTTTAGGGTACGGATGTACGCAATAGTATCAGAGGCGTTTCCTCGCTTTTTCTGCAGCTTCTGCGATTTGTGTAACATTGTACGAGTACCTGTCGTAACGGGAATGCAGGGTATCAATGTGGTCCGGTTTAGATAACGAATATTTTAAAAGATGCCAAAAATATCATTCATGCCCAGTTCCGATATTTGAAAAATTATCCGTTCTAATTACGGATAGTAATAAATTATACAAGGCGTCAGCTAAAAACGACCGACAGACGACTGATAACAGTTGATAGGGAAAGTATATTATGGAACGGTATTAACGACTTGTAGTCGGAGTAAAATGGATACCAGTCGTTTTTAACACATAACGAACCGTAAAATATTGGAATCGGGAGGAATAAGTCGATCGCAACCGTACCTCACCTTTTTTGATATCTCACAAACTCAGAAAATCGTCCCAGGAAGGCAGGTAACTTATTTATTTTCGCATCGAAAAAAGGTCTAATGAAAATAATTATATTAACTACGATAGTTTTGCTAATTCCTACAAAAACTAATTTCTAATTCAGAATGCAAACTAACGTTCATCAAAATAAATATGTAGTAGGTAGATGATAAAACCTCTTTAACGCGTAGAAAATTTTTTAAGGCATATACTTATTATGCGTACCTTGGGCGGTTAGTTGAAATTGGATTACCTACTAATATTATTAGGTATAAACTTCTAAAATAATGAAAAATACAATATTTATTTTGCCTACATGCGCTTATATGTCTATTCAAAGAAAAAAAGTACTTTAAAAAATATTACAAAACCAAATTCAATAGATATGGAGGCGACCAGATCATTTATCATCGCTCGAATGGCCCTCTCCTCCTTCGTCCTCGGATTGTAACGCATTTGAATATCGGTCCAGACTAGACCAGACATATGTAATGACGTCGTAAAAAGTAGCTAAAATAAATCAATTTTGCCATTTTTGACATCTGTCAGATCCCGTATGTTTCTGACCGCATATATCATAAATAGTAAAGGTTCCAATATCAAGCCCTAGGGCACTCCCGTGATTAAAGGAGCGCCAGCAGAGTTTGTTTGGTTCATGCTAACTTTTTGGGTTCGGTCAGATAGGATTGTATTTGACTAAGCGCATTATTCAAAACACCTTATTTTTGCAGTATCCATAGCCATTTTTTTGATCTGTACAATCGAATGTTCTTGATAAATAAATAAAAATACCAACGGCATCCTGCTTCTTATCCCATGCATCAAACACATGCCTGATTAGATGAAAAAATAAATATATCAAATGAGACATGAATATGTAATCGAAATCCTATGGCTAGAACCAAAATGACAATAATAGAAACAACCATAGATTTAACTAACAAAAAAGGTGCGTTGCCTATATTTTATATTTGTAAAGGTATGTTGTTGCTTCTTATGTTTCTATAACTGTAATTATGGTTATAGGTACCAATTTATTCGATTGAAGTTATTTGCACTCGTATCAGTTTTAGTACAAGTCGACTGCAAATATTATACTTAATCTCTAATTGATTTATTACAATCAATGAAATAAATGAATTACTTGTTTACAAATTTAGATTTGTGTTTGAAGTACCGCTACGGTGTGTTCAGTTAATACATAGTGTATGACAACAGTGAAAAAAGAACAATCAAGGAATCTTTATATTACAAAAACAAATCAACCTACTCCAAGTTGTAAAACTTTTATAGCATTATTTTGGTTTTGTTGCTTTTTTAGAAATACCAGTTTCTAAAATTGTTAATGGAATAACTTTTTTGCCTTTGAAATTGAACAATAAAAATTACACCTCTAAAAACAAACATTGCCTACGTTGATTTAACACATGGTATTATATAATTACTATATAATTAAACTTAAAAATTAGGTAGGCAGCCAATTATGTATTAAATCAATTAAATTGACGTCGAATATTTATTTTTTAAATATTTACAGTACCTATCACAATAATGCACTAAAGATTAGTGTAAGGTCATTATTTCAAAGAATATAATTCAAGAATAGTTATATTTTATTTAAGACAATAACACAAGTTACACAATATTAGGTTACAAAAACAAATTAGCCCACTTAACACCTGTAAATTTTATTACCTTCTTAGTCACGTCATCTTAAAGATTACGAAAAAATTACTAATCACGCTTACAGTGCACTGTTGATCGGTATATATATCAAATATAGATTAGCCCTCAGTAGGCAAGTACATGTCGACCGAAAGAGACGCCGACGCACACATAGCGCACAACTATATCACACTGCGCCCAACCTGATTGTTTCAGTTTGATAAACAAATCTAGAACAATGTGAAAAAATTGCAAAAGACTTATTATTAGGAAGTTTTAATTATTATATAATTGTGAACCATACATTATAGTGTAACTTACTTAATTTACTTGTTATCAAAATGGATATAAAAAAGGAAAAAGTGATGAACGGAAAGTCAGCCAAAGATGAAAAACAATACAGTTACGAATCTCCTTTAACAAAATCAGTGCCAAACATTTTCTCTAGATTCTTATTTTTGTGGATGTGCCCTATTTACTACAATGGAACGAAGAGAGACTTGGAAGAGTACGATTTGGTGCCTAGTAAAAAAGAGTACCACTCTAAGGAAGCTGGTGATCTGTTAGAAAAGTAAGTTTTTTGATATTACCCTGAAGTTAACTATCTGCCACTCCAACTATAAAAATCTGTAAATTTTTTACAAGTATTGTATTTCCGTAACCTTAGCTTTACCGTTTAAGTTCGTGCTAAGGGTAGGTACTGGTTTGTAATGTAATATATTTGCATATCATTGCCAAAATATAGTATTTTGAACGAACTAAGTGCTGAATTTGTTTTCTTATAGTAAACATTTAGGTCATCCAAAAAAAATCCTCGAATCTTTTATTTTACACACCATAAGAGTGTGTCGTGAGCGTCGCCATAAAGTTCGTGTATGGGCAAACAGAAATCATGGCAATAAGTATTGTTGCAGTTAAATATGATTTAAATGTGTATATATATATTTAATTTTATATATTTAAATTATTTACTTCACTAAAAGGAAACCCATTGAGCAAATAAATAATTAAACAAAAATATATGTCGAGACGTAAAAAAGAACAACAATAGTTGATTAATCAAAGAACGTTAATAATCTGGTTCTTTAATGCTCAAGTCTGATGGGTCAAAGTGGGCTCTACAGTAATACCTCTATTATGTATCTGATTAAAGTACCTAAGTGTCTTCTTACTCGTAGGTGGTAAGTACTATCAAAACGAGATGTATCTGGCAATATCTGACCAGTGGAATTAGATTATATTCTCGTATTCAATAGTTCAGTTACACGCGTTATCGGACATTATTTGCCAATACTTACTTTTACAAACACTTTAAGTTATTAGTCAATTGAACTGTTCAGAATTATGTGAATAATACTAATGCCCGGTTCCAATATTGAGGTCCCGGTTTAAGATTGTCAAAAATGACAATCCGTTTTGCTCCAAGTGACTACGAGTTGTTATACTGTTCCATAATTTACTTTCCATATCAGCTGTCATCTGTCGTCTGTCGGTCGTTTTTGGCCTTCGTCTCGTATAAGTTTTTACTATCAGTAAATTAAATGGATCGTTTTTCATGTATAGGAATCGGGCATAAAAGTCCATGTGTTATCCCAATATAAATTTGGATCTGAAATAAATGTGTAAGTTAAGTATATACCATATTATGTCCCTAACATACGCAAAACATAGAATTAGTGCGTACAATATGTCACATACATCGTGTTCCACCTTTCTAGTTTTCATTTCAACAGAAAAAAGGTTCTGGTATGAGTATGGTTTTCTAATAACGATGTTGATTTGATGAATCTACGACCACTAATGACCGCTGTGTTGTTGCTATTATTGGTTAAATATTAGGAAACCGGATATAGCCGTCCAGGAATCTATTTGGTTGAAAATAAATTCCCTGCAATTATTAAAAACGTAGTTTATTCATGACATGCGCATTTAAGATTAAAGTAACATTCTTTCATTTCATAGCTCCAGCTCCGATTTATTTTTTTTTTTTTAAATTCTACTACTTTATTTTTGGCGGAACGAAGCTTTGTGCTTAAGCTATTTGAGTAATATGTATAACACAGGTCAGTCACCGAAACTTGGCGTGTACTTCGTATTGACATATGACTTTTGCTTAGGTATCTGAATAATTTTTAAGCCTTATGTAACACTAAACAAAAAAGGCATTAGAGTACTTGTTTTAGTGTGACTTAAAATATTAAAGTTATGTTGTTACTAGTACTATTTCAAAGCAAGACGTTAATTAATATTTTTACTTAAAATTTATTGCACGTACATAAAAAGTACAAAATGCGGAAGTAATGCTTAGTCACAAGCGGAAAGCGGAAAGTATTATAGCGATTTGAAGTCGTTAGTAAGTTGTCGGATAATTTTATATCAAGACTTTCATTTTGAACTAGAACTCAAGTAAAAAATATTGTGAATAACGTTCGATTTTTATTATGAATTCTTCCTCGAAAATTCTGAGGTTTTCATTTTTCACTTGCGTGACACGATCTCTACGAAGTATCAATTACTAGCTGTCTCCATAACATGTAATTAAGGGTAATAACTGGGTATTTAGAGCGCAACTTGGCCTCTCTTCCCCAATAAAAAATTGAGGCTGTTAAATGAAAATAAATTTCATAACATTTTAGCGTAATTTTG
This sequence comes from Glyphodes pyloalis, assembly GCA_037074685.1. Taxonomy (NCBI): domain Eukaryota; kingdom Metazoa; phylum Arthropoda; class Insecta; order Lepidoptera; family Crambidae; genus Glyphodes; species Glyphodes pyloalis. Next base: position 3,772,186 of record JAYKKO010000015.1, on the reverse strand, counting down.
TGAATTTTGTTGGAACAACTGTTACAAATCAAGCTTGAATCTATTTTGAACAAACCCAATAACTACAAATATTTGACGAAGAGTCCATAGCTGAGATATTCAATGAATGGTTTTCATAACGTTGAAATGTAAGTAGCACTTTGTTAATTTTATAACAAAATTCGTTATTTTAGTGCACATTATAATTGGCGAGATTAAACAAAAGACAATCATCGATTTTTAAAAATTCTCATTTGGCAATTTCAGTGCTTAACTACAATAGTGTATTTAACAAGTGTACCTATAATATGAATTTTGAAATAACTTGATAATTGTGAATGTGCCGGTCTGAGCGCACACCAAAAATAAACAATGGTGACTCAACATTTCGTTTTTAAATGCTTATAGGCCACAAACACAATTATGGTAAAAATTTAGAACAAAAGGAAAGTGTCAATATTTTACTTACTGTTGTAAATAGATAAGATAAATTAATATATGTTAATTCTCAAATGTGTATATTTATCAGTTACTTCATGTTGATTCGGTTGATTTGAAGGTATGTTATGTTCATGGTCCTATATATGATCCAAATAGGTTTAGTTTGGTCTAATGCATTCATGGAAATAGTGAACAACACGCTCTCCACCTCAATCTGTCCAAATTTTCCATGTGAAGTTGGATTTTATGTGCTTAACAAAGGTAGGGCATAGCGATTAACGCTTGAACTGGAGCAGCCTGACTTACGAAATACCTCCACGTAACAGAAGACCGCAGCCAAATCACAATCACTTCGATGTTGTTGTTTTCCTGCGCCTGAGTAAGGTCTCCAGAGGTCCTGGTGCTACATTAGTAGCAGGGATCAAGCCTTCAAGGTAAGGGCGACAAGTCCAGCCACTATTATGCTGTACTTGTCGTCCTTAAGCTAGGACCTCATTATTACTTAACATTAGGCAGGATGATGTCAATCTTGAAGTGCAATTAAAAAAATATACATAATATGTATTTGACGATCACGGCTAGTTGGATTTTGTGTACCTACGTGCTTACAATATCACGCTTTATTGTTATTTTTTCTTTCAATAGACGGTAAAAACTCTTCCAATTTAATGCACTTTCTTCACCTTATATAATTATTTCTACTATTACTCATAAACGTGATCGTTGTGGTCATTGAATAACTCTATAAACAGCGACGGCTACTGAATTTTGATGCTGGCGAGCTACAAATCATTGAAATAATCTTCGAATCAAACGTGAAACAAGGCTATTGTACAGTTTGGTTGGATACTTTGTGAGTCGCGACCTTTGGTGTTTACATTTTGATTATACCGAGCCTATAAAATACGCTCAAACGATATCGGGGACAAGGGGAAGTAGTTCTAATTTCCGGTCCAGCCGTCTGACAGATTTTGGTTGATCACTAGACAGATAAAGTGACTATAAGGTTCATTTCTTAATTGTGGAGGTCGGAACCCTAAACACAAATTGAATGCATATAGTTTTGTTAGTATTTTATTCCAGGCACTGGTTGATGGAAGAAGCTGCAGCCAAGGCCAGTGGCAGAGAGCCGTCCCTCATCAGAGCGATGACTAAAGCCTTCGGGTGGTCATTTATACCCGGCGGGATTATGCAGTTTATATATGTTGCAATAAGGTATTTAATATTTTAAAGATTATGTGTTTAATTAAGATATAATTGATAGCAGTTATAAACTAAAGACTTGCTACTTATTTACTAAAAGCGTGTTCAAAATAATAATTAAGGCTAAATTAGCTAACTTAATTAAGATCACCTACGTTTGAAAATACTTTTTATTTCTTATCTATTATCCACAAAGAATATTCAATAGTTAACTAGGTATATAGACACATTGAAAAATTGACAGCTGTATTTTTACGCTAATTAAAATCAGTAACATCCAATTACCGAAGCAGCACTTAAAAATTAAATAAAACGCTTTAAAATACATACAGTTAAAGATATGTTTATACTGTTGATTATTACAGAATTAATTAATTATATAATGAATACTGGGAAATATAATTTTGAATGTGACTACGAGACCTAAATAATATGTAGGTACGAACAAACATTGTACAGAAGTCAATACCTAACATATACACAAACTCGTAATACCTAACTGCGATTGGTGATGATGATGAAATTTTAACGATAGGTATGTCATAGTAAATTGACCAACTCTTTCCATCTTTTCACACACACACATGTATTCACACAAACACTCACACACACTCAGTCCCACAGGCACATACATACACGACTGTACCTAAACACTTACATACAAACACACACCAATCACTACTAACATTATCTACTTAGTTTGCTATATGTTTTGTTTCTGTTTTTTTTTACCGTTCCTATACTGTTCGCGTAACTAAAACTGGCTTACTCTGCTTATAGTTAGGGGCCTGGTGTCCTGTATAACAGGTTCTCAAATAAGATATTAGTATTCCACTAACCTAACTCTAGTTAAGAATATTTGTGTAGAGAGATAAATGATTATTCTATTCTATTCTAATTATTATTTGGCGACCTAGTCACTAAATAGTGACTACGGAGGTCGCCAAAACAAAAATACCGCCTGACACCAAAGTCGGAGCGGGCAGTATTTCGGCGTCGCGCCATCTCTGTGGTCCCGGGTTCGAACCCTGGTCAGGGTGATATGGGAAAGGAACTTTTCTGTATTGTGGCGGGTCTGGGTGTTGTGGTATCGTCGTTGTTTCTGATGTCTGTAACACAAGCACTTAAGCCACTTACCACAGAATCGGAGCAATGTAGGAATGTGATGTTGGTGAATATTTATTTAACCATATGGTAGAAGAAAAAATACATGTCTTATATTTTGTAGTAATCTAACTGTCGGACTGAACATATTTTTAGTCGTTTACCCTAGTGTATTTTGTATTCCTTATTGAAACATATTTAAGGTTTCATGGACACCAAACAATGTTAGTTTCGCCATGGCCGTCTATCAGTTTACGTAGAGGCCTATTTGAACACAGTAAAAAGTTAGTAGGTACACATTTAACTAAAAAAGATAAAGCAAGGAAAGAAAATCATAGGATGACATTTAACACAGAGTAGGTAAGTTCTTTGTGAGAATGAAGACTCTACCTTTTAACAGGACGTTCACTCCGCTCCTGTTCGGCGAGCTGCTGATGTACTGGTCGGTGAACTCGACGATGTCAAAGGAGACGGCGTCCATATACGCGGGCAGCATGATCTTGGCCAACTGGTTGGCCGCGTTCTTCAACCATCACGGCTCACTCTACTGTCAGCAGTTCGGCATGAAGCTGCGGGTTGCGGCCAGCTCGCTTATGTTTAGAAAGGTTACCTCTATATTTACATAGTTATGTTTTCTGATTCTAATAGATTAGACGTATAGGGAACCCTAATACTACATCTTAAGGTCTTAACTCGCCCTTGCTAATGTGATCTACTATTACTCGTTTTTGTAAATGAAGGATGTGTCTAGTTTGCATCGCGTTTAACATGCAACTGAATCATGATTTCATCACTTTATATTGCAATCGCACTGTACGAAATAATTGTATCAATTTTGCGAGATTTATTAGTTTTTTTACTACAGACGCATTTTACAAGCAATTCATTTTCAACATTCGATAATTTTAGTAAACATTTACGTATCCTTTCTTAACCAATGATTGTCATTACTTGTGAACCGGGTGCATATTTCAGCCGGACTAGCAAATATAACATAAATTGAGTTAACATTATCTTATTAAATAAAAATAATCTGTACAGTTAAATAAAAATATCCAATAAACAAAGATGGTACTTGTGGTGAGGTGCCCAAAATGCTGGCTGCATTTCCTCATTGAACGGCGAATTAATATTGAATAAGCTAAAAGAGCTCCATATAATTTACTTGCGTGAACCATTCTTAAGCTACCAGGATACCTAGCTTAAATTTGGATTACTTAGTTTATGTAATCCTAACTCAGATATTACTAGTATTTTACGGCCATGATCTGAAGGTTTAATGGTAATTTAAGTTCTTTTGTTGTAGATAATGCGAATGAACAATAGCTCCCTCAACGATACAGCGGCAGGGAAGGTGGTGAACATACTTTCCAACGACATGCAGCGGTTCGACCTCGGGTTCCTGTTCCTGCACTACGTGTGGATCATCCCGTTGCAGCTAGCCACCGTGTGCTACTTGGGGTATATGCAGGCGGGGTACGCAGCGCTCATCGGTATTGCTGCGCTTGGCATCATTGCTCTTCCCATACAAGGTATGTGCATCTAATAAGACTGGAATAAGTCTGTTCTTCTGGAATATATAAGCCATGTCTAATAATCAAGGGTTTAACGAAAGCATCATCATCTTTAACAAAAACAAAAGAATATACACAATGACGATACACATCCTTAGACAATCATGTGACTGTTCTACATGTGATAAAGTGACAAATTCAATTCGTCGGATAATATGATGTGACAATGCATTTTATAAACTATCTACTCTAAGTGTCCTTATGTATGCATAAATGCAAAATATCAAAATATTACCAGACTTCTTTAACGGCAATCATAAAACTAAGTTTTTTTTCATGATTCTTATCGATAATTATTTTTTAAGTAAGGTTGTTTAATAGATTAATAATACGTGATGAATTTACTAAAGAATGAGGATATTTAAAAACAAAAATATACTACATCTTTTTTAATAGTTTATGACATTTGCAGGTGTAATTGGTCAAAGCCTCGGTACTGTGAGAGGAAGAACAGCGGAGAAGACAGACGAAAGAATCAAAGTAATGACCGAAGTTATAAATGGCATTCAGGTAACCAATCACCATTTATGTGCCCGGCTTTGCTATTAGTCTAAAGAAATTAATTTGACCTTTGAACTTCTTTAGCAAATAACAATACGTCAACAAGATTTCATTTATTTTATAAATAATTATGTTCATGAGATCGAATCCAAATTTGAAAGTACCTAGATTGTAGAACATATTTAGAGCTCAAAAATGTTCATTCATTATGATCACGGGTCATTTTAAAACTATATAGATTGGCACAAATAAAAACCACATTTTATAGAAATCCATCAACACAGTTTAATATACAATTCTGCTTGTCCGTGAAATAGGCACTAAAACGAATCTGAAGGTCTACTATCAAAAAGGAAATATGTCGGTTCGATCACGAATAGCTGTTTCCAATTCTTGCTATCATAACTAACTAGCTTCTAAACCTAACTTAAATCGGTTGCTAATAAAGTGTTATTAAAAATACGGTATTGTTTATGCAAATTTTTAACACATTTTCATTCCCAAATTTGCTTAAAAACCCTATCCTTTGTTCGTTTCATTCTTGTATTGCTGAACTGTACGCAAATACACAGTTTAGTTTCAGTATTCGTAGGAAAACGATTTGACATTCAAAATTTCTTTATTTTAGTCAATGTATATAAATTTTCAAATGTGGTATTTTTCTTAAATGAAATCTAACTATTCTATCAGGGTTCACTGGTTAATATTTTTTTTATTTTGTAGGTGATAAAAATGTACGCATGGGAGATTCCATTCCAAAAAGTGGTAAAGGATAAACGAGCTGATGAGATGAAAGAGGTCAAACTGGCCTCGATATTGAGGACTGTTTTCTTGGGCCTGATGATCTTCACCGAGAGAGCGGCGCTGTTCATCACTATCCTGGTCTTCATTCTCTTTGGGAACCCGATGACTGGTAACGTTGTGAGTAAATCGTGATTTTTTTTTGGTTGCTCAGTCTTTTGTGCTCACTTGTGAGTTCGTCGCGTGGGCCTGCTGAGCCTATTCTATAGTAACAAAAAAATAAGTAGGCCAATTTAATTTAATTTATTAGTCCTAGATTCCGTTACCACTGAATTGTTTAATTAGAATTAGAATCGTAACGAATTGAAGTCGAAACACAAACTGGAAACAATGGCTCGCTTTATGAATTATGTTATTATATCGTTGGCCAAATGCAACTTTTTCAAGGTAGTTTTCGGTGGTTTTTACAGCTGAATCTCTGAAATACTTGTTTAACAGCGCCATATGCCTACAAAGTATCCTGCCACTTTATTTCATGCTTCTAGATCTACCCCCTGCAACAGTTCATGAACGCAGCGCAGTTCAACTTAACTCTGGTCCTGCCTCTACTGCTGTCATTTATGGCTGAACTTTTTGTGTCCTTAAAAAGGATACAAGAGTTTCTTGTTTCAGGTAAGCATAAAATCTTAAAGTAGAAGACACATACCAATCAACAGGTCGTCATTCAGCACACCCAGACCCTAGCCAATTAAGAAAAGTTGGAATTCCAAATTGATCTGCCCGAGAATCGAATGTTCAAATTACCTCAGCCAACGCGCTAACAAGGTTGTCAAATATCAAACGCGGTAAACATCAAAAATAAAAAGAAGTATTAAGATAATGTTTTATGATGATAATTCAGCTACGAGTACGTATCATAGTTGCAAATGGTAGATTTTTTCACAAACACGTATTAACTGTAAAAAGGTCATATTTTTCATTAAATAGACGTGTTAATTTTTTATTATGATAATCAAAGATAAGTTTTATCAGTGCACATGCTTTTATGATATGGCTTATCCTTAATAAAATTAGATTATTAATTTTCTTTATAGTATAAGCAAATTGAGTGTAGCGCCACGGAACCATAAAAGTATGATAATTAACGTTTATAGCGACCTCTTCTAGAACCTTGAATGTAGCCTAGCTGATATAATACTGTATCTAGACATAAGTAGGTAATCGATTCTTATTCGTGCAAATGATATTCATTATTTGGCAATGAAAGTACTTATAAACTTCATTAAAGTTAATGCGTTTAATCTAAAATAAATTATCCACACTCCTTAAGAAAGCAATATATTGTATGTATTACTAATTTCATTGGTAACGCATAACTTGTACGGTCAACAGCACGTCATGGTAAACACTTGCAGTTCGATATTAATTCTTATGGCAACGACTTAAAAGCTAAGGGTATACCCAAAATGTATATAGTGTATATGTCACTGTAAGATTGTAAACATCGTTAGATTACAATCTATCTAGTGAGATTGTAAACTGTTGAAAGATTGTGAACCGTAAGATATGATTGCAATTTGACGCATTTCTTTTCGTTATATTATAATCTATTGAAGTGAAACTGTTTAATTATAATCTGTCCCGCGTCAAATTGTCAACTGTCAAAAAGCTTTTTTTGATTGGTCGGTCGGTCTCATTAAAAGAGCGACCAATCACGACAAACCGTTCTATGTCCCTAAAGAGTTAGGGATTAAATGAAAAAGAGATTTAATAAATAAATGCTTGACGAACTTTTCAAGTGTTTTTAAGCATTTATTTATTATTTAGTTGTTAATAGAAAATCCTGACAAATGTTGCGAAAAAATTTAGTCACGAAATATTTATAGATAGATAGATAGATAGATATACTTTATTGCACAAAAACTTTACAGAAATAGGTTTTACAGATTGATTATAGTACAATTTAGGCGGTCTTATCGCTAGAAAGCGATCTCTTCCAGACAACCTTAAGGTAGAGGAAATAGTAGATGGCAAGAAATGGGTACGGCCGTGCAACATTAATAAAGTTTTATTTCTTGAATTATATTCATAGTATAGCATTATAAACATACATAAACTCATAGATATATAACATAATATATATTTATATATATATATATATACAAATAAACATGCTTATCAAATATAAAATTAAGTAAAGTATTTTGACTCAAAAAAAAAAAAATAATAATAATAATAATAAGTTAATAATAATAATAATAATTTATTCATCTAACACAAAATTAAAAATGGTAAATTAAAAGAAACTCTTTTAAAAAATAATTAGGTATTTTGTCTTCAAACACTAACTAAAATTAAAAATCAATAAAGACTCTTTTATAAAAACGGTAATTTTGTCCTTAAACTATTCAATTGGAAAATTATAAAAAACTCTAATTATTAAGATGAAATAACAAACAAAAATGGCGAATGCCGGGGTCAAATCATGAATCGTACCCATCGATGCGGCTACGATGATCTCAGCATCGAGCATCTTCAGAATGCGGGGCCACACCTTCCTAGAGTACTGGAAACTGCTCAGGTTTCATATTGGTTCCTTCAGGAATCCCACAGGGCTCTCATTTAGGGCCTCTCTTGTTTACATTGTATGTAAATGATATAGAATCTGTCTTTAAGAATTCTGAGTTCTTACAATATGCTGATGACACAAAATTTTTTAGAGTTATTAAAACTATTGATGATTGCTTAAAGTTACAGTCAGATTTAACAAATCTAAGTGAATATTGCTCAAATAATCAATTATTCTTAAATATTTCCAAATGTTCTGTAGTAACATTTACTCGTAAAACGACAAAAGTAACATTTAATTACAAAATAGATGACAGTACTTTGAAACGCGAACAAACAATAAGAGACCTGGGCATTATTATGGACAGTCAACTAACTTTCAATGATCATATAGACACAATTTTGAAGAGGGCTTTTCGCGGTCTGGGTTTTATAAATAGAGTAAGCAAACATTTTAAAAAAGTAACTACCATTAAAACACTTTATTTTTCTTTTGTACGGTCTTTGTTGGAATTCGGTTGTAGTTCATGGAACCCAAATTATAAAACACATATTAACCGTATAGAAAGAGTCCAAAAAAAGTTCATAAACATTCTCAATTTTCGTACCAACTGCAACAATCTATCCTACAAAGATTCTTTAAATAAACACAATTTTTTGAGTTTAGAAGATCGTCGTACTGTTATAGATATACTATTCCTTTATAAAATTTTACACAATAAAATCGATTCTTCGTACCTTTTATCAAAAGTTTCGTTTATATCGCGTGTTAGACTACCAGTTCGCTCCTTACGTAAAGTACACATCTTCGTTCCTCCTCATCTCCATAAAAATTATACTAGAAACTGTTTTATCTCACGTTCATTGTCATCTTATAACAGGCGGTTTTTTGATTTGGATATTTTCGGATCTTCTTTCACTGAATTCAAAAAGAAATTGAACCTTTTGATTCGTTAATATTTCATGAATGAAGATATCTTAGAACAAACTTTTACTTGTTGCATTAATAAATAGAAATATGATTTTTCGTTTAGCTTATAAGTTATTGTGCGCTTGTTTGTATAAATCTACAAACAAGATATTCCACTGCCTAGTTGTTTTTTTTTAAATCACTGTTAATAACAAATATAAGTTTTTATGTTTAACAAAATAGCTCTATACTATGTATTAGTTTAAGATAGCTCATCTCGGCACTACTTGTCTGCTTACATGTTAACACATCTTGTATATTATTGTTATTCTTTATAATGACTGTTTGTTGCCAAAATACAATAAATAAAAATAAAAAGTACTTGCGTTACTTTTTAATTTGTGCGTGTTACATTCTTTTCTGCCACATAGCTTAATGAAAACTGTTGTGGTTCCAGTTAGTAAGAATAAAACAGGCGATGCGGCGAGCAGATCGCACTATAGACCTATCTCATTGGCTACAATAATTGCCAAGATATTTGATAGTGTGCTGAACTCTCAGTTAGATTGTTACTTAAACATTCATGAACTTCAGTTTGGATTTAGATCGCAATTATCCATGGAAAGTGCAATCCTAAGTTTGAAGCACACTGTCAGATACTACACCGACAGGAACCACTTATTTCCTGGATTTGTCTAAAGCTTTCGATCTGGTCGTGTATGACATCCTTTGGAGTAAGTTGGAGCAAATTGGACTGCCTTCAGAGTTAATTTCCTTGTTTAAATACTGGTACGGAAATCAAATCAATACTGTAAAGTGGGCAAACAAGTATTCGGAGCCATATAGGTTGGAATGCGGCGTGAGGCAGGGGGGTCTAATCGACTTTATTATTTTTTATAGTACTAAACGCCGTACTAGCGAACTTTAAATATTAGAAACAGAAAAATTTCATCTCCCCTTGCGATGCGGGAATCGAACCCACGACCTTCACGTATCGCGCGTGCTGCTCTTACCAACTGATTGAAATTTGTCTGTTTCTAATATTTAAAGGGGGGTCTAAGCTCACCTAAGCTTTTTAACCTCTATGTCAATTCGCTGATTGAGGGGCTCAGCAGTATGAGGGTCGGATTCCACATCGGTAATGTTTGCCTTAATAATATCAGCTACGCGGATGACATGGTACTGCTGGCCCCCTTAGTCATTGCAATAAGAAAGTTGTTGGCTTTTTGCGAGTCTTATGCTGATGCCCATGGTCTGATGTACAATAACAAGAAAAGTGAATACCTGATCTTTAAATCCGGCAACAGATTGCATGAATTTGTCCCTGCGATTAAACTTAATGGGTCACATCTTGTTAGAGTACGTCAATTTAAGTACCTAGGTCACATATTCACAGAAGATCTCAAGGATGACGATGACATGGAATGAGAGCGTAGGGCATTGTCGATCAGGGCGAACATGTTGGCTCTCAGATTTACTCGCTGCTCGACTTCAGTTAAGGTCACGCTTGTCAAAGCCCTCACCTCTTTCTATTCGAGCAGTCTGTGGGTTAATTATACCCATAAGTCGTATAATGCACTGCGCATACAATACAATAATGCATTCAGGGCATTGCTGCGGCTGCCGCGATACTGTAGTGCCTCTAGCATGTTCGCATATGCAGGGGTTGACAGTTTCCCGACCATACTGCGTAGTGCGCGGCAGCCGAAACAATGTTCTGAAGGTTATCGCTGACAGTGGGGACTGTCCACTAGTCGCACAATTATGCTGGCTAACGAAGTCACTTTTAGTAATTAAGTACTAACATTGTTATTAAGTTAATTTACTAACACGATACGGATCTTGGTTGTCTGAAAAATAAACATTTTTTTTATCGATAGATTGTAATAAAACGAAAAATAATACGTTAAATTGTAATCATAATCTTACGGTTCACAATCTATCGACAGTTTACGTTTTATAATCTTACGGTGACATTTACAATTAAACATAGATATTGCATGTTTTAGCGTGTCCCATTTACATGAATAAGTTATATACAACTATTCCCACTTTTTAAAATTACAGTAGGTACAATTTACTTATTTCAGTTATTTGGGGTAAATGTAATTAAATAAGTAATTTTAATCTAACATGCCTCGGAAATTATAAAACTAAGCATATCGCTATATATGTTTCGTTTGTTGGTGAATGTGTTGGTTTATCTGACTTGTGGACTTTCCATGTATTTTTTTTGCTATTCATCTGGAGTCCATGAGTATTCAAACTGTATAAAAAATTATGAGATGACCAATGTAAAACTGTGCCTTAATTGTGAATTTTGAAAATATGAAATGAAAGGCCAAGTCTACGTTTTTTTTATATAAAAATAAATATGTATACGCTATTCTCCACACTGAAAGCATTAACCAATTTCTATATAAGATTGATATTTTTAGAGGACCGACCAGACCTGGTGAAGAGATTGGAGTCGCCATCTCTGTCGAGAAAATTGTTCAGCAAGACTTCGCCCACAATAGAAACGCCTGAGGCGGTTATCAGGCCCGTTTCGTACCAAAAGAAGGCGGATGCTTTAATCAGTACCGGTATGTCTATAACTAGGTACCTAGTATGTTTTGAGAAGGGTTTGTGTTATATTATCAGACAAACAATTTTACAAGCCTAGTTCGTATCATTTTAGTTGTAGGTACTGAAATTAAATTAATTGTTGTCATTTATACAGTAAATGTGGTTGTAGCTCTCGTATCCCTTTCAATTTTTTTTACATGGGTTATCATTCAGGCTGCACATTGTTTATTTTCGTCTTTTTTGACACTGTGCTGGTTAATAAATTTTAATAACACTATGGTGCGGATTGTTACCACCTGTCAGTTAGAGCAATAGAAAGTTTGAGATGTACTAATTTAACACTCACGGACGGATTGTCAAACGTTAGTTTAAAAAAATATTTAAGTGATTTGAGAGATTTAAATTGTCAACGTAAAAGTTATTGGCGAATCATTTGAATAATTATAAAAATGTAAAACTGTATGATTATTGATGGACTTACATTTTTTAATCCGAAACTAGAGACGCAGAGGTTGCATTTTGCCTGTGCTTGGTGATAGTGAATTTTGTTTGAAACATTAACTCTAACTAACAAGACCTAACTCTAACAGGGATCGGTGCCAAAAACAGTAGGTTCCGTAGAAGCCTTTCTCAGCCTGGAGGAGATACCGCTTTGGAGATCCGCGAAGTGACTGCTAGCTGGACCGGTGACCCGGCATTCTGTGCGCTCAAGAACATCTCAGTACGGCTGCGTCAAGGCAAGCTCTGCGCTATTATTGGGGCTGTGGGCTCCGGCAAGGTAATCCAATGGTCACAAGTCTGCGTCACTACGCTGGCCCGGGTGATAGTCACTAGTCACTACTAGTGACTGTTGCTGTGGCCGGCGAAAAGGTCTTTTGCGCGCTTATTAATTTCTTTAGAGGCGACATTGGGGTCGGGGGCTGTTAGCTCTAGCAAAATAATAACAGATTCAGGTTACGTTTAATTGGTAAAGCGCACCCTTTAATTCGCAGAATTGCAAGCTCTATATTATAGTTAGCTCCTTTTGTTTTTGTAAGATAATCCAAAGATGGGTTCCGTAGTAACATTCCGAAGACTTGGCACTATTTTAAACGGCTAGGATATTTAGGTATAAACGATTACTAGTTACAAACATTTTGTTGTAACTTGGTCTGAACAATCACAAGCTGTGGCTAGTCCTGTCATCAAAATTTGAAAAACCTTCATAACTCTCATCATGCCAGGTGAAATTCAAAGCAAATATTGCAAGACCAACTGGCAAGCGGCAAGAGTTTGCTGATGGAAGAGTTTTCACATTTAAACTTATTTCTTGTCTTTTCTTTTACAACAGTCATCGATGCTCCAGCTTCTGCTAAAAGAGCTGCCAGCATTGTCAGGCAGTGTCTCCGTTTACGGGAACTCCTCATATGCATCCCAGGAGGCGTGGTTATTCCCTAGCACCGTGCGGGAGAACATCCTTTTCGGCTTGCCTTTTGACCCGGAAAAGTACAAACGGGTAAGCGTGAAAACGACATTAGCCGACAGTGTGGCATACCTCCGTGACAACAGGGCCTAAGGCCAAAATTACTATTAGCCTCCCATACTGCTTAGATTATACCTACAATTAAAATAATATATGCTAATTGAGCATAAACAATTATAATTAGGTATTAAATACTTTTAATAGATACTATGTATATATCCCATTGTAATTTGTTTATTTTGATACGATTTATATTTTTGCCACTGAACTAAGTTGGCACCACAAAAAGGTGAACTTGTGGTGAATTTTCCCAATTTTTTAAATATAACCAAAGGTACTAACCAAATATTTTTACCTAAAAATAGGGTTATTTTTAACAGGGTTGTTATTAAAGTTGATTCTGGATAAAAGAATTCTCGGAACAGGCTGTTTCGCCTCGCTTGAATAATACAAGAGCTGCGATGGGAAAACTAATTGAAGGGCGGCCGAGGGGGGTCCTATTTACGCGATATTGCGTTTCCCAGGTGTGCAGGGCGTGCTGCTTGGAGAAGGACTTTAAGCAGTTCCCGTTCGGCGATCAGACACTTGTGGGGGAGAGGGGAGTGTCCCTCTCCGGCGGCCAGCGTGCCAGAATCAATTTGGCCCGCTCCGTATATCGAGAGGTACGTAATTGATTTCTTATTTGCTGCACAAACACTCCGCTCATAACTCAATAACAGGAGTGCGCTCGTGTTTGCTCGTGGACCTCATGTAATGAACTTTAACAATCTACTACTTAATTGTTTTTCGGTTGTACCGCAGTATACCTACTCTAGTATGATTTTACTTTACCCGAAAAGTAACAGTGTATTATTTGTATAAATCTCGTGTTTCGGTACATATCTACGTAACAACAACAATTTTGAAAAACATGTATCGGGGACAAGTGATTAAATTTCCTCATCTTTTATATATCGTAAAAGTATACTATAGTTGACAATAATTTTCATGTCTACACGTTTTCAATTTAACAAATATATGCAGACAAGCGTAGGTATATTCGGAAAACACGGTTTATAATGAGTTTAACAATTTTGTTCTGTTATTTATTCAAAGCGGATCGAGCAGATTAGTAGGTACCTAACTGCCTGAACAACTTATGCCCGGTTCCAATATTTGAAAAACGAATCGTTCTAGTAACGGATTGTAATAAATTATACGAGGTGTAAGCTAAAAGGACCGGACGGTCGACTGATGATAGCTGATATGGAAAGTAAATTTGAAATTAGAATCAACGACTTATACAAAAACGGAAAGTCATTTTTGACACATTAAAAATCGTAAAATAATGGATCCGGGCATTGATCATTAAAATAGGTACAGTTGCCAGCATTAGTTACTGAAGACCAAAATGTATTTACGCCCATAACTTTATAAATACTGTACTAAATGAGATAATTCTTTATGTTACCTATGGGCCTTGTCAGGAAAAGGTTTACATATCGTACGCGTGCGAAGCTGCGTGCGGGCTGCCAATTTAATATAACATTATCATCATCTAGTCACGTTGCCAGAATATGCACTAAAAAATCAGGGTAGGTTTATTTACATTGAGGTTTAATTTTGTCAGGCTGACATTTACCTATTGGATGACCCCCTGTCAGCGGTGGACGCCAACGTGGGCCGCCTGCTGTTCGAAGGCTGTATCAACGGTTACTTGCGCGGGCGCACGCGCGTTCTCGTCACTCATCAGATCCACTTCCTCAAGGCCGCTGATTACATTATTGTTTTGAATGAGGTAAGTAAGTAAATGTAGGTAGGCACGCGGATTGGCAAGAAGCGTATAGCGTATGCCCCATAACTGGCGGACAGGGCAGTGAGTATGGATAATATGAGATGAGTTAATGACAGAGTTCAGTGTCTAAAAGAAAGGCCCATATCGAGTAATATGCATAGACTAGCAATAAAACTGTGTTAATATATTTTTTTAAAGGTGGCATTTCAAGGATTGTGAAGTCGAGTTATAATAGATAAAAGTATTAACATCGTTTATTTTCTTAATTGAAATACAACACGTGCTGATGCTGCATGTAAATGATTCGCAATTCATAACTGAAATTCCGCAGTTTAAATGAAGTTTCATAAATGTATTATTTATCATAAATTATTTAATTAACAATTGTTGAGGTATAAAGCTCATAATTTATACATTTTTGTGATTTTGTGACGTGATGCTGATTAGATTTAATTTTTAACTGCATCAGATTGAACTGGACAAGGTAGAGCATTATTATTAAGCAGAAATAAAACTCTTTCTCTTTTCAGGGTCGTTTAGAAAATATGGGTACTTTTGATGAGCTGGTCAGCTCAGGCAAAGATTTCGCCTTGCTGCTCACCGCCTTGCACGAAGGAAAAGACAAGGATGCGGACAGCGTTGGTTCTGGAGTGGTAAGATTTCCATTTTTTTTTCATTCATACTTCTATGCTATAGTTTGGGTTGTTGATATCAAGCAAAGTGTGAAACAGATTTTTTAACGTAGCTTGAGTTTGTGAACACCATCCACATTTGGCAAGCATTATAAATTCAGTTTAAATTTTTCTAATGATAGGTTGATTTTGAAGATGGAGGTCTTTGCCCTGCAATGTTATATTTTCATGTCATACAAATTGTTATATTTTCCTTTTTTATCTGCTTTATTCATAAAAAATACTAATTGCCTAAAATATGGAAATTAATAAAACGAATCAATTTTAATTTATCACAAAGAAATATAATAGTAAGAAATTCTTTTTTTTAAATGGAAATATAACACCCAACTTTAAGCGATACTTACTATTTAAAGATTATTTGAAGACGCACGTTTTAAAATATTTTTTATATAATTCTAACAGTTACAGTTAACAGTTAACAGTTTACATGATAGCTACTGTACTACTGTACAGTAGCTATCATGCTGTATTATGTAGCAGCTCCATAACTCAGGATTT
Source organism: Glyphodes pyloalis (assembly GCA_037074685.1). Classification (NCBI taxonomy): domain Eukaryota; kingdom Metazoa; phylum Arthropoda; class Insecta; order Lepidoptera; family Crambidae; genus Glyphodes; species Glyphodes pyloalis. The sequence goes on along the minus strand of JAYKKO010000015.1, from coordinate 3,756,168 downwards.
ACTTTGTCACATTTAACTTAAATTGCAATCAATTTATACAATATAGTAACTAATGATTTTGACTGTACCATGCAAACGTCAACAATGATTCAACAAGAGTGTATCAGAAAACGTGTTTGAATAAGTTCCTGTATTTTGAAAATGAAATGCAAAACTCGTAATTGCTGGTTCCAACGCTGACCTTTCAAACGCGCACGGACGGGCTGGACCAACTACAAGGATTCCTTGAATACAGAATCCTAAAACAGATTTAACTTTACTAATATCCGGAGAGCAGGATGAGAGCTAGCTCTCGAGGCGGACCGCGCTCTCGACCTCAATAGGTAGAATCGAGGTCGCATTCTGAGCATTTATTGAAACTAATCTGAAATGCTGCCCTTGCAGCGCCAGCGCGCCCGTGTGGATGTTATTGGCGCAATCTCAACTTAACCTCCCTTTATATACTTACGTATTCTTATTTTTATAAATATAAACGAAAGTCAATGTTTCGTATCCTCGATGCGCTCCAAAATGGTTGATCACATAATGATGACACTTTTGTATAGTTCTCTATTAATGCCGAAGAGAGTTTGTTTCTGGGCTTAGTAGCAAAAGGTAATTCAATAATATATTACCCGATTTTTACTTCAGCGATTATTAAACCTTCTGTCTTAGCTTGTAATTTGCATTACCACTTTTCAACAACGGCTGATAAAGATCTGGTTCACCAACCTTATTTGACTATTAATAGGTATTTAACGGTTTGACGGTTGTTAAATAACCTTTTTGTTTAAACTGAGAATCGTCAATTAGGTTGGTACAACTCACACACACTAAGCCATTAAATAATTTTCAACGCGTTTAAAAAGTAAAATTTTAACTATAAACTAATATTATTTGTCTACAAAATGTGTAGAGCCTTGTTTGGAAAAAAGATAATACTTTTATGTAATATAAGTATGTATCTAAATTTTGATGTGCATAATCTTGACTTTACATTATTTTACCCTTTTATGCATCATACATGCTGGTTACTATAGGAATATTTTCTCAATAAAGATGGATAAAGGATGTAGGTATAGAATTCCTTTTGTTTGTTTCTACATCGTCACGGCGATTGTAACCACACAATTTATTTAAAATTTAATACTTACTGTAAATATAAAAGGGGAACCCATCACTTTTTCGCAATTTTCTTTCACGATTTTCATTTCCCATAAAACCATTCGCAGATGTTTCTAAACGATATTCAATATATTATTATAGAATCACGTTACATCACAATTTCATTTGATCGAATGCTTATTTTATCTACAAACTTACTTCACCGTTACTTCTTTTCATATATTATTTATTTCATCGAAGTAATGTTAGTTTACTATTTTGTTACCCATAATTTTATTCCACGTAAGTTTCAATATGCAGAATTGTTGAAACATCAAATTTTACATTACTTTCCGTGTTGCCGAACGATTTTTGTTACTAATATTATATTGCATACTTTATAGACAATTTAAAGCATAACTGATATGAATATGTAATAAATAAACTGCGTTAATCCCGACTCGCCGTGGTCTTCTCGCCGTGGTACCTACTAGTCTGCCCGATACTAGAGTGTTATTCAAAAGCCAGAGGCGCGGAGGGAGAGCAGCCTCCGCCCGCTGTAACAAGGTGCAGGCAACCGGGCGAGCTTAGGCGAGCGAGATGGCTGCTTGCTTGCTTGCTGCATGCATGCGTACCTGCTGCATGCCTGCTTGCTTTCATGCATGCTTGTTTACTTGTATGCGCATCTTTCTATATCTCTTAAAATTTGGATTTTAAGTATTTACGTTACACATTGAAATATGTTTTTATGAATGGTTTTATCGATAACTGAATAATTCTATGAAATACTCGTTTGATATATCGTTATTCTGCTTTACAAAACAATTGCGAAACATTTTTTTTGTGAAATGTTATTCGATGTTATGAAACGGCGATTATTAACTATTCGATAAAACAAGAAAAAAATATATTAATATTCATGGAATAGTTTTCTGTGAAATGAAATTCGGTATCAAAAAATTATGTGTCTTGATAGATACCCATCTAAAAGAGCATTTAGTAGTAGTACAAACTATCATACAAAGAAATTCAGGCTGTTTAAAAATTATTTCTAAAATTTAGAGCAACGAAGACAGAGAGAGAACAGCATTCAAACGGGCGATATCTGTGACAACGAGTGAGACGGAAGACATTGAGGAGTTCGAGGCACAGAAGATGGAGGCGGAAGAGAGGCAGTCGGGCAACCTCAAGTGGTCGGTGGTGGCATCGTACTTCCGCGCGGGGGGCAGTGGGTGCTTCATAGCGTTCGCAATGTTCATGATCTTTTTGGGGCAGGCAGTCGCAGCGGCTGTGGACTATTGGGTCAGCTATTGGTGAGTGCAGTTGCTACAGTAAACATCGGTCACTCTCGAGGTTTGATTCGCCTTTATCATAAACTAGCGGACCCGACAGACTTCGTCCTGTCAAAGAGATTTGACTCTAAATTTTAGTTAGAAAACGTTGGTACTGGAAAAAGAAAAGGGCTGTCTTTACAGTTTTCCCGGCAATTATTCGAATTTGTCTCGCCGTAAAAACCAACCTTGGACTTCAGCGAACATTTAAAAAAAAGAATTGTCAAAATCGGTCCAAGCGTTGTCGAGTTATGCGCTTACCAATACATTTTGCGATTCATTTTTATATAATAGACTAGCTGACTCGGCAAACGTTGTTTTGCCATATAAAAAATGTTTAAGTAAGAAAAATTTTAAGGGTGGACAACCCTTATCAGTAAGGGGTATGAAAAATAGATGTTGGCCGATTCTCAGACCTACTCAATATGCTCACAAAGTTTCATGCAAATCGGTCAAGCCGTTTCGGAGGAGTACGGGAACGAAAACTGTGACACGAAAATTTTATATATAAGATTATTAGTTGAAAGTCGTGCTCGCGCTTCACGTATTTGTGATATCCTAATTCTTTCATGTTCATTTCGGTCATCACGTTCTTGTGCAGTACGATTAGATCGGTAATTAGCTTGGTTTGTAGCATTTCGTGTTCTTTTACTTAAATTGCCTCGTCTTATAGGAGGCATTATTAAAATATTGTGTGTATAGATAACAAAACGAAAGCACACTCAGTACAGTGTAACAGAAAATCCAAGAAAAACAACAGCGGCACAGGTGGCAAATCGACATTGACAGTTGTTTTTTTAATTTGTTTTTTTTTTAAATCTGATATGACTTGAAGTCAAATCCTTTAAAGCCATACCAATGTGTAACTTTATATAATAGCAATAAAGCTCAAATTGATTCTACGTTTTAGTTAGAAAACGTTTGTATGTAAAAAAGAAAAGGGCTGTTTTTAGGGCTTTCCCGGCAATTATTCGATTTTTTCTCGCCGTAAGAACCATCCTTGGACTTCAACGAACATTTTAAAAAAAGAATTGGCCAAATTGGTCCAGGCGTTGTTGAGTTATGCGCTTACCAACACATTTTGCGATTCATTTTTATATTATAGATTTATGTAATATAGATTACGCAAATAAGTTGTAATGATAATATCCGTTATTTTGTATTTATAGATTTGATACATTTTTGGTACATTTGATCATCTTAATCCTGATAATACAAATTTTTGTTCTCAAAACTCAGTAAATCTTGACGAGATGCATATCTAACTACTCGTCTTTTACTACTCCTAAATCGTGGACAAAAGAACTAATACTCGTACCAATCTGGAGGTGTTTACCGTGATGTGCTATTACCCTATTCTTTTAAAATGAGAAACGTGGTTTCTGTTACTATCTTTGATGAATATTATGAAAACTTTTTGAAAGTTATAAAGCATTACAGTATACTTGAAACTACTAACGAATATTTTGTTTTTAATTTAAAGGTCCAACAGTATGGCGTTGTACGAAGAGTCGTTAGACGGTGAGCCACCAGGTATCTACCAAATTTTTAACTTCTATAACTTTCATTTATTACTAATACCTTATTTTGGCATTTATCAAAGCTATTTTCTTCCGTAACCGTGATTATCTCTTGTTCATTACCTCTAAAGTGAGCGAGGATTGAGTTCTTACCAACCCAATGTCATTGTAGGACTTGTGCGGTCTGTCGAGCAGTTTTTTTTTCCAGAACCTGGCCTAGACGTGCAAGTGGGCCTGTTCACGACGGGCCAGTACCTGATCATCTACGGGTCCCTGGTACTGATAACCATCATCACCGTGCACATGCGAATTATCCCCTTCGTCGCACTCATCGTCAATGCGTCCAAGAATCTCCATAACTTAATGTTTTCTACTATGATCAAGGGAATCATGAGATTCTTCGATACTAGCTCTTCAGGTATGTTTTTTATAAGTAAACATTGAAATGTTTTAAAGGTTACAAGAGTTACAAGAATGTCTTTTTCCCAAAAGAAAGGGATTCATGTGAAAAAAATTGTTCATAGAACTTTGTATATCATAAAAATAAGTTGAAAAAACGACGATGTTTCACATGCGTTTAACTAATGAGTATATTAAATTAAAATAGTCGTACTTAAGTACTCTTCATTGTTAATCACACAAACCGTCTCGTTAGGTTGAGATGCTTTTTCCACCTGCTACATTGTATGCCAGTTATCTTAGGTACCATATAACAGCGGTGGCTATTCAGTACATTGGCATTCAATACATTTAAAAAAATACATTTGAATTATTATTGAACCGCTTTGACATTATTACAAGCGTATTACATAAATAAAATACAGTAATCGTTGAAAGTTAAGAGTTTGCATTCGTTGTTCCTGGCATCTGGGCTTAGTTAAAATAAGTGTGTTTAATAATGAATAGGAGAATTATGATTTCAATGTAAAATTGTTTTGAACCACATCTCCGAACGTTCTTCTTGCAGGTCGAATACTCAACAGATTCACTAAGGACATGGGAGCTTTGGACGAGATTCTGCCTCGGTCACTGCTGGATGCGCTTCAGATATACGGGGCGTTGTTTTCGATTTTGGTGTTGAACGCTATTGCACTGTACTGGACCCTTATACCATCCCTCATTTTGATGGTGATTTTTGTATTCATAGTCAAGGTTTACATGAAGACAGCACAAAGTATTAAGCGATTAGAGGGAACCAGTAAGTTTATTTATTACCACTGCGTAGTTTGTAATGATTATGGTAGTATGGTTTTACAAGCCATTATTGAAGGGTTTTTAAGCCAATAATTTCTCATTTAATAACATTTATCTTATTTCCAGCAAAGAGTCCTGTTTTTGGTTTAGTGACATCTTCCCTGAATGGGATTGCTACCATTCGGTCATCCGGGGCGCAAACTAGGCTTGTAGAAGATTTCGACAATCACCAAGTAAGATCAGCTTTCCAATTTTATTAACATTTTTTATTTTATTTGTTGTTTTTTTGAAAAAGAATCCAATTTGTCTTGTAGGATTTACACACGGCAGCCTGGAATGGCTTCTTGTGCGGAGGGTCCTTTTTCGCTCTCTACCTCGACACCATTTGCATCGTTTACTTGAGTATCGTCATATTCCTGTTTATTTATGTTGACTTTGGTAAGTTTGCCTTATTGAAATATTCTTAAACGATATATAATATCTGTTTTTGTTTTGAACGTGCTAGAAGTAATGCTACTTAAATTTCTAATCTGGTGGTCAGGTGGCGCGTTTGCTGTCGGCAGCGTCGGGTTGGCAGTGACACAGACGAATGCGCTGACAGCGATGCTGCAGCACGGCGCTCGCATGCTTGTCGAGTTCATCGCGCAGCTGACAAGCGTAGAGCGCGTGCTCGAGTACACGCGCATCGACACCGAGGACAACCTCTTTAAAGGACGTGAGTTACAAATAGAGGATTCGATCCCGGCCGATTTTCCTGATTCCAGGATTTTGGTATTATTTACAGTGAATCTCGGGATGCCGGTATAGTCCCGAGATTATATCGGTAATAGAAAATGGCAACAAAAAGACAGTAAAACATAGCAGAATCAGGTTTAAAAAAATATATATTTACTAAGACACATTAATACATTATTGTATTTTAATAAAATAATTGTTACCCCAATTAACACAAATAACAGTACTAATACGACGTAAAGCTAGGTTCGTACAGAATTTTACATCTAATACGATACCGGTCCTTAGCCGTCAAATGAAAGTAA